>BTHU01000014.1:71453290-72653290 GCA_036184795.1 Tokudaia tokunoshimensis | reverse complement strand
CATGTGAGGATGTGGTCTTCTCCCTCCTACCACATTAAGGGCATGGCCTTCCCCTGCTCTCTATCACATGAGAACACAGCCTCCTGTCTCCATCACACTGTGAAGATATGGCCTTCTCTACCATACCATGTAAAGGTATGGCCTTCTCCATCCACTGCACAAAGGAAGGACATGTCTCTTCTTTCTCACATTAAAGGCAAAGCCTTCTCCCTTGTACCACGTTAAGGGCGGCCTTCCTCCTGCCTTAAACCTTGGAAGGCCATGGCCTTCTCCCACCTGCCTCATGACAACACGGCCTTCCTCAGTTCCACCAGGCGAGAATGCATCCTTCTTTCCATCTAGAAGATGCAATAGCAAGGCTTCATTTGGGAACGTAGTCTACCCTGCTGACTGACTTCTTTGTTCTGAACTTCCCAGCCTCCAGAACTAGTAATATAAATTCGTATTCTTTATCATTACTCAGTGTAATATGCTTTACATACATAGCTTGGTTTTCATTCAGGTTTCCCGACTTATTATCTAAGTTATTAGTATAAGGTTAGAACAGGGCTTAGAAGCAGTTTCTGTGATCGCCCTCACCGGCTAAGATCTTTTCTGCAAATAAGATAACTTAATATTAGAAACGCCACTATTAAGTTCTCTTTAGATAATGTCTTGTCCAATTGTAGATAGCAAGACCCCCCCCCCCCGCCTTGAGAACTGGTCCTGTTCATGTGCTCAAGAGAGGCATATTCAAGAATCTGGGCAGCTACCATGGAGACAGTCAGTATGAGGTCACTGTCTTTGTGTTCAATCCCATTTAACATGGCTGTCCTTGCTTCAATCGTGCCTATGCAACAACGTCCCCATTAAAAACACACAAAGACAGTCAAGCGGTAGTGGCGGCTCACACCTTTAACCCAGAACTCAAGAGGCAGAGGCGAGCGAATCTCCAAGTTCCTTGCCAACCTGGTCTACAGAATGAGTTCCAAGACAGCCAGAGAGCTTCAAAGCAAAACACTGTGAGGGTGAGAGGGCAGATGTGGTGGTGCCTCTAATCCTCCCACTTAGGAGGTAGACAGATGGATCTCTAAATTCTAGGTCATCCTGGTCTACACAGTGAGCTCTAGGCCAATCAAGACTACAATGAGAACTTGATAAAAATGAGACTCTGCTTAACCAACAACTACAACAAGCCCAACAACTCACATCCCTGATTGACAGCCAAAAACTGAAAGCACTGGGACTAAAGCAAAAATGTCCTCTCACCATCATTTTTCAATATCATACTACAAGTTCTAGTTAGTTCTAATAAAAAAGAAAGGAAAATAAAAAGTCAAGAGCTTGAAAAGAAATAAAACCACAGGATCATCTACAGAGAAAAGCTGAAGGAATTAACAAAGTAACTCTGAAATAGCATCTAGGCTAGAGATATGTCTCAGAAGTTAAGAGTATTTATTGCTCGCAGAGGAGCAGAGTTCAATTTCCAGCACGCAAATGTTGGATCCAAATCATCCACGACTCCAATTCCAGGGAACCTAACATCCCCTCTGACCTCTGCAGGCATCAGGCACACACATGGTGCACATACATACGTTTGGGCAAAATACTCAAAACATAAATTTTTTTTAAGAGACATAAAAAGAAAGTCCAGTATCAACTGTAATATGCCACTCTAATAGTGATCTTGATAATAGCATAGATTAAGTAAGGGGAGGAAACAAGAGTTCAATTTCCTGTAAACCTAAAACTGCTTCCAAAATTAAAGCACTACCAGACACTGTAGTGTATACATATAATTCCAGCATTTGAAAGGCAGAGGCAGGAGGTTTACAATTTGCAGGCCAGCCTGTGCTACATAGGGATATCATGTCTCAAAAACAGTGAAGTTTTTTTTGTTTTGGTTTGTTTTTTGAGACAGAGTTTCTTTGTATAGCCCTGGCTGTCCTGGAATTCACTCTACACCAGGTTGGCCTAGAACTCACAGAGATCTGTCTTTGCCTGCCTTTTCCTCCCAAGTGCTGGCATTGAAGGTTTCTGCCATCACCACCTGGGAAGTAAAGGTTTCCTTAATTTAAAAAAAAAATGTGTTTCCAAAGCACCAGTGGAAAATACCTAAGGATTTACTTTATACTAATAAAATCATGTTCATTCTCAGACTGGAGTTCTTGATATTCCTGAACCCTGAGAGTGTGTGTGTGTGTCCGTCCATGCATGTCTGTGTGTCTGTGTGTGTCTACAATCTCTGTAACTAGAAGTTGAAAGTACAACTACTTTTTTAAAAAAAAGGAAGCTGGACAGTGATGGTCCATACCTTTAGTCCCAGCACCCTAGAGGCAGAGGCAGATGGTTCTCTGAGAAACCATGCCTTGAATAACAAAAAAAAAAAAAGGAAAAAGAAAAAGAAGGATTATTTGGGCTACAAGGATAAAATAGCTCAGTGGTTAAGAGCACTGGCTACTCTTGCAGAGGACGTGTGTCAGATCCCTCAGAATCATATGATGTCGCATAACCATCTATAACTGCAGTTCTGTGGGACCAACATCTTCCTCTCTCCTCCAAGGACACCAAGCATGCACGCGATGAAGATACACAATCAGGCAAAACACTCATCCATACCCATGAAAAAAAGTTTTAACTTAAAAAAAGAAAAAGAAAAAGAAAAAAGGATTGTTCATCACCTTCTGTCTCAGAGTAGCAACCAAAACTGTTTCTTCTATGGTTGCCAAGTCCAACCTAAGAGAAGAAAAACTGAAAGGCCATCTAAGTTGGTATGGCTCCAGTCCAAGTCACAATCTTGCACACCAGAGGAAAAAGTTCCAGAACCAAGATCTAAGCTCCAGGGACAGCTAGCAGAATCATTTAACAAGCCACGTGAAGGGACCCGGCTTGCTATGCCCAATACACAAAGAGAAGTAGAAAGGGGAACAAGGTGCCAGAAGTCATCTGAAAGAATTACCACATACAGTCCTGCACTAATCAAACCCCTACAAAGATCGACTCTTCCTAATCTTGTCATAATATTCAGAATTTGGAAAATCTATCCTCAGTCCCACCTTCTGAGATGCTGACCTTCCCTTCCAAGACACTAAGATGACTAAATATGTATTTGAAGAAACAGCATTGGTAAGCACAAGTCAAATTTCTTAATGTAAAAACTAAAGTACACTCTTGAAGTCAAACTAAGCCATCTTCAAAATTCTCAGAGTTGAGACATTATTATAAACTTAAGTAGTGGGGCTGGAGGTGTAGGTATGCCAGGCCCAGGGTTAGAGAGTCTAAACACCAGAAAGAAAAAAAAAAAGTTTCGGAGGCTTAGATTCATGCTTAAAGATATATCTAATGATTAAATGCTTTGAGGTGCAAAAAAATTAAACAGTGATTTTAATTTGGAGTGGTATATCGTAGATCTGTAATTAAGACTAAGGGAAAATAAAATCCAACGTGCAAAGCCAATATAGCCATTTGAAGCAATAAAATACATTGTGAACATCGCACATCCCATCCTCCACACAGGAAGTCTTAAAGGGACTTACACACCCTCAGTCTACGCAGAAAAGTGGCTTCGGAATACACTTCCAAGTCACCTTCCACAGGTCGTTGGGGAGGCTCTGCTCTTGGGATTCCTTAAGGGACCATCATCATATCTCGTCAAACTTCCTGCTTCCTGAGTACAAAATAACAATCACTGAATCTCAACAACAGCGGGCTCACGGGCCCACGGGCTCAGAATGGCGACAACAGGTTTCAAAGTCGACATGAAAAGTGATTCAACAAGTGGCAGCGCGCCCCAGGCGCAGCGGGCAGGCCTTACCGCCAGGCGTGCAGGAGCGTGCACAACAGGGGTGCTTGGGGCCTGGCCTAACTGGAGGGGTCCCGGGACTCGCCACGAGTTCGGGGAGCTGGGGCCCAGGGGACTCTAGGGAGCTGGGGCCCAGGGTTCTTTGAGATGCTGGGTCCCCGAGGACCTTAGGATGTTGGGACACGGGACACGAGGGCAGTGCTGGGATTGGGGCGCGCGGGGACCTTAAGGTGCCGAGGCGCCGGCCGGCCCTAGAGGGTGTTCTGCGCGCTGGGGCGATGCACCCGGCTCTCGACGTGCGGCTGCGCGGCGCCGGCCGACGTGCGGAGACTCCGGGCTCACAGAGCAAGGACACGGCGTTCCGGTGGCTGGAGCTCTTAGCGATGAGCAGGCGAACAACGGCACAGAGCACTCTCCGCGCGGCGGGTGAGCACCGAGCTCCGTAGCTGGGGGAGGGCGCCGGCCGCGCAGGCCGCGCTCCGCGCATGGGGACGGTACGCCTCCAGCCACCGCGGAACAAAACCGCAGTCGACGCCCCGCCCCCTCCGGACGCCCTCATTGGCCGCCGCGCCGCTACCACCGCCCCGAGCCGTCAGTCGTCCGCTTGCGCACCCACCCGCGGAAGCCGCCGCAAGCAATCAACCCTCAGCCGCACCGCTAGACGGGCGACGTCACTGCCCGGCTTGTTGTGGGCGTGGCCTCGTGACGCCCCGCCCTCCTTTCCTCTTCTCTCCTACGGGTAATGTGCGCCGCTGCTGGCCCCGCCCCCTTGTGTGAGCTGGCTTGCGCCGGGTGTGACGTTACCCTACGGGTGTCGGCGGGGTAGGGAAGGCCGGCGTTAGTGCCTACAGGCAGTGCTCCAGTGGCTTCCAGATTCAAAAAGTCCAATGTGACCACCTTCATCTCCCTGACTTTTTTCTTTTTCTTTCTTCCTTTTATAACAAAATCTCAGTATGAAGTTCGGACTGTAGACCAAGAATGGCTTCAAACTCCTGGAGATCCTTCTGCCTCTGTCTTCCAAACCCTGGAATTAAAGGCAGACGCCACCAATGCCCAGCTTCCCCTGTCCTTTGCTAGTAATGTATCTTTGGGCAAGTCCCTGCCCTTTGGGGTCTCATTTTTGGACCTACAGTGTGATTGGAAGGCACTTTTGTGCACTCGGGCACTGCTGCTGTTCAGGAAAGCTGTTCTCTCTACAGGTGGGTGTGACCGGGATGGAGCACTTCCCAGGGAGCTAGAGGCCAGGCGCAGCAAAATGAAAATGTCTGTTGACTTGGCTAGAAATAGGCTGTAATTCCACATGCCTGTAATCCATAGACAACCTTGTTCCCAAAGGGAAAAAAAAAAGTTTACAAAAAAAAAAGGTTGGAGGGTTAGGTACAGCTACTTGATGTAGAAAATGGAGTAGCAGCCGGGCGGTGGTGGCGCACGCCTTTAATCCCAGCACTTGGGAGGCAGAGGCAGGAGGATTTCTGAGTTCGAGGCCAGCCTGGTCTACAAAGTGAGTTCCAGGACAGCCAAGGCTACACAGAGAAACCCTGTCTCGAAAAACCAAAAAAAAAAAAGAAAATGGAGTAGCCCTGAAAGCATCTGGAGTAAGACCTAAAAAGGAAGACATTAGAAAGCCACTGGGTATTCCTGGGGCTGATGCTAGGCACACCAGGAGTTGGGCCAGGCCACCACAGGTTATAAGCCCAGTTAAGTCCAGTCCTGTACAGGCTCAGAGGCCCAGCCAACTGAGGCCAGGATCAACTAGAATGCATGCCTTCACCTGCTGCATGCCCTGACCTGCTACAAACCTTTAATATCCTCCACCAGGTTTCTTGAGGACAGGGGACTTGTGACCTGGATCATAGCAAGCAGGGGCCAGATAAGGACTGAGACATCTGGCAGGCACCTGTGCCTAAAAGGAACTCTGCCCAGAACAGTCCTCATCCCCACTCTCCCTGGGCATATCTGGACCTATGGTGACCTTCTCAAATCACCACGGTCACCTTGTGTTTCCGAAGCCCTGTAGCTGATTAAGTTACATATACCTCACAGCTCAGCTGTATTTGAGTAATTCCTAAAGGCTTTCAATGTGTGTCCTTTTAGGGTAATGCTCACTGAGTTGATGAATTCACATACAACCAAAAAGTATTTCAAACTCTCCTACAGATCAGATTGCAGGGAATGGCTTGCAGGCCAGCCATGGGGTTTCACCCAATGTGTGATGGTCCCACTTTAGACCACATTGGTGATGCTGAGGACAGGTGCCAGCATCACAGTGGGTATCAAGTCCCAAAGGTGACCAGCAGAGGGAAAGCACTAAAATCATCCTCGGTTCACAGAGAAGCTGCTACTCCACCAAGGGGCTGCTTTCCCTCCATGACAAAGAGTAGCAAAGTCACCAGCCTGTCTCCTCAATGCTTGCCTCCATCTCCTTCTGAGAATGTTACATGTACCAGTCTGGGAGAAGCCAAAACTGGTTATTAGATTTAAGGGGTCATTTGAGTAACTCAATACTTTCAAGCTCCTTTAATTAAGTACATTGCAGAATCCCTTTCCTCACTGGGCCATGCTAAGGGGGAGTGATGGCCTAACTCCAAACCTCCACTACTTAATGGTATACTCCTAGAGCATTGGGACAGCCTGCACTCCCATACATGAGTTTGCTGGCACAGCTTCAAGGATGAGTGCCAGAGGAGCACACCTGGATTATCATAGCCCACCTCAACTCACCCCAACAGACCCTAGCTCACCTTGGTCCACAACAGCCTGCTTACCCCAATACACCTCAGCAATCCCAACACACTAGATACCTTAATACACCCAAATCACTGCCAGACTCTAGCATATCCCAACATACTTAAGCATGGGGTCTAGATGCCATGGTGCTTAGGATGAGGAGGGTGGTCTGAAGAAAGGCCTCAGGCTGCTGGACATTGCCTCTCCCTCCCATCTGAGGCTGGTCAGACCAGAGGGAACATAGTGAGCTGACAAGTACCGTACATTTCTGTACAAAATCAGCTGGCCAGTGCCACCCTCCACATAATGGCTGTCACCTACACCAGTCAGATATGTCTGGGCTAATATGCAAAGTCCCCATGTACCAATCAAATATGTCTGGGTTAGTATGCAAAGACCCTATGCAAATTTCTGTCTAAAGATGCTGAATATTCTACATGACAGTAACTTTATTTTTCTGTAGCTTTGCCATTTAAAAAAAAAAAACTGCTACAAGCAGACATCACTCAACAGAAACAATTACCAAAGTGCTTGGACTCTTTGCACTCTGGAGGCTGAGGAAAGAAGGCTGTAAATTCAAGGCCAGCCTAGCTACAGAACAAGACCCAATCTCACAAAATAAAATGAAAACCTTCCAGAAACCTATTCTCCTCTGGCTCGGAGGCCAGGAGTTGTGAAATGGAGTTGTTCCAGAATTGCACTCCCACAGGTCCTGGGAGGATCCTTCCTGCTTCTTCCAGTTTCTTGTGTCCCTGTCACTTCAATCAAGTCAAGTCCTCAACTCTGCATCACTTCTCTTTCGGACTGGTTTTTTTCCTCTTTGACATCTTTAATTTTTAAAAAATTATCTGTATGAGTGTTTTGCCTGCATGTATGCTTCACAGGCCTGCAGAGAACAGAAAGGGTGTCATATCCCCTGGGACTGGAGTTACAGATGGTTGTGAGCCACCGTTTGAGCACTGAGAATCTTACCTGGGTCATCTGCAAGAGCAGTAAGTATTCTTACTGTTGAGCCAACTCTCCAGCCCCTTTGGCATGTTTTTTAAGGATACTGGTTATTAGATTTAAGGGGTCATTTGAGTAACTCAATACTTTCAAGCTCCTTTAATTAAGTACATTGCAGAATCCCTTTCCCCAAACACAGTGTGAATCTTAAAATCAGTCCCTACAGGATTGTTTGGCAAGTGATCCCCAGCTGGTGCGGCTATTTTGGGAGGCCATGGAACCTTTGGAACATGTGGCCCAGCTGGCAGACATAGGCAATATCTGAAGGATACAACCCAGATTCTGCCCTAGTATCTGCTTCATGGTCTGCAGAGATGTGAACAAGCTGTGCCAGCTCCGACTACAAGGACAGAGCTGAACCAGCCACCATCCCTACCCTGTCATGAAGGACCCCCCTCTGAAACTGTTGAGCCAAGGTAAATCTCCTTTGGCTTTTTTATTTATTTTTTCAAAAAGACTTGTGTAGTTTATTGGACTACAATTGTGATGGCTATTCTTGGTGGTCACCTTAATTTCATTTGGAATTAACTAAAACCCAAGCAGCTGGTACACCTATGAGGGATTTTTTTTTTTAATTACATCATTTGAAGTGGGAAGACCCACTTTTAATCCAGATTGTTTGAAATGGGAAGATCCACCATTAATCTGGGTTACACCTTCTGCAGTCTATATAAAGGACATAGAAGAAGGAAGCTTGCTCTCTTTGCCTGCTTGCAAGTCCATTCCTTCATTGGTATTAGAGACTATTTCTTTGTGATTCTGGTGTATACTGAAGACTAGCTGAGACATCTAGCCTCATGGACTGAACATTCTTGGACCTTTCATTGACAGACAGCCACTTTGGACTATATTTTGGACCACAGCCTGCAAGCCATTCTAATCCCCAATAAATAGGTAGGTAGGTAGATAGATGGATAGATATAGATTCATACTATCAGTTCTGTTCCTCTAAAGAACCCTGACTAATATAACAGTTAGAGACAGTTCTGAGGTGAGTACTGAGAATTGAACTCCTTTTTTTTTTTAAGTTTTATTATATGTAAGTACATTGTAGCTGTCTTCAGACACTCCAGAAGAGGGTGTCAGATCTTGTTACAGATGGTTGTGAGCCACCATGTGGTTGCTGGGATTTGAACTCAGGACCTTTGGAAGAGCAGTTGGCGCTCTTAACCGCTGAGCCACCTCTCCAGCCCCTGAACAACTTTTTTTATTGGTTCTGTCAATTATGTTTTCACTAGGGACGTAACACACCAAATAAGGCCTCAGCCACAAGATTCAGAGACTGTGGATATCTTTTAGCATATAACTAGAATTCTAGAAATAAAAAAGAAAGAAAGAAAGAAAGAAAGAAATCCAGGAGATAGGTCAGAGGTTATAAAGGCAAGTCCAGGGGATACATAGAGCCCTAAAGTCTAGATAGTTTACAGAACATTTTCAACTGCAGGGGAAACCACAGGGAAAAAGGATCTGCCTCAGCTCCAAAGGGACTGGAGGCAAAGCAGCTACCTCCACAAGAGCCATGCCTGACCTTCCTTTGATATGCATTCCAGGAGTTGTCTATTCAGGGACCAAAGAGACCACTGATGCAATCCCGGGGTTCAGTAGGATGAAGGGTATAGGACAGACAGTAGTATAGGAACTGACTATAGGTTCAACAGGCTTTAAGGCACAATAACTGAGCAGATATTAATCTATTCTAATCCTCTAATATAGCTACTTCACACCCAGAACCCCTGAACTCCTTGCATTTTAGTTTTGATCTGGCTCTCTCTGCTCCATGTGTGTTCTCAAGGTGGCCTCTGGTCCCCCACCTTATTATGAATCCTCTCTTCTTCTCCCTCTCTACCCTCCCCTCTGAAGTCCTGCCCTATTACCTCCTCTGCCCAGTGACTGGCTCATCAGCATTTTAAATGAATAGCTAGAGCAGTGTTTACACAACATTGAGACAGGAAGAGTCTTGGATTAAGCATTACAATGCCATGTCTAGATTACAGCCAGATATGGGGGCAAAGAAATCAGCATTTAAATAATACAAGGATAATCTTTACATAGATTACAATAACTTGCCAACAATATGGCTAGGACTGGGTGATGGTGCACACAGAGGCAGAGGCAGACAGATCTCTGAGTTCAAGTCCTGCTTGTTCTACAGAGTGAGTTCCAGGACAGCCAGGGCTACACGGAGAAACCCTATCTCAACACCATCTCCAACTCCAAAAGCAACCTTAAATATGATCTTTGTTTTGTTTTGAGACAGAGTCTCACAGTGTATTCTTGGATAGCTGGGAACTATGTAGACCAGACTGGCTTCAAACTCAGAGATCCAACTGCCTTTGCTTCCTAGTCTCACTAAGTCATTTTTTGCTTTTTTAATTTTATAACTATAATTTTGTCTGCACGTACACATGTGTACTATATGCACACCTAGTGCTCACAGTGGTTGGGAGGGCAGCATATTCCCTGGAATTGGAGTGAAGATGGCTGTGAGTCTTCCTGTGGATCCTAGTTTTAAGAATCTGCAGATAGGTGGTGGTGGCACATGCGCATCCACTTATATAGTGGAAGCCTACTTCCTGTGGTTGGTTAGCACGTTACTTCAAACTGGATAGTGAGTGCTCATATCACCAAGGTCTCTGTAAAGACAAAGCACATTAAAGGAGGCCTGGAATTGTTAAGTGGCGTGAGCCACTTCACAATTCGGTGTCCTGAGTTCAGAATATGGTGTTTCAGAGGCACCGGTACAGCCCTCCTGGGCATCCTTACCCCATAGCATTCCCATTCCCATTTAATCCTTGGATCCTCCCAGGAGGGGGAGATCATGTTCCTGTGCCAATTTTATAAATATAGTTCTGAAGACAAGCTCTGCAGCCATAAAGATACAGGACTGGGAGAAAAGATCTCACCACACTGAAACCTCCCTTGTATGACAGGCCAGACTCTAATGACAGCAGTTAGCCCGGTTGGACCCTTAGCCATCAAGTCCTTAAGACCCATATTTGAAGCTTTGCTTCCTGCACACACTTCTACTTAGAGGAAGGGTTTTGTTTTCTAAAGATACCAAGGCATCTTTGTTGTTTTACTGAGACAGGGTCTAATGAATCTGAAACTTACCTAGACCTCCTGATCCTGCACCTGCCAAGTGCTGGGATTACAGACATGAACTACCACCCCAGCTTTCTAATCGAACTTTGAAGTATGGCTTTTTTTTTTCAAGATTTTTTTATTTTTTGTATGTGAGTACACAACTGCTCTCTTCAGACACACCAGAAGAGGGCATCTGATCCCATTACAGATGGTTGTAAGCCATCATGTAGTTGCTGGGAATTGAACTCAGGACCTCTGGAAGAGCAGTTAGTGCTCTTAACCACTGAGCCATCTCTCCAGTCCCCAAAGTATGGCTTTTATAAAATGGCTTATGTCTAAAGTCCGAATGTTAAAAATCAAACAGTGGGGAAAGGTGGCTCAACAGTTAGGAGCAGTGGCTGCTCTTGCAGAGGATCCAAGTTTAGTTCCCAGTACTCACATGGTAGGCAGCTCACAGCCATCTATTACTCCAGTTCCAGGGGACCCAATGCCCTCTTCTGGACTCTGAGCATGCTATATTTATCTGATATACAGACATACATACATGCAGTACACATGATGAAGCAATAAGTTTAAAACAACAACAAAGGAAAAAAAAACCCTCAACATTTTTAAATATATTGAGGTATGCAAAGTGCAGTATAGACTCAAAGTAGACAAGCTGACATGCCAACTTAAAAGGGATGTCATTTGTCTTGCCAATGACATGTCCATGCCAAATGTCCATTTATTTGCCCATGCCAATGACAATAATATGTCCTGCCAATGACAGGGAGGACCCTGAGCCCCATGAGCTCACCAGAAGAGCTGCCCAGAGCTCAAGAAACTCCTTAGGTTCAGGCAGACTTGCCTTCCGAGTCTCAGCTGACAGCCTCCACCCAGAGACAAGTTAGCAATTCAGCAGCAGAACTGCTAAAAAGACAGGATCCTGACAGCAGCCAGAAACAAGGACAGCTTCACAACAAAGAGCACCAGCCAGAGGCTGAAGGATGACAACCCTGATAAGCTGACCCATCTACCCTGAGACACATAGGGAGAAGAGATAGTAATCAGTCTGGGACTGTGAAGAATTAATCATGCTGGTACCAACTTAATTTAGTTCTGACATTCCTTGTCTCTATGTCGAACAGTCAAGGCAACTAGGGCCAGCAAGATGGCTCAGCGGGTAAAGGCACTTGCTGCTCAGGCCTGATGACCGGAATTAAATTTCAGGAATGCAGAGTGAAAGGAGAGAAGCAACCTCTGAAAGTTTTTTCTGACCTCTACATGCACACAATCGCACATTTACAGAGTGTACACATTAAAAAGGTAACTCAGTCCCTAGCTTACCGGATATTAAAATTGGAATTCATATAGAAAATAGATTTATAGTACTAGATTACAGTACCAGCATTGAGAGACAGGGCCTGAAGCCTAAAGATTGATTTTTCTTGCTGTGTAATAATATTCAAAAAATTTAGAGCCAGGTGTAAAATCCCTTTAAGGAAGTGGATTGATGGGAGTTTGAGGTCAGTCTGGTCTTTCTAGACTATCAAGCCAGCCAGAGCTATCTAGGGAGATCCTGTCTTTAAAAAACAGTGTGTGTGTGTGTGTGAGGGGGGATAGTTCTAGAACTCATGGCAAGTCTAGTAGCTTTCTTCAGGTAGTGCTAGACGAGTCACCCCAGGGCTCCAGGCTTCCCATCCCACTCAGAGTAAAGCAGGTGCCACATTGCTGAGGCTGGCTGATCAGGTGTGAATGTAGCGAGTCATGGGTGAGCTCCTGGGCTCCTTTCTTTGCAAGATACAGACCTGGTAACAAGTCTGACTACCTCCACAATTTACAGCTTGCATACGAGAAGGGACATGCTCTGTGGTGGTCAGCCCACAGCAACTCTACTCTAGGCTCCTGGCTTTGCTCTCTAGGTGGCTGGGTACACCCTCATGTCCATGGAGAATAAATAACCTGTGTGCCTCTGGATTCTGGAACCTGCTTCCTGTTTGCAAGATCCCCAGGCCTAAAATGCTGATTCACATCCAGTACCCAACCCTGTTACTCTAGTCTGTAATATTTCTGCCCAACTATCAACATAAAATTTCGTTAACCTTCCTGTATACATGGACGTGCTCTTGAAATGTTATCTTTTGGGGGGCAGTACTGCCTCCCCCCCACACACACACAGTGAGAGAGAGAGAGAGAGAGAGAGAACACACAAGCGAGTGATATCCAGCCCAAGGACAATTTTCCAACTTTCCTCTGGCTTTTACTGCTTCAAGTCCTCCCAGAGTCTTTGTATTTGCTGCTTTTCAAGGCATGACTCAAATGCCACCTACTAGGCATCTCTAGACTCCCTACCTCAACCTGATGGTCTCAAACCTACTGTAAAAGTCTTCAGGGCCACTACTATGGCTGACATAGAACCTGCAGGTGGACAGACATCAAGAATACAAAGGCAGTGCCGGGCAGTGGTGGCGCTCGCCTTTAATCTCTGCACTTGGGAGGCAGAGGCAGGTGGGATTTCTGAGTTCAAGGCCAGCCTGGTCTACAGAGTGAGTTCCCAGGACAGCCAGGGCTACACAGAAAAACCCTGTTTCCAAAAACAAAAGAATACAGAGGCACCTGCCCTTTGTGCTTAGGCACATAATGTAGAAGCTTTAAACTGACATGCAACCAGGTCCCACGTCACAGCATTATAATCCTCAAGGTCGCTTTACAGATCCGATGGATGGGAACGTAACAAGTAAACAGTGTCTGAACTTGGCCACTACTCACCAGATCTTGGCATAGTTTTCTCACCAGAAGGAAATAACATTCCCATTTACCACACAAGTGCTTCAGGTACAAAAGGAAAGCTTGCTCTGACCCTCCACACAGTATAGGGCAATGTTACAAATCAGTTAAAGCGCCTTTATTTTTGCAATTATCATTCCATACAAAAGCAATAGAAATGCAAATATTGACAAGTTTACAATTGAATACATGAACAGAGTATCTGTACACATTATCATTTACAGCAATATTACATGGTAAATTAACTGATCATTAAAAAAACAAAGTTCTAAGTCCCTCTCTTCTGCCTCAACTCTCACAGAGCATGTGCTAATAAGACACCTCACACTAATGCTATTTCAAGTTCCAAATTAAAACTATATAACTTACATAAAGCCCATTAATATAATAGCTTAACATCTTTGTTCAGAGCTCTGTATGAGGGAAAACTACATTCACATTTATAAAAGACCAGAAAATAAGTTTTTACAAAGTTATTGCAGCTGCCTGACTGAGAATTCTTTATCAGTTACCTGAAAGGCAGCTGATTCTAAATTGGTCCCATAAACACATGGTTAAAATCCACTGCCAACCCATTTGGAAAGTGGCAACTGAAATCTCAAATTCTTGTGGAAAACCACAAGTATCCTGTTGTCTAACTTGGGGGGCAGAAAGATAATAGGGTTAAGTCTTCACTGGATTTAACTTCATTTACAATTTAAAACATGCGTAACACATCACCATACATAAAAATAAGGCAAGAAAAACAACTTATCGTGAGAAAATAAACTCTTAACAGAGAAAACAAATACAAATGCACAGCGACTCAAGCCTTCCAGAATTCCAAGTGGCCAGGCAGAGCCAAGTATTTCTCAGAGTAACCACCAGGTGGCAGTTAACTCATGGCAGAGAAGTCTTTCAAAGGTTCAGTTAAACAAGCTTCCAAATCAAACTCATCCTCTGCTTGGCAGTCCACATGTCGGACTTTGGTGGGTGTGCCAGCATACACATCCTAGAAAATAGAGGTATTCATACCTGCATCAGTCCCATCACACAGGCTTCCTCCTAGTTACCCTGAGCACAAGTGAACTTGCCCAGAAGCAAGACAAAGCCAATAAGACCAACATCATCTTGACATTTCTATAGTGTACATTCCTCTTACTTCCAGCTTGTCACAATCATTGTATGCTATGAAAAAGATCAATAAACCTGAGTTCACCTGGAGTGACCCAGATGGGAACCAGAATAAGGAAATGCACCTTTGTTCGTTGCCATAATCAAATATGGCATTAAGAAACAGCTTTGTGTTTGAAGTCTTTTGTGTTTTGCCACTTCAGAAACCTAGGCATTATATATATAAATAATGGAAGGTCTTAATCATAAATATAAAGGTATTCTTTTTAGGTAAATTGTATAAATGTGGACAGATCTGAACAAATGTACCAGGTTGTTAACTACTGAACCAATGAAAAGACTATTATTCTGTATAGCTCAGTTTACTGGGAATGAGTGAATCTCTGATCGTCCTGCCTCCACATTACTAGGTGTTGAGGTTATAAGCATGAACCACCACACCTAGCTTTAATTTATATAAAAACAACACAAACAAACTATCAATTATTCAAGCTTGGCAGTGGTAGTGCATTTCTTTAATCCCAGCACTTGGGAGGCAGAGGCAGGCAGATCTGAGTTTGCAGTTAGCCTGGTCTACAGAGTGAGTTCCAGGACAGGCATTGCTGTTAGAGAAACCCTGTCTTGAAAAAACGAAAACATAACCAATTCCCTTAAGCATTCAGATGATCCCTACACCAGGAGTTCACCACTGAAGAATGATCCAAAGCCCAATTTGAGGTCCACTGCTCAGAACCAATTTATAATCAATTTAGTATTTCTTGATGGGAAAAAAGTCCTTTTTTCAGACACATTATAATCAAACTCCAGTTCTAACCTCAGTTATGTAAAGTGGTAGGTACTCTCAAACGACTTAAAACACCCAAGCTGAGAGACAGACCCAAAGTACTTACAAAGTTATCCTGTGAACTTGTCTGGGACTCAGAGCTGCTTTCTGTGAATTCTGTCTCCATTTCCCCAAGATCTACAGGTTGTCTGAGAAATGAAACATAACAAGCTTGTCAGTCACCTGCTGCTATCAGAAAGTTTGTTTGCTAAAGCCAAACACCACCCACAGCAGTGTTGTTTCCTAAGGAACATTTCACATTTGCCAAATTTAATTCCTGACCAATCAACCTAACACAAAGCTGACAGCAACTCCAAGTGAAAGGTCACCTAGCTCAGAGGGCTAGTCTGAGAATATGTGCTGTTATTCACACATACCCGAAAATATCCTTTTTTGTTTTTATTTCATGTGAAGCAGTGTTTGGTTGCATGTCTGTGTGAGAGTGACAGACCCTCCAGAACTGGAGTTAGTCAGGTGTGAGCTGCCATGTGAGGAATTGAACCTGGGTTCTCTAGAAGAGCAGCCAGTGCTCTTAACCACTGAGCCCTCTCCAGCCCCCCTTTTGGTTTATCTATACTGGTCTGGCTGTCCTGGAACTAATTCCTGGCCCTGTAAACATTCTTAAAAAGAGGGGAATGATAGGGTCTCAATACCTTCTAAGTCAGAACTTCAAGGGGAGCCGGTGCTACAGAGTTAAGACCCTGATCAAAACACCAAAAATATAACTAGGGATGTGGCCCAGTCTGAAGAGCGTTTGCCTAGCATGAATTAAATGGGGTCTACGGGTTCTGAAAAAATGGCTTAGTGGCTAAGAGCACTAACTGCTCTTCCAGAGGTTCCGAGTTCAAATCCCAGAAACTGAATGTGGCTTATAGCCATCTATACGACAGGAGATAGAAGTACATACCTTTAATCCCAGTACTCACGAGTGCAGGACTCCACCTGCATTCAAGGCCCACCTCCAGTTCCAGGGATTCCAGGACTAGAGAAACTCTATCTCCAAAATCTAAACCAAACCACTCAGATAAGGCTGGGGAGAGTGACCAGTGGAAAATAGGCAAAAGGCCCCAATTTTGGAATCCCAGAATACATGTCAAAGAAAGCTCACAGGCCCCCTGGACAACACAGTAACAAACACAACGGGAGAAACTGCCTCAAACAAGTATAAAGTAAGGACTGACATCCAAAGTTGTCCTCTGAAGTGCACACACAGCCAACTGTCCCAGACTAAGCTGTTTTCTAACGCTCAAAGACTAAATCCGGAACAGGAGGTAAACTCCTCCCTGGCATCCACAACTCTGTGCAATAAATCAGGCCTGAAGGCTAGCGTCTGTTCTCAACAATGTCCAGAATAATCTGTCACTGACAAGAGATAAAGAAAGCAACAAAGACATACATTTCTTGCAAATCACATCCTTCTTCAGCAGGAGGATCCCAAAAATGCAAAGCCACCTTCCAGAGTTTAATCTGCTGGTCCCATGAACGCCGGCTATACTTCTTAAATTTGTTGGGGGTCCTGGGATGGATTCCAGGTTGTCGCAGGTGTCTGCAGGACATAAAGATTACTTCAGAACATTTAACAAATAACTCATATTCTCTTTTTATTATTATTATCAGTTTTTCATACTGCTGTGTAGATCAGGCTGGTCTCAAGCTCGGAGATCCTCTCTGCCTCCTGAGTGCTGAGATGAAAAGCATGCACCACCACACCCAGTAGTAACTGAGTCCATAAGGCGAACAAAGAAATCCATTAAAAGCAGTATCTCAACCAGGCACGAACCTGCACTGCCAGCACTTGGAGGCTGGGTCAGGAGAATGGTAAATGAGGGCACACAAGACCCTTTCTTAAAATCTTACTGTTCCTTTAAAACCCACATTCTAGAAAATGTTTGAATCCCAATTCTGGTTAAAGACACACATCTGTTCAAGAGCACAATAAAGCTGGCACAGATCTTTACCCCACACTCTGGAGGCAGAGGAAGGTAGATCTCCTGAGTTCTGAAGCCAGCTTAGTCTACAAAGTGAGTTCTAGGACAGTCAAGGCTGCACAGAGAAACCCTGTCTTGGAAAAGAAAGTAAAAAGGAGGAAGGTAGGAGGAGATGGGGTCAAGGGGGAAGGGAGAGGGAGAAAATAAAAGCAGAATGTGCTGTCTATAAACAGGGTAATGGTGATTTTTTTTTCCCTCCATTTAGGGACTCTCAGTATCCACACAGTGGGCTTGAGACCATCTGTAACTATAGTTCCAGGGTATCTGACACCCTCATCTGGCTTCCAGTGGTACCAGGCGCACACATGGTATAGTGCACCTTCATGCAGAGAGAGAAAAAACAAAAAACATTCTTATATATTATCTTTGGTTTTTCCAGACAGGGTTTCTCTGTGAAGCCTTAGCTGTCCTGGAACTCTGTAGATCAGGCTGGGTTTGAACTCATAGAGCTCTGCCTACCTCTGCCTCCTGAGTGCTACAATTAGAGGCATGTACCACCATAGCCAGGCTTCACACACATAATCATTACAACACCACCAAGCCCAGCTCTCCAATTAGATACTAATTCTTTAACTTGACTTTTATTTTCCTATTGTGTATTTTAATAACTACATAGTTGGCACATCAATTTTTATGAGTTACTAATAGATACTTCCTAGCATGTATGTCTAATATAAGCAGCTTCTTAACAGGTACAATGTTATGGGACAGGATTGGGACAAGCCTCCTATGTGGCACTACCTGGGAACCTCTTTAATGTATCGATCGTAGGCAATAGTGTTCTTCCCATAGTTGATCTGCTTCTGCCTTCTCATCAAGACACTTTCATCTGTCTCCACATCAGCAGGCACTGAAGACATAGACTCCTTTGAATCAGAACTGAAAAGAATGAAGATTAAACAAGCTTTTAAGATTACTAGGTGCCAGGAAAACAAACTAAAACAGTCCCCCCTCTCTATTTTAAACTATAGGAATCCTACTAAAATCCAGAATGTGGGCCAGGAGGTGGTGGCAAACACCTCTAATCATAGCACTCAGGAGGCAGAGGCAGGTAGATCTGAGTTCAAGAACAGCCAAGGCTACAGAGAGAAATTGTCTTGAAACAAACAAATCAACAATAAAATCCAGATTCTGTGCTATAGGAATTTCCAGTACACAATAATAAATGCTGGGACAATAATCCCCTCAAAATTTTTATTACCAAATTAGAAATGTTTCAGCATGTACCTTCCTGATGATGATTTTCTCTCTCTTCCAAAGTCATTTATGAGTTTTCTTTTGTACCTGGGAACAGAATAAAATACTGCTTGTTTTTAAAAGTATAACACATTAAACAAACAGAATAGTGTTTCAAAAACAAAAATGAAGCCTTTTCTCTGAACAGCATGATTTAGCAATGGGAAAATGTTGAATGTGAGGTAAGCCTGGGCTCATTATATTAGATCCTGACTAAAAACTTTAGGGATTTGGTTTCGAACAGGAAATGTACTACATTTAACGTACTATGTTTTCTTTAGAAACATCTTTGGGCTGGGCAGTGGTGGTGCATGCCTTTAATCCCAGCACTTGGGAGTTCGAGGCCAGCCTGGTCTACATAATGAGTTCCAGGACAACCACGGCTATACAGAGAAACCGTCTTGAAAAAACAAAACAACAACAACAAAAGAAACATTTTTGGGCTGGAAACAAGGCATGGCTTGCATTTAAGATCGCTTGGTGCCTCTCCCAGAGGACCCAGGTTCCATTCCCAGCATCCACATGATGGCTAACTCCAGCGAAAGGGAGATCTGATGCCCTCCTCTGGCTTCTATGGATACCAGGCATGTGGGGCACACAAAAATACACATAAGCTCATATACAAGAGGTCTGAATTACCACAGCTGTGAACCACCATGTGGGTGCTACAGACTATGTACATCCATGCCATGCATGTGCAGAGGTCAGAGGATAACTGTGAGAACCAGCTCTCCCCTTTCAGATGAGTTCTGGGGGTCAAACTCAGGTCATTGGGCTTAGAAACAAATTTCACCCAATAAACTATCTCAGCAGGTCAGCATTATTTCTTTAAATCTATTCATTTGCAATTTATGTCCCAGGTAAGTTTTAATCCTGACCTTCAAAAAAATACTCCAAATATTTATCTTTCCTTTCTCTAGCTACAGATATAGCTTAGTTGAAAAGTGCTTGCTTAGCACGTATAAAAAAGCCTTGAATGTGATTCCCTAGCTCCACATATATATATAAATAAGGCATGGTGACATGACTCTAATCCCATCACTCAGGAAGTGGATGCAGAAAGATCAGGAATTCAAACCTTGTCCCTTGTCAAGAGAAAACATCCACCATACAATAAATTAGGATTAAGGCTTATGTGCTACAACCTTCAGTAGATTCTTACTCTTCCAGATTTTCTTGAAATCTTTCTCTTTTGGGACAGAACTTCTAGGTATAATCCTGTAACTTACTATGTAGACCAAGCAAGCCTTGAACTCAAGGTCCACCTGCTTTCCCAATGAGGGGATTAAATGTGTGTGCAACTACATCCAGCTATTTTCTGGGGATCTCATAAGCAAGACTAAGCAGAGAGTCTATCAGCTGTCTTTCAAAGGCACTTCCTATTTTACTGAGGCAAGGTCGCTGCATAAACCCAGAATTTACAATTCAGCTAGTCTATTACATTTTTTGTGTGTTTGTGTGTGGGTCTTGTGCGCTCTCATGAGGACAATTTGTAGGAGCGGGTTCCCAGGAATTGAACTCAGGTCATTACGCAGCTAGTACCTTTCCCTACAGAGCCATTTGCTGGCCTTGGTTTGGTTAGTCTAGCCAGCTTGCTACTGGGAATTCCATTTCTGCTTCCCAAGTGTTCTGATAATACAGACAAGCTGCCATGTCCACCCAGTTTTTATGAAGTTGCTAGAGATCCCAAATGCAGGCGTCATTCTTGTGAAGCAAGCATTCCACCCACTGAAATGTATCTCCCCATCCCCTGATTTAATTTTACACTATTAATTAAAATTCTGTCAGGCATACCTTAAGAACTACACTATGATCTTTTCAATCCTTTGAAAATCATTCCAGGGCACCAAAATACTGTATTTGACTACCAAAAAGACAACAAATGACTACTCTAGAAATCCCATATCCAAACTCTGGAGTTTTTTGCTGCTTTCTTCCCCAGCATCTCTTTCTAATAGTCCCTGTGCTTAAGATCTGTGTTAGAAATGTCTTTTAGGGGCTGGAGAGATGGCTCATCAGTTAAGAGCACTGACTGCTCTTCCAGAGGTCCTGAGTTCAATTCCCAGCAACCACATGGTGGCTCACAACCATCTCTGGTCTGTCTGAAGACAGCTACAGTGTACTCGTATAAATAATAAATAAATAAATAATTCAAAAAAAAAAAAAAGAAATGTCTTTTAGTAATCTCCAACTTTGATTCATCCTGGCACGATTTAATTTAAAATCTTTTCTCTGGCAGAGCCAAGGATCTAGCTTTACCTGAGTGGTGGTCCCTAAAAGATAAAGCAGCTCCTCAGGCTACTGTGGGTGACAGTGTGGGCTGGTTTCTTTATGCCAACTGAGTAAGAGAGCACATCCACGCATACCCTAGCATAACCCTGGATTCAACCTTCAGCATTGTCATAAAAAATAAAAAGCTTCTAGAATTTGGGGAGATAAATTCATGGATAGTTTTCTTCATACAAACTTGAATCTGTACCACCTGCTTAAAAAAAAAAACAAAAAAAAACCCTGGGTGGGTGTAGTCCACCCAATTCCAGTGCTTGAGAGGCAGATATCTTCTCCCCAGGCTACGCTATCTAGGTAGAATATCCAAATTATCAATGTACAGCTGCACATGTGTACATGCAGACATTAAGATGAAATGAGAAAGCCCCACCACCACCACTGCCATCCAGTCCTAGAACCACGAAGACAGGGCTCTCAAACTAGGAAGCACTCACTTAAAGGATTTTTTTGTTTTTAAACAAAACTACCTGGCCCTACCTGGCAGCTCAAGGAGACTGCAAATGTATATTTCTAACATGCTTCCAAGGGATGCTGATGTTGGCCTAAGGATTAGTTTTCCCTTTCAGTATTGTGGAGGGGGTCAATAAACTAGGGGATTCATTTTGCTAGGCAAACTCATTACCAATGAGCAAGAATACCAATCTCTAAGGAACAGATTTTTGAGAACCATTACTCTAAGATATCCTATGAATATAGTTAGTAACTAAAAAAAAAAAAAATCCAAAGTTTAATAAGAATTCTGGAATTTTGGTTTCTTTAAAACACACAGAAATAAGCTGAAGCTCTTGGGAGGCAGAGGCAGGTAGCTGAGTTGAGGCCAGCCTGGTCTACAGATGAGTTCCAGAACAGTCAGGGCTACACAGAAACTGTCTGGAAAGAAAAACAAAAACAAAGCAAAACAAACAAAAACCACAAAAATATTAGAAGACTCTGTTTTCCTCTTAATACCAAGTATGGAGATATGGGGTCCCTTTGCAGCAGCACTGATTTGCCTCATGCTCTAACAGACACATGGTTTTGACAACTGCAGATAGTTTCTGCAACTATGTGATATTTGGAACTCTGGGAATTTTTCAGAGGGTGTATAAATGCTAGAGCGCCATGAGGCAGGGTGGGTGGTTGTTGGTCGTTCAGGAGTTAGTTGAGGTTGTTAGTAGTGTGTGTAAAGAAGAAAGAAATTAGATTCAAAGAAGACCCTCCCTCTTTCCCTTTATCCTTCTTTCTCTCCTATCTAGTGACAGGGTGAAATGAGGGAGGGAAATAAAGGGTGGGAGAACCCACAAAGTAGCCAAGTCCAGCCACAACAAAGTGTGTACCTTGCAATCTCTTTGTTAACTCTGGTCCTCATTTCATCTTCTTCAACTGCACTTGCCCAGTCAGAACATCTAGAACGGGGCTTATGGCCTTCAGGAGTTGTAAAGCTACAATAAAATAAAAAATGCATTTAAATCGTAAGTACTCTGTTTTGGTTTTTTTTTTTTTTTTTTTTTGAGGAAAGAATATGCCATGGCTTTGGCAGAAGAGGTGTGTTCAAATAATCTCAAAGCCTATCTATCTGGACTTCACTAGAAAGTCTACCTTCCCATGAGAAATCAGTGCTAGATGCGTCAGTACCATGAAGAGGACCTACTACGGAACTTGGCTTAATGTTCTGAGACAAGTCTTACCATATAGTCTTGAAAACTCTTATGTCTCAGCTACCTCCTAAGTGCTGGGAATAGAGGTGTTAGCCACTATATCAACTCATTTAACTGCACAACAAATTATAGGGTTTTAAATGAAGACTCCAGATACTCTTGTGGATCTAAAGTTCTTTTGTTTTTGAGATAAAATCTTACTAAATAGAAAAGACTGGCCTTGAACTCTTCCCCCACCCCCCGCTGGAATTAAAGACATTCCCCAGCAAGCCTGATGCTTGTAACTTTGGCTGCACTAAAAAGAATTAGTCTATCTTTAAAATATACCCTCAATACTTATGTTAAATAAATCAAAGGGCTTATCAAAGAATTTTTTAGACAAGATAATTTGGTGAGTAATGATAACCCACATTCCTATAAACCTAGCAGGAAGATCTCTAAGTTCAAGGCCAGCCTGGTGGCCTGTATCATGAATTACAGGTCTACCAGGGCTACAAAATGGGACCCAGTCTTAAAAAAAAAAAAGGGGGGGGGCCAACACATGAATGAATGAAGTATTCCTATCATTGGCATGATGAAACGCTATGTGGCATCCTACAAACCAGGGGGAGTCTAGATAGCAAGACTACAGAATTTAAGAATCTGACATTTGGGACTGGAGAGATGGCTCAGCAATTAAGAATGCTTGCTTTTCTTACAGAGGAGATGGGTTCAGTTCCTAGCACCTACATGGAAACTCACAATCACTCATAAATCCAGTTTCAGGAGCTCCAATGCTCTCATCTCCACAGGCACACATAAAAATACTTTAATCCCAACACTTGGGAGGCAGATGGACCTCTGAGTTCAAGGCCAGCCTGGTCTTCCCAGGCTGCCAGTTCTTCCAGGACTGCCAAGGTCACACAGAGAAACGCCCCCCCCCCTCACTCACACCTCTCTCTCACACTCACATACAGAAACAGACACACACAAACCCTAACATTTATTTCCAGATAATTGAGACCATGATAGGGTTCAAAATAGTCTATAGTCTCAAACTCACTATGTAGCAAATAAAGAACTTGGAGCCTCTAACTCCTGGTCACAACTGAGATTACTAACATAAACACTATCACTTTCCCTTTTATCTACCTTAGGGCTGGCCTCTGGTCTTCCCTA
Organism: Tokudaia tokunoshimensis; assembly: GCA_036184795.1. Taxonomy (NCBI): domain Eukaryota; kingdom Metazoa; phylum Chordata; class Mammalia; order Rodentia; family Muridae; genus Tokudaia; species Tokudaia tokunoshimensis. The sequence goes on along the minus strand of BTHU01000014.1, from coordinate 72,629,680 downwards.
TACTCCCACAACTAATCTAATGTCTTCAAATATGTGCTGGTAATTTCATATTTTCACCTGAAAGTTTCCCCAAGGTTAACAAGATTCCCTCCCAAAATAGATCTGCACATCCTCTGCAGCTGCTACCATAGGGAATGACTGTCAACAGAAATGGTCAAGGGGTAGCCGGGGCAGTGGTGGTGCACACCTTTAATCCCAGCACTTGGGAGGCAGAGGCAGGCGGATTTCTGAGTTCAAGGCCAGCCTGGTCTACAGAGTGAGTTCCAGGACAGCCAGGGCTATACAGAGAAACCCTGTCTCAAGAAAAAAAAAATGGTCAAGGGTTTGAATCAGGCTGACTTTTCTATCCTCAACCAACATTGCCTGTGTATTCAGAAGTCACTGAGTTAAGTCACTAAGTTCCTTCACAGGGCTCAGCAGTCCTGTTCTTATCTTATCCTCCCTTCTAGTCAGCCATCTAGCAAATCACATACCCATAAGAAGGTATGGTCAAAATTTCTGAGATCACTTTCCTATTCATCAATCGCTACACAAAGGTCCCCAAAGAGAGCACTTTCCTGAGGAGCCCACATCTCCAGCTTACTCTTTAAGACACTCCTGGTCTCTCTGAATTACTATTTCACTTGTTGGCCTACCTCCATCAGGCTACCAAGGACAATGCCTCAGGAAAAAAAGAAAAAAAAAATCTAAACACTGTGACAAAAGCTTATGAGATGGAAAGGACCCAGGAACAACTAAAAGTATGAATAACCTAGGGATTCAATTTTGGTTTGTATCTCGCATTCACTCAGGTAATAAAACTTAACTTCTCGCCCCAACACACACACACACACACACACTTTCTCTTTCTCTCTCTCTCTCTCTCTCTGGAAGCGGAGGCTTGGGATGTTCAAAGTAGTAGTCCTTGACATTATTGACATTATGCGTGAAAAATATAAAGGCTGACCCACTCCGGATAAAACCAGTTTTGCTGCCACCTATCAGGTAAGATGCTTCTAACACTGAACAAAACTGAAGAGAACCTCCAGAGTAACCTAATCTATTCCAGCAGCTTCGAAAAACCGAGAGCCATGGGATGAGGGTCCCCTTGGCCCGCCTCCAGACACACCGAGTGGCCAACCCGTTTCCAATGAGTCGGGGCCCACCTTTCAGGTCGGTGGTCCGCGGTCTGGAGCTCGCCTTCCTCCTCGGGCTTCCGGTCCCTTCCGTCCGCTCTGCGCTTCCGTCCAAGACTCCATCTCGCAGGCGACCGCTGGCTGAGGACGCAGACTGCGGTCAGTGGGCGGGGCCCCCAAAGCACCGATGGTTCAAGGAACCCTTCCCTCACAGACCGCTAGAAACCGAAGACTCGGAGACCGCATGACCCGCTTACCTCGCACCGCCGTCGCGGCGACTCCCATTGCGGGGTGGGCTTCTAGGTCTGCAGGCCATGGCGGCAGAGCTCTGGAGGGCAGCTCAGCGGCAACAACTTCACCAGGCGACAGCGCAGACGATGTCTGAGCTTGCCCGGCCCAACCGCCCTTAAGTGCGCAGCGGCCCCGCCCCTCAATAACTCCCGCGCGCGCGCGGGGTCGGACGAAACCACCGGACGCGCTGTAGGGGAGCCCTTCTCAGCTCTGCGCGCCCGCCTGACGGACCCGGTCCCGACCTCAGCCTCCTCTGCGGGTAGTCGCGAAACTCCAACGCCTAACGGAGCTGTCCAGCGGGCGGGAAAAATGGGATAGTCCGGCTAAGGTGAAAAGGAACTGGCGACCTCCCCCGAAACCCCCATGGCCTTCCAGGAGGCTGGCGCTGTAGCTGCTGAGCCTCTGATTGGTTGCCCCTTCGCGGGCCCGAGGGGTATTGGCGGGACCTTGGGCAGTGCGCGCCCCTGCCACTCAAAGTAAGGAGGCGTGGCCACGGTGAGGGCGGAAACTCCGATATACCGCCCAACATCTGGACTGGCCCCGCCTTCCCACCGCCACAGGGTTCCGGGAGCGCCCAACTCTAGTTTAATCCCATAGTTTTAAACTGTACAAGCCAACCATTAGTAGCCAACAAACTTAGTGGCCTCTTTTTCCCTGCAAGACCCTGTGCCCTGTCTCTGGTGCTTGAGTCACCAGCACGAAGACCGGGCCCCTGCATATCCCACCTGTCCTAGTCATAAAAGGTGTGGGCAATCATGACTCTCCCTTCTTAAGAGTAGATCTGGCCCAGAGCAGTGCGAGAGGGTGGGATGGTGGTAAGTATGTGGAGCCATCTAAGGGATTGACCTGAACACACTAAGCACCGGACACTGGTTTCTTTCTCTTTTTTTTTTTTTTTTTTTTGGTTTTTTGAGACAGGGTTTCTCTCTGTAGCCCTGGCTGTCCTGGAACTCACTGTGTAGACCAGGCTGGCCTCGAACTCAGAAATCCTCATGCCTCTGCCTCCCAAGTGCTGGGATTAAAGGCATGCGCCACCACTGCCCGGCTCTGACACTGGTTTCTAATGTGGCTTTTCTGATCTGTGACTATATTCATCTGACTTTCCCAACATCCCGCAGTCACAATGTAAAATACTGCAAAAGTTTAGTTTTACTACCAGGTTAAACAAAATGAAGTACATTACTTGAAAAGGAACACTTTATTAAATACTGTGTCAATTAGGTACATTTACATTTATCTGTATAAAATTAACTCCTCTGTGGTTAAAAAATAACTTCAAACCACTTGGCCTCTGATAGGCAGACAGCCCTCAAAACCGGTTGACGCCTTGTCATACTTTAGGGACAGGCAGAACTGAGTTTGCTCTGGTAGCAAATCCCTGGGGTTAGTGCAGTGTTGGCTGGATAAGGGGCCAGCTTGGTCTATCACTACTGCTTTCAACAACTAAATATAGGTTGAAGGAGAGGTCCTCCCTCTAGCAGTTACACTTGTGTCAGAGATGGAGGGTAAAGAGCAGCCTCTTCCCCACCCATCTGTACCATAGATAAGTGAGTACATCTATGTATAAGTACATCCACCAGAGCCTTAACCACTAAGGTATCCTCTCCTGATCCAAGCACCCCACAAGGGCCTTGGCTAACCCTATGCTGCATTCCTGGTGGGTTTATTTCTGGATAGTGCTGTGGCTCTCTGGTCCTTGACTCCCTAAAACCCTTCCCTAGGGTTAGGAGTGTGAGATCTTGGCCTCCCCTGGACTAGAGAAGCAAGACAAGACACCAAAAACATTGTGGACCCTCTAAAGCATATGCAACCCTCATGAGTAACTTGGGAGAGTACTCTGTGCTGGCCCTAGGATGCTGCCCATGCCTTCCTACCGAGAAGTGGTCCCTTGGCTAGCTACAGCCACCAGGATACCCTAGAAGAGGACTTCACACTAGAGTGGCACCCTGGTGACCTTCTCAACTGTCAGTATCTATCCAACACCACAGGGCCTGGGACAGATGTAAGTCTGGTTTGTAACTGAGGTACAGGTATGCTCTGTAATAGAATTAAGGCAAACAGGCCAAACAAAAGCTCTTGGGCCAAACTCCAATGTCTTGGGGCTTTGGAGTATCCTATGTGGCATATCAGCCCCACCTGGAGGTAACCAGGAAGAGAAGATGCTGAAGGTCCAGGGATAGGGCATTTCCATGAGAATTTCTTCTAAAACACTACCTGACCATAGACTCAAGGTAGAGAGTAGGTGTAGATTAAGTGTGTGCTTTAACTAGAACATCTTGCCGAAATCAAGGAGCTTTAGCCACTCCCCATAAGTGGCTCGGAGAGACACAGAATGCACTGCGACGCTCAGCGTACACAACACACATCCAGGATGCAGAAGCGGGCACGGCAAGTGGGGCAGGGCACACGGCTAGCTAGCCAGGTGTCAGGGCGCTGGGGATCCTGGCGGCTGGCAAACCACTTGCCCATGCAGGTGAGACACCACATGGGTCGGCAGTAACACTGCTGGCACTCGCCCACGGCTGGCTCCTGACAGGTCTTCACCAGCTTCACACTGGCACGTGTTTGCATGCAGCCTATACAAGCCTCGAGCTCCTACAGAGAGGTAGTTGACAAAAGGGGTTACAGAAAGGCCTACAAGATGGTCCTGGGCGGAGTCCCACCCACTCTCCCACTGGGCCAGCTCCCACCTGGTTGCTGGGTATTGAATAGGCTGGGTTGACCTCCACAAGGGAAGCAAATGTTTCTAGGAAGAGGTCACCCAGGCTCTGGCGGATGACCACATTGGCTGCACTTCGGATTGGAGCATGGAGCTTCTCACATAGTTCGCCATATTCCGATGAGTTCAGCCTGCAAGAAGTATAGCTTGATGAATTGAGACAATTTGCTCTTGGGTCCAAAACCTAAAGCCATTCAGAACCAAAGCAGGCAGAGCCAGGAAAAACAAGCCACCTCAGTGAAGTAGCCACTAAAGATGGCCGTGAAGGCAAAGTCCACAGACTCACTGGTCACTCATCCCCAGCAGAGAGAATAGGAAGAGTCTGGAGCTAAAGTGCCACCTAAACTATATTCCTAGGTCATCCCAAGAAGGTACAGGGACAGCTCAATGATATAGCAGAAGGAGCAACAAAATGAAAACAGAAGGCAAGAGGAACCTTGAAGGATGACACTAAAGGGGTCAACTGACCAATGTCATATAGACCCCAGCAGTGCCTCAGTCCTCCTCTACCCTTAACTCCTCCCAAGAGGTGCATGATCCATAACCACCACGTACTTACCGAATATCAAAGGGCTGTGTACCAGGGCTGGTGCTTGCAACACGTATGGTAAGAAGCTGCACTGGTAGATTTGAGTCTGGTGAGAGATCATGCTGCCGAGACTCTGTCACAGTCAAGTGAACATCCTGTTGCTGAGCCACATGCACACGGTATGTGGTCACCTTCATTACCCATGTGTCTGTCACAATCACTCTGGCACCAGGTGCCCCCGTAGCAAACTTGTCAATCCGTCGGAACTCCGTGTTGATAGAAGAGGCAACTGCCTGCCAACCAGACTGTGGAAGGGCATAGAGGGCCAGTGTTTGGGCCAGTGGGTGTCGGGTCCACCTATCCCAGGACCAATAGTAGATCAGGGTACAGGAGACAAGGGGAAGGGTCACAGCCAGGAGAAGGAAGAGCTGCCAGGCTTCTGGGGCCTGACCAGGGGAGTAGAGCTGCTTTTCTGAGGCTGCAAAGCACATGCCCATGTAGTAGCCTGCAGAAGAAAAGATATCTCAGGGGAAGACCTGGCTTCTGGGGGCTATCTTCCTCTCATGGTAACCCATTTGAAGACCACAATGCTATCCCTGTGCTGGGGGAAGGAAAGAGCTATTTCCTTTTTATTGTCAGTCCTGAGCCTTGTCTTGGTCACCTAGGGCATGATTAGCTCCCAGGACATGTTGCTTTTACTCCTGCACCTCCACAGCAGGCCTGCCTCAGCCCTTAGCCAGAGCAATGGTACCACATATTAGAGGAAAATGTTTTCAATTTACTACTATAACTTCACAGACATAGCCAGGTAGAAAAAAAAAAATCAAAGGGCTGGAGAGATGGCTCAGTGGTTAAGAGCACTGACAGCTCTTCTGAAGGTCCTGAGTTCAAATTCCAGCAACCACATGGTGGCTCACAACCATCTGTTATGAGATCTGATGCCCTCTTCTGGGATGTCTGAAGACAGCTACAGTGTACTTACATATAATAAATAAATCTTTAAAAAATAAAATAAAATAAAATAAAAGTTGCCAGTTAGTGGTGAGTCACGCCTTTAATCCCAGCACTCAGGAGGCAGAGGCAGCTGGATCTGAGGCCAGCCTCATGTACTGAGCTAGTTCTGGGACAGCCATGGCTACACAAAGAAAAACAAACAAAAAAACAAAAGGAAAATTCCTAGAAAAACAAAAGGAAACAATGATGTTGCATAAACTGACCATTGGGCTACTTGAGACAGTTCTTTGGGCTGTGTCTTGGTATCTCAATTTTGCCTCCTCTGAGGAGGCAGATCCAACATAGCACATCTCAGAGCTGGGACACTGTACAAGAAAGTAAGCAAGTATCCAATGATAGGGCATGTTGCTAGAACAAAGAAACGAGTTTTAAGGCCCTGTTAACCCAACAGGGAACAACTTGAACATCAAAATGATCTATAGACGATAAGGTACTGTTTGAGCAGGCTCCAATCTGCAAAAAACAATAGTAAATGTTTACTTTTAGCCAATTCACTACATGTTAAAATAACTTGCTATAGTTATGTAGCAACAGAAGACGGTCCACCGTCTGTCTGCTCTCAGTGTAACCTCCCTGAGTGACTTGTGCTTATTAACTTTGGGTTCCTTGTTCAGGCATGGGAGTGCCCACTGGACAGCTCTTGGTCAGGAGTCCTGCCTCAGAGCCCCACTTTCTTTATCTGCCTTGCAGGATACTAACTAGGTTCCCAAAGCAAACTACATGGCCATGCCAGCTTCATCTCCAGTTCTCCAATGGAGTCTCCTCCACCCTCCTTCTCAAAGCAGATCCGAGTGTTTCCATTACCACACCTGCCTCCGTCTCCCTGGAGCCTAGGCTGCTGCATCCTCACACCAATCATTCCTTTGCCCAGAGCCACAAGTATGACAAGCCATCAGACATGTTTCTCCCAGACCTATCTTTCCCTGTCCCTGAATCCTCCAAAGGAGTTCTTCATCTGGATCCCAGACTTCAATCACTTATATCCCAGCAATTCCCCCAACCTTTCTTCCAAACAGCCTCTCAGAGGTCCCACTAGCACTTGGGGCACCACAGACCTGGGCCATAGATCTAGCCAGCAAAGAAGACTGCATTAACATACCCAACCTTGAACGTCTTCATCTCTGCCTGCTCTCCTTACACCCACCTTCCCCTGAGAGCCCTCCGACCCCTGTTGTAATGAATCAACAGGAGCTCTTTCCTAGAAATCGCCCACATGGCAAACGGGCCGGACGATTCTGCACTCCAGCGGCAGTGATGTCAGAAGACTGGAGCTTAGCCTCACCCGAGCACCATGCGCAGGACAGCGCCCATGGTGCCCTAGAGCGCTCAGCTCACAGCCAGGGCTGCAGAGATCCCGCTTGCTTGCACCTGCTTGACCGGCTTCTGCTCCGGTTCTGGCGGGGAGCAGCCTCACCCTTGGAGTCTCCAAGCGCCCAGTTAAGGGCCAACCACCGGCCCGCACACAGGAGGCTCACCTAACGGTAGCAGTGAGTGACACAGTAGTGTGGCGGAAGTGCGACGAAGGTGGTAAGGCACGAAGGCGGCGTCCTCGCTGCCCAGCCAGCCCGACAACAGATTCTGCACTGTGAGTCCGGCCGAGTAGAACTCGTTGGGCGTGAACACGAAGCACACTGCGAAGACCAGGTAGGCTAACGTGAAGGTCACCTCAGGGCTGTCCATCCTGTCGTCGCTCACCGGGCCGGGCAGAGGCAGGAGCGTCCAGTTCTGGACAGTTGGTTTGTTGCCGCAGGCACCGCCAGACCGCCCGCGAGGCACTCTGGGAAACAGAGTCCTAGTCGGGCTACTCGTATGGCATTCTGGGAGTCTAAGACGACTGTCAAGGCACCCGCAAAGCATTCTAGGAAATGGAGTCCCTCCTCAGGCTGCCCGCGGGGCATTGTGGGAGACAATTTCCCTATCAGGTGACCCGAAGGGCACCCTGGGAGACAGAGTCTCGTGAGGACGCCCCCGACAGACTAGGTAATTCTCGGAATCCTACGCTGACCCACAAGTTGTGAGCCGCCCAGACAACCCTGTATGGGTTCAACTTCTCCCTTACAAATAGTTCGGAGGAGACACTGCAGCTGGTTTCATTTAACAGCTGAGAAAAGTCAAGTCAGGGCGAACTGCTCTCTAATCGCATTCGCGGCCGACCATGACATTGTCTGGGCCATGGTGGACCTCACAGTCACTAGCTACCAAGCCCACTGGGCCTGCGATGCTATACGACAGTTCCCATACGCCCCCACGATCCTACTCTGCCCTCAGTCCCGGAAGCGGAACTTCCTGCCCACGAAGGGCGGGACCGTTATGGCCTGCTATTGGCCGCCTGCGGCTATACAGTTCTGCAGCGCGCTGATTGGCTGCGGAACGTCAACTCCCGGTATTTGAATCTGGGGCGGGCGTAGCGGACGGCGTTCACTGACTGCGAGTGCAGAGCTTGTTGAGATTCCTTAGGCTCGCTTTCTCCAGCTCTTTTTTTTTTTTCTAGCGCGAAACAAGTACGGCGCTCCCCCCTTGCGGTGGGCGTCCGCGAGGGCCCAGGGCTCGGCAGCCGTAGTCAGGTAAGGTAAACGGCGGTTTCTTATTTCCCTCGGGCGCGGAGTGGGGATCAGCCCCACGGAAGTAGATTTCTACAAGCCGAGTTGCAGTTTCTTTCTTCCGCAGCTTTGCTCTCTCCCTTTGTTGAGGACCCACCCCTCACACTCCAGCTTCCTCTTTTTTTAACTAAGGGGTGCACCTAGCCTCCTAGGCAGAACTGGAACCCGCGGGCTGGGCTTTGCAGGCCGGCCTGCCAGTGGTCCCGGTCTGACCCAGTTGATGTCCTCCAAAGAGGCCGCGCCAGGTTCCTGTTCTGGTCCAGTGTGTGGTGTGTGAGATTCGCGTCTCAAAGCCAAGACATCCTTCGCCACAAGTCTCTTCCTCCATCTTTTCTGCGATACTGTTCTGTCTGTCGTCTGTCCTCCTGAACCCAATGTCCCAGGGGATATATCTTGTTCCTGGGTCTGTGCCTCTAAGTCCTCCTTCTGTACCGCCTGGCCACCACCTCAGAATAAATGGCTTCTCTTGGAAACGCTTTCTTCCCAAATCCAGATGGTCCTGATAGATTTTTTTCCCTTCTCTATAGCATCCTTCTCTGAACAGAGTCCTTTAAGGCTAAGGCCTTTTTCCTCAACTCTAGCTACCAGGATGACCTCATGCCTATACCTCTATAGTTTGATTCAGAAATGCACATTTCACGTCATGGTCGCTTGATTGTACATACCTGCCAACTCACTGTTCCAGGTGGAAGATGTTTCATTCTTCTTTCTCCTTGAATCCCCAAACTCCACCTGGGAGACCATCAGTCAACTTCAGCTTTATCATCTCCCACAGGTGCCTTCACCCCGTACTTGATCTCAGAAGGACAGGTGCAGCAGCAACAACAAAACTTCTATATGCTCCCTGTCCCACCCCACAGTCACTCCTGCACCAAGAAGACATAAGAACCCAAACCTGGCTTATCAAGCTTTGTCCCCAGGAACTCCCTCCAGGAGCTGGGGACATGGCTCAAAGACAGTAACATACTTGCCAAACAAGCAAGAGGACTTGACTTCAGATCCTCAGCACCCACCTAACTTGTGTGGGAAGGCAGACTGCAGGATCCCTGGAGCTCACTGGCCAGATAGTCTTGCTGAATTAGTGAGCTCCAGGTTCTGTTAATCTAACAAGGTGGAGAAAACACCTCGCATCAACCTTTGACCTCCCCTTCACAGGCGCCAACACCCCCCACCCCCCAAAATCCCATCCTAAGCAAAAGCTAAACCAACTCTTGCTTTCTTGGCTGAAAGACTTCATCTAAGGCTGTGTACAGCCCAGAGGCCTATGCTCGTAAATTCCACATCCATTCCAGTGCCTTTCCCCCATGCTTTCTGGCCAAAAATCCTAAACATTGCTCTTGATTTGTTTTCTCTTTACCTTCTTAGGTAGGGTTAGGGTTGCTGAGCAACCTAGTCTACCTCTCCTTTTGCTAAGGGAATCTCTGGTTCTGTCCCTCACCACTACCACCCTACTTCTTTGGTTCTCATCAAACCAAAATTCTATCCCCTGGTTCTTGCCTTACCGTGTAATACATTAATGGGAGTCATTCTAAACACGTGGTTCTCTTTCCTTCTCTACCTGAACCCTTTTAGCAATTGGCTCAGAAAGTAGCAGTATCCCTGATGCAATACAAGGGACTCAGGCTTTCTCTGGAAGATGACACCTACTTGAAGTATTTACTAGTAAAGGGTACTAGCTCTACCTGTCCAGAAATAGACTTATCTCCCTGCCGTACCCATGGGGCATATCTGTATATGAGCTGCCGCATCATTGACCTCCTAGTGACTAAAATATACTGTTTTCCCAGAATGAGTCTGCATATCTTAAATGACGAAAATGTCCCCAGTGAAAAGAGTTCAGAATGCCGTGACTTCCTGTTTTCACCACCAGAACTTACCGGAAGATCCTCTGTTCTTCGTCTGTGGCAGAAAGAAAATGTACCGCCCAAGAACCAGGCTAAAGCCACAAAGGTAAGTGCGGACTGTAATGTGTGTACTCATCAGGTACTCTGGGATTGGCTTTCTGAGAACCTTGCACTGCAGCACCTGGGCTTGCATCATGGAGCATGTGCACTCTCCACCTTTCACTAGGTGACTTTTCAGACACCTCTTCGGGATCCACAGACACACAGGATCTTAAGTCCTAATATGACCAGCAAGCTTGAGGCTCCTTTTGCTCTGGATAACAATATTGGATTACAAAATGACCACTGTGTCTTCTTACAGAAAGAGAAGTAAGTGTTGATTCCTTTTACTGTTTTGCAGTTCTGTCCTCTCTGAGGGTTGTTGCAGAAGCTCCCAGCTCTGTCATATCTAGACTTTATTTTTCTCTTGATCACTGCCCTTAAGTGCAGTATCTAGCACAGTTGTCAGTTGAAAGTTAATCACCAGATAGTTGGATGGTTTTAATTCCATCCTTCACTCTTTTGCTGTGTCCCTACCTAATCCCAGTTAGCCCATATAAAAAGCCACATAAAACAGTTACTATAATTATAAGCTATAAACCTTGATTGGGCAGATCTAACACTATTCAAACTTATCCCCAGCTGTAAGACCCCTGGTTACTTGCAGTTCCTCCTGGTCCATCATGGCTTCTTCCTCCTCCTCTGCCGTCCTCTCTCCTTCCCCTCTCCTCCTCTTCTCTTTCTCTACCTGTCCCCACTCTCAGGCCTCCAGTCCCATCTTTCCTGTCCATTGTCCAATCACAGTTAGAATGGGTAGATGGGTCACATGAGATCACCTGAGTACTTGATGGGCTGCTTGTCGGGGGCAGCCCCTCTTTAGGAAGCAGAATTAGCATCAGAATACAAACAGCATCGGGACAACCCATAACACCTACCTACTCTTTATTTCTATAACTGGATGGAATAATTAGATCTTATTTCCAGAAAAGATTACCTGTAGTTTCCTTTCTGTTGAGTTCTGCTCATCTCTCCTTTCTGCTTAAAATTAGCATTTGACTTCCTGTGCTCAAAACTTGGAGAGAGCAGATAGACTCATAAACAGAGAAATTATCATATTGATTAATCAGGGCTTGGGAGATGGCTCCCTTGGTACTGTTGGCTTATACAAACATGAGGACTTGAGTTCAATCCTCAGTATGCATATCAAAAAAGCCAGCAGTGTGCACATCTAATTCCAACCTCAGTTAGGTGGAGATAGGAGAATCTTTCAAGCTTTCTAGCCAACTCCGTGAGGTCCAAGATAAAAAGTAAAGAATGGGGCTAGAGAGATGGCTCAGCAGTTAAGAGCACTGACTGCTCTTCCAGAGGTCCTGAGTTCAAGTTCCAGCAACCACATGGTGGCTCACAACCATCTGTAATGAGATCTGATGCCCTCTTCTGGTGTGTCTGAAGACAGCTACAGTGTACGTATTTATAATTATAAATAAATCTTTGGGCCTGAGCGAGCAGAGGTCCTAAATTCAATTCCCAGCAACCACGTGAAGGCTCACAACCATCTGTACAGTTTAAAAAAGTAAAGAATGGTTGAGCAATATATATCAAGTGTTGACTTCTGGCTTCTTACACATTTCCATGTACACATACACAATGGTCAGACACCGTGCATTGTACTGTGTGCATTGCACTCGCATATCTATATGCAAATATACACAAAAGAGGAACTATTAAGAACGGGTGTAGCTGAAAGGATGGGAGAAGTGCCATCCATAAGAACAGTAGGCATTTCCTTAGAAGTCCTGTTGAAATGACAAGCAGATGCTAACTTTTGCCTAGAGAGGAGGGCCTTGGGATTAACACTTCACTAGTCTGGCACCAAGAACATGTCTTTAGGGCTGGAAACGCTTTCCAGAGGACTTGGGTTCAATTCCCAGCTGCCACATGGCATCTCACAACTAATCTCCAATTCTAGTTCCAGGGCATCTAATCCTCACACAGATAAGAATGCAAGCAGAACCCATCCAGAGCAGGAAGGGACTTTGGTATGGTTTTGTTCCAGTTTTACTCATTCAGCTATTGAAGCTTTTTTCTAATTTTTTTTTAAGAGAGAGAGAAAAGAATGAGAAATAAAAATATGACTCCTATGCTCTTTAATGTAACAACACCTCTCTGGGCTATGAGCTGTCTCTGTCCTATCAAAGCACTCCCACATCTGTGGCTTTTTTCAGGTGTCCTTGTTACTTTACAACTTCATTTTGTTTTTTTCTGAAATTCAGTCCAGTGAGATTGGTGTCAAACACTGTTGTCTATAACAACCTCAGGAACACGGAGCCAGCGGTTGGCACTTGGCTGCTGTGATTCTCGCCTACTTCGAGGCCAAGAATTTGTCTCTACCTGTACTGCTGGGAGGGCAGCTCTGAGTGGAACCAGTTATGTCACTTGTGAGCTTATCCGTGGGGACCTAGGCATGCATGTACCATATTTTCATTCACTAAAACACTCTGCTGATCCTGTATACCAAGGACAGCAGGCTGCCCAGGTGGTATCCCATGGAGTGACTTTGGTAGAGGATGGAGGGATGACCAGAGTGATTGGCTAGGTATTTGATTTTTCAGGGATTATTTTCTAGTATTTCCAAGGTCCCAACCTAAACGTGGTATGGCAGTCTTGCAGTTCTCATCTTATGAAAGAATAGATTCAATCGAGAGAGACATGGGCAGTTTACATAGTTTATTTGGCACAAAACCAGTTTAGTTAGTAAAGCTAAACAGAGTATTCCAGACCCGATTGATAAGGCCTCAGCCTGTCCCAAGATTGTAGGCACTCTTGAGCCAGCAGCAGCCACCCAGACCCCTTTCAGTTTATGTTCAACTAGTTCTAAGAACTCAATCCCAACTGGCCCTCTTTAGGCAGATGGGGCCACAGACCCAAGTCCTCAAGAAGAAGCCACTGGCCAAATGGTCATCCATTCAAGTCATGACTCCATAAGTCTAGAATTTGACTTCTCTGATGATACAACCAACACAAAGGTGTCTTCACCAAGACCTGACCTCCAGCCTCTCCTGAAGAAATCAGAGGCCAGCCAAGAGCAGTCCCCCAAAGAAACAGAAGAAAGAGATGGGACCAGAGAGAGAAATGAATGCCTCCAGTCTACTTCCTGGGGCTCTTATCACCTTAACTGGGAGAAGTTGGATGACCCAAACTTCAACCCATTTGGAGGTGACTCCAAGTATAATGGCAAAAAGGCTAAGCTCCCAGAAAGTCCCAAGAACAGGTCGCCCTTGCCTGTGGCTGAGCAGCAGAGTGCTGGGCCTACAGACGTGGAGAACAATCCAAGCCAGTAAGTAGGAAAGGGGAACGTTGTCCTCTCAGGAGCAGCTTCTTATTGTGTGTGTGATCTGGGGCCTAAATGCCACTTTGTTATGTAGCCAGCATACTACTTTCCTTCAAACTCCAAGACAAGCAGGTCTCAGGTTAGTCCAAAAGAGGCACAGCTTCGGAGTCCCTGTCCCAAGACCACATGAGAGGTGCTCCAGAGTTCCTACAGCATATGTGCAGCTTAACTAACAATAAAATCAGTGCAGGTAATTCCCCGATAATCCTAGTGCTGTGGCTGAGGAAGTCAGATCAAGAGTTTGAAGCCAGATTTCTCTATGTAGTAAAAGCATCTCTTAAAAAAAAAAGCATAGGCTACCAGTCAGGTAAAAAATGGTTGGTACTGCAGCAAGCCACTGTCCTTAGGTACTCCAAGAGGCAACTGTGACTTGAAACTAGGTGCTAGCATTCCAGCAGCCAGATAGCCTGTTACCTCCAGAGAAACCTCATAATTTCAGTACCTTTTTAGCATGAGCAGTTCAAGTGAATCAGCATAAGAGGGAGGTAAATACTAGTTGAGTGCCAGAGCAGGGGACATGGAGAAGACCCTGCTCTGACGACTCTGTCTCTCCAGCCAGCTGCCTTTAGCCCCAGTGGATGATGCGCCTGTGGTTCAGAAGGCAGCCGAGATCCTACGAGCAGAGGGCGAGTTCCAGGTATGTGTGTGCATGGATAGATGCTGTCAACACCATTATATACTGTATACAAAAATAACGGCATTGAGGCATAGTGGTGCATACTTTTAATCCCAGCACTTGGCGTGCAGAGGCAGGCAGATTCTGAGTTCTAGGCCAGCCCAGTCTACTTAATGAGTTCCAGGGCTTCAGAGTGAGACCTCCTCTCAGAAAAATAACATGGTAGAAGAGGCCACCAGCTGTCTTCAGTAACAGGGTGGGATATAACACTACCTCCCATTCCCTAGAGCTGCCTCCCTCCCTATCTGGGTTTATTTTAAGGAGAGAGTGGGTGGGGCTCTCCTTCACCCAGAACCTCACTGATGCTGGCTTTCCCTCTAGGAGGGAATCTTGAATTCCTCAAGCCTTTCAGCTTTCACAAGTTTTCTGGACAGTGAGCTGGTGACCCCTCCTATTGAGCCAGCGCTGGAGCCTCTCCATCAGGGACCAGAGCCTATCTTGGACAGTGAGCTGGTGGCCCCTCCTACTGAGCCAGCGCTGGAGCCTCTCCATCAGGGACCGGAGCCTATCTTGGACAGTGAGCTGGTGGCCCTTCCTATTGAGTCAGTGCTGGAGCCTTCCCATCAGGGACCAGAGCCTATCTTGGACAGTGAGCTGGTGACCCCTCCTATTGAGCCAGCGCTGGAGCCTCTCCATCAGGGACCGGAGCCTATCTTGGACAGTGAGCTGGTGGCCCTTCCTATTGAGTCAGTGCTGGAGCCTTCCCATCAGGGACCAGAGCTTATCTTGGACAGTGAGCTGGTGGCCCTTCCTATTGAGTCAGTGCTGGAGCCTTCCCATCAGGGACCAGAGCCTATCTTGGACAGTGAGCTGGTGGCCCTTCCTATTGAGTCAGTGCTGGAGCCTTCCCATCAGGGACCAGAGCCTATCTTGGATGGTGAGCTGGTGACCCCTCCTATTGAGCCAGTGCTGGAGCCTCTCCATCAGGGACCAGAGCCTATCTTGGACAGTGAGCTGGTGGCCCCTCCTACTGAGCCAGCGCTGGAGCCTTCCCATCAGGGACCAGAGCCTATCTTGGATGGTGAGCTGGTGACCCCTCCTATTGAGCCAGCGCTGGAGCCTCTCCATCAGGGACCAGAGCCTATCTTGGACAGTGAGCTGGTGGCCCCTCCTACTGAGCCAGCGCTGGAGCCTCTCCATCAGGGACCTGAGCTGGTGACCCCTCCTATTGAGCCAGTGCTGGAGCCTTCCCATCAGGGACCGGAGCCTATCTTGGACCCAAAGGAAGAAAGCTTCAGAGACCCAGCAGAAGGTATGTGGTATAAATGAATTTTTAAAAGTGATGATCTTGCTGGGCAGTGGTGGCACATGCCTTTAATCCCAGCACATGAGAGGTAGAGGCAGGCGGATTTCTGAGTTCAAGGACAGCCAGGGCTACACAGAGAAACCCTGTCTCAAAAAACAAAAAAAAAAGTGATAATTTTTTCTCTGTCTCAGCTAGCTCCCAAATAAATGAAACATTCATTTTATAAGCTTTACAGCACAGTAACTGAGCAGTTATTAATCTGTTACTCTAATCTGGCTACTTCCTAGCCAAAATACTTGCATTTTTAGTATTGGTCTGTCTGTCTCTGCTCAGGTGTCTCTTTTTCTCCTGTGGAATCTAATCCCACCCTTCTCCCTCTCTCCCCTCCCACCTCTTTCTCTCTCTCTCTCTTTCCCTCCCTCCCCCACTCCACCCCCAGGCTTGGAGTACAACCCTATTCTCTCTTCTGCTCAGCCATTGGCTGATCAGCTTTTATTAACAGGTCTAAGAGTAAGTAGGGAGCAATATTTACACAAAATTCAGGCAGGAGATACTTAAAATAAGCATCTACAGTGCCTTGTCCAGATTGCAACCAGATATGGGGTGGACAGAGAAATCAGCATTTGAATAATATAAGGATAATCTTTACACAGATTACAATAATATTTTGCCTACAATGTGGCCCCAAGGTGTCACTGTAGTTTCTCTGAAAGTCCCTGTGCACACTTAATGTACCTGCAGGTTCCAGGTAGTTATTCTACAGGCTGTTACCTGACTAGTTCACATACAAACTTTTGCCCCCAGCCATACGTGATGACATAAACCATTAATCCCAGCACTGAGTAGGCAGAGGCAGGAAGGTCTCTGTGAGTTTGGTCTACAAAGCCAGGGCTGTCACACAGAGAAACCCTGTCTCTAGAAGTGGAGGGTGGGGAAAATGGGGTATTGTCTTAGGGTTACTATGCTCTGATGAAGCACCATGACCCATCTGACAGTGGTGACACAAGCTTTAATTCCAGCAGAGGCAGGCAAATCTCTAAGTTCAAGGCCATTCTGGTCTATAGAGAGTTTGAGGATAGTCAAGGCCACACAGAGACACCCTGTCTCAAAAAAAGGAAAAAAGAGAGAGAAGCCATGCCTTTAATCCCAGCACTTGGGAGGCAGAGGCAGGTGGATCTCCGAGTTCTAGCCCAGCCTTGTCTACAGAGTTCCAGGACAGCCAGAGTAACTTTGTCTCAACAAACCACAAAAAGAAAAAGAAATAAAAAATTTGTTCAGGATCCTCTTGAGCTACATAGAGAGTTTTTTTAAGTGTCTTTACTGAATACAAAGAGGGAAAGAAAGTTCTTTTCCTCCCTGAATAAAACTGGAGGCTCACCCAGGGCTTTCCTCATATAGGCAGGGAAGCTGCTCCTTTGGGTACTGGAAACACTCTCTGAATTTATTTCAAAGAACAGTCATCCCACTCTGTTGAATACTCTGGGAATGCAGCCCTCAGGGTGTATTTGAGATGACTGTCTATACTATTCATTGTTTCAGTTCTAGGCACTGGTGCTGAAGTGGATTATCTGGAGCAGTTTGGAACTTCCTCAGTACGTACAGCCCTTTATGACAGCCTCAACTAAAATGTGTAATCCAGTCGACCCAGGCCATTTATCCTTGGTTCCTGGAGCATCCTATAGTTCCTGTGTCTGGTCAAGTCTGTGTATAAGAGACTTTGTCGTGCAGCAGAGTCCTGTGACCCAGGACCCCCCTCACTCCCAGATAATCCTGATCCCATTGGGGTGTGTTGTGGTCTCTCTCCCCAGCCCACTTTGCTCAACAAGATTGCCCTGGCTTCTGGAAATGAATATATCTGTTAAAACAATGATGAATCTTGCTAATTTCCTTGTCCCATCTCTCCAACTCTCAGTTTAAGGAGTCGGCCTGGAGGAAGCAGTCCTTGTACTTGAAATTTGACCCCCTTCTAAAAGAGAGCCCTTTGCGGCCAATGCCAGTGGCCCCAGTGACAAATAGGTATGTTTCTCCTTTCAAGCTGTTGGCACGAGCCAAGGAATCTAGTGGCTGTTACTGAATGTAGTGATTGGAAACTTCAGGAAAAAAGGCTAATAATCTCAACTAGAATGAGTGATGGTGACAGACAAACAGGACATGGAGCCTAGAGCCAGCCTCACATATCAGGTAGTCCATGTTGGTAAGAAGCTCTGCCATGCTTTCTTCACACAGGCACACAGCAATAACTGCACAGGAGGGGACCAGACTGGGCCAGGTCAACTTGTATTATAAAGGTAGATCTGAATTGTTGTGACAGAAACCATAGAGCCTTCAAATCTAGCATTTGTGGGAAAACCCAGGCTGGCAACTACTACTTTAGAAGAAAATATAATCAAATAATACTGAGAATTATGTGCTAAATCTAACACAAGATCCTTGAACCCAAGGAAGAAAAGATTTGCCCTCTAGCTAGATATTCACCCTGTAGACTCTGAGGACACCACGGTAAGGTATCTACACTGCCTCATAGGGACAGTAAGTGGGCAGTTGGGAGAAGAGGGGACTGGAGGCAGTAACTGCCAGGCCCAGTTCTCCACTCTCAACTCCTAGTCTTTGTATTTGTTTTTAGACTAAGACCCAAACACAAAGCTTGTTAAGACAACACTACTGAATTTTATGCCCTCCTTAGTACTCAGAGCATAAAGTGATCTTGATCTTGCTACCTGTATGGTTTCAGTACACAGGATACAGAGGAGTCTGGTTCTGGAAATCCGATAGAAGCCAAGCTTGTTGACCTAGATTTCTTGGGAGGTCCGGATGCTCCTGTAAGTACTTTGGTATCTTTGGTGCAATTTTTGTGATCCAAGAGATGAGATCTTGAGAGCCTATGTTTTATCCACACAGGTATCAGCCCCACCCCTGTGTGTCCTTGAACCTAGAGGTCTCCTTCCTGCTGAGCCTATTGTGGATGTGCTGAAGTACAGCCAGAAAGACCTGGATGCAGTGGTGAGACTGGTAGCTGCTTTGTAAAACTTGCCACACAGACTGCCTACAGGAATTTTCTACATCCTTCTGTCTATCTCAGAGATCAGTGAACAGCACCTAGACAGTTTTGAGAACCCTCACTCTCAACTTGGGCCTGTGGTACTTGCTTTTAGACAGCCAACTGGGATGGTTTGGGGCGCCCCCTTGTGGGTAGTGTAGGTTAATACATTAAGAGGTACTCCCAAGTGCCTGCTGGGTTCCACCATAGCAGGTTACCCTCATGAGCATGGCCAGCATCCCCACTTGGCTTCGTACTGGAGATACTATAACTCAGTAACACATCTCTGGAGACTCTGGATAGGAATGAAACAGACCCTAGAGGGAAAGGTACCCCACAAGCCTGCTGACCCGGGCGTGTTGTTTTTGTAGGTGAATGTGATGCAGCAGGAGAACTTGGAGCTAAAAAGCAAGTATGATGACCTCAACGCGAAGTATTTGGAGATGGGGTAAGAGTACAGGCATTAGTGCTGACCTAGGTCTGCTCATAGCATGAGCCACAGATGCTTATCCTCTCTCCTCCTATAGGAAGATCGTTGATGGGTTTGAGAAGATCGTGTACAAATCAATGGGTGAGTGCCAGCTGCATCTCTCTCCATGTGTATGAGGTAACAACATACTGTTTATTTCTTCTAACTCTGCTCTGAAGCCACTGAAGCTGTGAAGGTTTAATGAAGTGACTGATGTTCACTGAACAGCTGGTGACCAAAACAGATGCTGTGCAACTGTCACACCATACCCTGTCCTGCCTTCCCCTCCCCAGAGGTAATTAATTGCAAGTATCAGAGTGGAGACGTGGGTGTTCCTGAGGAGTCCATCCAGCAGTGGCTCTGATAGGTCTTCCCTCTCTCTCCCCAAGACCCATATAACCACATGGGCTGGTGTTCATCTAAGCCTCTCGCTGTTGGATCTTGAGGCAAGCTCCTTATGAGGCTGACATGGAAAAGGCAGTTGTATAACATAGGACCTGAAGTGAGGCCAGGGTGCTTGTGTTATGGGACCCTTGGTAGTGTCCATACCTGCTGTTCCTGGCTGCCCATCTCTTTCCTGCTGCTCTGCCTCACCCCTTGTTTTACTGCTATCTCTGGCATCCAGTGAGTGGTTACTTCCTAATCCCGGGTGCTTAACTTTTTTAAGAGGAGGCTGAGAAACAGAAGGAACTAGCCGAAGACAAAATCCAAAAGGTTTTAAAAGAGAGAGACCAACTTAATGCAGACCTGAATTCCATGGAGAAGTCCTTCTCTGACCTTTTCAAGCGGTTTGAGAAGCAGAAGGAAGTGATTGAAGGCTACCAGAAGGTGCGTTGTATCCCCTTTTGGTCTTTGCTTCAGAGGGCATAGTTCATGCCAGTGGTGCCATGAGCTGTGTTATATATACCTGGGTTCTTGACTGTACTTTTCCTTGGCACCAGGCTGTGTGATGTCCTAACAACAAGACAAGCTGCACCCAGTAGATTCTGTCTGTGAGACATAGGTTTTAGAGGCTTTAGGAGCCTCAGCAGAAGAAACTGGGGTTTCCCCCGCTCAGTGGTAGTATGTCTAGCATGCATGAGGCCCTTAGCTCAATCTCCATTAACTTTTCAAACCCCTTACCCCGCCCCCAAAAGGAAAAAGAGGAGAAAAAAAAACCTTGGCAGAGTGTCATAGTTAGGGTTTCCATTGCTGTGAAGAGATACCATGACCAAGGCAACTCTTATAAAGGACAATATTTAATTGGGGATAGCTTACAGGTTCAGAGGTTCAGTCCATTATCTAGACAGTCATGGTTCTGGAGGAGACAAGAGTTCTACATCTTGATTGGAAGGCGGCCAGGAGAAGATTATCTCCCACATGGCTAGGAAGAAGGTCTTTAAGTCTGCCCCCACAATGACACACTTCCTCCAACAAGGTCAAACCTCCTAAGAGTGCTACTCCCTGAACCAAGCATATTCAAACCACCACACAGAGATTGGTATTCTTAGGAGATGGAGTTTGGGAGTTTAGGGGACAACTGAGAGTGGGCTCAGGAATATCTTGCAAGAAAGGGGAAACTGAACAAAACTGAACTTTCCCCATGATGTCTAGTAGAGAAAACAGAAGTCATTTCAGAAACCAGCAGTCAACTCTTCACTGTGGGTCTGAGAGGCCCAATATCCCTCAGGACTGTGTTACCACCAGCCAGTCTGTAGTGGTCCTAATCAGGGTTTGCACTCAAATAAGAACTGATGCCTGGTAGTAAGGTCTGGGGATCAGACCCAGGTCCCAGAAGTGACAGTCCAGAAGCTCTCTGTACCTTGAAGATGGGATAGACTGTTTTGGTTTTTCAAGACAGGGTTTCTTTGTGTAACAGCTCTGGCTGTTTTTATAGTTCATTTGGATCTGCCTGCCTCTGCCTCTCAAGTACTGGGATCAAAGGAATGTATAACCACACCTAGCTCAAGAGGCTTCTTTTTTTTTAAATTTGCATTCCAAATGTTGCCTCCCTTCCCAGTCTACCCCCCTCTAGTTCTTCACCTCATCTCCCCTCCTTTTGTTTCTGAGAGGGTGGTCAGCCACCCACTCACCCCCACCAACATCCCCCTTCCCTGGGGCATCAAGTCTCTGTAGGATTAGGGAAATCCTCTCCCATAGAGGCCACACAAGGCTGTTCAAGAGGCTTTTTCTAAAGAGAAAATGTCAAGTTCTGTATCACTAATGTCCCCAAAAGCCTTAAGTATCTACAGTCTGCACCTGACCCTGGGGGGTCCCCATAGGCCAAGCTGGACAGGGCCCTAGCTTTGATGGAACAGTGTACTTTTAATGTTTCCTTTTTGCTTACTTTCTAGAATGAAGATTCACTGAAGAAGTGTGTTGAGGAATACATAGTGAAGATTGGAAAAGAAGGCCAGAGGTACCAGGCACTGAAGGCCCATGCAGAAGAAAAACTCAAGCTGTGAGTACCAGATACCCATCCTGGGAGGGAGGGCTGGCGAGCTTGTTGTTGGGCCAGGCCTAGACTGTGTCTCTGTTTCTGCCCCTCAAGGGCAAATGAGGAGATCGCCCAAGTACGCAGCAAGGCCCAAGCAGAGGCACTAGCTTTCCAGGCAAGCCTGAGGAAGGCACAAATGCAGATCCACTCACTGGAGAAGACTGTGGAGCAGAAGGTAGGACACAGAGGCTCCAGGCCTGCCAGGATCTGGCTTTGATTCAGGGGTTGCCTAAACATTATCTTTCAGGAAGTCCAGGGCCAGCCTTTTCCTTTCTAGGCTCCTTTTCTCCTTCAGATGGGTGGGGACCTTCCTAGCCAGTTACTACTCCCTCTGAAACCCTATAGAAACCAGCCTCATCTTCTCTCCTTCAGACTAAAGAAAATGATGAGCTGACCAAAATCTGCGATGACCTCATCTCTAAGATGGAGAAGATCTGACCACAGCCAGTTATCATCAGCCTTCTTCTGTCTGTCTGCCCATTCCCTTGTCTGTCTGATTTCTCTCTTATGTCTAGTTTATTTGTCTATTCAATTCTAAGTTACTTTACTTTGTAAAAAACTAAAGTTTAATTTCAAATTCAAAGTCAACCCAAGTCCTATTGTTTATAACAAGCTCACTTGCCTCTTTTTCCAGGTAGTTCAGCTTGTTTAAAAGCGCCTCTCTGCAATCCTTATATAACAGTGGTCCTCAGCCTTGCTAATTCTGTGTGACCCTTAAATACAGTTCCTCATGCTGTATTGACCCTCAGCCACAAAATTTTCATTACTATTTCTTAACTATAATTTTGCTGCTGTTATGAGTCATAATGTAAATATCTGTTTTCTCATAGTCTTAGGTGACCCCTGTGAAAGATTCGTTCAACTTCCAAAAGGGATTGTGACCCACAGGTTGAGAACTGCTATTATATAAACTTGGGAAGGGAGCAGAGTACAGAAAATTTGGTTGGTTTCAGAGACTTCCTGAAGCTGTTGAGTTGTTTACTTGCTGAGCTTAAGGGGGTTCACTATAAAATGGAATGATTTGCTTCCCTTTAGAACATCCTCTCTAAGGAGCTTCTCTCCAAGATGGAAAGTTATCTCCTAGAACTGGCTATACAAAGCCCAGCACTGACCTGAGGCTAAAGAAAGCCATTACCACTAGACCATTCAGCCATCTTGTCTCCATGGCTGTGAGAGCCCCTTTCATAAGGGGCTGACCTCTACCGGCTGGGGAATGAGCAGACAGTAGATAGTGTGCTCAAGTCCTACCCAATTCAGACATCTAGTCAGCCACATAGCCTGGGAGAGAGGCACCACAAGGATGTAGAGATATCGACATCTGTGACTGCTAAGATAAACAGTTTAGAGTGGAGACTTTCTGTAGCAAGGAGCCCAACTGGACTTCTAAGAGAGGGAAGTGTTGTTCCCAAGACAGCAGCTGCAGTTCCCAGTGATCCCCAGCTTTCCACCACCCCGCAGATGATGAAGGGCAGCTGTAGACCATGGTACACACCAGAACAGACACTTAATAAAAAGCTCAGTGTATTAAACTGAGGTTAAGTAGACTAAGTCAAACTGCAATCAGGATTAGTGCCTCAGAAGAAAGACCCCATTGTATGCTACCCTGTATGTATCCTGTAGTACAGGCATGGGGCTGGGGACACAGTGTGTGGTGAGGGTCCTGGACAGGGGCAGGAGCCCTGCAGTGGGACTGGGAACACAATGTGTCATGAGGGTCCTGGACAGGCCCAGGAGCTCTGCAGAGCTGATCTTAAATTCAGCTGTGACCTAGTCAGCCCCCCTGAAACAGCAAGAAGGCTGAGGAGATCTGCATGTCTGGGTGGGACAAAGTTAGCAAGCTCATGTGTTGCTGTAGGGGCTAGAGCACTGAATATGGGGACAGTTGTCCAGGCCGATGGCTGAGCCTGAGGAAGTGTTTCAATAGGGAATAAATGGGTCCCACCCAGAGAGAGGTCCAGGCCAAGATCTCCCACTCCAGAGGTAAGCACCCCTTAACCAGGCCCACAATCACAAGACCTACTGTGGAGACAGCCTTCTAGTCTGCAGCTGGGGGCAGGAGGTCCTCAGGTAGTTATTACCAGGAGCTAAAGCCAGTCATGAGCCACAAGGCATGAAGGATGATACTGTGCAGGGGAGGACTGAGGCCAAGAATCTGGGTTAGCTATCATAGAGGTAAATGGGAGCCTTTGGAGAACAGACTCCAGCCCAGTAGCCTGGGCCTCCCAGGAGACCTGGGTTATACCTATTTGGAAGATAGTGTCTTGCTAAGAGAAGGCCAGTAAAGCTAGATCAGGCATTACTGATACAGATAACCTGACCAGCCTTTTGGGGCAGGTATCCCTGAGCCTCAGGCCTCTCTCCTCAGCTGAAGTCACCCAGACTGACTAACATGCACTTAGAGATCCATGGGACCTCCCTACTAGTCTCTAATAGACCCATGCCACAACTGCCCTATGCAGAGATCGGGCAGGCACACCTCCACCCAGAGTCAGCCATGCTCACAAGGGAGCCAGGGCCCAGAGAAACAGCACTCACTGCATGGGAAGTAACCAGATGTGGACATGGCAGTGCTTCTCTCTCACCGGGGTTTAAGGGTCCAGCAGCACCTCAAGCCTTGGAGCTGACCAGCTACCCACGGCAGGGCAGCAATATGGTTGCAAGAGTTTCCTGTTACTTGGCGGTGTTATGGAGGCCTTGAGAGGTGTAAAGTTGCCGTAACTAGGCCTCCTCACTGACTCTGCCTGGCTTCTCCAGTCCCTCCTAGAACTGCCCTGTCCCCTGCTGAGGCCTCTCCCAGCCAAGCCAGTGTCTGTCCAGAGAGAGTCCTGAAGGGCAGCTGGATGCATTAGGGTAGCCAGCCTGGCCTGGGGCCATGCTGAGGACACCGGCCGCCCAGCAGCAGCCTGGGCCGAGCCACTCCAGGACAAAGGAGCCTTGTATGGCTGAATGGGCATTTATCCTGGGGGCTGAAGGGGGCCCTGGCACTGGTCCTCCATGAGTAAACATGACCCTAGCTGGGCACATAGCAGCAGGGCCAGACTTCCGTAGCCCTGTGTCCCTTGACATTGCACAGTGGGTGCTTGTGGGCCTCCTGCCAGGGCAGAACAGGGAATGCCCTGAGGCAACTGGAAGGAGACGGGTTATCACAGAAGCCCTTCCCATAGTACCACAGTGTTAAACTTCACTGTTGAAGATTGAATGAATCTCCCTAAAAAGTTATACGCTGAAACCCAAGTCCTCAACAGGATGGTCTGAGAAGTGAGACCCTAGCAATTAGTGTCTGAGGGGTCATGAGAGTAACGCCTGATAAGAGGAAAGTTAGCCTGGCATGGTGACACACACCTTTAATCCCAGCACTTGGGAGGCAGGCAGGTGGATCTGAGTTTGATGCCAGCCTGGGCTACAGAGTGAGTTCCAGGGCAGTCAGGGCTACAAAATGAGGACTTGGCTCAAACCACTGCACCCTATCCCCCAAAAAGGAGAGTTGAGATCTCCTTTTGACCTACATGACTATGGGTAGTACATGTTAGGGAAACTGCTTTCCCAGACACAGGGTGGGCTGTACCTTGCCTCCAGTCTCAGAGATTGCTTTTCTGTTTAAGTCCCCTCCCCAGCCCATGGTGATGTTATTTTCACAGACCCAGTAAAATAAACTCACCAGCCGGGCGGTGGTGGCGCACGCCTTTAATCCCAGCACTTGGGAGGCAGAGGCAGGCGGATTTCTGAGTTCGAGGCCAGCCTGGTCTACAGAGTGAGTTCCAGGACAGCCAGGGCTACACAGAGAAACCCTGCCTCAAAAAAAACCAAAAAAAAAATAAAATAAAATAAACTCACCACCAGAGGAGCAGTCTAGCCACAGTCTACCCTTAGCCAGTGGTCACTGACAGGCTGGTGGCGCCTGAGATCTTGAGCCCAACCAGAGGAAGCCCACTCACCTCTGAGGTTCCAAGACCACATAAGAACGAGTGTGGCCCAAGCTGCCTCCGTGGGCCAGACAAGACCTTTCCGGGTGGGCTAAGTGAACCCTCCAAGTAGATCTCTAAGCCAAACCATTATCACCTAGAAGAGAGTGCCCTGCCCATCGACAGCCCCCAGCTCCCTCCAGAAATGTCTCCTCCTGGACTAGATGTTGTACCCAGCCCAAGATGAACCCCAAACACTCTTGACCCCTCAAGACTCCTGACAAGTGAAGCTCCAGCCTCTGGGAGGCATTCAGTGCTGTTTATATTAGAACCTTAACACCCAAACCTAAACCCCTAACTCCTGCTTCTGAATCCTTCTCTGGTTGCTGTACCCTAAATCTTGTCTCTTGTCTCTCTGGAGAAGGCCTCAGAAAAGCAGGGCATAGAAGATGTTCACCGGGGAAAGAAGATGACATCGGGAATGTAGACCCACCTCTACATCTGAGATGGACTCTGCCTTCCCGTGGTGTGCTCAAGGATAGATCACAGGACTAAGCTATGTCCAAGGAGTCCAGGGAATCCCCATGATGGCCCTATGTGTGTAGAGACAGACATATCTGTACTGATACTGCTCCAGAGCCTCTGTTCTCTCACACTAGGAATTGATCCCAGGCTTGGCAGTTATCAGTCATCAGGTCAGGCAGCCTGCAGGGGGCACCAACAGACAGGCCTGACCCTTAATGTCAGGGAACTGTCTTCACAATACTCCCAAGCTGCACCTAGTCTCACACATACCTTGGGGCACTGAGGACCCTACAAGCCCTCCCATCAGACCCTGACCAGCTAACTGTAGCTCTGATCATGAATACCCTCGCCAACTCACACCTCCTGTCAGGAGGAACCACATGCCAGGCCACAGCAAAGAGGTGCCAGGCCCTCAAGGGTAGTAACTAGTCAGCTGTAGCAGGTACCATTACATTGCTGTAGAACAGGAGTTCATAGCAAAAGAAAACCTTGCTCAGAGCTCAGTGGGAAGCAGATGTGGATACTGTATCCCAAAACCCTGAACCACCACATTTCCCCAAATTAACCCACTCACTGTTATCTCTGCAGGTTTGCTATCCTATGCCCCTTTGCACATGAGGGAGCAGGTCAGAACTCCCAGAACCCCTGGTACCAAGGTCTAGACTGAAAGAGCACAAGTATATGTGGATGAATGAATTATACATACTAAGACACACGCAAGTCTGTCTTTTCCACTCAGGCCAGCAAGGGACAGATGAGAACAACACGCCCCAGCAGAGCCAGACTCCTGAAAGTGGCCCCTGGATCTACGAATCCTCTGTGTTGAGAATACAAAGGTCCTTGTACACACAGACGTCCAGGAGAACCAAAGTGTTAATCACACAGGGGTGTCCTCTTACTGGGGAAGACAAGCTAAAATGCCTGTATTCTACCCAGGAAGCTGAGAGTGGATTTTGTAAATGACCGAGTGACCTTTTTGCTACCTGTGGAGGTAGGCCTTACCCACCTTTTGCTATAGACACAGATATCATCCAAATTCTCCCAGAATGTTTATTCCAGACTCTCCTTCCCTAGCTCCCAGTTAACAGAACCCACCCTAGAGGAAATATCACATAGACTGCTGACCTCTGAGCTGTTGGGTAGAGACCACTCTAGATTCTAGACCTTTTAGCTATAGAAGCCACCCTCATGGTCACCTGTACTTTATAAAGGAGTTTCTTTTTTTTAAGATTTATTTAATGTATATGAGTACACTGTAGCTGTACAGATGGTTGTGAGCCTTCCTGTGGTTGCTGGGAATTGGATTTATGACCTCTGCTCACTCCGGTCAGCCCCGCTTGTTCCAGGTAACCTTGCTCGCTCAGTCCCTGCTTGCTCTGTCCTGAAGATTTATTTATTATTATATGTAAGTACACTGTATCTGTCTTCAGACACACCAGAAGAAGGAGTCTGACCTCATTATGGATGGTTGTGAGTCACCATGTGGTTGCTGGGATTTGAACTCAGGACCTTTGGAAGAGTAGTCAGTGCTCTTAACTGCTGAGCCATCTCTCTAGCCTATGAAGGAGTTTCTAAATAATCACACCTTAAGCTTTACTTTGCACCTAACTTGAAATGATTATTGCCTGAACATCTAGAGGGAATGATCATTGCCTGGAAACTTTTCCAGAATTATAGAGTGTTTTAAATATGATCGTACCTTTAATTTTTTCTACTAAAAGTCTACTTTTAATGATGGCTCTTTTTTTTTTGTTTTGTTTTGTTTTGTTTTTTTTTTTTTGTTTTTCGAGACAGGGTTTCTCTGTGTAGCCCTGGCTGTCCTGGAACTCACTTTGTAGACCAGGCTGGCCTTGAACTCAGAAATCCACCTGCCTCTGCCTCCCAAGTGCTGGGATTAAAGGCGTGCGCCACCACCGCCTGGCTAATGATGGCTCTTAAATGCTTTAACTTCCCTTTTAGTCCACCACCCACCAGAGGTAGTGGAAAAGAAAAGATATAGGGGAAGTGGACCTATTTAGAAAGGTTCTTTGTGAGCCGGGCAGTGGTGGCGCATGCCTTTAATTCCAGCAGTTGGGAGGCAGAGGCAGGCTGATTTCTGAGTTTGAGGCCAGCCTAGTCTACAGAGTGAGTTCCAGGACAGCCAGGGCCATACAGAGAAACCTTGTCTCGAAAAACAACAAAAAAAGAAAGAAAAGAAAAGAAAAGAAAGGTTCTTTGTAGCAACTCCTGTCTGCCTGCGCTGTCAGGAAATCAGCAGTTCCATTCACAGGCGTCAGCAGCGGCAGCTCAATGGAGTCGGGACAGCAAACACGAATCAGCAGCAGTGGTACCTAGCAGAGACAGCCAGGCCTCAGCCTCGGCATGAGCAGGAGTAGCGACCAGCTGGAACACCAGGATAGGTTGTTGTGACTGTGTCTCTCTCAGCAAAGCAAAGATCAGTGAAGACAAGAGACATACAAGTGTTGCACAGCTTGCTCTATAAGCAAACCAAGCTCAGCCTCTGTCACTGTCCATTGAATCCTATTTATACCCTTCAAACATCACATGTCATCTAGGTGTCTTTCCTCGGCATGTGCATCTGTCTCAGTTGACATCACTCTGCCAATCAACTTGAGTCTTCAGAAGTGGCAAGAAACTGCAGCACACCACCAGAAGTTTTTTTGGTGCATTTCTCTCTATGGAGTCCTGACAAATGGAGCTCAGCTACTCAATGTCAGGTGGACCAACACATGCATGTCGTTAGCAAAGAATTCTTCATCACGTGTCCTTTCACGTGCTTGCTTTAGCAGAACACCCTCTCCTGCATCTGCCTCAGCCAAACATTCCTTCACAGGTCTGCCTTAGCCTTTCACCTGTGTCCACTTCAGGAAAACACTCCTTCAAGTGTTTGCCTCAGCACAACACCATCCAACAGAACTTTCCAAAGAACTCTTAGGTTTCCACTTCATATGCTGACAATGAACCGCTCAGCATAGACTCCTCCAAAGTCTGATCTAGGTTGACAAAGTCAATCTGAACTGAGTTTTCATTCTCATCTCTTTGCAGCGTATTTCCTTGCTGTGACCACTTGTAGGATCCCCAACACCTCTGTAGCCCTCCACCCCATCTACCCACTCCTCAAACTCTCCTGGTGCCAGTAGCCCCTTGGGCTGGGCTCATGGTGGCAGGAAGCAGTCAAAGCCCTGAGATGAAAGATAAATCCATGGGAGGGTGAGTTCACAGCAAGTGAGCAAGGGCAAGAAGGGCTGTTAGCTGAGAGTGACATTCACCAGGGCCTTCTAAAACAGAAAGGGTAGGCCTGTAATGAAGACAGCTCTGCCTTCTGGCCTCTAGGTCTCCAAGGTACATCACTCCTAGAGGACTGGGGTTTTGTGGGGAGTCATGGGGGCTATGCCTGAGGGGTTTTTCTGGCAAGAACTGTGGTGTGGGCAGAGAACCCCAGGCCCTCTATCCAGTTTACTAAGGCACAGAGAGTGATGGCATCAGATAGGATCTTCTGAGTTACGTGGGATGAACTGGGGCAGAGTAGGGTTACAGATAATCTCTGGGAACCCCATGGAGAAAACTCTCTGAGCCTAACTGTGGTACACCATACACCATCTGACAGGGCAGTTCCAGAGCTGAGTCCTTAAGGCCAGCACTGCATGTTTCAGGTGGGGACTCAGGGCCTAAGAAAGTCTGAAGCCCTGGTAGGGCTAGCCCTTCTGCCTGGGTATCTGTCCCAACCTTGGGGCTGTTCTTCCACACAATGTCAACATGTCTCCCACCCAGCCCCTTGAGCAACTTATCCACAGTCACATTTGGGGGGGGGCAACCCAATGACAGGGACTATTGGGTATTCCAGTCCTCCATCTCTTGTCCACCAGGGACATATCAGCCCATTTAACATTGAGCTAGTCTTTCTTATTAGTTACCCTGGCCTAGAGGACCTGGGCCTAGAGTCTTCAGGAAGTCTCTTCCTCCAGCTCCTGGGTGAATGTCCAGACAGCAAGGTTGGCTAGAAATCAGAAAATGTCACTCCTTGTCCATGGCTGG
This sequence comes from Tokudaia tokunoshimensis, assembly GCA_036184795.1. Classification (NCBI taxonomy): domain Eukaryota; kingdom Metazoa; phylum Chordata; class Mammalia; order Rodentia; family Muridae; genus Tokudaia; species Tokudaia tokunoshimensis. Next base: position 72,599,772 of record BTHU01000014.1, on the reverse strand, counting down.
GGTTAGCCAGGGCCAGGCATAGACCCCCCCTCCCCAGAAACCCAGTGTTCTCATCATAAATGAGGGCTGGACCCCAAGACTCTAAGAGTCCTGGCATATTTAACCTTTTGCTCCCATATCTCTTCCAGGCCAAGAAAGTGTGAATAAGGCAGAAAAGAAAAGCAGACACATTTGGGACATGTTAACAGAACATGTTGCAAGGACTAGGGTAGAAAGAAAAGGGTGGGTCCTGGGTCTCCCTCTAATGCCCCCAGTGCTCTCACTGTGCCCTCTGACCCCACCCAACACCTCATCAACAGACAGGCTCATCACTTCCACACTTTTGGGCTACATAGATAGCTCCCCACCTGTGCCAGCAAACAGGTTCCAAGGTCCTGGGTATTCAAGACCAGAACAACAGTGGAGCATAGGAGAGATCTTTCCTCATTCAGGAAGAGGCTGGCTGGGGAACCTAGCAAGACCCAGCTTCTCACAGAGTACAGGGAGTCAACAGCCCCAACTAGCCAGGGTCCAACTAGTAAACACGTAGGGATGGTAGCTACTGTCCATCCAGAAGCTCAGCCCATACCATACTGGATAGGGTCCACCTACTTCATACTCTGCCCTGATACCTGTGACAGTTAGGTTCCTCTGGACCAGAGTCCACCCCTACTCCCCATCCTAGACATGTAGAGGTTACTAACTGACTGATCCTGTACCAGGCCAGGCAGCCAAAGCAGCCTGGCACTGGCTAGGGCCAAGTCAGAGTGCCTTTTGACTCCTAAGTGAAGACTTAGGAGGCACTAGAAATCATAAACATATGGCCAGCAGTGCCTCCCACCCAGCCCTTAAGCAAGTTACCCACAGTCATAGAAGGGTGGGACCCGATGTGAAATGGACTGTTGTGCCTTCCAGCGCCTATCCACCAGGGCCACATCAGCCCATCTACCATTGAACGAGTCTCACTAGCTGCCCTGGCCTAGATGAGCTGGGCCTGGAGTCTTCCTACCCTGTGCGTTTTGTTAAGGGACCCTTCCTCTCTATGCTAGAGAAGAAATACCAGTATCGGAAAACAGGCCTGTTTCTTACCCACCCAGTAGAGGGGACACCATGACCCAAACTAGTGTGTGTAGGGCTGGGGGCAGCACCCTTTTACCACGTAGGGCTCTTCCCAGAGCAGACAGAATGAGGCCTGCAAGCTTAGGGCCTTTCTTCAAGACGAGGCTTTAAAATGCTGGTTAAGGCCTCATTTGTCCCACCTCTGAGTCTCCAAGGGATCCACTGTGTCTCTGGGAGGCCCTGCCTGGCCCCAGGACTGCCCAAGGCAGGAGGGCTGGGCCAGACCTGTGCTGCCCCAACGTGCCTGCTTGCTCCCTCAGGAGGCCTGATGTGCCAGGTGCTGCTACCCTGCCAGGAACATGAGCTCACCTTGACCCTGGGGCAGGATGGGAGAGGCTTTCCCCACCCCACAGGCAACGTGACTTGCCCCGGGTCACAAAGCCATCTCTTTGGCTTCCCACCCTGCCCTAGCTGCCCACCCCACCACTTCCTGGAACGCTCCAGGGGGTCTGAAGCTGTTAGTTTCTCACAGAAGTCAGGGCTTCGCATGTGTGGTGATATTACCACAGTCAGCTCTGACAGGGAGCCAGGGACATCAGGGAGGGTCCTTAGTCTAACTAGATAGGTTCAGTAAACTGAACTCTAGCAATTGGCTCAAGATACCAAAAGATGTGAAGGCAGAATGCCCCATCCAAGGCATGGGATGCCCAAACTCCTTGGATCAGGCATCATAAAAGGGGGAGCCTAGGCCCCAGCAAGACCACTCCGGGCCAAGGGCAGAGGGGGCTCTGTACAAGCACAAGCCAGCAGTTGTGACTGTTGTTGACATGTTTTGCCTCTGCTCCCACTAGCCAAGCAGGAAGCGCCAGGGGCTCTCCCTGCGGGCTGACAGCCAGGCCTCATTGGTGTTTCTGGGAACCCCCCTCCCCACACGCCCAGAAAACAGGAATGTACCCTTGCCCTGAGTCTAGGCTTGTCTGGCTCCAGGTGTCCCACCAGCCCCACTGCGATGTCCCCTCCTTCAAGCTGAAGGACAACTGGGTGAGGCCAGAGCAGTCAGCAGAAAAGGCTTCCTGGAGTAGGAAGCATCAGGCCAAGGGGAGGTGTGGGCTGAACTGACAAAGGCCCGCTAGAGAGTGGAGGGGTTCATGAGGGGTTCATCTCAAGGAAAGTGAGGAGGCCAAAGAAACAGGCCAAGTGGTGACAGGGCTGTGGCCTAGGCTAGGATGCTACCTATGTTTCCTAGCAGTTCCTCCTATATAGCCATGTTCTACACCCTATCTTCCTAAAGACCCCAAACCTGAACCTCAAAACCCAAACCCCTAACCTTAACCACAAAGGAAATATGCAGCCTCTTTAAAGCAACAGCAGTATGTGGAGAGATAAGTTGGCATAAGGATAATCACTGTGAGACTGGCCCATTTCTGGTCACCAGCATCCATGGGAATGAGGAAGGAGACCCCTGCCCTTACCTCCAGAGCACAGCGAGAGGTCTCAAGACCCTTGTCACCCAGTCATGCAATCACCTAGAGAACAGATAGCCCTTGGAGCCTGAGTCCAGAAACTTCTCAATGGCAGAGCTGATAGCTTTAGGCCCTGCCCTCTAAAACCATTTCCTACTCAGGAAACTTCGAGATCCTTAGAAAGTTAGTTTACACCAAATGATTGCTAGGGCACACAGGTGAAAGGATGTCTTGATAAAACAGACACATGAAAGACTGTTTTCCTGAAGCAGACACAGGTGAAAGGATGTTTGGCTATAGCAGACACGTGAAAGGACCCTTGATGAGGGAGTATAAATATGACCCTACACAGTAGGAGACCAACACTGATTGGTTTGCTCCGCCTTGCTTGAGGACCATTGGCCATGCGGTGGTAAGCCAGGGAGTTGGAATCCTTGATGAAGATGTAGTTTCTGTTTCCCTGCAGGTGTTCCTGCCGCTCCATGAATCTTCACTTTGATGACAGAGACCTGGTCTGTGAGTGGGAGAGTGAAGACCAGTCCCTGACCATTCAGCTTCCATTCTGTCTCATCCTGCATCTTGGGTGCCTGCCCTTTGATGGATACTGGATGCCCTTGTTCCTGTGCAGGAACTCTTCGCTAATGACATGCATGCGTTGGTTCAACTTACATAGCGCTGTCGAGCTCAAGTTGTGATAACGCTGCCCTCCAGAGAAACTCACCCAAGACAGCTTGTGAGGTTCCTGCGGCAGCTTGCTGCTTCAACGGCCTCGCCTCAGGCCGGTTGGCGAGCCTGGCAGTTTCTTCAGGATTGAACTACAGCTGCCTGGTGTGTGCTTGCTGAAAGGACTGGATTGTAGCTGCTGGTTCATGCCTGTTACCTCCCTGCCTAGATGACTTGTCTGCAGCTGCTAAGTCATATTTGGGGTATGCTACGGGACTGAAGCACTGCCCAAGAAGATCAAGCTTTCCCACAAAGAACTATTGCTGAACAGATCCACATCCCCCATATTCTAATAATTTTTCTCTCCCACTACCTCTGTTGGGTGGTGGGCTAGAGGAGAGGATGAACACTTAATAAAAAGTAGATTGCAAAAATGTTATGCCTATAGGAACCCATGGGCTCCTCCTAGCCATGACAGGCACTTTCTCACAGGGGGACCAGAAACAGAGACAGATTTGGGAATAGTCCACAGCTGGAACTTGAACTTGAGGGTTGAAGCAGGTGGTAAACTTTCTGGCACTAGGTCACAGATACAGGAACTATGGAGATGTTCAAACAGGGAAACTTAAGTCCAAGGAAGTGGCAGACCTCAGGGAGCTTCAAGGATGGGGTACAGATGTGCTGGGAGCCATCTGTGGTGGTCACAGTGGTCTCTGAGACCTGGACTGTTTGGTGCTGGGGGTGAATGGTCCTGTGTGCCTTCTTAAAGGAGTTGTGAGTCTGCGAGTGGGAGTCTGAGCGGCAGCTACCAAGACCTAGGAGTATAATTACCAAACTCTGAGTCTCGAACACTAGGTGGAGCCCCTCTCATGACCACACAAAGCAAGCACCCCAACCCTATGGGGAGGTGGGTGTCCTCATCACAGTTGCTGCTGGGAGGACTGCCCAGTACTCTACCACTCAAGGACTTCTTCCTGTGAGGGAAAGCCAGGCCCAGAAGCCCTTGAGTTGCTGAAAGTTTAGGGGATGGAACATTGCCACTGAGGGGTTTGTCACCAGTTTCTCTGGTTTGAAAGACAGTAGGAGAAAAATGATAGTCTGTATTGGGGACTTGCTTCTGAGTCAGGTGCCTTGGGAGGACAGCTGGTGGGGGACTTCAGCTCGACATATAGTAGGCACTTAGCAGGGCACACACAGTAGATGCCTGGATATACAACACTGTACATGGTAGGTGCCTAAGCACACTGTAGGAACTTAATCCATACAATAGGTGCCTGAGTACACAGTAGGCACTCAGCCCTCTTTGGGGCTCTGGAATTGAGCAGTGTAGTGTAGTGAGCAACTGCCACCATCTGAGGAACACAGGACCAAGGGGGACAAAGCATTGAAGACAGTCGTCTTGGCAAAGACTATACTGGAAAGCAGCCTCCAGCAAGAATGATAAAATCTCCTGGTCCTCCTTCATAGGCCTGAGTTGACGACTGGAGGTAGTTACTGCTTGAGGTTATGAGGGACCAGGGGACATTGAACCCTGAGCTGGGGGTGGCAGAGAGATACTGTAGGTTTGGGGAATGGAAAAAAACTTTCAGGATAGACAATGCAACTCCAAGCAGAGGAAGGCCTGGTAAGACACAGGCCAGGAATCCTACCAAGTGCCCATTCCTTGGACTTCCCAGCAGGTGTTTCCAGTGCTTAAGTACCTAGGAAAAGAGGTTGTGGCCTTTTCCTAGCAAATGTCAAAGTAGACATTCCTCCTGATGCTCAGAACACAGGCTTCCCACGGGAACATGGTGGCAGCTTTTGTGAATATTCCAGGCCTGAATCCTTGCCCTTGTCCCTGCCCATGAACACGTTTGCCAGGGCCAGGCCCTATTCGTCCAGGGGGTAAGAAAGTCATGAAACCAGCGGATCCAGGAAAGCTCTCTGTCTGTGTGCCCCCATGCTTGATGTCAGCATGATCTGATTTCATAACTAGTCTGGATTCTGCCCCAGTAGAGAATGAAGCACACCACTCGATATATTTTAATTATATCTTTGAACACCACCAGCGCAATTGTTTCCAGATGGGGACCCTGAATGGGCATTCTTCCCAGCAAACTAGGGTAGAGGAGGGGACATACACCACAGACCCACCCCACACTGACCATAGCCCCTGGCACAGGACTTGCCCCAATGTTTGCCAAGAAGTCTGTGCTGGCTAGGAGTGGCTCTTACCCTCAGTCATAGCTTCCATTTGACAGATGGGGAAACTGAGGCTCAGGGATTCAAGCTTGGAGGAGCTGACCTGTCTGAGTTCCACAATAAGATAGAGCAGTTGATGCCTTGACCTCAGGCTAGGAGATTGCTGGGGTGAACTAAACCATATCCCAGAAGAGTGATGGGGCAGAACCCAAGATGGCATCTGATGCAACCTGCTTAGGACTGACCCAAGAGTTCCATATATAGGGTAGATGGCTCCAGTTCTTAGCTGGGGAGCAAGGAGGAAGGTCACTAGACAATCAGTGATAGAGACCTCAGGACTTTGCCAGCTAATAAGACTTGTCCACTCTCTTCCTGTCATTTCCCATGGAAGGGCTGCATAGACAGTCCAACTGGAGATACTTTATCCTGCCTGTCTGCACCCACTCCAGTCTGACAGGTCTGAGGCAGAACATGGACCAAGTTCATAAATGAAAAAAACAAACACAGGGCATAAATGGGCAGTAAGGGACCAGAAGGACTTCCAGGAGACCCCATCCCAGCTCCATTCTCACACTTCCAGTAGAGGCTGCCCAGCTAGGCTACAGAGGACAGGATAGCTTTGAGGAGTATAGGGCAATCTGAACTACAAGGCCTTGGAGGTCTCCAGGGTGTGACTACAGTGTGCTTGGGTAGTGGAAGAACCCTATCCTTAGCCTTGGCCTAATCCTGATGATGCCTTCCCAGATGGGTGGACCAGCTCAGGGTTCAGAGTCAGTGCTGCAGACAGTCCTGCCTCATCTCACACTGTGATCCTATGAAATAAATCTAGAAGAGAAAGGTGCTGGTCACCCAGTGGTATCCTTAGGTTGCAGACACTTGGGTCACCAACAATAACATCTAGGTCATCTTGGTCATGGGGTGAGCTCTGCTGCCCATGTTTGGCCAAAGCTAGCAAGCCAGAAGTAACCCCATCCCTGGTCTGGTTCCTTACAAGCCTCCACCAGGAGACCAGAGGAAGGAGAACTATTTGACCATGGAAGTGGGACAGACTAGTGCTGAATGTGAGGAGCTCAGACGGGCCTAGAGCTGCCCACAGGTAAGCCTGAAGGGCACTGGCTGGCTTGTTTGGTGGGTAGGTAGACACTATTCTATCTCCTCACCTCTCTGTGACCCCCAAATGACCCAAGTGAATACAGGCTTCCAGGGTCAAGGCACAGGCACACGGTGCCCTGGGCTCCAGGCCAGTTCACTCTTCCCGCCAGGCCTGGGGCACCCACAACAGACATGACTTCATTCTCCTTTAGCTTCATGCCTGCTGGGTGCAGAAGAGGTGGGGGCACCCACAGGGCCCACCAAGGCAAGCGTGGGTGCTTGTTCACATGGGCTTTCCAAGGCAATGACTCACCAACTCCACCCACTGAAGGCCCCCAGCCGTCTGTTCTAGGCAGTGGGAGACAGAGGCAATCCTGTCTAAGCCAGGTATCCCCAGGCCAGACCCTCATTGTCTGGCCTGGAGCCCCTCTCTACAAACACCAACAGCACAAGAAGGAGATGGCTTACACTTGGACTGACAGGGCCTGCCTGCCAGTCCTTAGAGATGCATCACCTCCCACGGCAAGCAGCTCAGAAATCACCCCTGTCTACAGATGCCAGGGTCCCTGGAGATACCAACTCCATTTCCACTCTCCATCCCCCACACCCTCATCCCCATCCTCTTACCCCTGCCACACCTTCAGGTGCCAGCTCCCAGGATGCCATTTCTACTGTGTCTTTCACACACCATTACTCCTCCTCCTGTGACCCCTCTCCCCATTCCTAACAGGTGCTTGCCCACTCTACCTCCTAGATCCTCCCCTTTCCACATATTTGACCCGCCACACGTTCACCCCATCACCTCATTCCCATCACTCTAGAGCCCAAACTTAGGGACAATGAAGCCATCTGTAGACTCTGGCTTCACCGGATTTCTGGCCACCACACCTGTACCCCCCCAAGCCCACTCTGGAGCCTACCCACCACATCCTCTCCCCTGCCCCGTCCCCACTCCTAGCCAGTCCTGTGCTGCTCACCCCACCCCCAGATCACTCCGTCCATCTGCTGGTGGTCGGTCCATTTATCTGCTGGCAAACATTTACCAACTGTGTATATTGTCCCTGCACTGTTGGGAATAAGCCAAGTTCTCATGTAGCCTGCCCCCTGCCTGGGTGATGTTGTCAATAAATAAGCCAAATGGAGTGGCCACCAGCTGACAGTGATGGGTGTTCCGGTGATCATTATGGGTGGGTATGGTGGAAGAATTAGAGAGGACAGCAGGTGTCAGATGAGAGGGTCCATGAAGGGAAGTACTTGGAGGGACAGTCCCAGGGCAAAATTCCTGAGTGTCCACTATGTATCTAAAGTCAGGGCTGCCACGAAGGAAGCTGAGGCCCATTTGAAAGCTTCTGGGTCTGTAGGAGAACACTAAACAGAATTCAGGGGTATGTTGCACCATGTTGGGTCTCTCTGGGAGACGTCACTGAAGTAAAGGGACCCCAGGAGTCCTTTGCTCAGGACTACGCAGGTGGGGTGGCAGGTCACAGCCACACACTGCCACCTCCAAGAGCCAGTGACAGCAGGGACATCTTCATTGTAGCTCAACCTCTCCCACTGCTGGCCTCTAGCTTGGCACCGTTTCTTGGCAGGAAACGTCAGGGTCCTTGCCACCCTAAATAGTTCATGACACTTAAAGATTGCTACTGGCAAGATTTCTGGCGTGCCCATGGAGAACAGCATTGCAGTAATTTTAGAAAGCCCTCACCCCTTAGCAGAGCATGTGGACCTCTGGTGGCTAGGTCCTCCCAGGACATCAGCATCAGATAAGTCTGTCCTCCATGGGCTAGCCCTATGTCCTCTGCTCTGGGTCTGACATAGAACAGTATGAGTTTAGTTCTGCACAGTCATGGACAGTGCCTCTCTCCCATCTAGGTTGGCAAATAGAGTCCAGCCTAACCCAGTACTTGCTTCCTTAGTGAGCCTGGGGTGGGGCAAGAAGACCCTCATCTCATCTTCTCTGGGCATCTCATCCATGCTCACCTGCCTCCCAGGCCCTGGAGATAAGGCACTGAGGATAAGGTCGAGCTCAGCTGTGACCCTGGGGCCCACTGGACTCCATGGGCTTGTTAAGGAGCTGTTGGGCTTTGCCCCCCTCCCCCCGATTTCACTCCTGAGGAGGAAGAAAGGCTGCCTCAGTCCCACAGAGAGGCTGTAGGCCCTGGAGACCCATTCACACCCCTGCCCACCCTACTCCCTTCCTCAGCTCCCAAGACTCTTGCCAGAAGACAGGCTCAGAGATAAGGTCTGAGGGAGAAAAAAGGCAAAACAAAAACTGGTGGCCCGCCCCGGGCCTGATTAGTTGCAAATCCCAGGAAGTTTCCACCCCATCCTGAAACCCCATCTCTTCAGCTCCCTGCTGTAATTCTGTAGTTGTGTAGTTGTCGTTACTCTCACCACCCTTCAGCCTCTGGGACCCACCTCCTTTCCAGAGGCTCACAGCCTTACTTTAGAGGTGAACCAAATGAAGTGGCGGCTGACCTGTCCTATATTTGCTTCAAAACACATGAGAAATACCGTGTATCTCAACTCTGGCCAGTCCTGTGGTTGCTGCCCAAGGAGCCTGTGGGCCAGTGAGATGTCTGTGACAGCGCTGCTCATTTCCTACCATGCCAGACTCCTTGAGTGAGGCAGGACCTGCAAGAAAGAATCTGCTTGACTGGACTGGGGAAACTGGCGATCTCCCGGGTCCCAGAGGCGGATGAGCAGGGCTACAGAAAGACAGATGGGGCCAGATACCTGAACCAAGTGGCCATGTACCCACCAGCTGCTCTGTTCAGCCCTCCAGCTTTGGGGCTGATGGCTGTTGAGAGATGGCAGGGCTGCAGAGCACAGACAGAATTGCTGCAGACACCTAAGCCTCTGGGAAGGGCCAGTTCAACATGCATACTGGGGCCTGAGGACATGGGTCCAGTCACCCACAGATCAGCAAAAGTGCTGAAGAGCAGGAGAATGTCAGGCTTTAGCAGGACACCATGCACACTGGAAGCAGATACCCTAGATAAGGGGACAGAGCTGAGGACCCAGCCCAAGGCAGGAGGCTACACTAGCCACAGGGTGTGGGCAGGCCCAGCCCTTAGTTGGCTGCACGGTGTGCGTGGTGCCGTCCGGCAGATGACTTAATCACAGGCGGGCTTTGTCCCTGGGCACCAGCCCCCCTGTCCGGATCCTCCGCCTGGACTGGCGGCAGGCCGCACACCCCCACCCCCATCCGGCTCCTAGCAACCTGCAGCCAAGCATGGGCAAATTCAGAAGGGCTGGGGGCTCTCATCAGGCCTGGGAACGATGCGGGGGTGGCCATGGGGTGCGGCCAGGGCGGATCCATCCAGAGCTGGACTCAAGGGACTCCCTCCCAGGCTGGCCCGTGCCAGCCCCCGAGGAGGGCATCCTGGGAGTGGCTATAGCTGGCATTTTGGTAAACAAGGCGCCAGGGCCAGGGGCGGGGGGCTTTGTATACTGCGGCCCCTTCTCTTCCTGGGGCCCCCACCCGCCTGATCCTGTCAGAGCCTTAGAAAGAGAGACAAAGGCCCTAGGAGGCCCTGGGAGGGCTGGGACAGAGGCAGGAGATGGAGTTTTAATGACCATGCTATAATGGTGGGAGCAGAGGCAGCTCATTAACCCTGTCGGGCCCTATACTGGGCCCACCTGATGCTGGCCAGGCCCCTACCCAGCCCTTTTGCCATATCCATCTCTGACCAAATGCGACTCAGGAAACAAGGTGCAAATTCACCTCCAGGGTCAGGGCCAAGGTCCCACTCTCTGTTACGCAGTCACTGCCCAGTGCAGAGCAGGCTGTGAAGTGGGTGGGTCATGGCTGGACCCAGGCCCAGAACACCGCACACCCATCCGCCATCGCTTCCTTCTATGCTTGTGACTTTCCCATTTCCTGACCTTGGAACTCAAGTCCAGCCTGGGTGTCTCCTGTATGTGGGAACCTGCCCTCCTCCAGACTGAAAGCCCTGGCAGAGCCTGCCTGGGTGGGACTCTGAATGCTGTCCCCCATCCCTGGAAGATCTGACTCTGGAAGGTAGAAGAAATTCAGAGCCAGCTGGGACCTGGATTCAAGAAAGCACCAGTGCCAGCCACCAGCTTATGCCCGCAGGAGGAGTCCAGGCCCTACCTCACTTCCCCTACCTCTAACAGGGGCATGTGGCCAGGGAGCAGACAGTTGTTTTAAGGAATGAATGAGAACAGTCCACCTCAAGTACAGGCTGGTGACACAGGAGACAGGATGGGGTCCTGGTACAAGAAGTACTGTGACCCCAACATCCCTGCCTGAGCAAGGGAGGAGCCCCCAGAAGGTTGCACCAGGGGCACAAGGCAGTACACCAACAGTGCTCTGGAGTAGCCCTTCGCACAGACAGTGGGTAGGATGGTAGGGCTTATGGGAGCCTCATGGTGAAGGGAGTACAAACTGTTCAGTGGGTAAAAGCCCTCAGGGGAGCTGGTTTCCCCATTCCCAGGACAGACGGCACCCTAGCAGCCTGGAAATCAACACCAGACAAGGAGATTAAAGCTCAGACAGGGTGGTATGTCCCTAGGTCTTCCATGTGCTCCAGGCACAGGTTCATGAGGGCTGCTAACTCTGCCTGCTCCCTCCAGACTCAGAAAACGCGGAGCTTTGAGTCCTAGTCCTTCTGGCCAACAGCCTCTCCACAGTGGTCTGTAATGAAGAGGCCTGAGCAGAAGGAAAGCAGGCCTATAGAAGGCACCTCGGCCCTCAGGTCCCCAACCAGCAAGTTTGGAGAGCGCTGAGGATGGGAGGGTGAGCCCAGGTCAAGGACAGTCAATAGACAAGAGCAGTAGAGGTCACCTGTGGTGGCTCAACAGGGTGGAAGAAGCCAGCCAGAGGAGGGAGGCCTGGAAATCTGGGTGGGCAAGATTAGAAAACTCCTTAAGGTTGGACTTGAATAGCTGGGAACACAGATCTATCGATGGCTGAGTCTGGGCTGGGTATAGTAGAAGTTCTTGCGGCCTGGACAGTTTCAGAGGCATAGTCAAGATGCCCATTAGGGGTTAGAGAGATATAGCTCAGCAGTTGTTAAGAGCACTTGTTGCAGGCCTGGCAATGGCCTTTAACCCCAGCACCTGGGAGGCAGAGACAGGTAGATCTCTTGAGTTGGAGGCTAGCCTGGTCTACAGAGTGAGTGAGTGGTAGTACAGCCAAGCCTACACAGAGAAACTTTGTCTCAAAAAAAAAAAAAAAAAAAAAGCAACACTCGTTGCTCTTGCAGAGAACTGGGTTTGGTACCCAGCACCCATATGGTGGCTCACAACCATCTGTGACTCCAGTTCCATGAGATCCAATGCCTTCTCCATGGGTACTAGGTACACACTTGGTGCACATGTAGGCAAGACACTCAGACACATAGAGTAAAATTAAAAACAAAAAAACCGTTTTCTTAAACCCTCATGTCCATTAGTTGGGTCCAAGTACAGAGACTTCATGGACATGCTAATCTGCATCAAAGGAGCCTGCATGTGTTTTTATTAAATCACATGTGTGCACAAGTGATATTAACCTGGGGCTCCGGGTCTATGTTACCAGGGTAGGATAGGTCTTGGTGGCAGGTAACAATATCCAGCCATGCCTTTTGCTTACTTGGGAGGTTAGCAACTGCCATCAAAGGGTTACAGTGCTGGTTTTCCCAGGAGTGTCCCCAAGTTCTAGATACCACTGCACCCCATATCCAGGTTTCTCCCTCTGGAAGGAGGCCTGGCCCTAAGATAAGCACCTAACCCCTTCCTCTTTGGGGTGGGAGGTCTTGAAATCGGATGTGGCCCTCAGGGGAACCCAGCCTGCATTAACCACTCAAACAGCTTAATTCAGGATATCCCACTGTCGATACTTCCAGCTCCTACTTCAAAGCTCGGTCTTCTCACCCGTGGAAGGCCAGGAGCATCCATGTCAGGGGAAGGGGGTAGCAGCGGGCTTGTAAGTTCAGGGGCGTGGCTGGCTGCTGCCGAGGCAAAGTCAGGTTTGTTTTCACCCATGGGGTTCCGAGGGGTTTCCAAAAGCCCGAATAAGGAACGTGGCCCGGGAGGGAGCGTGCTGCTGTGAATGGAGCCTGTGAACCATCCTGGGGCTGGCTGGGGGGCCAGGATAAAGGGCCCCAGTCATGCTGCCGGGCTGGCCCAGCGCGAGTGTGCTAAGTTGAAGCTATAAATTACCCACGGCCTCAGCCAGCGCCACCGCAGGGCGGGCGGGGCAGCCGGGAGGGGGCTCAGACTCTGTAAATCGGCCCTTTCACCGCTGGAGGCCTCGCACGAAAGAAAAACTTTGTTTTATTAAAGCAACATCAGGGTTGTGGCCGCCAGGCCGAGAGGCGCCGACAGTAAGACTGGGCACCAGGCAGGCGGGGGCTCCTGCCGCACCGGGGCCTCACAGAAAGGCCCCTTCAGGAGTGGCAGGCTTCGAAAGAGGGCCAATGGGGGGCTCCGTGTTGCACCACAGTCCAACAAGCCCATGGCCTCACCCTTGCCCCAACAGGGGAGACCTTCTTTGAGTCATTCAGTATTTCAAGCCAACCTATGTTTGGCCCGGACCTTGGGGCCCAGAGATGGGGGTCTCAGGACAGCCACATCACCCATAGGAACTGCTCTGACTCACTTCTGTCTGCAATGAATGCTAGAAAGAATGAAGAGTCTCATGAGGGTGGGGAAGCCCAGAGCACAGCCTGGTGGGTTCAGGCCCTGCTGGGGAGAGTTAGCATTTGCCTGTTGCAGCATCTGGAGGGACCAAGGGGGCCAGTGGAGGGAAAGGGAGGTTGGGCGTTTAGAGTATTTAGACAATTTAAGTGGAAACGAGTGACAGCTGTGAGATTCTCCTCACTCCTGTGTGCTCTAGGATCTTACAGACCCAGTGAGCAAGTGGGTGGAGACCCCGGTAAGAGAATGGTCCATGCTCCAACACTACATTCTCTCTCCAGCAGCTCCCTCCTAGTAAAGCCAGGCTTCTGCCCACACCCTCTGTCCTCAGCCTCCCCATCCTACAAGCTATGGCGGGGTCAGTCTGTAAGCTGATCCCATCCTAGCTGGTATTCATTTGTACCCCATCTTTCCTGCTTGGCCACTGCAGGAACAGAAGCCTACGCCTATTTTCCTGAACCAGCAATTGACACAGGATTGGCACAGAGATCAGGTACCAGGGCCTCTCTGTCAAAGATGCTACTGGTTTTGTGTCCTCTAAGTGTGACCTTCTGCTTGCCCTTCCATAGCTCATAGTTCTTAACTCACCACTCTAGAGTCCCTGATGACTGTATCCCCTTCCAGGCTGAAAAGTGTCTTGGAAAAATATGGTCCCCTGGGCTTTGGGCCACTCTCCTAAGGAGCGCGGACTATAGCATAAACTGCTACTATAACCCGGTGGAAAGAGTATGGAGCCAGGAGAGGGTGGGAAATGTCCAGGAGGGCTTCTGGGAGGAGGAGGCTCTTGGTTGAGTCTTCGGTGATGCGAAGCTAGGGTTGGGTGGCTCGTAGGTACACAGCACTGAGGTATTCTAACCCTGGTGAGGAGGTTAAGAGAAGCCGGCCAATGACAGGTAGAGTGGAGCAGGGATGGAGAAAAGGGCACACTGCCTCTGTAGCACAGGTCAGGGTAGCAGCCAGAGGGGAGCTAGGTCTTATGCAGAGCTAGTCTGGGGTCCCACACTAGGAGGTGAGGCTTGTCCTGGACTACAGTCTCCTACCCTGTCTTAAGGTCCCTTCCTAATGTGGTAGGCAGAACCCAGGTGGGCTACAGGGCTGGGGGCAGGGCCTGGGAGGTGGCTGTGCCCATGGGGCTCTTCCAGCCCTAGCTACCACCCAGGAGATGAAAGTCTCTGCCCCACAGTGCCCTTTGAAGGCTGTGGGAATGCCCGCAGGGCAGACTGTGCTGGGCACAGGGAGGGGAGCTACTGGGGCTGTGACCCATCTGAGATGCCAGAATGCAGGGGAGGGCAGAAAGACCATCCTTCTTGACTCAGCTACAAAGGCAAACCCTGTGTAACCCGGGCTTCCGTCTCCAAATCTCATAGGCTGGTAGAGCCCTTAGGAATGTGGCAATAGTTGGTCCCCTCTAGTTGTTGTCCTGAATGACATGGACTTAAATCTCAGCCAAAACCACAGGCCCAGAAGGCCCTAGAAGTCTCACCCTATTTACAGACCCACGGTGCAGCCCATACGTATACACTGGCCAGTACGGAAACATGTCCCAGACCAGGCTGTGCACATGGGGATGCTTTGGCCTGGGAACCATCGCCCGGCCTCTCGCTTTGCCTTGGCTTTGGGCCCATTGAGGGCTTGAACCCTGGGTGCCTTTAGGGATGGGGTGGGCGCGGGCTCCAGAAGACCTGAGGACAGGGGCGGGGCCTGTCGTTCCTGGGGTGGGGCCGGTATTGGAATGTTTGCGCTCAATGTTTGTCCTGCGGGGGAGGTGTGCGCGCGCGGGGATGGAGGGGGTTGGTGCGGGGGTGTTCAGGGCACTGAGGCCCCGCTGGGTCTACAGCTCCGTCAGTCAGGGTTAGACAGAGGGACCCTCAGCCGGGATGGGGAATTCCAGGGCGAGAGACCTGGACACAAAAGGGTTCTTCCTGCCGTCACCCGACCACTTGTGGGCCCTGGCTGGGAGGCCTGCACACAGCCCACACGGACGTGCCCAACCCGCTCCGCTCCTGTTAGTCGCCTCCTCCCGGGGCTTCCCAGCCAGGCGCGGAGATTATGCAAATCCCCGGCGGCTCCTTAATTAAATCCCTAACGAGGCGCTGGGGCCGGGCCAGGGGCGGCGCTGAAAGCTGGGGTCACGCTCCGGAGGGGCCGCCGTCTGTGCCGCGAGGGGCCAGCGCCGGGCCAGGCCTGTGCACTGCGCGCGGAGGGGTGGCCCGGTCCCAGTCCCGAGGCCTCGTGTGCGCACTGCTTCTCGCCGAGTCCCGGCGCATTGTGCGGGGGCCGGTCCCCGGCAGGGAGGCCGTGGGCGGAGCGGCCGTCGGGGCCGGGGCCCCCCGCGCCCTGCACTCCCCTTTCAGCCGCCTGTTGTTGGGCCAACAGCTCGGGCCGCGGCCGCCTGAAAGGCCGGGATTAGCGAACATTAGCGGCCTTTGAGCGGCGCCCGGGGCGCCCCTTCCCGGCCACGCCCCACACGGCCTATCCCTCGCCCCCTGGGACTCTGTGCTCCCGGCCGCTTGGGCGTGGCGGGCCTGGAGCTCCAGCCAACTCCACGACCTGGCCGCCCACCCTGCGGAGTAACTCTTAGGACTATGCCGAACATTGATCATCCATGGCTGTTAGCGGGAGGTCGCAGCCCCTTGGCCTCCAGGTTGGGAGAGATGTGTACTGCCCACCAGGCTTCTGCCTTCAGATCTTCCTCACCCTGCGAAGCACGGTTTCCTCCAGGCAGCCGGTTAGATTTTCCCAGGCGCGGCTCCAGGCACTGTCCTTAGCCCTTTCCCTCCCGAACAGCCTGGACTCAGGGATATTTGGGCATGTTATCCCCACTTGCTCCATGTCACTCTGGTCTGGACTTTTTGTCTCAGTCCTAGGGTTCTGAGGTCCTAGCGTCTGTCTCCTTTCTAATGGGAGGACACTTCCCTAGAGACAGAATTCAGGGGCAATTCCCTTTTTTCTGAGTGCTATCTGTTTCCTGGACACAGGACTTAGAAAGTAGGGAAAAGAGATGCTTTTACGGTCGGTCACTTTTTTTCTTTTTCTTTTTTTTTTGGTTTTTCGAGACAGGGTTTCTCTGTGTAGCCTTGGCTGTCCTGGAACTCACTTTGTAGACCAGGCTAGCCTCGAACTCAGAAATCCTCCTGTCTCTGCTTCCCAAGTGCTGGGATTAAAGGCGTGCGCCACCACCGCCCGGCTTACTTTTTACAAATCACTTTTACCACTCACTTTTTACAAATGAGGGAGGGGGGCGTGCCAGCATCTCTGTCCAGCACAACAGAAGCAGGAGTCACCAGGGGAGCCTCTGTCTCTATCCTCACCTGGCCCAGATAGCTCCCTGCAGCCACCTGTCTTTTGAGGAGTTGGGGCCTGGGCCACCCTTACAGTGATCCCGTAGCTCCCTCCTCAGGCTCCGCCAGGGCTGGACCTCCTCTCCTTAATCCTTAGTGCTGGGAGTGGGGGCAGCCTGAAAGCCCACCTGCCTTTCCGGCCCTGTTGAGCCACCCAGACCCATAGCCATGGGCACACATGCCCCCACACGCACCCCACACACACCTGCAGCTCCAAGTGCCCCCGCCCCGGGAGAGTAAACATCTTCACCTGAGGAAGCAATAGACTCTGAGAGAAAAAATGTGGCCAAACCTGACCCAGGCGGGCCCGTAGAGAGCGGGCAGCCCCCACTTTTCTACCAACACAGAGTTATGTTGGCCTCTCAAATTTGGTGGTAAGACACTGACAGCCCCCCTACCTTCTTCCCGTGGGCTGGCACATTGGCACTAGGACTGAGTAGATGGGCACCCTCCCTGTTCAGGGTAGGACGGGGTGTAGGTGTGTGCACACAAAGGTGGATTGCTTCCAGTCCTGGAGAGGTTCTCGTGGACCATAGAGGGTCCCAAGGCCACCTACTCATTTGCTCTGGAGTTTTGTCAAGAGAAGCCAGGCTCAGTCTATTAGTTTACTTAATGTAAATTTTGCTGCCTGTGTACTTTGTCTCTACAGAGGGTCAGGACCATATGAGGACCTGTATGGAGCTTAGAAAAGCCTGGCTATGGTACCTTTCAAGGGCCTACTGATGCCTAAGGCAGACACTTACTGGTACTTTCTGTCCTGGGCCCCACCAGGGAAACCCAGGAAGCCTGACTTTGCCAACAGACAAGAATCTGTGACTAACTCTGACCCCTTCAACTTCTGGAACGGCAGAGTGAGGAAGGCTACGTCCCCACAGGCCCCCACTACTTTAGCTATGAGGAGAACAGGCCTGGCCAGATCTTATGGCTCTGGGGAAACCACAGGAGCCTGGGGTTTCTTCTGGAAACCCGATCAAGTAATGATAGGGTTGGTGTGGGGCAGCTGAGGGGGGCCATCCACCCGACAGTGGGCTGATCAACAGCTGAGGACCCTCATGTCCCTGCCCTTCTAGGCTTCCTGCCTGGACCTACCCCCATCCCCCAAATTCTTATCTGACTGTCTGGCCTCCCCAGTGACCAGTCCTATTTATTTTCCAAACAGAACTTTCTAAAGCTCCTGGGTCAGCTGAGACTGCTCATGTGAGTCTTCCGAGGTGGGATGTCTGGCCAAAGAGACCATACCTCAGGCATGGTCAACCTGTAGGCCCTGACCTAGACCATACCTCAGGCATGGTCAACCTGTAGGCTCTGACCTAGACCCTCTCACTTGGTCAAGGTAAGGACCAGGAATAGCAGCAGATCAGATAGGGGGGGGGGGAAAGGATGGTCATTCCTCTTAGAACTCCAGGATCTCAGCTGGGCCCCTTTGGGCGGGCTTGGTATCTATCTCCTACTCAGTCAGTTCAGCAGTCCCAGGAGACCCAGGACAGAACAGAGATGGTCTTGGGGGCTCTGTGGTCTTGGGGGCTCTGGAGTGGCTGCCCATACCCTTCATCCACTACGAACCAAGATCTGTTTCTATACGTTGTTAGCCCACCATCCCCAAGCACCCTGGGACAGGGCCCTGTGAACCCATCTTTCAAAAGGATCATTGAGGAAGGCACCTCAATGCACAGATAGCCTATCTGTCACCTTGGTATGGAGGATGCAGGGCAGGGAGATGTGGCCGCACAGGACTCCTAGGCACCAGGGCACACACCATGCAAGACAGGCTAGCAACAGAGCCCCCCTTCAACTGCTCCAGCCCAGGCGGGCAGCTTTAATTACCCTCCTCGCTGGGCCCATTGAGCTCTTGCTAATCTGGGGCCTCCTCTGTGGGCAGCTCAGGCAGGCGCCCCCTCCCCCTGCGGGCTGGGCACAGGGTCCCCGGGTTCTCACGTCCAGCCAGCCCCAATTAAAGCGAGCTCGGCAAGGCTGCTGCTGTGCTAATGAGCTCTGTGGGCTGCTGGGCTCAGTGCCAGGGGGCGCAGGGCGGGGGTGGGGTGGGGGTTGGAGCTGGCCCTGGAAGGGTGACTTGGGTCCATTCCCAGGGAGAGGCTCAAAAGACACCCCCCCACACACACACTTAGTCCACCTGGCAGGATGGGCAAGCAGGATGAGCTTTTCGCCCCTCCCCAAGAGAAAGGCCTGTCTGGGTGAGGCCTTGGGAACTGCACTTGCGAGTCAGGGTGCACCCACAGCAGGATAGGGGCTGAGCTTCCTGAAGGCCATGTGGCCAGCCAGGGGAAGTAGAGCACAGTGAAAGACTGGACTCTGGGGTCCAGGGCACTGGCTCTGAGCCCTATAATATAGAGAGAGGCAAGACCAGGCATTTGCCAAGGGCTTTTAGACCCACTGAGACTGGAGGCCCCTTAAGAGCTTTGATGGGTTTTGGAAACTTCCTTCTGGTCCAACATCTTCTGGCATCTTGGGGGCTGTTGTCTGGACAAGGGACCAGACCTAGGCTTGAGTCCCCATGGTAAGGCCTAGCATTCATGGTTCATACAGGGAAGGGGGAGGTCTCTGGGATGGTTCCTGGCCACAATGAGTGCTAGTGGACTAGACTAGATGGCTAATGGTTGCTGACAAAAGGGCTATATTTGCATGGATAGGAACTGCCTCTGCTAAGAACATTGCCCCAGCAAGCTTTCTCAGTCTGCTGTACTGTTCTGTGTTGCCCTTTCTGGGCTGAATTCTAGAGGCTGAGCCCTGAGGAACCAGCACTGTGGCCAGAGACCCTTATCCTTACCCTGTCCAATGCTGGAGCCTTTTGGTTTTTCAATAGCCCCCTCCACTTATACACTGCCATTTTGGGGCTGTAGACTTTGAAAAATAGTAAACTAGAACCTTGGTAAGCAGACGAACACCAAGTAGCCTTTGGGCAGTCTTAGTTATGACTGAAAACACAGACCTCTTCTTTTAGGTGCCAGCAATACGCACGTATCAGAATCCTGCCCCTGCTAATCTTGAAGACTGTGGACATGGAGGAACACATCACCACACAGCCCCTGGGAAAGCACAGGCCTCAAGCCCAGGGTGGTGGGGGGAGGGGTATTGGTGTCTTAGCCCAGTTCTGGCTGCGTTGGGGCTCAGTAAATATCTGTGGTGTGTGGCAGTGGAGACCAAATTTGTGCACTGGGATTTGGAGGCCACAGGATGACCCAGTTTACTGGGAGAGACTGAGCTGCATAGGCAAAGGCAGGGGGTTGACAGAAGCCAGCATCAGACCTCATAGAGTTGTAGGCGCTTCTCACACATGCCCAAAGACCCAGAGGTGATGGGGAGCCAAGGAGAACACATGGAACCTGAGAGAGACCCACACCCACAGGCTAGTGTCTGGCTGTACATTTCCCTCCTTCTTGCCCCATCTCAAAGAGTGTGAGATCAAAGCCCAGTGAATGTGTGTCAGCACAAGATGCTCATGGTCACCTCCTCTTGGGTGCAAAATAACGGCTGGGAGCTATGAAAGTACAGAGTTGGCACAGGTCTCAGTATATCTATATAGTCTCCTTTCTGGACGCTCTGTGTGTAGAGATGAAAACCAGTGGGTACATGGGCACTGTGTGTTCTAGAGTGTAAGAGGTACCTTTACCCTTAAGTCATCCCTTCCCCCTGTATCCCCCATGGGTCCCCTGGGACCACCAGGCTCTGTTGAGCTAGGTGCCTGGGACTTGTTTGAGACGGGATCAGTCTGAGTCCCGGAGAAAAGCTGTTGGGACACAGGAAGAGGAATAAGCTGCTGGCTTCCAGCCGTCCCTCCCTTGGGTCTTGGTTCCTCTGCTCTCCTTCACTAAAGCCTGGTGCCAGCCCTTGTTCTCTGGACAGCCGGTGAGCGCTAGAGGTGTTATCTGTGGCAGCGACAGAATGGACACGGCGCGCCCAAAGGAGGTGTTGGCGCCTGGGAAGAGGCCAACTAGAAATCCAACCTCACTGGCTGCAAAACTGGAGGGCTGTCCCAGGAGACACAGAGATAAGCATGACCCTTGTCTTTTGCCCCTCCCCAAACTGATCAGTACCAGATAATGACAGGGGCTCGGAGCACTTTACAGAACAAGCAAGCCCCCAGAGAGGAAGGCTCTGGGCTTGGGGGGGGCGGGTGCCCAGAGATTGATCTCACTGTGGCCCACACCCCCAGAACCTACGGGGAGGGCTAAGCTTCCTGATCAGATGGCAGCAGATCTGGGACAGGGCTGGTGTAGAGTGGGAAGGACTGAGACAGCTCCGGTGTTGACTTACCTGGCTGTTCTCACACTGCCTCCCTTTGGGCATCCTAGACCCAGACTGTCCCCAGGGGTTAGCCACAGTAGGCTACTCACAGATGGACTGTTAGGTGTCCGCGCATCAGTGCCCTCCATCTGCCTCCTGCACCTGCTTTCCCAAGCACATGGCTTTCATCACTCAGACCCTGCCTCAGATGTGGACTGCTTGGAAGATCACACCGCTAGCTGACCTGAGGTCCACACCTTGCAAAGTAGTCTTGCTGGCCCAGCCTGGGCTTCCAGGGAAGGCATCTCGGTCTTGATTTTATGTGGGGGAGTATAGGCAGATGTCTAGGTGGAGTGCCAGAATGTTTGCCCCCCTCTCTGTAGCAGAGTTGGCCCCAGGGACAATGGGTATGGGAGGTGGCATAGGGACCTGGTTAGTGGCAGCTCATCTTACTGGAAGTGCAAAACCCAACTGATTACTTAAGGCCCTTTGGGAGTGGAGTTGGGTGCCAGAGTCTCCAGAACTCATGTGCTTCTGGAATGTCCCTCAGCTCACCTACCTCTGTGTCCACACCTCTGCACATAGCCATTGGGTAATACCTGGCCGACTCCCATACTGCAGCTCTCACTGACCCTGCCTCCCTCTCCCTCCTCCTTGTCCTCTTAGAGGACATCTCTTGAGGTATCTCTTTGGAGAATCATTATGTTGTCCAGGCTGGTCTTGAAGCTCCAGACTCACATCCTGTGGTCTGATCCTCTTGAGTGGAAGTATAGGCTCACCACCACACCAAGCCTGTGTTCTCTATGCCAACTGGCTCCCACCAGTGTCTTGATGGGGCCTTTCCTCTGGGAGCAGTGTGCTAACCACCTCAGCGGAATTTGTGTACTCTTACCCACGCTCAGTTCTCACTCCCATTTCAGCCTGAGATGATAACTTGAAGGAGCCCAAAGCCATGGGTACAGTGAGGAGTGATCAGATGCTCACTGGAGTCACCTCACCCTGACCCTCTCCAGCACCAAGGGGAGTGAACCCCAGAATGAGACCAGAGGAGGCAGAGGAGGATCAACATCTCTGAAGAGACTCTAGCCTACCTGTACCTTCTCAGGTATCCCAGCCACATGGCTTTTGAGTGTGTGAAAAGGCGTCCTGGGTTGAGGCTGCTGCTGTGGACTGTGGGAACTGTGGTCTGGATCCTAGATCTGATTTGTAGTGCTGGAGTGAGCACTGAGTACAGCTTGAAGCAGAAATTACTGCCTGCCAATATGCTGCTTCAGCAGATCTGTGGGCAGCAGGATACAACAGTCTGGCCCAGGACATTGGAGCTGCGTTCCTCTGAGTAGCCTCTCACATCTGGGCTCACTCCCCTAAGGTCCTAGATGGCATCAAGGGCAGTGTCATCCCCAGAGGAAGCTACCTTTTGGGATTGCTTTGGGGGTTTCTGGGTACAGGCAGGCCAGTTCTAAGGGCTGTGTGCCAGTCTTGCTGGCTTTACTGCCTCAGCTGTAGAGACCTTAGCCTTAGGGACTGAGGACCCCAGAGTCCCACTTCGAAGTGGTATTTTCAGCCCATCAGATGTAGACACACAGACACTGGACAGACAGCTCAAGCCTGTACCCACCTAGCCGAGGTGTTTGGGTCTTTGCCTCTGATGCCTGTGAAAGGGCCCTGTCTGTGTGTGAGAGCCAGCAGGAGCAGAGCTGGGGTAATGTGGCCAGTGCTGGGTCAGCATTGCCTGGCCTGAGAGTGACAGGAAGCTTCCCTCACCCCTCCCCAGTCCCCTAGGCCTGGGGCACAGGACATAGCACTGGCCTCACCATGCCAGGGAGGGCCAACCATTCATCCTGAATGGATGGTCAGCTATGCTCTGCAGCTATCCACAGTTACCTCCACCAGAAAGTTCTCTAGGATCAGAACCACCTGGGCATCCCATTGTCAAGCCCGCAGTTGATAGACTCTGAGGCCTAAGAGGCCCCGTGCTGTTAGGAGGGGCTGTGTTCCATATCTGTATGGGAAGGCAGTGAGGAGGGGACTGTTGGACTCTAGCCAAATCCTTTCCTGACTGTACCCCCACTGGCCTCATACCAGCCAATCTATCAACAATTACACACACTCTACCTTCGAGAATCCAGGTTGGGTTTGGAGCAGCACCAAAATAAAAGGTTTAAATAACAGATATTGGAAGACCTCTAGCCTTCTCTGGCCCCTCTCCTGTGGGACCTCTCTTGGGTCCCTTTCCTGCATTTACCACTTGGCTTATAGTAAGGACTTCTGCACCCCTCAAAATAGTATTTTAAAAAACCTAGCTAGGGGATCTGGGGCTGTAGGTCAGCTGCTAGAGTGCTTATCTGGCATGCAGAAAGCCCTAAGTTCCATCTCCAGCACCACATAAGCTTGGTATGGTAACACAGCACCTGTGACCCTAGTATTCAGGAGATGGAGGCAGGCAGAGAGGGAGTTCAAGGCTTTTCTCAGCTACATAGAAAACTGGAGAACAGCCTGGGCTACATGAGACCCTGTCCCTCCTCTCCTCAAACAAACAAAAAATTGCTAGGTCATGTCTTTCTGTTGCTCCCCCTGCCCCCACTCGGTGTGTGTATGTGTGTGTGTGTGTGTGTGTGTGTGTGTGTGTGTATGTATGTATGTATTTGAGACAGAATGCAATTCAAGTGGTGAGGCTGGGCTTGAACTCCTGATCTTCTACTTCACAAATGCTGGGATTTCAGGTTTGTGCCACGACATTGGCATGTTTTCCTCTTATTTTTTTAATACTTTATTTTATTTTATGAGCGTATGCGTGCTTATGTATGCATGTATGTATGTATAGCACATGTGTGTAGGAGCGTGAAGAAGTCAGAAGAGGGACTGGATCCTCCAAAACTGAAATAATGAAGATTGTGAGCCACTATGTGGGTGTTGGGAACCAAACCCTGGTCCTCTGCATGAACAAGCAAGTGGTTTTAACTGTTGAGCTCTCTCTAGTCCACCAGCAGTGGCAGGTGTGTATGTGGCGGGGAGTTGGGGGTTGGGGGCGGCTTTTCTCTTTCTCCTTGCTATTCCTCACACTTGCCAAGGCCTCTGGGCCCTTACAAGGGCTATTCTAGAATGGTCAGGGACCTCGCTATGGGATCATTTCCTGGGTCTCTTCTTTACTCACCCCATCTCTGCCATTGTGTGGAAGGAGGCTCAAGCCTATCCAGCCTGTGTGAGCGTAGCTGCCACAACTTCTGGGGTTTTTCTCTTTCTTTCATTCACAGGATTGACTGGAGCAGGGGCAGGGATCTGTGTCAGGGCTCACAAGTATGGGTCATTTCTTTAAGGCTGACGGCTTGGCATGGGCCAGGCATATGTTGGTGTTCTGGAGGACCCCCTTGGCAGACTGCTCACTGGCTGTGCGCCCCACCTCCGGCCTGGACCACTCTCCCACCCCCACAAACACACACCAGACTTTGCTCAAACACAGCTCCGTTTCTATTTGTGCTGATGATTGTCTGCTTGGACAAAGGCCCCTTTCAGGGGCGTCAGAGGTTCAGCAAATAAATAAATGAATAAAGTCCAAGGGAGGAAGAGGAGACCCAGGCGGTGGGCAAGGCAGGGGAAAGGCAGCCCCAGTCTCCCATCAACTGGCCCAGCTCTCAGAGGTCCCCAGAGATGGAGGGATATTTTCACCACTGGCCGGAGGCTCAAGCTGCTTTTGTGAAGGTTTGGAATATGAGGCCAAGGCACGAGGCTTCACCCACAGAAGGATGACTCCTGATGGGGACCTGGATTTGTGTGGCCAGTGTCATGCTGGGTGATGTGTACAGTGGAGAGACAATGGTTCCATGCCTGGCACAGTGGGCTGGTTGGCCTGCATATGGTTCTTGGTGTGTCTTTCAAAGCCAGGTGTCTACCATGCACAGTTTCTATTTGGAACTGGAAAGGGGGGCAGTGGGGAGGGGGAGTGACACTTGTTGGAAGTGAGGTCTGTGATGAATCAGCAGGACTTGGAGGTCTCAATGAAATGCCTTCCAGAATTAGAGGCCAGAATGTTTCCTTTCCTCTTAGACTCCACACTTCAAGCTCAGATCAGGAGGCCATTCTCTAGGAACCTGGATTTACTTCAGCTCAGCTTGGGTCAGGTCCCTGATAAGGCCTGAAATGCCCTACCTGCACATGAAGACATCTTATGGTGGTCACACCCCAGCCTCCTGCCAAGCAGATTCTCAAGTCTCCAATGCAGTCCCCAGCCCTTCTGTCCACTCATCCTTGTCCCTCATGCTCCTGAAGGACCACAGTAGTGCATGGGAAGCAGACCCCACAGTTAGGGCCTCCCTAGCTCATTGTCCCAAACCCATCAAAGCTGGAAAGCTATGAAAGAGGGTAAGAGCTGTCCTGGAGGGCTGCCTGGAGGAGTGGGGGATCAGCCTGCAGGAGTGACTGGCTGGGTCTGGTAGGAGCTGGCTGGCTGGCTGGCTGGCTGTGGGGCTGGCTAGCCCCTCCAGTCCAGGCCTGGCCAAGCCCCTAGGGCAGAGCTGACTCCTGGCCATTCCCGGGACAACAATGGCCAGCATTTAAATTCCAATTGAGTAGGCCAGAGTGGCCCCGGGCGTGAGAACAGGAGCCCCCACCCCCAGCCCCAGCCCCAGCCCCGCCTGCCGCATTCCTGCCTCCCCGGAGATGGCCGTGGCCAGGCCGTCTCCAGGGGGCCGGGAATGCGGCACTCAATGAAAGGGGGACAAGGGCCCATTGAGCAGTGACGGGCAGGATTGAGCTGTCAGCCCCCCAACTCAGGACCCCTCCTCTGCCCCCACCCTCTCTCCCTGGTGTTACTGATGACGGCTGCTCTTGGGGACCCCACTCATACCTCCTGTGGCTGTCCCCGAGCAAGCATGGGCCTCGTCCATCTGGCTGACTGCAGGCTCTGCCCTCTTGGCCCCTGTCCACCCAGCAGCCAGGGAGCTCTCGAAGCCTCAATCATATCATGTCATGCCCCTGCGTAAAGCCTGTTACTGAAGGCAGGCTAGCTGACCTTCCCTGCTTTCCTTTGCTCTGCGTGTTCTCCCCCTCCTCAGCCCCACCAAAACCAGGGGCCCTTTCTCTAGTCTGTATAGTAACTGTCCCTGCCTAGCACTAGGGACACCCACACATACTTGAGTATTCCAGGTTTGAATGCCAACATTGTTGCCCACATTTCCCAGGACCTCCAGGTCCCCAGGACCCCCAAACAAGGCTTGGTGTCTTCAAGGCAGCCATGTAGGGCAGGGTGGCAGTCCCTACATCAGTCCCATTAAGTCCATGTGACTTGAGGTCAGGGCTGTAGGACTGGCTGGAGCCTTGAGAATCCTGAACCCCAGTTTTTACTGGGACTTGCCCTGTGACCCCAACACTGAGTCATGCCCATGAGCATTTTAAGTGTCCCAGGCAGAGCCGGCGCTGGCCCTGGCTTTGTCTGCTGTGAGGTCATGCAGACCTATGGACAGCTTTCTTCCCCTAAAACCAGGGCCAAAGCACCAGGAGGCTATCAGGGAACTGGGTCTGGCAGTCACTAGCAAGTACTGAGGCTCTGCAGGGTTGCAGGAAGTCCTAGTTCTGATCATAGGCTGAGTAAGGTTTGGGGGCAGGCAGTCTGACACCCATCCTACATGGACATGACATGGCAGCCAGCCCTGTGTCGATGTGTGTGTCAGTGAGTGACAATAAACTATAATAGGTTGAAAAGCAAGCTAGGTGGAGCTCCTAAGGAGCTCTCGGCTGCACCCCATCCCACCACCACCCCTGGCTCTGGCATTGCCTGCAGGACACTGTAGAACTACTTGCAGGTCATCTTAACTCCCAGAGTGGTACAACAGAAAAGGGGGTGGGGGTGTTGCTGGGGATCACTGAGCCAGACTCCCTGTACAAGGAGTCTGGGGCCGAGCTTCAGGTTAGCCATGGCTCTCAGGCTATAAGGGCAAGGCCTTAGCCAGAATGGCTTAGATGAACCCAGGGGCCATGGCAGGTGTGGGGTGATTGTGGAGTCCACAAGCAAGTAAATGAACGAGTTGCCCAGGAGGCCTGCAACAGAGGCCTGTGAAGTTCCGGGTCTGAACCATCTTTGCTATGCTTCCTCAGAAGCCCAAGACCCTTTCTCTTCCTCTCTCTCTCTCTCTCTCTCTCTGCAGCAAGGGTCATCTAGTTGTAGCAGCTAACAAGGTGTTGGTCCTAGGATAGGCTACAGGCATTAGCCTGAGCACTGTTGGGAAGCCCTAGCCAGGTCTATCCCTGAAGGCCTCTGTGTGTGGGTGGCCACATATGGTCTACTTCAAAGGACACGTCATCAGACATGTCTTTGAAAAAAAAAAAAAAACCCTTGGTCAGCTGGACCAGCAGAGTGGAAAGTGGTGTCCTCTGGTAGGCTGGGCCCAAGAGCCACCTTCTAGGCCATCATTCTTCAGTTTGGCTGGGCTGGGCTGTGGGTAGGAGCCAAGCAGCAGCCAGGCTTACTGGGAAGTGAAGTTATGGGAGTGTGTGCTAGCACTGTCCAGCCCGAAGATGCTTCATCTAGGTGTTCATGCACCAGGTTGAGGCACCCATTATGCCTTGGGGCTTAGCCATTCACTCATTAGATCATTTTATGATTTTGGGTCCAAGTACAGGCTCTGCCCCAAGTCAGGCAGTCAAGCCTAAGGCAGATCCACCCCTACAGCTGAGAGCGAGGCAGGGATTTTTTATAAGGAGTGAGAGATGGGGCCAGGGAGTGAGGACAGCTCCAGGGAGAGGAGGAGACCAGTCCTGAGGTGGGAGTGTAGGGAGAAAGGAACTTGGGCTGTGCCAGGAGCCCAAGAGCCACAGATCTGTGGAGACAGGAGCTGAGCCCACTCGGGCTTGTATGGGTTCCTGGACTGCCTGGAAGTGGAGCTAAAGGGTGACCATGAGGAGGACATCAGGGGGTCGGGGCAGATGTGGTAGCTAGCCACACTGAGAGCTGCATTCCCTCAGTCACAGGTGTCCCTTCCCTGCTCAGGACCCCTCAGCTGTCCTCTGGATGACCTGTCTTGCCAACTCAGTGCCAGAATATGATCACACTGTGGGTTTGGCCTCTCTGTTGCCAGGTCACAGAGGGTGGCTTCTAGCTGTTCTCCATACATGGCTCAGGATGGGAGACTCATGCTTGGGAGAGGAACAGGACAGACTATTAAGGTGTAGATGGGACCTACATTTCATCTACTGAATTTGGCTGCACTGATTTGACTTGTTTGCTTGTTTGTTTGTTTTGAAACAGGGTCTCATTGTGTAGCCCTGGCTGTCCAGGAGCTCACAGAGATCTGCTGCCTCTGCTCAGTGCCATTCCTGCTTGCTGTTTTTAAGATAGATCCTATTATGCAACACAGGCTGACCTTGAATTTGAAATTCTGGGTGCTAGCATTTTAAGTGTTTGCTATCATGAATGGCCACACTTTTCTTTTTCTTTTCTTTTCTTTTTTTTTTTTTTTTTGGTATATGAGACAGGGTTTCTCTGTGTAGAGGTGGCTGTCCTGGAACTCACTCTCTATAAATCTAGCTGGCCTCGAACTCAAAATCCACCTGCCTCTGCCTCCCAAGTGCTGGGATTAAAAGCATGTGGCACCACTGCCTGGAGAGATAAGGTTTCTTTGTGTAGCCCTGGATGTCCCTGAAACTTGATCTGTAGACCAGGTTGGCCTCGAACTCACGGAGATCTGCCTCTTAACTACTGGGATTAAAGACGTGCACCAAACTACTATCCAGCTTATTTTGGTTTTTGAGACTGGCTACATATCTATGGCTGGACTGGATATGCTATATATCCCAGGCTATCCTGGAAACTTTTCTGGATCCTCCTGCCTCGGTCTTCTAAATGTTAGGATTATAGGCACACAATACCATGCTTGGTTTTATGCAGTGCTGTCTTGCCATTGCTGGGAATTGAACCCAGGGCTTACATTCGAGGCAAACACTCTTCTATCTGAGCTCTACCCCAGCCCTTGCCCTGCTCTTCTCTGCCACGGGGCTAAAACTAGTTAAAGAGTTGGGTGGTGGGACACACCCTTAATCCCAGCACTCCGGAGGCAGAGGCAGGTAGATCTTAGAGGTTGAGGCCAGCCTGGTCTATAGAGTGATTTCCAGGATAGCCGGAGCTATACAGAAAGACCCTATATCAACACTACTGCCCAAAAAATGTCCCCCAAAACAAAAAAAAAACAGCAATTTAATTATCTCTCTCTCTGGAGCTCTGGAATGCTTTTGTTTCTGTGACCTAAATAAATATGATGTGTAAAAGCTGCATTTTCTAGGAAGTAGGAGGCTCACCCTGCACAGCAGCTGTGTCTGCTCCTGCAACAGGCTCGCTCTTCTCTGGCAGCCAATTGCCTCAACAGGCTCAGCCTCCCCCCGGGAAGCTCCAGCAAAGCCACCTCCTACAAGTAAGTGTACAGCAACTGGGTCTGGATTAGGTCAGTGATAAGCCTGGCCTATTGTCTCCTAGTGGGCTTTAGGCACTAGTGCACACACACATACCACCACCACTACCCAACTTCCCTCATCACTGAGCAGAGGACTTAAGTGAACTGCTTCCTAGCATGAAGTGTCATTTACTAGAGTGTCCAGGCTGCTGGCATATCCTCTCTGGCAGGTGCTAGTATGGTAGAGATAGTACAGGTGTGCTAAGACCAGCTGAAGTCTTGACACCAAAGCTTCCAGGAGTCTCCTAGAGATCTAAATATGGTGGGCTTGGATTTTGGGTGAGTTGGTAGCTATTAGGCATCCCAAGCAAGGAGGGTCCATGAGGCTACCATAAAGCTCTTAGACTCCTTGGGGGCCACAAACCCCTGCCCACTGGACAGGACACATCCATCCATGCAGGCTGGTTCCAGGTTCTCCCAATAGCAGCTGGTGGTCATACACAGCCCTGATGTGGGCACCTGGATAGTGTTGCAACAGTTTCCTCTGAAATGGAAACACTATCTGCTGTAGGGAAGCTCTTTCAGTAGGAAGGTAAACAACTCAAAATAGCTTCAGGAAGTTCCTGAAACTGACCAGATTCACTAGGTCCTTCCCTGCCAGAGTAAATGATGAAAGGGGAGAGTTTCCCCTCGGACAACATAAGCTGCAAAGAAAACTCTAGAGTTCAGACAGCTGCCTAGAAAACAACAATCCGGTGGAGCTGCCCTGTGCTGGGATGGGTTTTGGTGATGCGGCTGTCTTTGAGTCATTTCTGCTCCTTTAAGTAACCCCAATAAAACTCACATTTCACCAGTTGGACTTTGGTGGTGTCCATGTTTTAATCTGTTGTGGGTTCCACATCACAGCTGAGCAAACATGTATGTTGTGTCCCCCCAGTAAACGTTTTGCTAAGTAACACTAGGTCAATATCTGGTGCTCTTCCTGGATGAGTCTGTGCCAACTGTCCTTAGGGCCACATTTGCTTCTGGAGGACCTGAGCACAGGTAAGGCACTGGTCAAGGCCTTAACCCAGGTGTTCCCTAATAAACCGATGAGCTAGTCTTGAGTTTTAGGAGCCCTGAGTTTTTCCCACTTCAACTTGAAGCCCCATATACAGACCTCAGAGCACTTCTGAAAATGCCGACAGATGATGATTGGCTTCAGCTTGTCTCTGCTAGCTCATTCCCCTTGGTTAAGGAATCTAGTGGTCTTTAACTGAGGACAGAGCTCCCTAGAGATGCACTAGAGGCCTAGGGAGGCATGGGGACTGAGCTGAGACCAACAGCACACTTCTGCTGACTTGGTAACTTGACATCACAGACTTAGATTGTTGTTGTTTTCTAGGCAAAGTTTCTTTATGTAACCCTGATTGTCTTGGAACTAGATCTGTAAACCAGGCTGGTTTTGAACACACAGAGATCCCCCTGCCTCTGCCTCCTGAGTGTTGGGTGTTGTGTGCCACCATCACCAGGGTATAAACCCAGATTTTGGCCACAAGGTTCTATTTATAGTGGTACAGAAGTGTAGGGAAGGATTCTAAGGCCAAGAAAGCAGCCTCTACATAGATAGAGTGCTGTAGTTGACTAGTAATGTCTGCCATGGATGGGGGCTGGCATATAATAGCATACATGCAATGGAGATACTACCCCAGAATGGATTCCAATATCCCAACTCAGTTGAGAAGCACAAGGTACACACTCCTGAGAATACACTTCTGTGTTTTTCTCATCAGTCTCTTAAGTAAGCTTAGCTGTTGGCAGTGCTTCTTACCCATGATGCACATGGCTGGTTTGGGAGATTCCGTGGGCTGAGGGACGTCAGGCCCCTTCCCTGTGGCATTGGTAGATTCTGGCAGAGGACAGGGGCAGGGCTGAGTTCCTTGTGAGAGGGAGTGAGGTTGCAGACTCTGAATTTCTCTTTCATTCATGACCTGGTTACAGGTACCAACATGGCCCCTGCACGTGTTCATGCTCTGCAGCTGGACCACTGTCGTTGCTAGGTCACAAGCATCCTGTTTGTCTCTGAACCTGGACTATTCCAGGTCTAGCTGTCTGCTCAGCACTTGTCCCTCTATCTCCATCCACCTCTGGTTTCACACATTCCACCTTAGATGCTTTTTGTCACAACTGGTAAGCACTTTCTCTCTCTGTTCTTGGCCAGAGGTTCCAGGACTGAGGGTGGCCTGAAGACTGATGGTTGTGCTTACAGTGTGCCCAAGATCCATCATATGACCTCCATAAGTCTTCTAAGCACTCTTCTCATCCCAACTCATACATTTGCCCACATTTTATAAGTAATACTTCAAGGTAAACCTGCCCAAGACTTCTCATGAACTGAAGCCCCAGGCCCAACATTGCTTAATAATGGGAAGGGTAGTCAGGTAGTTGTCTACTGGAGGCCAAGTCTGGAAGCTAGTAGGGACCCTATCAGAGTTGGTGTTGATGGGGGTCTGTCATCCTGCTTATTAGAGATGTTCAAGAGCCTCCGATAAGGAGCTGGGGGGGGGGCGTGACATTCGGAGATCCAGAGGAGAGGCCTGACAGGGAGGGGCCCCTGTCAGCAGGGCAGGTGGTCTAACCTTCAACACTGAGCACAGCTGAGGCAGGTGGAGTTGTGTTCACCTCCCTTTCAGAACAGGAGGATCAAGACAGGCCTGAAGAAGCTGAATTGAGAGGCCTTGGGGAGTGGCACCCATCGAGTCTCCACCTGCCCAACCTGCTGGTTTCTGGCACTACCAGTTATGTGAGCCCGACAGTAGCATGCAGTGAATCCTTTAAGCCCTTTACAAGGAGAACATGGAGTGTGTGTGTGTGTGTGTGTGTGTGTGTGTGTGTGTGTGTGTAGGGAGGTTGCTACTCTGGATCCTTAGGTCTGTGGTGCAAGGTGAGACAGGGACATGTTCTTGAGAGCAGAAGTGGGAGCTCAGAGTGACAGGGAGCCTCACCCCAGGCAGGTACAGTCCATGTGTGAATGTAGCAGCGGTCCTGGGCAGAGTTTCCCTTTCTTAGGAGTTTGGGGAGGGTCTTCTAATGCTGATAGGTGGGTGGATGGGTGGATGGGTGATCATGGTTTGGGGACTTGCCCCTCTAATGAACTCAGCAAGAGGGACTGGGGCCAGCTTCATCTGGTGGGGGGTGAAGACAGGCAGGCCTGGGAAACCCAGGTCTCTGAGGGGCCAGAGCATATCCCAGGGAAAGAGTAGGCAATGGGAAAGGGTATTTGCTAGCAGTAGTTACAGTCCTGCCCCAATGCATCCCACCTTCTGTGAGCCAAGCCAAGTTGTCCCTTGTACAACCAGAATGAACATTGGGCAAAGAGGGAAACTCCTGGGTGAGGCTGGCCCCATAGCCGTGGGATAGCCCTTACTGATCCTGGCATCGTCTCTAGAGTTGTCATGGGTGAAATGGGCTGTCCTAGGTGTCCTGAAAGTCCTTGGGTGGGAGAATATGCTGTCTCAGGAGGATGTGGGATAGATTTTCCTAGGGCAGGCAGAAGGGGTGTTTCTTGATTTGCTTTGTGCCTTGGGGTAGGAGGCTGGCTGCCCTTTTAAAGACTTTAGATTCTACATCAACTACTTATCTTCATCTCAAAGAGCTTCAGGGGTGCAGAGTCTCAGCAGGGAGTCCTTTCCTGAGAGCGGTGATCCTTCATGCTGCCCATTATATCCATGTTCCCCAGCTTTGGTGGGCCAACCCGGGAAGTGGAATATCCTGGGCTTCGATCAGGCTGCAGCTATTCCAAGCTACAGTAGGTAGGCACGTGTGGGGCTGGAGGAAGCCTCGAGTTCTAGCTGAGGCTCTTGTCACACGTGATTGCACACAGGACAGGGCCAGGTGTGCTCAGATGGGTATGGGTCCCAGGCTGCTGAGTGAGAGTTCCTGCCCTGCTGTAGGCATGTGCTCTGCTGGGTGAGATGAGGCGGTGCTGGCACAGGGGCCTGCCCAGCCTTGCTCTGACCCAGTTTTCCAGGCCCAACCCAGTTCTCTGTACCCAGTCAGGCAAGGGGCAGTGGGAGCTCACAGAACTTTTTTTCAGAAATACCAGTGCCCTGGCCCATAGCAGCTTTCTTGTCCAGGGCATTTGACTGGGTGGCTGTCACTACAGTTAGTACCCCGAGAACACAGGCATCCATCCCTAGGACTTGAGTTGCCACAGATCCCACAGGATCCTGTTTTTTGGGGTTATCTGTTCTGGACCTCTGCCTCCAGATGAACTGATGCATGGCCCAGAGATAGACCCTGTAGCCCTCTAACTAAAGATCTGGTAGTATTTCCTGCCCTCCTAGAAGTCATATTATGGCCTTCCTAAAGATGGGGACCCTTAGGTGACAGGTAGATACGGAACAGGCCACAGAGTCACAAGAGTGGGTTTAAAGGCTCAGGAAAACATTCCCGGGAAGGGGAGGGGGGAGAGTCTTTGTGGACAAGAAGGCTGGAGCAGCAAAGCTTGCAGGAAGCCTGCTGGGAAGTGGGGAGGGGTAGGGAGGGTGGATGTGACTGTGGGAATCCAGCTCTGGTGGTGGCTGGGTAAGCTGCTTTGATTCACATTGAGGAAACACAGACCCCAGTTCTAAGATAACTTGGGCTTGGGAACCTGGGCTCTGGCCCCAGCTGCCCTTCTGGGTTTCATCCCTGCTCTGCACTGGAGAGACACTAGTCTGGGTGGTGACTGGCTCTCTGGGCAGACTCTCCTGGATGCTGGGGCATCATTCTTTTCTGTTGTTGTTGTTGCTTTTTCCAAGACAGGGTTTCACTGTGTGGCCCTGGCTATCCTGGAACTCACTCTGTACAGCAGGCTGGCCTCCAACTCACAGAGATCCACTTGCCTCTATCTCCTGAGTGCTTGGACTAAAGGTGTGTGCCACCACCACGGAGCTGGGGCATGTTTCTTAAGCTGACCTGGCAGGACAACTTGAGGCCCATCAGTTTTCAAGGAGAGGAGTGTGGAGTGCCCACCTCAGGAACAGACAGCCCTTCCCTTGACCCCACTCCTCTGAGTTAAACTTTGGCTCCCTTTCCCAGCCAGCCGTTAGCATCTTTGACATGGGACCCCCTTCTCCCTAGCTGGGGCCAGAAGGACAGCCTAGTTTGAGTGGAGGTTAGTATGGACACGTGTGTGGACTGTCGGGGGTGTGCACACTTCCTGGGAACCCCATATCAGACTCCTAACCTTTGCCTCAGCCATGGTCAGTACCTTCCCACCCCAGAGGGCTGACTCAACACACCCTCAGTCCCTATCCAGCCTAGGCTAGTGGACAATAAAGCTGTCAGCAGCCAGGGTGAGGGGCAGGCAATGGGCGTGGCTAGGAGAGGGCCTCCAGAAGCACAGACATCTCTATTAGGAGCTGTAGACCCTCCCTGTCCATCCTACTCAGCGCCGGGACCTTGGAGGCTGGGAGCAAGTGGTAGCTCAGAGAGAAGAGGATGACCAGAATAGTTAGCAAGGTCAAGAAGGATCTAGGAGCCACACGGAGATAAGTGTCTAAAGAGCAACTGCCTGCCTACCCCTCAGGCCTCTTAATGTACCTGGACTCTACATGTGTCCTCTGGATAGAAACATCCCAGGTGAACATTCTGTTTAGCCCATAAGAAGACCCTAAGAAAATGGGTTCTCAGAGAAAAGAGACGGTCACAGAACATGCCTCAGCTTTCCCGCTGTGATGGGGTATAGACAGACACCACTACATACCTAAGCATCAGTCAGTCTCCAGTGGAGTCCAGCAGACAGCAAACGCACTTTCAGATGTGGACTGAAGAGACTGAACAGGGAAGTGGCCTCTACATCTGTCTCCCCCGCATTCAACTCCCAGGTCTAGTATGCCTACTTTGTAAACTAGGGCAGAGACCCAGGTGATAGGCATGGCTGTATCCTCTTACTGGATTCTGCTGGAGACTTAGGAGCTGACATTTAGGCCTATGACCCTTGGATCATAGCTGGGACACTCCTGGAAAGTGAGGCTTTGAAAAGTGGTGATGCTCCTGAAGTGGCTACGGGTCATGAGTTGGCAGCCTCGACCTGGTGAGTTCTCTGCAAACAGCTACCTCTCCTGGTTAGCTGTAAGCAGCCTATGTGTTAGCATCTCCTGCATCCCCCAGGACCTCCAGCTCCCCCAGCATCCCTAGAGTCTCACCAGGCTTTGTGGGTGGGCTGGTCCTTTTCCTCAGACTGATGAGGCACCTAGCCCAGGGCTGGTGAGGTCCCAACTGCTCTGAGGGCTCCCTAAACATTCCACTGTTCCCAAGCTCAGCTGAAACATCTCTAGAAGCAATGTGGTTACCTCTGGTGACTGAGTAACTGGGACAGTGCCTCCTTATCCCCCATCTGTCAAATGGGGCTTCTGTGAAGGTTCTGTCAGGAACCACCAAGACTACCAACTTCATAGTCTCCTGAACACACAAGGACCTGGATTGCCCAACCCAAGTCATCTGTGGGAGGATTAGGAACTCAGCAGTGTGCGTTCGGGTGTTCGAGAACACACGCATGCCACTCCAGCTGGTTGCTCTAAACTTAGAGGATAGAGCTGAATGCTTGGCTAAAGGTCACACGGGGATGATGGTGAGGCCAGCCAGTAGAGGGGGACAGAGCAAAACTGCCATAGGTGATGCCAGGAGGGGCCAGTGACAGAGAAGGGTGCAGTGTAAGAGAGACCCACTGGGGTGGAGGAGGAGGGTGTGGCAAGGGTTGCTGGGCCCTGGGGCCTAGATTCCTAGTTCTGCTGGAGCCTGCAGAGTTAGGACTTGTTTATTCTTGGCAGGAAGGCTAGTCCTGGGGGGTGGGAGGGGGCAAGGCCTTTTCAAAAAAAAATAATAAAACATTCATTTAGAAGGCTCCCAAGGCGTGCTGAACTGCAAAAGGGTCCTGGAAAGAATGCTGAGAGGGTTTAAGTGTAAATGGACCCAAAACACCATAATTAAATTTCCCTTAAATTTACCAGAGTTTGGGGTCAAAGAAAAAATAAAACTTAGGGAAAATACACTTGAGGTTTCAGGCCAAGAGCTTAGGAAAATAGATTTCTGAACGGCTCAGCAGCTACTGGCCTGGCTCTGCCAGTCCCTCGGGTTGTCGAGGCCTCACCCCCTCTCTGCTAGGCACTGCCCTGTGCACACGCTGTCCCTAGGGGTTTTCGAGGCACCCTGGTTGTCCCTTGTCAACTCGTCCTGCTTTCTGCAGGTAGCTCGTAGCTCATCTTTGTTAGCTTGGTAGCCTTAGCCTTGCCCTGCATCTCTCTCCATAGCTCTGGTCGCCATTCTTTACTCGTCCAGGCACATTTTCCAGACCAAAAAAAGTTAGGACTTGAGGTCTAGTGGTCTGGGTGAACCAAGGGGCAAAAAGGCCAAAAGGCTTGGCCTGGAATATCGCAGCATACCCAGGCTCCCTATAGTGCATGATTCATCTTATTACCCTTTTTGCTTAACCTTCCAGGAAGCTCACAGCTAAAATTAAGGATCTTACATAGTAGCTAGTATTGGCTGAGGGCTTTTGGAATATTTTTCTCTTCTTGTTCCATTTTTTTTTGTTATAATGTGGAAATCAAATGTACTTTGATTTTAATCCTCAAATTATGAGACTAAAATTGAAAGGCAGAAATTACCCACACACTTTCACAGTCACATCACCATTCAAACCTGCTCCCTGTTTCTCCTTTGGGGAAACCGGGTCAGGCTAGTCCTCTAAGACAGAGTTCTGAGTTCCTTCCCCATGGTACTGCTCTGCTCCTGAGCCTATGGGCACACAGTAAAGATGTTTCCCAGTAGCTGAAGGAATGGGGACTCCTAAGAGGAGACAAAGAAGCTCTGGGCTCTGAAAGCCTTCGGCCCCCCAATCAGGCTGTGGAGTCTGTTGGGATTCAGTTTCCCTTATCCCTTCACTCAGCCTTATGGGCAGCTGCCCCTGCTGGACCAGGCACCCTCCCTGAGTGCAGCCTTGGCAGGGTCCCATGGCTCCCTCTGCCAGAGTTCCAGGTCCACTATGGCCTATAGCAGCTGCCACCTGCTGGGAACCTGTGGGTAAAAGGTGAGTTGTGATTTCAGGTCTGTCTAGGAGAGCCACCTCCCCCCCCCCCACCTCCTCCTGGCTGACAGTATCTCACAACCATTTCCCCAGCCTCAGCCTTGGTCTGGACAGGGAGGTCAGGGAAGGGCAAATGTCAGGCTGTCTACTGCCAGCCTGTAGGAATTCCATTCTAAGGGCACATGCAGCTGGTGCCTCATCACAGTCTCTTTCCTTGTTGCTTAGCAGCATAGGCCCTAGAAAGATGAAGCTACCAAGCTCTGAGTCCCTGAGCTATCCCTAGTATGCCTGACCTCTGCTCTCAACTCATGTTCACTGAAGAAGACTCCATCTATGTGAGCCTTAGAAAGCTGGTGGGTCCCCCAGAAGTGGACCAGGAGGTGTAGGCATGGAAGGGGACTTTATCATTGGAGACCCCCTATCATCCTGCACTGATGACAGAATGGTAGGCTCAGCCTCATCTTGTGTAGGTCTCTGAGAAGCAGGTGGACTTCTGCTGAACCTACTCACTTGGGAAGAATCACTTCATATAAGACAATCACAGGCTGGTGAGATGGCTCAGTGGTTAAGAACACTGACTGCTCTCCCGAAGGTCCTGAGTTCAAATCCCAGCAACCACATGGTGGCTCATAACCATCCGTAATGAGAGCTGACGTTGTCTTCTGGAGTGTCTAAAGACAGCTACAGTGTACTTACATATAATAATAAATAAATCTTTAACAAAAAAAAAGAGAGAAAAAAAAGACAATCACACTGAAAACAGACCATCCTTCCAGGAATTACATCCTGGTATCAAGGGCAAGGCAAGTGAGCTGCAGCTACTTGGGGCTGGTACACAGGGACCATATTGACATCAACTCCCACAGAATCAGTGGAGTCTTAAAACGGCTGTGCCTCTTTGATGTAAGAGCCACCAGACAGTGGCAGCCATGTTGGAAAGTCTGTAACACCTAGGCCATGTCAGGATGTGCATGATGTCAAGGGACCAGGGACAGTCAGGTGTGCAGTGGGCAGAAGGTAGCTCCCCCAAAGGCAGGTCTGTGTGCTATCTCCTGGGATCCATGAATGTGACCTTATTTGGAAAAAGAGTCTAGCAAGTATAATGGTGGGAAGAAACTTGAGGTGAGGTCATCCTGCACTTTATGAACAGCTCTAAATCCAATCACAAGTGTCCTTATGTGAGGCAGGAGATGTGGGAGAGATGGCAGAGGCACAGAAGCCATGTGAAGGTAGAGGCAGAGACTAGAGTGAGATGACCATAAGTCATGGATGCCTGGAGGCCCCAGAGCTATAATAGGCAGGAAGAAATCTTCTCAGGGCCCACAGCCAGCCCAACTTGACCTCAGACTTCATTGTCCTGAATTGGGAAAGTAAGTTTAAGACAACCAGATTTTAATCTGGAAGTAGGTTCAAGACAGGAATACAAGTTGTGAACCCCACACAGCTAATTTGTGATGAAGGGGGCTAGTCCCCTCCCCTCACTGCTGCAGTTGAGCAGGGGTCTACAAGAGTTGGCCAATGCCAGGCCACAGGATTGGGGGAGGATCAGAGGAGTCGAAGTACCCTGTCTGGAATCCTCTTTTCTGCATGTATAGCCCATTAGAAAACAAGGTAGCTTGAGAGATATGATCTGTTGGGCCACGGGGTTCAGAGAAAACCAGCACTGGCCTGAGATTCCTGACTGGGAATTTCTGACAAGGAGGTCATCTCAGAAATAAAGAAGTATTGGTGTTTGGATGGATGCTCAGCTCCCAGGTACAGGGTGTGAAGGGTTCTGGTAAATCCTCCAGACGAAGGGGGTGGAAATAGGGGTCAGAGCTCACATTCTGGTTCATTTACTGATAACTAATCTGCCAATAGATTAGGGGAGAATGTCTGCTATGACCCCCTGGGTGGCATCCTGGGAGAGGACCTGTGGGCAGCTGCCTGGGGGTGCCATGGGAACCCAGGACTGGATTCTAGCCAGTCTACAGGGAGGGGTGCTTGGTCAGAGCAGTGGGCAGAGCTGCCCAGCTCTAGGGGTGGATACAGAGGAAGAGCATGAGGGCTCTGGGGGCAGGGCCCTGCTCAGCTATCTGGGAAAGCTAAGAGTGATCAGTGAGTCAGTGAAGGGTTTTCATGACCCAATTGCCATTTTTTTCTGATGTGCAGTGTTAAGTCCTTCAAGCCACACACAGCCAAACTGGGCAGAGCATCGAACCAAGACCCGGAGTTATCTGGCTCTCATAGGCCTCATCAGATCTCGTGGAGCTCGTCTGAAAGTGAGACAAGGTTCCCTGCCTTGTGAGGGTAGATACAGAAGCCATCAGTCACAGGTGTGGTGTTGGTTGCTGTTACAGAAGTTCTGCCAGGCAGGACCTACAGCTTGCCAGCAAGATGGGGTGATCAGGCTGATCCTCCATGGACCAGCTGTCAGTGTGACACTCCCCAGATGGAATGCATCCTCACGATGGGTGTGCTGTGCTAGGACATCCATAGGCTGGAGTTCAAGCAGCCCTAGGGCAGGGCAGGCTCCCCTACTTTGTATCCCCAGCTCTTCTTGTTATTCTGAGGCTAGGTAGTACACGCTTCTTCCAAACCTGTGTGTTCTTGGGGAAGTGTGGACATCATCCCTGAACAGGATGCGGGCCACTGGTTGGTTTGATAAATACAGCAGCCTGTCCTTCTTTTCTAGAGTGCATTCCCTGTGTCTTTCAGCATGTAAACTCTGCTCCATCCTGCACGGAAAGGCCTCTTCACAGATATTTTGTCTTCCTGGAATATGGTTAGGCTCTGCACCTGAGGATTAAGCGCTCCTTGCACAGGGTTCATTCAACTCAGGGGCCAGTCCCTAACACCTGGACCCCCACCGAGGTCAACCCTCTGAGCCCCTGAGCACAGCTTTACTGGGGGGGGGGGGGAAGCGAGCGGGTAGACAGTTCTGAGTTCGGCATTGCTTCAAGGGGTCGAGTGTGCGACCCTTGCCTCGCCTGCTCCGCCCCAGCTGGGCTCCCACGCCCTCCGGGTCCGCCCGGCGCCCCCGCCTGACCACGCCTCTTCGGATCCCCCGCCCCTTGGCCGCCGGGAAAGGGGAGTGTTCGGGGCGTGGCGGGAGCAGCACCCCCCCCCCCCGCCCGCTGCTGCGCGCCGGGCAGCCCCAGTTCAGTGCTCTGTGGCAGCGGGGGTGGCGGGAGCAGCTGGCGCCGTGCGGTCCGCTCCGGCGGGGGGACTCACCGGTGGGCGGCCAGGCCACTGAGACAGAGGAGACCCTGGAAGAGCGGGCCGAGAGCCGGAGTCGGAGCCGGAGCGGCGCGTGGTGAGCTGGGCTCTAGCGGCCGCCAGGTTGGTGTGAAGGACCCGGCAGGCGCTCGGAGGGGCCGGGCGGGCTCAGAACCAGTCACGGGGTGCGATGTGCTGGAAGTGGAGCGGTCTGTAAGTGCGGCGAGGCCGGGCAAGGCGCGGGCTTCCCGCTCTGGAAAGTTTGCGGCTACTGCCGCCGTCCTTGGGAGGGCTCGACTGCAACCAGGGAGGGAAGGAGGAGGGAGGGACCGCGGCTGGGAGGAGGCGGCCGGCGCCAGGCAGCCCGCGAGAGCTAGGAGTCGGCGGGCGGGGCGACCGGGGGTCCGGGTTCAGGAGCGAGGCCGCGCTTCCAGGCTGCCCTCCGGAGTAACTCGGCGCTCTCCTCTTGTAGTCTCCGCGGAGGCGTCCTCCCACCGGCGCCGGAGCCGGGCGTGGGGGATTGCAGTATGCCCGCGCGCACCGCTTGAGGACGCCACGGCCCCCGCTCTGGAGCCATGGTAGTCCCGGCTTGCGTGCTAGTGTTCTGCGTGGCGGTCGTGGTTGGAGCTACTTCTGAGCCTCCTGGTCCAGAGCAGAGAGCTGTGCGGAGAGCGGCAGGTAAGAACTAATCCAAGGTGTTTTTCTGGGGGCCGGCCCTGGACTACAGGGGTTTTGGCAACGCCGAACAGCCCTTGGGTGAGGAAGGGGCGTCGGGTTCAGTAACCACAGGGGTAGTGCGTCCGGGTTTTGTCCCCGCCCCGCGGATCGCTGTCAGCTCGGACGCGGCAGTTTATGGGGGTGTCTGTAGGCTGAGAACCACTACCCAAGTGCGAGGCGTCACGGGAACCGGTGCGCTGTGGCGGTGGTCCCAGGCCGAGGCGCGTCGGGAAGGCGCGGGAGCTGACTTCCCACGATTCCTATTGTTGCTTCTCGAATTTGAGAGGATGAAAAGTGCCTGTTACAGGTTCCACCATCATCCCGGAACAGTTCTTGCTCAGCTTCGGCTAAAGGAAGGCTGGACTTTGAGGGATGCATAGTAGTATCCCAGGCGAAGTTTACCTCTCAGTGTTTAGCAAGACAAGGTGACAGCTTCAGTGCCGCGGCTCCCCTCTTATCCTGTAGGCGGCCTGAGGGGTCGGTTCCCAGGGGCGCGCACGGGGACCGCCCTGCAGGCCGCACGCTGGGAGATAAGAGGCGGTTGTCCCAGGATCTTGGCTCCGTCTTGGTATCCCCGCTGGCCGCCAAAGTCCGATGGGACACTGAGTGCCCTCAAATGGGCCGGAGGCCAAGGATACGAAAGGGAGCCACAGTCCTCTCTGAATTCCTCGGCCGCCCCGAGGTGCGACGCGCGCGGCCCCCGGCTGTGCCCGGCGGCAGCGTGGCAAAACAGAGCAGCGGTCTGGCGGGAGGCCGCGCGAAGGGAGGCTTTCGCTCGGTAAGCTGTCGCCCCACCCGAGCTGAGGCCCGAACAGCCGCTCCTTTGTACCTCGGCGGCCACAGACCGCGCATTGATGGCGGCACGGCCTCTCGGGGAGGTGCGAGTGCGGCGGGCGCAGCGGGAGGAGGCAGATGGCGGTGTGCCCCTCCCGGCGCCCCCGCTCCCCTCTATCAGCGGCTGCAGCCTTCTGGAACAATGTCATTTTCTTTTTTTCTTTTTTTTCTTTTTTATGAATGAAAGTGGGCTGGGAGCTTGAATGTGCGTGTCTTTCAGCGGCGTGACAGAGGCGGTCGGGAGGTCAGCGCGCGCTTTTAGCGCCTGCTAGGACTGCCTGGCTTCCCCGGCGCCGAATGGCCGGACGGGACCACATTAGCATGTGCATTCAGATGAAGATATTACTCCTTGCGTCGGGTGTCAGTGAGCTTGGGTAGGGGCGGCGGGGCGGAGCGCACACCCTCTCTGTGCTCCAGGCAGTGACGGTGGCCTCCTGGCTCGACCCTGCTGCGGGAACCGAAGCTGAGGCAGGCCGCCAGGGATCGGTGGGATGTGCGCCCGCCCCTCGCTTCTGCGTTTGAGCTGGTGAGACAGGTAGGGAATTGATAGGCCAATAAACTTAATCCGGTTCCTTAACGAGATGGGCCGGGCTGTAAAAATACAAAGACCTGGTAAAGTTTACAGAGGTCTGGGCTGGCGCTTTCCCTACCAACATAAATTACCAAGCTGGAGCTGGCTGGGGTCAAGGGCTGTGGGGCGGGGCTAGGTCCCAGCCTAACCTGGCCACCCTTGGTGGTGCAAGCCCTGCTGTGTTTAGTGTGAGAGAGTAACCCGTAGGGGGTCCAGAAGTTGACCCCCAGGCCCGCTTGCAGAAGCAGGGCCTTCCACCTCCCTTGCCCCCCCCCCCCGCAAGGCTGGACTTTGAGCCCTGCTGGCCCTCCCGGTGGTTCATTAACCTGGGCTGATCTTAGACCCTGTAGCTTTGGATCCTATGCCGAGCCTAGAATCCCCTTGTTCTCCAGGTCTCAGGTTTTACTTGGGAGCTGGAACATTCTCCCCTCCTTTGTAGTGTGCCTAGAAGGAAAATGAGTTACCCAGGGCGTGTTATGGGGTAGATAATGTCTTGGGGAAAGGTGGCCTGCCCAGTTGAGAAATTACTGAGCTGTGAACGAAGCCACTTGGGGTTGGGGCCTGTCTCGGTTTGGGTACTCTCTTGGAACCTAAGTCTCCTCACCTGTCCTGGTAGAGAGGACTGGTAATGGCAGGGTTGTTTGGGGGATTAAACCAGATAATCCCCCGGTAAGCCCTCATTAGCCCGCCCAGCCTCTGGATTTTTCTTTTTTTCTGTCTTCCTTTCTTGACTTTTATAATAAAGTGTGGAAACTGGAATGTATTAAAGCAGGATGGTGGGGAGTGGGGAGGAGGAAGGCAGGCGAGAGACCCTTGGCTTCAAGGCCCCTTTGGGGCACCCTCTTTTCTTTTGGGTAATTGTACCCATACACCTGGCGATACCTCCCGCACCAGCTGTGTTCACTGTTAAAGCAGGTGTCATTCAGATCTGTGTCCTGGTTTTGCTCCAAAGACCAAGTCCCTGGAGTTCTTTAGGGTGACCAACCTCAGACCAGGTCTGTATTTGATGCTGGTTTTGTAGTGCACATGTACATCTCAACAATAGAATTTGGGCTACCAGGTCCTCCAGGCAGGGGATGCAGCCCTCCCTCCAGCTGTGGTCTCACTCCATTGTTTGACTCAAGGGACTTTGGCATAGGCACCCCTCATTCCCACACCCCTTTTACAGGCAGGTCTTTCTGGTCCTTAGGTCTGCAAGTTGGGATTTGCACATTGTGCCATAGTGGAGGAAACTGAGGCAGTCTAGGAGGCCCTAGGTCCAGCACAACTTGCTTGGGGTACAGTATCCCTTAGCCTGCAACAGTGAGCCTGTGGTACCCAGGCCCATGTTAGTACCATGTAGCAATGGGGATAGGTGCTACGGGATCCATGTGGTAGGGACATTGCTCCCTTACAGGGCACAGCAGAAGTCATTGATTGCGTGCTGCATTTGGCTCCTTTGTTGCTGGGGCCTAGGGAGTTACTGGTTCACACTGGAGGCTAATGGCGTGGGAGTTCCCCTGGCCAGTGCTCTGCTCCTACTGCCCCAGAATATGAGTACCTATTCTGTATTGTCTCAAGCACTGTCCTTCACTGTCCTTCCCAGGTCATAAGTTCTTCTAAGCCCTAGTGGTGGTGGTTGGTGGATATATTGTTGCCCAAGGCCCCCAAAGTCCAGGTGTCTGGTTTCCCCTAGCTCCTAGTAGACAAGATGCACGGATGGATCAATGGTCAGCTCTTTGAGCTGACTGAACCTTTTCCCCTCGCCACCCTATACCTCCAGCCATCTGCTTCTCCAAGGGTCTGTGTTGGGAGCTGCCATGTTCTTTTCCAGTCCATCTTTGAATGAGGTAAAAGCAAATACTTGTGTGAATGGCTTGACTGGTTGTCTTGCCCAGACCAAACTGGAACCAACTGGCTGTTGCCTTTGGGCCAAGGTCTGTACTGAGGCTATTGACCAGCTTGTTCTTGCTCTTCTGTGGAGGAAGACCTCAAGCAGCTTCCAGCACTGGGTGGTCCCCATTGGACATGGTAGCAGGATTGGAGTACTGGAAGTCAGGATAGTAGGCCCCTGGCTATGGGAACCACCTAGGACAGCTTAAAGCTGTGGGGCGCTGAAGAACATGAGCTTCATGGATATTTTGGGGATATATGGTTCCCTCTGTCAGAATCCTGGTGGACTTTGAGCCTGTGGGCTGTCTCTGGGATGGACAGAATTGGGCTCAAGGACTGGTGTGGCCAGAGTGGACAGCTGGGCCTCGAATCTAGGCCATGCGTCGGCAGAATGACAAGTGACATTATAGCCAGTCCAGCTGGATCTGAGGAAGGAGGTCTGCTTAGCAGGACCACCCACTC
This sequence comes from Tokudaia tokunoshimensis, assembly GCA_036184795.1. Classification (NCBI taxonomy): domain Eukaryota; kingdom Metazoa; phylum Chordata; class Mammalia; order Rodentia; family Muridae; genus Tokudaia; species Tokudaia tokunoshimensis. Next base: position 72,555,025 of record BTHU01000014.1, on the reverse strand, counting down.
CTGTCCTGGGCCCCGAGCCCAGCTGCCCTGTGATGGGCATTGTCAGGTCCTGGCAGGGAGGCCTGGGGGAGATAGCCCAACTGGTGGTGTGTCCCTGAGGGTGAAGTCTTTGGGCCCCCTCATGAGCTGGGCAGTACCTGGGCAGGGGAAAGGTGTATTACCTGTGTCTGCCTAATGGAGCTATGCTACTCCAGTTTCTTAGCCTTCAGGGTGGGTGGCTGGCTCCACTTGGCTCACATGGCCACTCTGACAGGTTTCCCCCCAGACCCCTGGCCCCCACCAACCTGGTCCTCATTTGTGAAATGGGGTCCCATGTCCTCAGCCAAACTGTGAGCTTATATGGGTCTCATAGCCACTGACTAGAGACCTAAGAGACCAGAAATGGTGTCTGTATTTTTCTAGCTGGCTGTTCTGTGAGATGGGTGTGTAAGCTGCAAGGCATGGACTGTCCAAGCATCCCTCACCTGGTATAATTCAGCCTCTGAGGTGTGCATGTTCTGTATGACCTCGTGTTGTCTTCTCTCTTTTCCATTTATTTTGATGTTTTTGAGATAGTCTCCCGCTGTAGCCAGGGTGGCTTTGGGCTTGTAGCAATCCTCCTGCTTCAGACTTCTGAGTGCATGAGCCACCATACCTAGTTTTCTCTTTCCTGTTGAAGTGTATTCTGTTCCCTGGGTCTTCATCCAAACTGGTTTAGAAGCCAAGATGAGGGTTGGGTGCAAAGAGGGTTCTGAAAGGGCTCCCTATTCTTTCTCTGAGATTTGAGCCAAAGGCCAGGGAAGGACAGCCTGTCTCCAACCTGCTTTTGTGCCTCCCTGTGAGCTGAGGACTGATTTTACATTTCCAAATGGCAGAAGGATCAGAGGAAGAAGAATTGGTGACTTTTGTGGTGCTGGGGATGAGCTCAGGGCTTCAGGCATTCTGGGCAGGTGCTGTACCACAGAGCTGTTCAAAACCCTTTTTGGCACTTTAAGGTGATTCAGGTATCAGGAGAGCCGTGCCTCTTCCAGATCATCTTGGGAAGACAGCTTCCTCCTGTAGGGCAGAGCCAGAGCCTTAGCACAGAGCATTGACAGAGCTGAGGCACTGATGCCCCCAGGCTCTTACTAAAGCAGTTTTCCACCCCTGGTTTGAACATTGTCTGGCAGGACCCCAGGCTCCCGGAGCACATCCCTCGCTTGCCTGCTACAGCCTTTGCTAGTGTGTTTGCAAAGTAACATGCTGGTTCTCCAGCATGCTGCTTTGGAGAACCTGTTTCATAGCTTATCATTTACTCCACAGAGGTTCCAGGGCCTGAAGCTAGCCAGCAGGAGCAGGTGACATTTGGCAGTGGGGACACCGTGGAGCTGAGCTGCCATCCGCCTGGAGGTGCCCCCACAGGCCCCACTGTCTGGGTGAAGGATGGTGTGGGGCTGGTGACCTCCCACCGCATCCTGGTGGGGCCTCAGAGGCTTCAAGTGCTAAATGCCTCCCATGAGGATGCAGGGGTCTACATCTGTCAGCACCGGCTAACTCGGCGTGTGCTGTGCCACTTCAGTGTGCGAGTGACAGGTAAGTGCTTGGTGGGTAGAGCTGCAAAGTGTGTTGACCAGCTGTGTAGCGGGGAGATCAGACACTCCTGGGCCGGGCGGCTGCAGCATCCCTGGCCTAAGAGTATTGCTGGCTGTGGACAGGAGGAGGGGGTACCCCTAAGTAGGTGCCATCTGAATGAATGGCCTTGTGAAGGCAGGATCTTAAAGGTTGGGAGCAGTGGGCCCTGAAGGTGGAGAACAGTGGACCTCAGATATGGGAAGGAGTAGGTCTTTGGATATAGGGGTATCACAGAACCTCCTACTTGTAACTTGCAGACGCTCCATCCTCAGGAGATGATGAAGACGGGGAGGACGTGGCTGAAGACACAGGTGAGATTAGAGCCCAGGTGCACTGAGCTGGTGGGGGCCGGGATGCCTCTCTGGTGGTTAGAGGGGAACGCTGCTATAGGTGGGGAGCCCAGGGACCAGTGCTCCGGGAGCAGGGAGGAGGCAGGCTGGTCTGCAGGGACGTTGGTTTTGACTGTGGTGGGAAGGGGCATCACAGGTGTGAGGACAGCCAGAGATGGAGCTCAGATTGCTGCTGAGGAACAATAGATCCAGGCAGGAAGGTTCAGTCTGGCAGGAGGGGACAGTGGCAATGCCATGCTGAGGTAGATCTTGTAAAGATGACATTGCAGAGGAAACGTGAGTGTGTGTGTGTGTGTGTGTCTGTTTGTCTGTCTGTCTGTCGGAGCCTAGGCTATGTGGACTGAGCACTTGGATTATTTGGAGACTTCCAGGGAAGAGTGGACAAGGTGTTGAGAGGAATCAAACAAAATTTATGGGAAAACAGTAATGCGTTTCTGGTGTGTGTTGCAAGGAGAATGGGTCCAGAGGCTTGTATGAGATTTCAGAGTGGAGTCTACATGGGAATCCAGCACTGAAGCCAACAGAGGCTGCTGTCCTGGGGAGTTGTTTGGCTTCTCATTTCCCTTTTCCCTTTGGCTACCAGGTTTTTCAGAGCAAAATTTCTAACCCAGTCGCCCCCTCCCCTAGCTCCTGCACCAGCCACGTTACCAGTGACTTTGCTCTGAGTGTGTGTCTGCTTTTGCCTCCCTGGCTTTCTCAGGCTGTGTCGTGCTAATGCGTGACATGGGCTCTGAGGTGACTAAAGAGTTACCTTCTGGACCTTGCCTGGTAGTGGGAAGCATTAGGTCACTGCAGTATCTGAGTGTGTCAAGCCTTCTGGCCACCCTGGGAGCCTGGGCGGGCAGCTCAGCATGGAGGGTTCCCTCAGCAGCGTATGCACACTGTCCTCTTTCCCTGTGCAGTGGCTCCTCCACCCACAGATGCACATGGTTCTATGGTAGAGTATAGTGAGGTCCCTGCAGAAGGGGCCTGCCTCCCTGCTCCGTCCTGGATCCCTGCTCTGTCCCTCAGCTGCTTCAGGAGTCCCAGCAGGTGGCTTCCCCCACCCAGCCTAGAGGAGTCAGAGCACTCAGCGTGGGGAAGCGCCAGACCTTGGGCACTGCAGAGGCTGGCTCAGGTTTTGCACACTGGTGGAATGACCTGGCCTAGCTGCCTCCCAGGATCTGCATCCTACTGACTTACTGGGGACCTCCACCCGTGGGCCTGCATCAAAGGGCGAGGAGCAGATATATTCAGATCTGAGAGTAAGGCAACTGTAAATGCAGCGTCCGGGTTCAGGGAGCCCGTTCAGGCAAAGCAAAGGACTCTCAATGCAGAATGGGAAACAGGCTGGAAGCAGGCAGGGAAAGTTCTGGAAGGCACTGATTACAGCTCTTATGGGCACTTCTGCCATCAGGGGCTCCTTATTGGACTCGCCCGGAGCGTATGGATAAGAAACTGCTGGCTGTGCCAGCTGCAAACACTGTACGCTTCCGCTGCCCAGCTGCTGGCAACCCTACCCCTTCCATCTCCTGGCTGAAGAATGGAAAAGAATTCCGAGGGGAGCATCGTATTGGGGGCATCAAGGTAGGTCTGGGAAAGGGGTCTGGAGGGCGGTACTGGAGACAAGGTTTAGCCTGCATCGACTCACGGACCACCTACCTGCAGCTCCGGCACCAGCAGTGGAGCTTGGTCATGGAAAGTGTGGTGCCCTCTGATCGTGGCAACTATACCTGCGTGGTTGAGAACAAGTTTGGCAGCATCCGGCAGACGTACACCCTGGATGTGCTGGGTGAGGGCCAGGCCGGGTGGCTAAGGTGGCAGGGCATCCCTGGGTCCCTTGGCCCACTGCCCCTGACCTGACTACCTCTTGCAGAGCGCTCCCCACACCGGCCCATCCTGCAGGCTGGGCTGCCGGCCAACCAGACAGCCATTCTGGGCAGTGACGTGGAGTTCCACTGCAAGGTGTACAGCGATGCACAGCCACACATCCAGTGGCTGAAGCACGTGGAAGTGAATGGCAGCAAGGTGGGCCCTGACGGCACACCCTACGTCACTGTACTCAAGGTAGGCTCTACCGCCTGCTGGTGGCTGGCAGGGTGGGTGGTTCAGCTGGGGCTGCCCTGGCCTTGGCCCATTCGTGCCTCTTGGCTGAAGAATATGTTGCGATTTACCGAGGTGTTGGAGCTTCTGAGAAGGGGCGGTTTAGTCCCAGTGCATGTCACCTGCTCTGATCTCTAGGCAGGCTCAGTGTTACTTGTGCCCTGCCGTGGAACTTGTCTGCTCCAAGGGCTGAGTCTGCAGAAGTCTTCTCTTGGGTGACAGTTATGGTGGCTCAGGGCAGGAGGATGACTGCTGAATTAGTACCCTCTGGACCCCAGGGGACTGGCTAGACACTCTCGGCTAGCCTGGATTGGCTGGTGTCATCTGCTTGCATATAACACTGGTGCTATCCTGCGGTCCCTCTTGTCTGTAGCATGTTCCATACCCCAGTATGTTCTGGTATGCAACACTGGCAGCCCAAAGAAAACAGCTGTTGAGAAACAAGGAGGTCTGGTCGGGGAGGAGAATAGGGACTGGTTGGAACAGGAATCCTTGCTGTTGAGAAAGAGGCCACTGGGGTCCTGTCCGATGTGCCTCTCTCCATGGGCGTGGATATTCATGAGAATAAGCAAGTTCCCCTAAAATGACCCCTGGGGTGAGGATTTAGAGGCTGTGGGTTACAGGTTTTCTATCTTTCTCTTCCTCCTCTGCTCTCTGTATATGCGTGTATGTAAGCGCGTATGTGTACCTGTGGTGACAGACATGGAGGGAAGGCCTCTTTCTGAAACCACGCCCACCACGGCCTTGACTTGCCTCACCCCAGGCAGCCTTCCTGGTGTTGGGGATCTCCCTTGCCCTGCCTCATCCTTCCGGAGCTGGCTCCGGGTGTGCCTGAGCCCAGTCTCTTGTCCCCGCAGTCCTGGATCAGTGAGAATGTGGAGGCAGACGCACGCCTCCGCCTGGCCAATGTGTCGGAGCGGGACGGGGGCGAGTACCTCTGTCGAGCCACCAATTTCATAGGCGTGGCTGAGAAGGCCTTTTGGCTGCGTGTTCACGGGCCCCAAGCAGGTAACGACTCTGTCCCATGCCTGCCTGGCACGCTGAGCTCCAGCTTCAATGCCCCAGCCGTGCACCTGCCCGCATGTCCTGCACGACCCGTCCTGCTTGACCCTGCCTGTGGCTCGAACTCTACTTGTGATGCCTCAACAATACTGGTAACCCCAGTTACCACTGACTGACCGTCTGCTTCAAAGCCTCCTCCCCAAGGCCTGTGCTGTCCTCTTGCATCCCCCACTTGCATACTCAGAAGATCCTTAGAGTCTGTTAGGGGCCATGTCCTGCACTGTGTGTGAGCATCGACCTTACACCCATCTCTGGCTGGCTGATGCCTTCTGGCTTCCCATCCGTACATCTGTCTGCCCATCTTTTCGTCTGCACCTCTCCTATTTCTGCACTAACTCTGCATGCTGCCTTTGTGTGGCACCGTGCTGCCCACCTGCCTGTTGCTCACCTTGGGACAGAGGACTCGCCACTGGTGGAGGGACTGGCTTTAGGCTCAGTGCCTCGGTGCAGGAGCCAGAGGGCCCTGGGCCTCCGTGGCTGTGGCAGGGCCATGGTGGTGGCCGAGGATGTGGTGGTGGTGGCGGCGTTTTCCTTGCAGCCTGGCTGGATCATCTCCATGTGGACTGCTGTGGTACCCAAAGGGAGGTGTTGGCACTCGCCTATCGCGCTCTGTTCTCTCTTTGTAGACTGCAGGCGCTAACACCACCGACAAGGAGCTAGAGGTTCTGTCCTTGCACAATGTCACCTTTGAGGACGCGGGGGAGTACACCTGCCTGGCGGGCAATTCTATCGGGTTTTCCCATCACTCTGCGTGGCTGGTGGTGCTGCCAGGTACTGGCTTCTGCTGCTGCTCACGCTGCACCTGTCTTCTTGGGTGCTGTCTCAGGACATGCCAAAGCTGCCAGGGACTTCAGGGGCCCTCTTAGGGCTTATTGCTGCCCATCCTGTGAAACTCACCCAGGCCTTGTGCTTGGTATGGGAACATGAACCTGCCCTGCCTATCTTGGTCCTTGCAAGGGCCTCTTCTCTAGCAGGGCCCCCCATAGTCCTGATCTGAGGCTCTGGCATTTCCTGGGTGCCTGGGTAGCGGTGTGGGTGCTTCTGGCTCTGCTGGGCTTCTCTCCTGGGTTTTTCTTCTGGGTGTGTTCTCTGCTGACTCTCAGGTGAGTGGGGGCCACTGACCCCTCCTCTCTAAGTACCCCAGATCCCTTCCCTCCCCCACTGAGGCCTGTGGTTCCGGCCTGGGGAAAGTTTGGCAAGGCTGGATTAGACCCCAAAATTTGTATCTTTGCAGCTGAGGAGGAGCTGATGGAAGCTGATGAGGCTGGCAGCGTGTACGCAGGTGTCCTCAGCTACGGGGTGGGCTTCTTCCTCTTCATCCTGGTGGTGGCAGCTGTGACGCTCTGCCGCCTGCGCAGTCCCCCAAAGAAGGGCCTGGGTTCACCCACCGTGCACAAGGTCTCTCGCTTCCCACTTAAGCGACAGGTAACAGAAAGTAGATACCAGGTTTTGAGCCCCCTGTCCTGCCTTGAGTCTCCTAGAGTCCCAGCAGGGCCTGGGGCCTGCCTGGGACATACTTCTCTGTGGTTGGGTGGGCTGATAAACTCTTTTATCTCTGATCTCCATGTGTTGCCCAAGTTACTCTGAGGTGCAAAACATTTTTAGTAGTCTTCAGTCACCACTGTATAGCGGCCAGCCCTTTTCTTGGCCCCACACCTTGCCTCATGGACTTGACCTTGCCATCCTGGAGGCTCTACCACCCCACCCCTTTTCCAATGCCCAGTCCACATTGTGTGGTACCAACCTGTCCTGATGACCCAAGCAGGTGTCCTTGGAATCCAACTCCTCTATGAACTCCAACACGCCCCTCGTCCGGATTGCCCGGCTGTCCTCAGGAGAAGGTCCTGTTCTGGCCAATGTTTCTGAACTTGAGCTGCCTGCTGACCCCAAGTGGGAGCTATCCAGGACCCGGTCAGTGGTGGTGAGGGACAATATGTACTTGGTGGGGTTTAGTCTATACCTGGTGTGGGTTCTGGGATTGGGGGCTAGGCTAGGTGGCTATTAGGCAGGGGCTTGTTGGGAGGTATTCCTGAGATACTCCAGGGAGAGGTTCTTTGTCTTCATGAGCAAGTGCCCTAGGCTTCTGAGATATAGTGGTATCTCAGAATCCCATGAGGGTTGGGACTGCTTAGCATACACTCACTGCCTCTGTTTCTGTGGTCAGGCTGACACTTGGTAAGCCTCTCGGAGAAGGCTGCTTTGGACAGGTCGTCATGGCAGAAGCTATTGGCATCGACAAGGACCGTACTGCCAAGCCTGTCACCGTGGCTGTGAAGATGCTGAAAGGTAAGGAGGGCGGGAAGTAGAGGGAGCATTTGAGGGCTATGGGCCCTCTGCTGACACCCCTGTTCCTGGCACAGATGATGCCACTGACAAGGACCTGTCGGACCTGGTATCTGAGATGGAGATGATGAAAATGATTGGCAAGCACAAGAACATCATTAACTTGCTGGGGGCCTGCACACAGGGTGGTAGGTCAGGTGGTAGGTGGGCACGCTGGTAGATGGAGCTCCGGAGTCTCAGGGCATCTCTAAGGTGCTTGTGCTTCCAGGGCCCCTTTATGTGCTGGTGGAGTATGCAGCCAAGGGCAATCTACGGGAGTTCCTTCGGGCACGGCGGCCTCCAGGCATGGACTACTCCTTTGATGCCTGCAGGCTACCAGAAGAACAGCTTACCTGCAAGGATCTAGTGTCCTGTGCTTACCAGGTGGCACGGGGCATGGAATACTTGGCTTCCCAGAAGGTGGGCAGAGACAGGGCCCAGGATGGGTGGGTGGGGGGGTCTCTCTGGGTGGAAGAACAGGTGACAAGCTTACCTGAGCTGGGGAGCGATCAGCTTAGCCCAGGTTCCTTGTCTCCTCAGTGTATTCACAGAGACTTGGCTGCCAGAAACGTCCTGGTGACCGAGGACAATGTGATGAAGATTGCAGACTTTGGCCTGGCCCGAGATGTGCACAATCTGGATTACTACAAGAAGACCACAAATGTGAGCTCTGGTCCTGCATGGTTGGGGTGTAGGGCCCCCAGGAGCCCCACACGAGAGCCAACATCTCTCCCTCTGCCCAGGGCCGGCTACCTGTGAAGTGGATGGCACCAGAGGCCCTTTTTGACCGAGTCTACACCCACCAGAGTGATGTGTATGTGTCCCCACGTAGGATGGGGGTAGGGAGATCTGAAGACAGACGAGGCACGAGTTGCACTTTTGCAGCCTTCAGGGTCCTGGTCCCCTCCTTAGGCCACCAGCACAGCGCTGGCTTCTCCTTATCCTGGTGCCCCACTTTGCCCATCGGTGGTGTGTCCTGGTGCAGGGCTGCTGCAGTAATGGGCCAGGGGTAACATGCCTTCTGTCCTCACTCCCCTGCAGCTGGTCCTTTGGTGTCCTTCTCTGGGAGATCTTTACTCTGGGGGGCTCACCGTATCCTGGCATCCCAGTGGAAGAGCTTTTCAAGCTATTGAAAGAGGGCCACCGCATGGACAAGCCAGCCAACTGCACACATGACCTGTGAGCCTCGCTCATTTCTGTACCCAGTCCCTGGGGTGGCAGGATTCCTACCAGGACCCTTTGGATGTGTAGGGCAGCCTGGGGGTGAGGTGGGGATGGGCAGCAGGCCAAGGACTCATACCTGTATTTGCCACAGGTACATGATCATGCGGGAATGTTGGCATGCCGTGCCTTCACAGAGGCCCACCTTCAAGCAGTTGGTAGAAGATTTAGACCGCATCCTCACTGTGACATCAACTGACGTAAGTGTTCCTCAGTCCTGCCCCCTCTGTGGCTGCCTTGCTTACTGTGTTACTCCTTGGAGCTCCAGTGGAGGGACTGACCTTTGGCGGGGGGCATAGCCTGAACAAAGATGGTGTGGGATAGAAGGAGGGTGCATGCTGAGGGACAGCCCTGACAACCATGTCCACCAAACAGGAGTACTTGGACCTCTCTGTGCCGTTTGAGCAGTACTCGCCAGGTGGCCAGGATACTCCTAGCTCCAGCTCGTCCGGGGATGACTCTGTGTTCACCCATGACCTGCTACCCCCAGGCCCACCCAGTAATGGGGGACCTCGGACGTGAAGGGCCAACAGTCCCACAGACCAAGCCCCAGCCAATGTTTACGCGGACCCTAGCCCGCCCTGCTACTGCTGGTGTGCAGTGGACCCTAGCCAGCCCAGTGCAATGGGCCAACAAAAGACAAGACTTCCTGCGTGTTTATCCTTGGCTCCTGGGTGCAGAAGCCCCTTGGGAACATGCACTGCTGTACAGTGATCTCCTGACTGGCCAGGGCCAGGAGCACCAAACGAGAATGTAAAAGGCCCACCCTGTGCAATCCTGGGGTTCTGGGTCTCTCATTTCCCACTGCTACCTTACCGGGACCATTGTAGAGAGGATTAGACTCCATGTCCAGAGTGGGCCTTGGCTTTTTTGGTGCCCAAAGCTGAGCCTGCAGGGAGGCTTTGCTCTGTGTGGCAAGCTTCTCTCCTACACGGCACCTTGTGTCTGGAGGCATCATAGCTTGACTCCTTCAGGCTGCCTGCTTCCCAATCCTGCCCCTCAAAGACAGATTACGGGTAGCTGAAGGCGGGGGGGCATAACATCTATCAGAAAGGTTTATTCCAGAAGAAAATGTACATTTATATAAATAGATGTTGTGTATGATATATATATATATATATACATACATATATATAAAAGAATATCTATATGGAAAAAGGCAAAGCTGAGGCCCAAGGGAGCAAGATACTCCATGGGGCTCACTAGTAAACTGGCACGAGCAGGCTGAGAAGCAAGGGGCTTTTCTGGCACCGCAGTTTTGTTTGTACCTGGACCTGTATATTTGTAAAGCTATTTATCAACCCTTGGAGCTCCAGTCCCCAACCCCAGGTTCATAGCATTTAGTCCCAGGGTATTGCAGACATTTTAAGTTGTAACTTATTAACAGCTAAAAGAGGTTTATGCTGGATTTAAGGAGTTGCTGAGAACGTGTGTCTGGCTCTCACCGGGCTGGACGTGCCTCTTGGTGCTTGAGTGGCTCTCCTAGATAGAGCTGGCTCCAGGGAGCGTTTTTTGTTGCCTTTGGCCCTCTTTTGTGGGGGATTAGATTTATATAGGAACTTTAGGAGTTGTTTAAAATTTTCAAGGTGAACTGGTATTTTTCATACAGATTATTCTAATTGCTATGTATTTCAGGCAGGAGCCTGTGCCCAGGGAGGGGCTGGCCCTGCAAGAAGGTTCAGATGTTAATAGATATCTGTTACAAGTTTATCTATCTATAATTTATTGTGTTTTTACAAGTTGTTTTGCTGTAGGCTTAACACTTCCTATGCAGTGCTTCTAGACTTTTATAGCCTAGACTGCTACCTTTCAAAGCTTGGGAGACAGTGGTGAATGCAATTTTGTTACTCTCTGTACTGTTACTGGGCCCTAGGCTTGGGTGGCTGTCCCTTGCCTGTCAGCCAGCGGGGTCAGGACAGTGGCTCAGGGTGACTTTCTTGGGGCCTAGCATATGGTTTGCCAGTCCACACTGGCAGGTATGGTTTTGTTAACACAGCCAATAAAGAGATAACTGGTTCTGATTTCACTGAGTGCCTCTATTTCTGTTCTGAACTGGTACAGCTGTGTCCTTGTTGCCCAAGGGGACAGGTTCTGAGGTATGTCCCCAGGGGAGGAGGGATCATAGCACCTGGGGATTCAGCAGCCTCTGGCTGGTCCCTAGAAGAAGGTACTTACTGGTCCCAGGGTCCAAGGGGACCGCTTTTCCTTCTCAGGGTAAGGACAGCTGGGCTGCAGACTGCCTTCCTGTGGCCCAAAAGTGTCAGGCTGGTCAGGATTAACAGAGTATAGAGGTGCCAAGGACAGGATGCAAGGAAGTTGTGTCCATAGGAGGGGACCATGGATATGTATGTGGAGGAAGTGTTCTGGGTCTCTTCAGTCCCCTGACTGTCCTGACGGGAGGGGTCTCATGAGGACAGTGGGTGCTTAATTATATTTGAAAGTCCTCTGGAGAAAAGGCAGGTAGCCAAACCCCTGGCTTAAGCAATCTACACTGGGCCAGGTATGGTACAGGGGATCTGAGTTTAAGGCAAAGCTGGTCTACATAATGAATTCCAGGACAACACAGAGAAAACTCAGTGTTTCCTTCCTACATCTGTTTTGTCTGTTGTACTTTATAACCATGGGAGAAGACCTTGGGACTGAATGAATGTCCACCCTGGGTGCACCCCTTGGTAGGATCAGGCCCACCTTCTAGGTGAGGGGATTTTTTTTTCCCAGACAGGGTTTCTCTGTGTAGCCCTGGCTGTCCTGGAACTCACTCTGTAGAGCAGGCTGGCCTTGAATTAAGAAATCTGCCTGCCTCTGCCTCTTAAGTGGTGGGATTAAAGGCGTGCGCCACCACTGCCCAGTGAGGGGGATTTGTTTAAAAGTCAAGATGATTGGAGTCTTGGTTCTAGACTGAAAAAGCTTGAGGGATCTTAAGGGAGGTTCTGGGTTTTAGGCCATGACTCTCTGTTGGTTACCCATAGCAACTTGAGGGCACAAGATAGTTTCAGGGACTCAAGCCACACAGACACATGATGATAGTGACTAGGCAGAAGGCAGCTAAAGGGTCTGACTAAAGCCTGCAGAACATCATGTGTGTATATATGAGCACGTGTGTGCAAGTATGTGTAGGGTCGTGGCACCAGGAGGATGCATTATCCCTGAAACAAGCTTGACTACCTAAGAGAGCTGTCAACCTGTAGCGCCCTCTAGTGCCATGCTGAGCATAGCTTTGTATGGTAATCTGGAGGCCCTTTTCAACTCCACAGCTCTTGTGCATCTAGGGAAAGCTAGCACCAAGGGGTTGGTCCACAGGGACAAGAATGGTCCTGAGAGATGTGGGGGCCATAGGTCAGGCCACTGCACCAACAGGGTTTCCTGGGTGGCCACTGCCCAGTGAGGCTCTATGTCATCAAAGACCGGATTTGCACCCAAATCTCCCTTGATGTGCTTCAGTCAGGGTCCTTCTGCCATGCCTAGTCTCCTCTGGAGGAATCTATTCCACTGCCTTGCCTTTTGAACATGGGTAGTAATAATGGTGGATGGTTTCCTGGCTTGCTTTGGCTAGTACCAGGAGCAGGTTAGTACAAGGACACTCCTGCTTATCGCCACTGTCCTGTAGCTGGCTATCACTCTGGGTTAGGGTGGGTCTTAGTGTTCAGAGGAGCAGCAGCAAGAATTATCTTCTGAGTTAGGGAGATGACTCTGATTTATTTAGAGTACTTGCTGCTCTTGCAGAAGATCTGGTTTTATTCCCAGCACCCACACGATGGTCACAGCCATCTCTAACTCCAGTTTTAGGGGATATAACCAGGACTGTGGGCAATGGATGTACACATGGTACACATACATACCTGCAAGCAAAACAGATAAAAATTAAAAAAAAAAGAAAAGAATTCCCAAGAAGGGAAGAAACCAGTTGTGTGTTAAATGTCCTGTTTTTTTCCAGTGAGAGACTCGGGCACGATCACTCCCCTACTTCCTGGCACACAAGGCTTTCCTCAAGAGTGACTTGGGGATGGACTTGAATTTACTGTGTAAGTCCACCTCATCTGAATGTTTGCTTTGTTCTGAATACAGCCAGTGGGCGTGCTGTGCCCTTTAAAAGGCTTTTCTTCCTCACCAACAAGCAGTTCCTACCCTTGCCCTGAGACTTGTACTTCTTGAGCCTGGGGATCAACGTGACTTAAATCAAGCATTCTAGAAGACACCAAGAACGGCTACAGGAGGATACACACTACATTCTGGTGTCCTGGGCTCTGGGCAGCAGTCACTGATGAGCTCAGATGAATACTATATGTAACTTTATCCTAACACCCAGACCCTCCTCCCAGCTAAGGTTCCCAAAGCAAGCCCTAAGGTGGTGCTTGGGAAACTGCCTCCACCAGGCCCACTGTCCTCCACCCATCCCTGTGGCTGGATCCTTTGTGTGGGCACAGATCACATTTCCCTGGGATTCCTCAGCCAAGGTCCTAGCTCCTGCCTACCCTGTGCAGCTCATGAGAAAGTTGGGCCATGACTAGTCTGAGCGTTGGCAGGCTGGGAGAGTCTGGTTAGGTATGGGGACTCCCACCCTAGACACACCATTATACAGCAGACAAGTCATCAGTGGCACTTTATTCAGTCAATTTCTTACATCAAGGTGTTTAGAAAACAACATCATGCAGCCTGCTAGCCCCATAGGGTCCTGGATTAGCCTAGAGTCTGAGAAGTCCTTCCTCGTCAGCTTCTACAAAACAGAGCTGTTATCACAGGATGAGGGTATATAGGCTTCCTCAGATAGGTCCCACAAGTCATGAGCCTGGAACCAAGGCTCGAGTCCCCAGATGTTGAGCTGGCACTCACCTAGGGGCCGAGGGGAGGGTCAAGACCCACTGAAATCTGAACACACCTGGTGGCCTCAGCACAATCATTGGAGCTTAAGGTGGTCTGAGTTTCCACTCAGTTTCTTGAATAGATTGCTCAGGGTTCAGAAGTATCACTTTGTGCTGTTACATGAACATGGAAGATGTCTACACATGATTTAGCTAGGGGCTCTGGGACCCCTGGAAGACAGAAGAGGGTACAGAACTTGCTCCCCTACCATGGACCTAGGAGACACAGTCCAAGACCATGAGAATGGCTTTTAAGAACTGCATGGTGCCCATCACATTTAAGATGTTAACAGGAGCCTGGAATTTAGGTGCCAGCTTCCCAGATCCTGTGTGGGAATGTGATTTGGAGTGAGAGAGGTAACACCAGACTCCTGGGTCGAAACAGGTGCAGACAGCTCCCGAACATATGCCCTGAGCAAAATGCTGAAGTACAGGACAGTTATGACAGTTGAAACACAGCCAGCTTTCAAACGCTCAGTCTGAGTACAGTTCTCAGTCCTGGATCTTCCTTTTTTTTTTTTTTTTTAGGGTGGTGGTGGTGATAGTGGTTCAAGACAGGGTTTCTCTGTGTGGCCCTAGTTGTCCGCCTTTGCCTTCCAAGTGCTGGGATTAAAGGCGTGCGCTGCCATCACTGCCTGGTGGATCTGGTATTTCTAACTCTGACCCAGCTGTACTACATAAAGTCAGTGAAGCAAACAGATGTGGGGACAACTCCAAAAACCAAGGGAAACATCCACTGGTAGACCTAGCACGTGTGTTTGCTAAGGTCCTGTAGTGGGGTGATAGCGTGACCTGTGGGGACAGAGCCCAGAGTGGAGGTTAGAATTCCTGAGTCAGCAGCAGCCAGTGCAGGCCACTGACAGTGCCCAGTAATACAATAAAGGATGAAGACGACAGGCAGACACAGGCTCATACCCTCTACTGTGGGGACAGACTTGGCAACCATAGTCTTGTCTCCTAGGGACACCAGGATTCAGATGTGACCATGGAGCCACTAGGCTCCTTCCACTGTTACCCTGCACAGGTTTACATGCAAGAATCATCTTATTCCTGCTTAGCATAATATGTTTCCTTTAACAGTTTAGAAAGACGTTTTGAGAAACTGAGAAAGTTCCATTCTGCTTGCTGCTTCTCTGTACATGTTCACAATCCTGTCTGGAGTCAAGGATATTTTTTTTCTGGACAGGGACTTGCTAAGTGGCCCAAGCTGAACTCATGATCTTCCTCCCTCTGTGCTCCAAGGATGGGGTTACAATGTGAAGGTGGTGGTGAGGCCACAGGACACCCAGCCCTGGCCTGTCCAAGGAGCCATTTCCAAATGAGAAAGGCTGCTGGCCACTCAGCAAAGAGCTCTAGATGTCCACTCGGTGCCAGTGAGCTGTTGGCGGGCAGGGAACACCACTGAAAGCTCTGGCATCACAGGACAACTTCCTCACCCCTTGGTGGCTGGAGCACAGCCATGACCACTTGTGCTAAAGAAGCTGGAGCCTACAACATACAGACATTCTCTTGTGAAGCCCCATCTTGCACACTGTCCTGTGAGATAGGACTTGAATTTTATGTTACAAGCCACACAAAGCCTCAGGTATATTCAAGTTGCAGGTGCCTGTTCTATCCCCCAGGCCTGTTCAGCAATGCAGATGTCCAACAATAAAGATTTCATTTTCAAAGGCTTCTTCAGTGTGTGTCACCCACTATATTAGCTCATGAATTAGGTGGACAGTCATGTATGAAAATTCAGTACTAGTCAGTTAAAGAATTAAGGAGATCAATGGTGAACTGAGAGAGCTCTAGTCAACCTGCCTCAGAATCCATACAGGACAGAGACACTGCTGTCAGGGACCTGTGGTTAAGACAACTGTGAAGGCGTGAGCAGACAGAGCTATGGACACTGGCATTTAGGAATCTCAATCCCTCAGACTGATGGCAGTATCTTCAGAGCAAATCAGCCTGCACATTTGTGTTTGTCTAACTCCTATCCCAAGGCCTATGAGGACATGCAGTCACATCCTCTTGGCTCCACTTGGTGCTGGGGGTCCAGTTGGTTCTCACTCTCCTCTCCCGGGATGGAGGTTCGATCAGATCCTGATCCAGTAAGGACACATACAGAGAAATGCCTTCCTACCAAGCCTGGCCAGAGCCATCTCTGAAGCTAGGGATGAGTGTGGGGCTATGATCCTATCGGCAGCTGTGCCTTAAGCCAAGGGTTAGGGCCATTTAGTAACATACTACGGCGTGAGTCCAGACACAGCCACCCTCTCCGACTCCAGCCGGCTTTGTGGAATGATGAAAATTAAAAATTGCTTCATTATGGAAGTTTCTGATTTATTCCAGACAAATTATTAGATTTGCCACTAAGAATCCCCTCAAAGCAATCACTTTTGTGTGCCATGCCACCGAAGTTGGCATAGCACGATGAAGGCAGACAGTGTGGGCTGAAAGCCGGCAGCTCTAATTCTTCACTTCTGCAGCCTCTTTCTCAGCCTTTTCCTTGGCCTTTTCTTTCTCTTCCACTTTTTCTTCCTTTTCTAGTGTGGCCACAATTTCGGCTACCTGGGTGGTAGAGATCTGAACATCTTCTTTGTTCACCAAGTCGATTACCTACACGCACAGGGGAGGGGGACTTAGGAGGGGCTCAGCACTGCATTCATCCGCTGACCCCAACAGCTCCAGGAGGCAGCCCCGACTCCTCCTCTGAGCCATCCTTGGCGGGGCACTTGCCATTTTACTGCATAGGTGCATAGGTTCCTCCTGTCTCAGACCTCCAAGGGCCATAGACTTCACAGCAAGGGTGTGGCATCAGTTCCCTATCCCAGCCAGCATGGCCCTGCCACACTACTAGAAGCCTAGGGCCTGCCCTGAACATGGCTTCCCTGGTACAGCAAGGGATGGGGATTGGGGTACATCTGTTCCTGCCCTGTAGACTGAGGGAAAACATGAGAAATGCTCAGCATGTATGTCTGATAATACCTGTTTTAAAATGGAACTAAAAGAAATTAACCAGTATTTCTGGCTATATATAGAAAAATCACAAACTTGCCAGGTGTACTGAGAACCATGATGGCAATGGCAAATTTTCCCCCCTCAAAACTGTAACTTATAATTTAAGTAGGTTCATGACAATTTGCAGGCTGGAATCCAGGCTTCCCCTAGAGGCTGACAGACCTGGAGCTTAGCAACTAAACGTACAAGCTCTACCTACTCAGTGTCTCTCAGGTCGCAGGTAGCCCCAAAAGGGGTCCTGGCAGAGGTGTTTACCCTGATCCTCAGATCTAATAGGGATGCAAGGTCCTACGGTACATGTGGAAACAGTCCAAGGCTGCATGTTGGAGCGCACATGTGGCAGGGCAGGGGACATTTTCTTATCTCACCAGTATGTCTGGAACTTTAGTAACTTCTTAATTCCAGTGTCATTTCAAATGAGAGCAAAGGGCTAAGACACTTGGGCTTGCAAAGCTAACCTTCCAATAGCCTTCATTTTGAAAGGATTTATTGATTTTTATTATGTACATTGGTGTTTTGCCCGTAGGCATGTCTGTGAAGGTGTCACATCCTCTGGAGCTAGAGTTACAGACTGTTGTGGGCTGCCATGTGGGGGTGGGAACTGAACCTCATTCCTCTGGAAGAGCAGCTAGTACCTGTAACCAATGACTGATCATCTTAAAACTCGGAATAGGCAGCCCCTCCACAAACCCCTGGGCCCTAAAACAGGAAAGCAGCCAGGCCGGCCTGGCTCAGTTTGCACTGACCCACCTTGACAAGGTCATCGATGTTGATATTACCGTCCTTATTTTCATCCAGGGCTGAGGTCAAGCTGATGAGCTTGTGTTCTGGAATGTGCTTGATTTGCTTCATGGCGCTGATGAGCTCACTGACGCTGATGACACTCTCCCTGGGGAGTGCAGTCTGCATGTGAGACTGGCCAGGTGCTTGGTCTCACACCTTACCCACTGCTCTTCCCACAAGCTCTGATCCTGAAGCCATGCATGAACTAGAAATATCAGCAGGACTTCTCCCACAGTGAGATCCTAAGCCTCTTTCCCTTCAAGATGCAAGGCTAGCATGGACCCTTACAGAAAGCATCCTTGGATGCTGGGGAGGTTGCTTAGCAGCTGTCAGTATTCTTACTACATGAGGACCTGAGTTCAAATCCTCAGAACCCATGTAAAAAGCTGGTAGCAGTCACACATGTGTCTATAACCACAGTGCTATTGGGTAGGGGCAGGCATAGGAAGATCATGGGCTTGTAGGCTGACAGTCTCCATGTGCACATAAGCATGTATACCAGCATACACACACATATAGCACACATACAAATACCACACTCACACACATGCTCATGCATACCACATATACACATATACATAGAAAACTGAAAAAAAGTCTTGAGGCTGGAGAGATGGCTCAGTGGTTAAAAGCAATTATTGAACTTGCAGAAGACTTGAGTTCAGTTCCCAGAACCCATGTTGGGTAGCTCACAATCGTCTATAATTCCAGCTCTAGGGGATCTGACACTTTCTTTTGGCCTCCATGGGTACCACACACATGTGCATATCCCCACAGTGGGGAGCACCACGGGTCCTTAGGCCCATGCCTTCCAGGCCGCCAACAACCAATTCAAGGACCTAGAGTAGAAGCTGAGCCCAGCTATAGCCATCTGCCCTCACTGTAGTCTACAGTCAGGACTTGTGGCAAGTCCAGTCATAGCTGGGTCACAAAAGCATGGAGTGTCTCACCGTCTGCTGGTGTCTGCTCAGGAAGGCAGACTGTCCACAATGGTGTCATACCAGGGTTAGAAAAGGGAAGAAGCAAGAGAAGCCTGACAGTTTGAAGAACCAGGAGCCAAGTGCAGTTAAGACTAAAGCTCAAAAGGATGGGAAGGCAGGGAAGAGGCAGCTCTGATCTACCATGTAAAACAAGCATGGAGATACAGAAACTGAGCTGTGAAGGGAGGGAAAATGAGAGCAAAGACCTCATGTAATCCTGGCTGCCCCCGGGCCCTGGGTGAGGTGGACAAGTAGAGGCCAAGGGAGATACACTTTGGAATCAGAGGCTCACTCACCCCGTCTGGGCGCTCTCATCGGGGCCCAGCTTGCCATTGTGTTGCGTAGTCTCCAGCTGTGCAATCAGGCCATCGATCTGCCCGATCATCTGCTGCACTCGCTTTGACAGCCTCTTGCTAGCTGTAGACTCTTCTATGTACTTCTCCTCACCCGTCTTTGAAAGTTCCTTCTTGATCTCCTGTAAGTCCTAATTTAAAAAGTTTATCCCCAAAAAGAGGGAGGGTTCTACATTAATTGGAACTTAAAAATTAAGCCATTACTTTGTGCTGGGATGTGGCCCAGTAGTACAAGGTACTATGCACAAGGTCCCGTGTTCGATCCCCAGCTCCACAAAACAGAAATCAATCAAACAAAAGAATTAAATTCAGCCTTAGAAATTGGAGAATCTTATTTCTCTCATGAAAATGTATTCTTATTAATTTATTTTCCTAAGTTCAAACTTTAAAATCTATTCTGAATTTCTACTTCCTTTGTAGTTAGCAATGAATAAATACAAAGGCTCAAGGAAGCCCAAGCACCGCCTTCTTTACATGGGTCAGAGATCACAGGGCTAAGAGCAGGGCGAGGAGCAGAGGGGAGTGAGGCGCTGCCTTGTCTGGTGAAAAATGTGGTTTCTGGTGAAGTCACATAGCCAGAGGGGACTACCACAGGGAAGATGAGAAATAGAAATTGATTTTTAGCAACAATCTCTAAATGATTACTTTCTCCAACAGAGTGGGGATAATGGTATTGTTACTTCAGAGCAGAAAACAGCGAGTGTTGGGGATGAGGATGTAGCTAGAGGAACGACACTTATCTAGCACTATGAACGGAAGAAAAAAAAGGGGGCGGCAAAGAGGGAAGGGAGGGCAATCACTAGATAAAAAAAAAGGAAGTACTGTGGACGAAAGTATGATTCAAGCATTAAGTGAATAAGCTGTCCCCATGACACCTACTTACACAGGCCCAATCATCTCCCCACCCTCTCCAGTGTCAGCTGAGGGAGGGCTACCTACAATGGTC
The DNA here is from genome assembly GCA_036184795.1 of Tokudaia tokunoshimensis. Taxonomy (NCBI): domain Eukaryota; kingdom Metazoa; phylum Chordata; class Mammalia; order Rodentia; family Muridae; genus Tokudaia; species Tokudaia tokunoshimensis. The sequence goes on along the minus strand of BTHU01000014.1, from coordinate 72,535,474 downwards.
TGCATCCCTGAACCGCATGTCCACCCACCTCACTGTAGTCCTGGACATCCTCCTTCAGCAGCTCCAGCTCCTCCTTCTCCTTGGTCAAGGACTTCTTCTGCTCCTTTATCTTAGAGCAGGCGTCACTGAGGATGTCAATTTCCTCCTTGGTAATCTCCTCTCCCTGGAAAGAAATGAGTAAGTGGATATACCCTAAGTTCAGGGAACAAACAGCTTCCGTTCTCCCCTAAATGTTGAAAGCCTTTCTGTTCACACCACACAGGCAAGCACTTGAGGACAGCCTCAAGTGAGTTGCAACTCTGCTCTGAGCTATGCTGGCTCTCCCCAAATGCTTCCTTAGATTCCCCAGGATTCCATCCCCAGGCGAGATTGACCTGCCTTTTGCTCTATGGGACAGCCTTTGTTTTCTAGAATGTTATAGGAGATGGATTACCAGCTCTGCTTCTTTTCATCAAATCACCTATTTTGACTTCCAATGGTAAAGTATTTCTCATCCGGACAGCAACACTGTAACAGTGTTCTCCTTCTTAGTGGCTTTCAGTAGCTACAATGACAGCTGCTCTGGGTGTCTCAGTGAGGCGCAGAGCAGCTGATCACAGGGTCTAAGTTTGTTGCTCTAGAAAACCATTAGAGTGGTTTCCAAAGTGACCCAGGCCCTCCACACATCCTCACCAACACTGAATGGAGGGTCACATTTTTCTGTGTTGTAGCACTGGGCACTGAGCTTATGGTCCTGAGCACACTATGTAAGGAGCATGCTATGTAAGCACCTTCATGCAACCATATCTGCAGCCCTATCTTACATTTTTAAAAGACTGTTTATGAGTATGTACATGGGTGTGTTTTGCCTACAAGTATGTCTATGTACCACATGTCTGCCTTATTCCTGAGGAGACTAGAGAAGGGGGCATTGGTTCCCCTGGATTGGAGTTATAGACAGTTGTGAGTTGCCATGTGGGTGCTGAGAATCAAATCTGGGTCTTATGGAGGAGCAATGCCTGCTCCTCCTCTCCTGATCATGTAGCTCACCTTCAAACCTTCCAGTACAGGTGCCGTATCCTTCAGTACCTCTGAGGGCAGGATCACATCAGCCATCTTGGGCTGAAGCTCGGGCCCTGGCCTCCCAGGAACAGTGGCTTCTGCTACTTCTGGCTGGATGTCCTTCTGAAATGTAAGGAGTACCACACTGTCACCCTAGTTACCTGGATTTGGTTCTACACTCAGCATGCCGCCCTGACAGGTCACACTTAGAATACTCTGCAGTGACAGGGAGACCGACCGATCACTATCCAGCACCAAGAATTCCCTTGACCTACGACGAGTCAGCCACCCGAGGCCACCTCAACAGATTCAGTCAGAGCATGTTGCTCCACCTTAGGGACTGAGACTAGGTGAAGGGATGCACATGAATAACCTAGGCAACCCCAAGCTCCAGTAACATTACAGCTTCCTGCAGCTTCTGAGACCACAGAAGCCAAGAGGTGAGCACAGTCATGAGGAGTCAGTAACTGGCAGGAAAACAACCCAGAGGAGGAGGGTCCCTTGGTGACTCCTGCTTGCTTGCTAAACTGGCCCCTCCTATGCCAATGGTGACTAGAGAGTTAGATGTCACACCATGTCTTCTACTGCACTATCCAACTCTACAGCCAAGCACTCCTGTGCCCTTGAACCATTTTGACTCCAGCAGAGAAAGACAGGATAGGCCTGAGAGCCACACACAGCTACAAGACAGACTCTAAGGAACGTGGCTAGGGGAGCTCTGGGCCCCACAGAGTGTCGGTCCGTCAGTGCAGGCTGCTCACCACAGCCTCAGCAGCTCTCTTCAGTTCTTCCAGGTGTTCTTGCTTGATGGCGGCCTCTTCCTGCAGTGTGGCCTCCAGCTTCGCCTTGTTGTCTACCTGTTCGCCCTCCACCTCTGCCGCTTTTACCTGAGCCTCCTTTGCCTTCAGAGGAAAGGAGAAAGAAGAAGGTGACTGCAGTGAGCCTGAGGTGCCAGATCTGAAGTGCCCGGGCTTACCTCTCTCTGCACAGTGTTACCACCCAGGCTTCAGACAAGACAACGGAGTACACGATGGCATGTGCCTCCTGTGTGTAAGGCTTCTATGGTAAGGTTCCCCATCCATAGGGGACTGTTTGAGTTAAAGTATAAGAAAATAATAAAAAATAATGCCTCAATTCAGATCTGCCACGCTGGCACTGCTGTGCCTGAGACTGTGCTCTACAGGAGGCTGGGCAGGGAAACAAACCAGGGAGCTGACAGAGAACAGGAAGACCCAGGTCTCTTGGAAGAGCTCCCACAGCTGTGAAGGTGAGGGTCCCATCCCAAGCTCACAGAGATAAGGAATCGAAAGGGTCTTCTGACAATACATACCACAATTTCTGGAAGGGTCTGCAAGGTGGACTTCAGCTGGTCAGCAGGTGAGAGGGTGTCTGGGAGGTACATGGCCCGGGACAGTATGAGCAATGACGTGGGGATCTCATGATGCAGGTGCAAGTCCAGCCACTGGAAGCAAAGCACAGTCACTGGGCATGCTGTCCTTGCCTTACCAGCCCCACAGCCCCAGTGCCTCTCCTGCAAAGTGATGGACACCCACTCCACAGTTTCCTTCTATGGCTCTGTTTAGCTGAGAGATACAGACTCTGGGTGCCACAAGCAAACATGACTGGAGCAAATCGGCTCATTAAGTCACTAAAATGCATTTCCAAAAGATGGTATTTCAAAAATGTCTTTCAGGGACTGGAAAGATCACTTGCTGCTTCTGCAGAGGACCTGGGTTCAGTACCTAACATTCATATGGCAGCTTACAACTCATTCTAACTCCAGTTAGGGGGTACCTGACACCCTCTTCTGGTCTCCATAGGCACTTGCATGCATGAGGTATACAAACATGCATTCAAATACCCATACAAATAAAATAAGCATTAAAAATATACCCAATATATATAAAGCATACTCATGCATACCCTTCAGTAAACTGAACAACTAATCATCAGCTCCTGGTACCTTGAGAATGGTCAGTGTGCTTTGAGCTTAAAAACAGGCTTGTACACTGGCCCAGGAATGGTGGTGCTTACCTGTAATCCCTGCCCTAGCTGAGGCAGGGGGATCACACAATCTATGGCAGCCTAGGCACTTAAAAAATAAAAACAGGCCTAGGGTACAATATATACATACATTACATGGTACCTGTTATATTTGTAACTTACTCCTTTACTTACGTTTATTTATTTGGAAGGGGTGGCAGCACATGCCACAGAGGCATATGACTTGAACTCAGAGGATGACATTTGGGAGTCATTCTTCCCTTGTATTACATGGGTTCTGGAATCGAACTCAGGTTGTCAAATGTGGAGTACCTTTACTCATGGGACTATCTCACTGGACCATGTGTTTGGATATAAATAAGAATAATTTTAGAAGTTCTGAGGCAGAAGGATACCCAGAAATTTGAGGCTAGCCTGGGCCTTGTCTAAAAATGAGTATGAGATCTTGTCTAAAAAAATGTTCCCACTTTCTTTTTTGACTTTTGGAGGGCAGGCTGATGGGGTGGCTTACACCTTTGATCTCAGCATTTTAGGAGGCAGGGGCAGAGGTGAATGGATCTCTGTCAATTCAAGACCAGTCTAGTCTACACAGCAAGTTCTAGGACAGCCACAGCTATACAATGAGACCTGGTTTCACACAACAAAGAAAAATTTTTAGAGGGCAAAGGCTGTAGCCCAATGGCAAAAGGTTGCCTTAGTATATGTGCAGTCTTCTCCTCAACTTCCAATATTCTGTAAAACAAGTTGAAGGCCAATGAGATGGTCTATCAAGTAGAGCCATCCCACCCCCACCCTCACGACAAGGCAGGGTTTCTCTGTGTAGCCCTGGCTGCCCTGCAACTCACTATGTAGACCAGGCTGGCTTTTAACTAAGAGACCAGCCTGCTTCTGCCTCCTGAGTGCCGGAATTAAAGGCAAAACCACACCTGGTTTGATATACTTGTCTATAAACTATAACTTGAGATTGAGGTATAGATCCCATATTAGGCAGGTAGTCTATCAACTCACCTATTTCTTTCACTCTGCTTGTTTGTTCTGTGACAGGGTCTTACTTTAAAGCTCAGGCTAGCCTCAAACTCGGATCCTTCTGTCTCAAAATGTGCCACCACATTCAGGTCTGTGTGTATATGTATACTTCCTATCCTGTGCTGAGGACGGAATTCTGGGCATTTGTGCCAGATATGCATCCACTTGGGCCATACCCCAACTTCAGGGGCTTTTCTAGTTTGAAGACCACCCCCAACCCACACAAACAAAAACAAAACAAACAAACAAAAAAAGGCCTATGCTGGTCTGGAGCAAAGGTAGAGGAAAAAGCTATGAACCTGCCCCAAGCAGCCATCAAGGCCACATACCTGTTTCAGCTGGCCCTTCAGACGGTCTTCTGTGACACCGAGCGCTCGCATGCCTCGTGCTCGACAGGCTGCCTGCAATTCCTTCACAGTCAGACTGTCCACCCCTTCCTCAGAAATCAGCTGGAAGAGAAAGTAAGCCAATTACTGCTTTGCAAGATCATCCCAGATCTATGACACTGATGTTAACACAACTGGGGCAAACTATTGAATTAGAAACCATTTTCCTAGGGCTGGAGAGATGGCTCATCAGTTAAGAGCACTTGTTGTTCTTGCAGAGGCCCTGGATTTGGTTCTCGGCACCCCACGGTAGCTCACAACCATCTGTAACTATAGGTCCAGGTGGTCTGCTGCCCTCTTCTGACCTCCATGGGCACCAGGCACTCATGTGGTGCAAATGTAGGCAAAACATTCATATATATATAATTTTAAAAATGAAGGAGGAGGAGGAAAAGAAAGAGGAGGCAGAGGAGGAAGAAGAGGAGAAGCAGCAGCCGCCATTTTCCTGATATATTTTGCTGAGGTATTAGGCTGAGGTTCAGTGCCTTGAGACTTAAGGACCTATCCCTGGCATCGGACCCTGAGAGAGAGAGAGAGAGAGAGAGAGAGAGAGAGACAGACAGAGGGGGAGGGGAGGGGAGGGAGGAGGGGAGGGGAGAGAAGAGAGGAGAGGAGAGAGAAAGAAAGAGGAGGGGGAGACAGACAGACAGACAAAATAGTGCCACCAGAGCAGGTTCTGAGTCTCAAGTGATTTGAGACATCCAGAAACAAAAAAGGACCTTGAAAACACACAATGACTAGACTTAACCCCAGGATGTCAAAAATGCCACCTTCCTGTATGCACCTCCTAGAGAAGATGCCAGGGAGGACCTACTTCTTCCTGTGCTAGAACTCTGTCCTGTCAGCAGAATTAGCCCAGCACTGTCTGCTCATGATCTGCTACAGAATGCTCCATGTAGTGACAATTCTGGAATTCTGGTTTCTTTAAAAAAACAAAAAAATATTATAAGAATATATTTTCATTTTAAACCCAGGTGTGAGGTATGCGGCTGCTTCAGACTGTCCACAGCAGCTGACTATGATTTACCTTGTGCTCTAGTAGGGGTGTGATTTTGCCAACTGTAGATAGTTTCTGCAATTGTGTGACACTTGAAATTCTGAGAACTTTTCAGAGGGTATATAAATGTTAGGGCCCCAAGGGGTGTGGGGTTGTTAGCCATGGTTTGTTAAGTAGTAGTATGTGGAGGAGAAACAACAAGAAGAAATTAGATATTCTTTTTTTTTTTAAATAGTATAGAACAGAGTTTATTCAGGGCATGGGGAGGGGAGTAAAGAGGGTAGGAGAGGCAGAGAAAGGCAGAGAGAGAGAGTGAGAGAAGAAGGGAGGGAGGGGGAAGGGAGAGAGAAAGAGGGAGTAAGAAGAAGAAGAAGAAGAAGAAGAAGAGAGAAGAGGAGAGGACAGGAGAGGAGAGGAGAGGAGAGGAGAGGAGAGGAGAGGAGGCTGGCCATGAGCACATGGAGAGAGGGTGGAAGGGACAAGAGGACAGTGCAGGGCAGGAAGGCAGAGCAAGAGAGGAGTAAGAGAGCAAGAGTGAAATTAGATATTCTGATGGTGAAGATCAAACTTGTCCCAAGGAACTTGATGCTCCTAATCAGCAGAAAGTAGTCTAATGATATCATTCCCTTTCCAACCTCTGACTTTATTCAGAGATCTATTTCCTTTCCTCTTTACCCTTTTTTCTCTCCTCCCTAGTATTAAGAGTTGAAAGGGCAGAAGAAAAGGGGTGGAGAAAGGTAGAAGAAAGAGACGGCTGCAGTTTAGTGTCCACAGTGTTGAAGGACAGAGGCCCAATACCCTTATGACACCTTGGCCTCATACCCAGAGGTGTTTCCTCTTCTTCAGTCTGTGGTTACACAGGTCATTGTGACCCTGATTTGGAATACAGGAGACCTGGAGACCCAGAGGAAGCAATAGGCTAAGAGAGAAGAAACAAGGTGAACACTGGGGTGCCACCTTGTGCTTGATAACACCTGAGCCCGCCATGCCTATAACTGTACAACTGTGCTAGTGACTGCACCACTGCTCCATGTTTTGAATTAAACTTTCTGAGATATTCAGACACATCCACACATAGGCAGAACAGAACCATGTCCCTCTGAATGAGGATCCCTATGCTGCCTTTTGTACACACCAAGACTTCCATGGCTGTCACTTGTTAAAGAATGTCACACATGTGGAAGCACACAGAAATCACATAGTAGGAACCTCTGGAGTTCCTAAGGATACATCTGGCTGCTGTGGCCATCCGTGGTGACTCTTGACTGATGGGCAACCCCCACAGGCTGGGTGGATCATTCTGCTCACCTACTTCCCAGGAAGATGGGGCCATTTCCAGTTTATTTACTATGCAAAAGCTATTTTTAGTTGTTTTTCATGCCTGTTTCCCTCTGGCTTCTACAGCATTGTCTGGGAATATAGCAGTGCTCTGAAAATATAGTACATACTTATCACAATTTACATAGTGGAGCAATGGGCAGATGCTCAACTTCCTTTGCCTTCTTCCATTCCTGATCTGGTCATCTTATCTATTTTCTCTTCTCTTAGAGAATCACATCACAAGTTCTGCACACTTCCAGCTTACTAGAAAGTAGTAGTGAAGGCTTGTAGTGAGTTAGTCTGATGCTGCTTGTTTTCTAATGCTAAATACTTGCTCTCAAGATCTGCTTGACCTCAATGGTGACAAGAGGATCCTCACAGGATGCTATGTAAATCTTGCAGGGAAAACAGCAAGTAACAAGGGACATAATGGCTAGAAAATAAGCCAGAATAGCTCCTACCTGATCTAGGCTACAGCTTGTAAATAAAATACCTAGATTTTGTGTCTTTTTTACGGGCTAGATAGAATAATTAAGTTAATTTACAAAGGCCGGTCACACTTTACCTGCCTCCTTCCGATACCCTAAAGTCTCATCTCACACTGTATAAAAATTTTGGGTGGAAAGTTCCTTTGGCATTTGTGTATGCAGTGTTGTACGTGCATGTATGCATTGTGTGTGTGTGTGTACAGTGTTGTATGTACATGTGTACATTGTTTGTTCATATGTGTGCCTGTGGATTTAGAGGCCAGAATTATACTCTGTTTCTTTGGGGACAAAGTCTCATCAATTAGCTAGGTTGCCTGGCCAATAAGCTTCAGGGAGCCACTTGTCTCCACCTGTACCAGTGCTGGAATATTCAGACACACGCCTACTTATAGGTGCACACCACTGCATGCCTTTCCGCATGGGTTCTGGGGATCTGAATGCAGGCCTCATGCTTGTATGGCAGGTAATTGACCAACTAAGCAGCCTCCCTTGTCTTTAAGGGATCTGACAACCCTATGTTCTTTCACTTGAGACTCTTGGTCATTCCTTATTCCTTTTTTCTGTTTATCGTTTTGTCTGAGACAGGGTTTCTCTGTGTAGCCCTGGTTATCCTGGAACTTACTCTGTAGACCTTTAAGGCTGGCCTTAAACTCAGAGATCTGCCTGCCTCTGCCTCCCAAGTGCTGGGATTAAAGGAGTGTGACACCACTGCCCGGCATTATTCTTTATTCCTATGGGACATTTTGGTTGGAGACAGAAGCCAGTAGGGGAAAAGTCATCCAGCTTTTCCAGGCTCCTCAGTTTCTTTGAGAAAACCGCTGTCCCTGTGTTCTTGTCCTACAGGGAGACATATCCTTCTCACTGTTCTCCACACTGTGTCTGTGGTGTTTTGTTAGTTTGGCTTAGAGAATCATGGTAGGAATTTCTTCAGTTGTATCCACTTGAAGGTTCATTCCCCTCTTTTTTCTTTTTCTTTTCTTCTTTCTCTCTTTTTTTTTTTGAGACAAGTTTCTGTGTAGTTCTGTCTGTCTTAGAACTCACTCTGTAGACCAGACTGGCCTCCAACTAGAAATCCACCTGCTTCTGCCTCTCGAACGATGGGATAAAAGGCATGCATCACCATACTCTGCCTCTTAATGTCACAAATGCATTTGTGATGTTATGAATTATAAATAAATTTGGGAGCTTAAGGTTATTTGTTCTTCCAGGTTCTTTGGTCCTGGCCACCCTGGTTCTCCATTCCTCTGGATCCTTTTGACATAAACATTGGATACTGACTGTGAACAGACTGTTCAGTGTTCACTAGCTTCTGCCTGCCACTGTCAGAGGCAGCTCCTGTCTACTGTCCCACCCTCTGACTGCTGTTGTACCCTACCATCAGGCCCCCTGTGTGGCTCTAACTCTCCATGTGACTCTTTAAATCCTTGTACACTTGGGGAGATGTTCACTTAGTTCAATTGTAAAGTGTGTTTAAACATCTATATAACGGCTGTTTCAAGGTTTCTATCAGAAGCTTGGGCAGTGGGGTGTGCCTGTAGTTATAGAAATCTGAATTTAATGTTGGCATGAACAGCAAAACTAGACTACTACCTTAAAACAAAGAACAAACCTCTCCAGTCTCCCCTATCACCTCTCCGTACTGGCATCTCTCTGCTCATTGCCTTTCTTTACCTATGGGCCTCCTCCTCGCTCTTGGTGTGACAAGTGATCTTTCTTCCTTTTCAGCTTTAAAAGACTTATTTATTTTATGTGTATGAGTATTTTGCCTGTATATGTACGTGTACCACATGTGTGCCTGGTGCCCAAAGAAATCAGAAGAGGGTACTGAAAATCTCCTGGAGCTGGTGGCACATGCCTTTAATTCCAGTAGACAGAGGCAGGTGAATCTCCATGTTTGAGGCCAGCCTGGTCTACAGAGCAAATTCCAGGACAGAAAGGGCTACACAGAGAAACCCTGCCTCAAAAATCCAAGAAAGGAAAACAAACAAACAAACAAACAAACAAGAATGAAAAAAAAAGAAAAAAAGAAAGGAAAAGAAAAGAAAAAACCTTCTGACACTGGAGCTACAGATGGCTGTGACCCATCATGTGAGTGCTAGGAACCAAACCCACATTCACTATAAAGACAGCAAGTGGCTTACCAGTAGAGTCATCTCTTTGCCTGGACAGGTGATTTTTTGATCAAACATAGACACATGGGTGCACAGCAGAAGAATCTGGGTGGAATTCTACTTTCAGCCTTACTGGCTTCCTTTGACACTGGTGGGTTAGGGTATCACTTTTACAGATGTTGGGGTGGGGTGGGTACCACTTTTACAGATGTTGGGGTGGGGTGGGTACCACTTTTACAGATGCTGAGGTAGGGTGGGTACCACTTTTACAGATGCTGAGGTAGGGTGGGTACCACTTTTATAGATGCTGAGGTAGGGTGGGTACCACTTTTACAGATGCTGAGGTAGGGTGGGTACCACTTTTATAGATGCTGAGGTAGGGTGGGTACCACTTTTACAGATGCTGGGGTGGGTTGGGGTACCGCTTTTACAGATGTTGGGGTAGGGTGGGTACCACTTTTACAGATGTTGGGGTAGGGTGGGTACCGCTTTTACAGATGTTGGGGTGGGGTGGGTGAGGTACCACTTTTACAGATGTTGGGGTAGGGTGGGTACCACTTTTACAGATGCTGGGGTGGGTTGGGGTACCACTTTTACAGATGTTGGGGTGGGGGGTTGAGGTACCACTTTTACAGATGTTGGGGTGGGTTGGGGTACCACTTTTACAGATGTTGGGGTAGGGTGGGTACCACTTTTACAGATGTTGGGGTGGGGTGGGTACCGCTTTTACAGATGTTGGGGTGGGGTGGGTGAGGTACCACTTTTACAGATGTTGGGGTAGGGTGGGTACCACTTTTACAGATGTTGGGTAGGGTGGGTACCACTTTTACAGATGCTGGGGTGGGTTGGGGTACCGCTTTTACAGATGTTGGGGTGGGGTGGGTACCGCTTTTACAGATGTTGGGGTGGGGGGTTGAGGTACCACTTTTACAGATGTTGGGGTAGGGTGGGTACCACTTTTACAGATGTTGGGGTGGGTTGGGGTACCACTTTTACAGATGTTGGGGTGGGGTGGGTACCACTTTTACAGATGTTGGGGTGGGGTGGGTACCACTTTTACAGATGCTGCAGTTATGCTTTTGCAGCTAACAGCCATAGTTGCTCTGTTATATGTTTTTTCTCAACCAAACACAAACCTTGATCTCTCTGTTTCACATCCTACAATTAAAACCATCCCCTGGCTGCTTCTCCACAGGGAACACAGACACAGCACCAGTTCCTGTGCTTCTATCCCATTCTTTATCGAGGTTTCATGTGGCCCAGCTGCTACAAGTCCCAGAAGCGTCTCTCCACAAATTAAGGGATGAGTTTTAAAATAAGTGAGGACACAGGCTCCACATTTTGCACTGGCTGACTCCCTAAGGTAAACATATGTCCAGCATGACTGCAGGGTTGTCTGCAACCCGTCCTGCTTCTGCTGCCACCCTGGCTGACAGGGCACAAGGTCCTCGCTATTGTTACTGATTCCCACACAGCTCCCAGTGACACCACAGGGCCCCTGCTGCCCCCACCTGACACTTGTTCCTAGGGACCCTTACTACCTCCTGAGAACAGAAGTCAGCTCTTTGCTAGCTCCCGGACACCTTCCCAGCATAAGGCCATCCTGGCAAGGGTGGAGGTAGCTAACCCTTGGGCTTGCTCACTGAGTGAGTCCTTCCTGAAAGAAGAATCTCTGTCATTACAGTCAGTTCCTGTATTTCAGGAAAATAAAATAAGCAAGCCAACAAAACCAAGAAGGACAGCAAGGGGGCTGGCGAGATGGCTTAGCAGTTAAGAGCACTGATTGCTCTTCCGAGGTTCTGAGTTCAAATCCCAGCAACCACATGGTGGCTCACAACCATCCATAATGAAATCTGATGCCTTCTTCTGGGGTGTCTGAAGACAGCTACAGTGTACTTAGATATAATAAATGAATAAATCTTTAAAAAAAAAGGACAGCAAAGACAAAGACCCCAGATGCCCCAACACTGAATGAGAACTATGATTAATATATTTGGGAAAGAAAAATAAGGGTCAGGTGTGGTGATGTATGCCTTTAATCTCAGTACCTGAGAGGGTGAGGTAGGTAGAGCTCTGTGAATCAAAGACCAGCCTGGTCTACATGGCAAGTTTTGAGGTCAGCCTGGTATACAGAAGTAGTTCCAATACAGCCAGAGCTAAGTAGAGAGACTTTGCCTGTCATAAATAGATAGACAGATAGATGGATGGATGGATGGACGGACGGACGGACGGACGGACGAAGGGGAGGGGAGGGGAGGGGAGGGAAGAGGAGAAATTAGGAAGGAAGGAATGCAGGCAGGTACGCCAGGCCTGGTAGTCCACCAAAGATTCCCATGATTTGGGAGGCAGAGGCAGGAAGATTAAAAGTTCAAGGTTGGGCTGATATCTGAGACTCTGTACAAAATAAAAAGCAAAGAAGGAGTGCTGGGGCTAAATGTGCTGGGACATGCCTGCTGTCCTAGCTCCTAGTACTTACAATGTGGAAGCAAGAGGAACAAGAGCAGAAGGCCAGGGTAGCAGAATGGCTCTCCCCACCAAGATTAGAAACCTGAGTATGACCCTGAGACCAACATGATAGAACTAAAAAACAGGCTCATGCAAATACAGCTGACTCCACACATACAATGTGGGATACCCATGCTGTGTGCATACAGACATATAGCTGACTCCACACATACAATGTGGAATACCCATGCTGTGTGCATACAGACAGACACATAGCTGACTCCACACATACAATGTGGGATACCCATGCTGTGTGCATACAGACACATAGCTGACTCCACACATACAATGTGGGATACCCATGCTGTGTGCATACAGACACATAGCTGACTCCACACATACAATGTGGGATACCCATGCTGTGTGCATACACACGGACACACTAAATAAATAAATGTTTAAAAAATTGTTTTAAAAGAGTTAAATGCTAATCTTGACTACATAGTGAACTGGCAGCTAGCCTGGGTTACATGATACCCAGCCTTGGAAGACAGAGGGCTATTCACAGCACACTGGCTCGGAAATCAGCCATGGTGAATTATGGGTTTGACTAGAGGACCCTGCTGGACTGAGCAAGATGGAGGAACAATCAAGGATGATTCCTAATGCTTTCCTTGGGCTTCTAGATGCATGTGAACCCATTCAAACATTCACCTTACCCAGACACATGCAAACATACATACACACATAAATACTACACACACGCATGAAAAATGGAAAAAGAAAAAAATGTAAAAAAGAAAATCGAGTGGGGCTGGAGAGGTGTCTCCAGAGGCATGAGTTCCATCACTCCAGTTCCCATCCAATGACCTTCTCTGATCTGTGTGGGCACCAGGCACACACATGGTACACACAGATATATGCAGACAAAATATTCCTACATATAAAATACAACTTTTAAAAAAAGGGAAAAGAGGTTAAGGATATAACCCTCTTGGGGTGCTTACATAGAATGTGAGACTCTGGATTCAATCCCAAGGACTGTTCTCCCAAGGGGGAAAAACAAAAACAAAACAAAACAAAACTGAGGTCTGGTGGTTTATGCTTGTAATCTCAGCACTCAAGAACATGGGGCAGGAGGATTGTCAAAAACATGAGGCTAGCCTGGGTCATTTAGTGAGTTCTAGGCCAGCCTGAACTATGTAAGAAAAAGGAATGACAAGAAAATGTAAAAGAAAAATGAGAAGACAGAGCATTGTAGACAGAAAAGGTAACCAAGATGCATGGGCAAGACACAAAGACAGGAAGGTATCTCACAGTGGCCAGAACAGTACCCTACAATAGAGGTGACCTTTGGCCCACCTCACCTTATCATCAGCCTTTATGGACCTCAGGCGCATGGTGAGCTGGAAACGCAGGAAGTTGTTGGTGCCGATGGACTGAAGCTCCAGCAGCTTGCACAGTGCTACCAGCTGAGGCCTCGTGAGGTTATCCAGGGTCAGTTCATCTTCAAATAATTTGGAAAAACGCATGATCTCCTCATTGCTGGGTCTCTCCCCCGTCTCCCGGATCTGCAGAAGTAATCCCAAGTATTATTCAGTAGGTCCGAACTATACATTCTCCTGTCCCACAGCTAACCTCTGGTCCCGGCTGGAAGGAACCAAGAGAGAGGGGATGCAGAGCTCTAGACCACTACTGCTCACCAAGCTCTCCCGGGAGCTGCCATACCTCAGGCAGCCGAAGTCTGGGCTGGCACTACTACACAGAGGATCAGTGCCTGTAGCGCCATCCAGGCTGCTGTCTCCCAGGAACCTGGCAGTGCCAGCTCTGGGATCAGCTCTGTTGTTCTTTTTCCATCAGGGCTGTGGGGCAGTGACCTGAGATCTCATGCCACACCCATTTCTCACCGACAGAAAGAGGCCATATTTGTATATACCTAGAGCTCCTGTGAGAGGGAATGAGCACGGGGAGTAGGCAGTTAGCTTAAGCTCTGTTCTAGGGGCTTGAGTCGGCTGAGGAGGAGGAGGAGGAGGAGGAGGAGGAGGAAGAGGAGGAGGAGGAGCAGCAGTAGCAACAGCAACAGCAGCAGCAGCAATGGTGGCAGTGGTGGTGGTGGCAGCAGAAGGAAGGAAGAGGGAAGAAAAGTCTCATAGTGCTTGACATTCGAATCATCCTGACGGGGGGAACAATGCACCTTCTGGAAAAATGCAGAGAAATCTTTGGTGGCATTCCCTTTGGCTGCCTTGTTCTTCAGGGCCATTTCCTCTATAGTATCCTGGAGAAACTTGGCTAGCTCCAGCTTCACCCTAAGCTCCTTCTTCAGCCTTTCCTCCTGCAAGAACAAAGCGAAGGTTATACTCCAGTGCTACTCTGACCGTCTATACTCTACCACTACCTGTCTCTACTATACAAAGTAGTCTTAAAGCCCGCTCAAACTGCTGCTCACTGCAAGGTAAGTCTTCTACATCCTATACCTCTCAAGGAACAAAATCTAAGTAAAATATACACAAATATTTCATGGTTCTAAAAAAAGTCTGTGTGAATCCCTAACCCTACCTCAATAGTGGAAGTTGGTAAACTTGTTCCATAAGGGGTCAGGCAGTGAGGTTTTGGGGCCTCTGGGGTCATTTGGTCTGATGCAATCACTCGACTCAGTTGGTGCTTCACAAAAGAACCAGTTAATACATAGGAAACAGTGTGTGGAGGACTGGATGGAATTTTAGACTCATTTACTATTTGGGGTGTGTGTGTCTGTGTGTTGACTTGCGTGAGAGTGGACACTGGATGTGATCAGAGGATACCTTGGTCCTTATCATCTTCCTGTTTGAGACAGGGTTTCTTCTTTGCTGCTTGTGACTAACTGGCACACCATCTTTTGGGAACTGTCCTGTCTCCACCTTACGTTTTGCCACAGGAGCACCGAGGTTACTGGTGCACTACCCTGCTTGGTTGCCACACACTGGAGAGATTTAAGTTCAAGACCTTGTGCTTTCCTGCAAGTGCTTTCTTTGCCTGTTTTACCGTCTCCCTAGTCCCCAGACTAGGTGCATTTAAGTGTGCTCAAAGCCCCAGTGCCCTTACCTTGATAGACTGGGTCTCAAATGTGGACGGCAGCATGTTGGGGAAGAGCTTCACGACTACAGGCAGCAGGAATTCCATGAAGGGCACCACCACAAACACCAGGAAGGGCACTAGACGGAAGAGGTCTGCACAAATCCGGAGAAACTGCAAACATATGGGTTCATGAGCAGCAACAGAGCAGGCAGGGTATTTCTCCCAGCCTCACTACAAACTGAGCTACAGGGTGAGGTGACGCGAGAGCTCTTGGCAGATACTTCAGAAACCCCTTTCTCTCTCACAATCTAAATTGCATACCAGTGGCCTTCAATAAAAAGGGATAGGTGCTAACTTACAGGTCACCAGAGGCACAGGGCGTATGTAGAAATAAACAAGACAGGCTCAAAAGAAGACAATTTAGACAAGATAACAATCTTTGAAAGATGTCTTGGATCACTCCCTGCAAATAAGGGCCTGTGAAGTTCTTCAAATTAGTTTATAATTTTCCATAGTGGAGTCTATTACAGGCTGTGGACTGGACAATTTCTTAGATGCTCTAATATCTTAGAAAGTACTCACTTATTTTTCTGGTCCCATTATGTTTTAATGGTCTATGTATAATTTTTATTTATTTATGTATATGAATGTTTTGCTTGTATGTATGTATGTAGGTACACTATGTGTGTGTCTGGTGCACAAAGAGGTCAAAAGAGGGTGTCTAACTAGAGTTAGAGATGGTTGTGAGCCACCATCTGGGTGCTGAGATTGAACACAGGTCCTCTGAAAGATCAACAAGTGTTCTAAACCACTGAGCCATCTCTCCAGCCCCATGGTCTCAATCATCCTTAGCTCCAACTTTTTACTGGATTTTCTGGCCCAAGTACAAGTTTTTTGCTCCTGATCCTCATTATAAATCTGGTAAAAACATCCAAGGAATAAACTATTCCACAACCTGACTATTTTTTTTTCTTGAAATTTCCACTGCTAAATTAGTCTGTCACCTTTAAATTCAAGCTCCCACAGTTTGAAGACACAAATGAAATTTAGACAAGTTCTTTGCCAGAATAGAACATGAGTGGCCTCTAGCCCAATTCTCAATCAAGTCCTGTTTCCGACTGAAAATTAATGTTGGTGGTGTGCATGTGCACTCGCATGTGCACTGGCCCACAGTTGACATTAGGTGTTATTTGTTATTGCCCTCTGTATGTTTGCAGAGACTATCTCTGAACCTGGAGCTTGCTACTTTGGCTATGCTGGCTAACCAGTGATCTCCAAGTCCTTCCTGTCTCCACAACCCCAGAATTGGGTTTATAGACATGTGCCACTAAGTCCAGCTTTAATGCTGGTGCCAGGACTCTGAACTCTGCCTCATGCTTTACAGCACATACTTTAGCCCCTAACTACATGGTCTTTACTGGTCATAGTTTTCTCAGAATTTTGGTCTTCTGAGCTCCTGATAGAATCACTCATCAAGCTCTGTCCAAATTCTTCCTTATACCGGTTCCAAAGGCTTAAGAACCGCAGGGTCAGGATTAATAATACATGCCTCTGTTTCTGGTATCTACTTTCTGTATTAATACATTTTCTTATAACTGACTAAAATAATTTAACAGAAGGAAGAATTTATCTTTGCTCATGGTCTCAGAGGTTTCTGTCCATCATGGTACACATGGATTGGCAGAACAGGAAAGCTCACATCAAGGTGGCTAGGAGGCAACAACAAAGGACCAGAGTAAGTCAGAGCCACCAAGGACACACCTCCAGTGATCTATTTCATTTCCTCCACCTAGGGTTAGAGTGCATTAGATCACAGCCCTGATGATCTAATCATTTCTCAATGACTTGATCTACCAATTGCCTTTAAATATTTAAAGGAAAGACTTTTTGGGCTGGGAATGTAGCTTAATAGCAGAGCATTTGTCTATCACCTATAAGACCCTAGACTTGATCCCTAACATCACAATAAAAGAAAGAATTCCTTAAGAGTATAGAAATGCCGGGCAGTGGTGCACGCAGTGGTGGTACACGCCTTTAATTCCAGCACTTGGGGGGAGAGGCAGGTGAATTTCTGAGTTCAAGGCCAGCATGATCTACAGAATGAGTTCCAGGACAGCCAGGGCTCTACAGAGAAACCTTGTTTCGAAAAAACAAACAAACAAAAAAGTATAGAAACATAAAAAGCAGAGTTGCACTGGGCAGTGGTGGCGCACGCCTTTAGTTCTAGTACTTGAGAGCCAGAGGCAGGAGGATCTCCAAGTTCTAGGCTAGTCTGGTCTACAGAGTGAGTTTTAAGAGAACCAGGACTACACAGAGAAACCCTGTCTTGATAAACCAAAAAGAAAAAGACAAAACAACACAACAAAAGCAGAATTACAACTCCTTTGTTCTTTGGTACCTTAATCACTCTATAATTATCTTTAAATCAGAGGATGGCAGTGCCAGGCACAGTGGTGGCACACACCTATAATCCTTACACTTAGAAATATGAGGCAGGATTCCAAATTCAGCCTGAGCTACATACTTACACAGTAAGACCCTGAACCAAGAACACAAAACAAAAAAAAATTGAACATCATACAATATATACCTGTAGTAAAATATCAAGTTATTCATAAATACTTAATTTAAAAAGTTTTTTAGATTTATTTAATTTTGTGTGTGTGTGTGTGTGTGTGTGTGTGTGTACCTGGTGCCCATGGAGGCCAGAAGGGTGTCAGATCCCCTGGAACCAGACTTACAGATGGTTATGAATCACTATGTGGGTGTACGAATCAAATCCAGGTCCTTTGAGCCATCTCTAGCCTGTACTGTAAATAATCAATTTTTGTTTTTATATATACTACAATAATAATAATAATAATAATAATAATAATAATAATAATAATGATGATGATAATAATAATAATAATAATGTTGTCTGGGTTTTTGATCTGAGTACTGAAGAAGCTAAACAAGACTGAATTCCAGGCCAAACTCAGCCATCTCTATCTCAAGATTAAGTTGAAGGGTTGGGGTTGGGGCTGAAGGAATGGTTCAGTGATTAAATCCATTTACTCCTCTTATAGAATACCCAACTTTGATTCCTGCCACCCACAGGTAGATCACAACCATTGGCAACTTCAGTTCCAGGGGAAGTGGTACCTTCTTCTGACTTTTGTGGGCTCTTGCACACATGTGGTATATATAAAAACATATATTGTTTTATCTTTTTCTATGATTTATTTATTTTTACTTTATTTTTATTTATTTATTTATTTTTTGGTTTTTCGAGACAGGGTTTCTCTGTATAGCCCTGACTGTTCTGGAACTCACTCTGTAGACCAGGCTGGCCTTGAACTCAGAAATCCGCCTGCCTCTGCCTCCCAAGTGCTGGGATTAAAGGTATGCGCCACCACTGCCCGCTTATTTTTACTTTATGTACATTGGTGTTTTGACTGCACATAGGTCTATATGAGGGTGTCAGATCCCCTGAAACTGGAGTTACAGACAGGTGTGAGCTGTCATGTGGTACTGGAAATTGAATCTGGGTTCTTTGGTAGGGTATCCAGTGCTCTTAACTGCTGAGCCATCTCTCTGGCCCCAAAATACATACATTTTAAAAATTAATTAAAAGAATAAAATTTCGTAGAAACCCTATCTTAACAAACAAACAAAGGGAAAAAAAAAAGAATCACTTTGGGCTGGGGATCCAGGCATAGTGATGGTATGGCATTTGGGGGGGGGGGACAAACAAGAGGATTTTGGATTTGAAACCAGGCTGGGTTACACAGTGATAACTTGTCAAAAAAAAAAAAAAAGTCAGCTGGGAGTAATGGTGCAGCCTTTTGTCCCAGCGCTTGAAAGACAGAGACAGGTGGATCACAGATGGATCACTATGAGTTCGAGGCCACTCTGGTCTACATCAAGTTCCAGGACAGCATTGGCTGCATAGTAAAACCATGTCTAAGAGGGAAAAAAAGGTAAACAGGGCTAGCGAGATGGCTCACTGATTATGAATACTCGCTGTTTTTGTAGAGGATGCAGGTTCAATTTCCAGCATCCACATAGCAACTTACAACTACCTGTACCTCCAGTCTTATGAGATCTGATGCCCTCTTCTGGGCTCTGAGGATACCAGGCATGCACATACACACATACACGCAGGCAAAGCACTCATACACATAAAACAAAAATTAAGTATTTTCTAGACACATACACACATATTTGATATTGTTAAAAAAATATGACCCTAGTACATCGATGTAGAGATGGACTTCAATGCAAAAGCAAATCAAGGGGCTAATTTTCTTTTTTCTTTCTCTGTGTGTACTAGGAAAGAGCCCAAGGCCATTTGTATATACGTTAAACACATGCTTTACCACTAACACACTCAGCCCACCAAGCTAGTTGTTTACTGGCATGCAAAGTGCCAGTGTTCAAGTGACCTAGAGCTGTAAGGACTGAGAAACCAAAGCCATATATTACATGTGCTCACAGTTTTTGATTTGTGTGTGTATCTATGGGAAAATGCTCATGTGAGTGCAGGCTTCTAGAGAGGCCAGAAGGAATTGTAGGGTCCTTGGAGCAGGAGTTACAGGTGGTTGTGAGACAGCTGCCTGATACAGGGCTGGGAGCTGAACTTAGGCTCTCTGAAGAGCAACAAATCCTCTTCCCTGTGAGTTATTTTTCCAGCCCCAAAGCCTTACTTCGGCTCTTACCTTAATAGGGAGTAGGGCAGGAGTACCATCCAAATTTTCATACCCAGAAAAGTGGAGGTCTCACACTCTTGTAGGGGAGCTGGTGTGTCTTAAGCACCCACGGGGATGGCCTACCATGCGCATGAGAACTCAGTGACAGCATCTCCCCTACAGGTACAATAAATGCCCACGTGTTATGGCATCAACCACTTCTAGTTTCTTTCTTTTTTCATTTGTTTGGTTGTTTGTTTTTTGTTTATTGCATCTCACTAAGTAGCCCTGGATGGCCTGGAATTCATTATGTAGACTAGGCTGGCCTTTTCACAAAGAGCCTCCCGTCTCTGCTTCCCAAGTACTGAGATTAAAGGTGTGTGCACTATCACACCCGGACTACCACTTCCAATCTTTGCAGGTTCAGCAGGCATCTGCAAGTGCCAACCAGGCTATAATAAATACACAAGCATGGGTGCACTGCCAACGAAGGGTCCCAGCCTGCCTACTGCAAAGGTATCAGCAGTGATAGAGCAGGTTTCTGAACAGCACAAAAGCACACGGGATCTAACATGGGGCAGCTGGGCTGAGAAAGTCAGGTCAGGTCAAGGCTGGAGCATGTGCTCGGACTGCTGCTCAGAGGACCCCCCCAGTGCACATCTTACTTCTTTAAAAAGACTGCTGCTCCTGGGGTGCAGTCAGGTGGCCCCTCTGCCCACAATGCAGGGCAAGAAGGGTAGGAAGTATGAAACACTTGGACCTGGGTTCTATTCGAGAGTCTGGGTGGCTGCTAGGCACCTGGAGGAACACAGGGTCCCAGGGCTGCCACAGCATGAGCCTGAGCATCTGCGAGAGTTGTCCGTTATACTGAGTTGACGGCAGCAGAGGCTTCCCAGAGATGAACAAGAGTGGGTGGGGGAGGACCAGCACTTGTTCTGGATGTGCATTCTGACCCGGAGACTGCACATAGAAACCAGCAGAAGCCCAGGCTGGGTGGACAGAGGTGTAAGGACATCAGCTGTAGATGGGGTTTCTGTGTCCTACAAAGGGAGGCAATGCTACCTGGGCCAAAAGTCTTGTGATGTCCCACTCTTGGAGGTGTTAGAGTCACCTGCCTGAGTGGCATGCACATGCTAAATAAGCCCCCAAAGGGCCTGGTATTCAGGACAAAAGCAGTGGCACCCACAGGGTACAAGGTAAGGTCCTGGACCAGGAAGAGATTATCAGTGGGAAAGCTGGAAAACTGAATCAAGTCTGGACCTCAGCTAAATAAGAAGCTGAGCCAGTATGAAACATTAGGAGACGGACACAGCACCGTCTCTAAGAGTTCTCTATAAATCTAAAGTTATCTTGTTGGAGTGATGTATTTGTACACTGTGTAAAGATGTGTCTCTGTCCTTCCCTGCCTGCCCAAGGAACCTTCTGATTGGTTAAAATAAAAACTCTACCTACAACAAGAAGCAGAATAGTAAGGTGGAACTTCCAGACAGAGGGAGGAATTCTGGGAAGGAGCCAAGTACAGGAGATTCAGCCAGCCAGACATGAAGGAAGGAAGAAGCAGGCCAGGAAGGAAGGAGAGGTAGCTAATCAGTCATGTGGCAGAACTTAAATTAGTATAATGGAGATAACTGAGGTATGAACAGGTGGGAAACGATGCCTAGCTATAAGGCCAAAAGCTTATATATAGTCTCCGTGGGAACTGGGCAGGCATAAAGGCCCACGGTTACATTTTAAAGTAAAAGATTTATTTAAAAATAAAATTAAAGTCTACAAATTAAGTTACGGACATCCTCAAGAGCTAGAAACAAAGAGAACAGACACAGATTCCCACCTAGGCTTGATCCCTATATAGCCCCACAGGTCTCTTAGCACCTGTATAGAGAAAATGGCTTAGCACTTACATCACTCAGGGTTCCCATAGTTAAGATTCCTTTGAAAATAAGAACTCATGATACAAAATCACTAAACAGGGCTGAGAATGTAGCACAGTTAGTAGAGTGCTTGCCTGGTGAATGAGAATGGCCCCTATAGGCTCAGTTGCCAGAGTGTTGCCAGAGAGCAGCACTACTTGTGAAAGATTAGGAGGCGTGACCTTGTTAAGAGTACATATGGCCGGGCACTTATATAAGCTTTTGGCCTTATAGCTAGGCATCGTTTCCCACCTGTTCATACCTCAATTATCCCCATTATACTAATTTAATTAAAGGTGGCACACGCCTTTAATCCCAGCACTTGGGAGGCAGAGGCAGGAGGATTTCTGAGTTCGAGGCCAGCCTGGTCTACACAGTGAGACCCTGTCTCAAAAAACAAACAAACAAACAAAAAGAGTACATATGGCCTTGATGGAGGAAGTGTGTCATCGGGCTTTGAAGTTTCAAAAGCCAAAGCTAGGCCCAGAGTCTGTCTTCTTGCTGTCTGTGGATCTGGGCATAGAGTCTGCATGTTACTGTGCTCCCTGCCATGATGATAATGGACTAAATCTCTGAAACTATAAGTCAGCCCCAACTAAATGTTTCCTTTTATAAGAGTTGCTGTGGTTATGGTGTCTCTTTACAGCAACAGAATACCAACTAAGACGCATGCATTCGACCCACCCTGGTACTGTATAAACTAAGCATGGTGGCACAGGCCTAGAATCACTTGGAAGTTGGAAGCAATAAGATCAGAAGTTTAAGGTCAACATAAGCTACATAGTGAATTTGAGGCCATCCTGAGCTACAGGAGACTCTGTCTAAAAAAAGAAAGAAAAGACAAGACAAACAAAAACCATATGAAATCATACACAGACACACGAGAAAATAAAAACACACAAGTCATTCACCATGGGCAAAGTCCATAACAAAGAATGAACCCATCTCCTACAGGTGTCAGAAAATAGAAATTCTGATTTCAGGAATGAAACATATTCAGAAATGTTAAAGACTTAAAAGGAAGAACTAAAAACTAAAAAAAGACAAAGGTTCTACCATGAAAAAAACAAGTAAACTGATGGTAACAAGCCAACAAACATGCACACATACACACACACATGCACACATACTAGCAGAACTTCTAGAAGTAAAATCAGATGCACAGAACAGCCCAGCTGTCAAGCTTGGAACAATACTTCAGCTGACAACAGAAGGAAAGCAATAGCAGCAGCCCCTAGAGACAGACAGACAGTAGGCGAATATGTCTGGTTTCTTTTTGAGATGAGGTCTTACTGGGTTAACTGGGCTAGTATGAGATTCTTGAGCTCTAGGCTCCTAAGTGGCCAGGACACAGGCACAGCCACCATGCACTTGGTTTAAGACTCCCGTACCTCTACCCCTGCTTTTTTACGATTTATTTTTATTTTCTGTTTTATCTGCAGGTACATAAGGGTACGACATGTGTGCCTGGTTTGCAAGGCCTGATGAAGGATTGCCTGAAACTGGTATTATAGTTGTAAGCCACTATCTAAGTGCTGGGAACTGAACCCAGGTCCCCTGGAAAAAAAAAAACAGCAAGTGCTTATAATGATTGAGCCATATCTCTAGCCCCAGGAAGGGTCTTTTCATAGCTTAAGGACAGAAGGAATTACATACCAGGCCCACAAAGCCAAAGGAATAACTTTAAGAAACTTCCCCAGAGGGACACAGTGTCTCTGAAAACATAGTAGAGGCAGAAACAGAGACCTGAGTACTGCAGGAAACCACCAAGGGAAATAATGTATCAGCACTGACATTACCATTCACTTGTAGCATATGAGATAGGCTTATGTTTCTACATTACTGATGTTTCATCCAAAGGAGTAGAAAATAACTGCAGCAGAAAAAAGGAGTATGGTGTGTCCCATACCTGCCTGCGCTCCCGGCGGGTCAGGGTATGGCCATTGAGGATGCGCCACAGCATCCGGGCAGCGATCTTGGTGTCGATCCACAGCAGGCGGAAGCCATGGTAGTAGTGCTTCAGTTCATCCAGTACCTTCTGCCCAAGAGACTTCTTCACTGCCACCTGAGCTGGCGGGCTGTACACGGGGCCACCCTCTTCCAGCTTCTTATTCTTGTCCTTTAAGGACTTCAGGGACTTCTCTATCACAGAGTCCTCTCTGAGTGGGGGTGACGAGTGCCAGTTGCGCACAGGAAGGTACTGAGGTCCTGTAAGCACCAGCCTTGCAGAGGCAGGTGTCCATATTGCCCTGGCTGCAGTGCCCCGACGCTCAGGCCTCCGAGTCCAACAGCTGAGGGGCTCGCCTTTGAAGCAGAGGTACACAGGGTGGGCTGGAGCACAACAGCGAGACAGAACACTCCTGGAAAAGGAGAAAACATAAAAGCAGCAATGAGAAATTGTCACCTATCTGATCGCTCAACACCAAACATCAACCTACACGTCATGGTGGATCATGTATGTATGTATGTATGTATATATGTATGTATGTAGATCAAGTATGTAACTACCTATTTCCTTGGAGGGAGCCTTTGGGAGGGTTTCTGTGTGAAGCTAGAACCTGAGCCTCATTGGCCTAACTCCTAAGTCTCCAAAGACACACATCAGTAGTGTGAACATGTACACACAGCAGAGCCTGACTGGACTCTACCTAACCCCTGGCACCGGATGTAGGAAGGGAGAGTAATGACTTTGGGTTTGAGGATATGGTCAAGAGTCTGTACAGTTTGGCTATTCTCTCTCAACAAGTAACTCTTAGTTGATAGAAGGCACTAGAATAAAGGGGAAGTCCCAAAGAAAGTTCCATGGCCCTTTCCCTTACCTGGCTCGAACATGACCCCCCACCTCTGTCCACTTCCCCCTTAGTATACTCTTTGAGGCACATGTGTCACCAGGCCTATACCTCTTCACCAGAATGAAGGCTACATAATGGACCTAAAAAAGGTGAGGCCATGGCCAGAAGCTGTTAGCTAAGGACCTTAGACTTCTCTGTCCACACTGGATCAGGCTCACAGGGCTGCCTGGAACCCAAGCAGTGTCCACTCACAACATGACTATAAATTAGACTGACTGCAGTAGGGGACCGTGCCTAAGGAACCCGGAGCTGAGAGTTTATACATAACAAGATCTTTTCCAGAGCCCATATGGAGTCAGTACTGAGCTTACCATATGACCAAAAAACAACTGACCTGTACAACTCTCCTTGAGGTTTAAAATGTATATTAGAAACCTCTCTCTACCAGTGATTTACAATTCCATCTCGAGGTGGCCACAAACTCTAAATTCACTCTAGAGACCTGTTGTGGGTTCCCACAACCCCCTTTCTCTGCCTCTAGCATTTGGCTAGATTCCCGTTTGAGGACTGGAGCTCTGAAGTAGACTGTCTGGGTTCAAAGGCTGCAGCTCTGGGCTGTGAAATGGCTCAGTGAATGAATACAACTGCTACCAAGCGTGACAATGTGAGTTAGACCCCTGGGACCCACAGGAAAGAGAAAACTAATTCCTGTAAGTAAACTGTCCTCTATTTCTATCCTGGTGCCATGACAAGCACCTCCTACACACAATAAGCACTCTGGGCTACAGAGCAATTTAGTGAGTCAGTACTGGCTTAGTAAAATCCATGAATCAAGCAACACCATCACACACATACACACACTCACATAAACACACACACACCACACACACACACACACACACACACACACACACACAATATGTTGGTCCACTTGCTGTAACTGTAATAACCTCATAACTTGACCTTCTGTGTTTCAGGAGCTTCCTTTGTAATCTCATTTTAAAATCACCTCCCACAAAGGGAGCCAAAAGTGATGGCCCTATCAAAGCAATGGGAAGCAAGGTATGACTTTCCAGAGCTACAATCCCTCACAGGAGGGCTCAAAAGACCAGTAGCACCATGGCCTCAGCTCACAGTGTATGGTGTCCAGAGCACTATCAGCCCACAAAGAATTTAAGCAGGGGGCTCACTGGGCTCCAAAGCTCCAGCTGCTAGGCTCAGTTCTGGTGCCATCTTTGATTATGGCACTCCCCAAACTCCAACTCTGTCCTCTGTCACAGATCATAAGCCCACATTGACCTGACGGTGAGCAGAGAAGAGTGGTACGGACATGTTTATGGACCAGTGAAGACAACAAGAAAGTGTCTGTGAGTGTGTAAGCCAGCCCTCTTAATCTATCTCCCTGGGGGGCCTGTAAAGTGCTGTCAATCTCTTTCCAAGCCCCACCCAGCTCCACAACACAACACCTCTGGACTTCCTTGGCTCTACAATCTTGGGGCTGTGAAGAGGCCCTGAATCAACTCTGCCCTGAACCACAGCGTTACATCACTCAGGGTGAGGCCCGATGGAACAACAAAGAGTCCAAGCAGATCCAAAGTACCACTCAGCTACTTACCAACAGAGAGATGCAGGCCCTACTTCCTACCTTAACCTTGGCCTCACCTCCAAATATAGGGAAAGACAGCTCTGCACATGGGACAAGTGCATTATCAGCCTAAAATATCAATTTCCCATCCTCAGTGAGGAAGAGTGTGGCTTCTACAGAACGCTTATGTCTGCAGGTGTAAGGGCCAATAAGTCAAGGCAAAGACACACACACACAAAGATGAAGCAGGCAACACAGCATTCTGGGTAAGGGCTGGGTCGAGATCTTGCTCTTCTTAAACTCAGAGTTTGTTGTTGTTGGGGGACGGTGGGGACAATTTGCAGGACTCCATCCTTCTATTGCATGGCTCTCAGGCGTCAAACTCAGGGCAACAGGCTTGGGATCAGGCCTGCACTGCTGAGCTATCATCACTGTCACCTCTGATAGACTCCTAACTATCGTGATTAACACAGAATGTTTTGCCATTTCAGACGGTGGCAAATCACAATAAGGTTTTTGTTTGCTTGGCAGTCCTAAGAATGGAACCTGGGGCCTCCCACATGCTAGGGCAAGTGCTGAACACTAAGCTCTACCCCAGGCCAAGTTATATAATAATATTCTTAAATTTTCTACTGATCTGGAACTAATGCTGGTACTACTGGTGTTCAACTAGCACTAGTGCAGGGGCCGGACTACAGGCCCAGCGTCTATTGTCCTGCTCCAACCTCCTCCGGTTTTTGCCTTTCTCTTTCGAAAATCACCTGCCAAATGGAGTGAAACAGCACTGACCAAATGCAATATTTCAACAAGAAATAGACTGCTAGAGCTGGCAAGATGGCTTAGTGGGGAAGGGTGCTTGTCATCAAGTCTCATGACCTTAGTTCAATCCCTCAGAGGTCCATATGGTAGAAGAGAGAACTGACTTCACAGTTTGTCCTTGATCTCCACATATGCACCATAGCATAGGTTCAACCACATACATGTCTCTGCTCCCAAAATAAATAAATGAATGAATGAATGAATGAATGAATACTAAGAAAAGAGAGAGATACACACACACATACACAGTTGTCAGGGTGGTTGGCCGCTAACACATAGCACCTATCCACCTACATTACGAAGCTGGGAATCTTAGCAAGGGTGATTGTTTATGTAAGGGTCCTGAGCCTATGTCTTGCCGAGCCTGAATTTCTAGCCTTCGTATTAGGATCAGGAAGACTAAGGAGTACTTATAAAGGAGAAGTGTGTATGATCCTTACATTATCAGCTACATATTCTCAGCTATCTGGCAGACAAGAATAGGAATGGGGCACATAAATACACACAGACAGACACACACACACACACACAGACACACACACACACGGGTGGTGTGGAAGGAGGAGGACACAGATACCTCTTCTGCTGTCAGTGTTTCTAACTCTCACCAACATTATACAAATGTTAGAGGTATGCCCATAGGCCATTCCCATGAGAACAACTCCCTTGAGCCACCCCAGAGCCTCCAAGCACAGGTTACCCCTAGGAAAGGCATGAAGCAAGCTAGAGTAGCCAGAGGAGAGGCCTAGTTAGAAAGGACACCAACCAGGATAAGTCACTCTGTTTTTCAGGAAAGTGAAGTTAAGGAATCAAGTCATCCTCAGCAATAAGGAAGAACAATAGTAATAATTTTAACAGATTAAATCTCCAAAATCGAGAGATGATTCCAGAAGTGCAGACAAGTCTACTTAGGGGCCTGTGGTTATACCACATCAGACTACTATTGCTTCCTGACCGAGGAACTAGACGACACAGAAAAACAAAACAAAACAGTAAGTACCTGGTTCCAGCTCATGACATGAGACTCTGAGCTTAGCTGTCATTCTATGCTGGGCTTACACTCTGCAGGGACACCCATTAGCATGGTATAATTTCCCAGAGCAAATTTTGCCACTGTGAGCACTAAATGTGGTGTAGACTGGATGGCTCAGCAGACAGAGGCACTTGCTAAGCAACCTGATGACCTAATTCACCCCTGAGAACTGCATGGTAGAAGGAAAGATCCATCACACCAAGTTGTCCTCCGAACTCCCCGCCTGCATTATAATGTGTATGTACACACAGACACACAGACACACACACACACACACACACACACACACACACACACACACACACACACACTCTCTGAAGAACCAATACTGGAAGCTGACAAGAAGGCTCAAGGTAAAGGTGATTACTACTAAACCTGGAGACCAAAGTTCAATCCCTGGGACCCATAAGATGGAAGAAAAGAACCAACTCCTCAAAGTTGTTTTTTTGACTGGTAATACCATGATGGCGCATGCACACTCACACACATAGATACACTTTAAGTACATAAATATAAACATATATATAGCCTACCAGCCGGCATGGTGGTGAAGTCCTACAATCGTAGCACACAGGAGACAGAGGAGGGTGAACCTCTAAATTTGAGGCCAGTCTGGTTTACATAGTGAGTTCTAAGACAGCCAGGGCTACAAAGAAGAGACTTGTCTCAAAAACAAAACGAAACAAAAACAAACAAAAAACCCAAAAAACACAGTAAACTGATACCAATATGTACCTTCCCATTACAAGTCACCTCCAGGACTCAAGATTTCTTTTTTTTTTACAAAACAAAACATTTCTGAGGGTTCTGTGAATTAAACTTAGGAATCTTTTTAAGGTTTATTTATGTGCAATATTTTGCTTGCATGTTTATGTATCATGTGTATGATAGGTGGCCACAGAAGACAAGGGAAGGCACTGGATTCTATGAAATGGAGTTACAGATGGTTATGTGGGAATGGAACCTGGGTTCTCTACAAGAACAGCAATATTCTTAACCAATGAACCATCTCTGTAGCTCCAAGATTCAAGATTTCCTGCATGGGTTAGAGAGGTGGCTCAGTTGGTAAAGCGCTTGATGTGCAAGCATGAGAAGCAAGCTGGGTTTGGATCAGTGGTGTGCACCTGTAATCCCAGTACGAGGGAGACGGACACAGGCAGACCACTAGTGTTCACTGGCCAGCCAGTCTAGCAAAATCAGTAAAATCCACATTCACTGAGATATCTGTTTCAAATAATAACGTGGAACATGATCAAGGAAGACAGTCCATGTTAACCTGTGGCTTCCACATACACATACTAGCACCTACATACTCACAAGCATATGCATACTGTATGCAGACACACAAAGATTTCTTACACTGTGCAGATAAAATGAAAGATTATGTTGCTCATCCATAAGTGCTGATTTAAAATGTGTAAGTTGCTCAACAGAACTTCATAGCTATTACTGTTAGCTTTTAAACAAATGTCCAAAATAGTTAAGAGAAAAAAGTTAAAGCTGGGCATGGTGGCACACATCTATAATCCTAGGGCTGGGAGGCAGAGCTGAGTTTGGGATTAGCCTGGATCACACAGTGAGGCTGTCTCACACCAACAAGGCCAGGGATGGAGAACACCTGCCCGGCAGTACAAGGACCTGGTTTTGATTCCCAGCACTGAAAATAAT
Organism: Tokudaia tokunoshimensis; assembly: GCA_036184795.1. NCBI lineage: Eukaryota > Metazoa > Chordata > Mammalia > Rodentia > Muridae > Tokudaia > Tokudaia tokunoshimensis. The sequence continues at coordinate 72,506,125 of BTHU01000014.1, read as the reverse complement.
GTTCTAAATTAATAAAGCACAGGTCTTTACATTCTAATATGAATCTTAAAAATCTTAAATGCCAGAGAGGTACTTGGCAAATCTAACATATATTCTTAATGAGAACATGTTAAGAATGAGCAGCTAGGTAAACAGACAAAGATGAAACCCCAAAGCTAATACTCAGCATAAGGAGCTCTGCTCAGCTGGCCTGAGGCTGCTGTGCTATGTGCCTGGCTGAAGCTGGCCTGAGGCAGAGCTTCCTGCTGAGGCAGGCCCTGACATTACAGAGACACAGGCACTAGGACTGGTACAGCTGGTGCCAACAATGATTGCAGCCATAACCTGAGCCTGTGCTACCAAGTGAGCTGAGCAGTGATGTGAAGTGGCCAAACTAGACTACTATCATAGACCGGCAGAAGCAAGAGCTTGGCAAGATAGCGGAAAAGGAAAGTGAGGGCAGAACACACCTGGAACCGCCTTAGAGGCCAAGGACAGGACCTAACAAATGACTCCGCTTTTTCTAAAAAAAAAAAAGGGGGGGGAGGGGTAGTGGCGGGGAGACAGAGTCTGACTAATAGCTCTGGCGGGCCTAGAACTCATACAGATCTGCCTGCTTCTGCTGGAACTAAAGGCATGTGCTACCATGCCTGGCTACCATCCCTACTCTAACCAAAAATCTTGGAAATGAGGTAGCAGGATCAAGAATTAAGGGCCAGCCTTAGGTACAGGAGATTCTGTTTAAAAAAAACAAAACAAAACAACAAGGCAAAACAAAATGAAAAGTTGTTAATCTTGGGGCTGAAGAGTACTTGTATGTAGTGCTCATCTAGCAAGCCCAAGGCTTTAGGTTCTATGCCCAGCTCCACAAAACAAAACAAAAAGCTGCCAATCTCCAAGGGTTTGGTAGGTTCAGTGGCATTTCACAAAGGCTCTACCAGACTGGGAGAATTAAGGAGTTCATCTAGGACACTAAAACGCTCAGAGAATTAAGGGTGGGGAACTGGTTCCTAGCATGCTGACTAGAGAACTTAGGAAAGAAACTGGCAAATGGTGCATTTCAGTGTTAGCCTTACAAATTGCCAGCAGCAAGGGTCAATACTAGGCCAGTTCAGTCATAAATCATAGGACCTATAACCCACACCTTTGAGGACTTATGCAGGGAAACTGAGTCCACAGAGCATAGCACTAATCTTCATTTGGTGTTGGCACTTTGTAAAACTAGAGACTAGAGACTCTGAAAAAACAAAAACAAAAACAAAAACCAACCAACCAGACGACATAGACAACAACAAAAAATCCACCAAAACCAAAACCCAGAGACTCCATAACAAATCCTATTCAACTTTACTGGCACACCAGGAAGAGCCAAAGAAGCTAAACTAGGTGTGGTAGTGCCTATTTTTAATCCCAGCCTTCAGGAAGCAGAAGCTATGGCAAAGGCAGGAGGATCTCTGTGAGTTCAAGGCCAGCCTCGAGTATGTAGTGAGTTCCAAGACAGCCAAGGCTGTTACTTAAAGAAACCCTGCCTGGAAAAACAAATAAATAAACAAATGAAACTTAAAGAAGCTCTGTACACAGACATTAATGCCATTACTTGCACAAAGAAGATTCCATGACAGCGGTCTTGAGACTATCCAAAGAGAAATCTAATGAATATCTCACTCAACAGGCACACAGTGGGAGCCCATACAAAGACTCCCAGTCAGCTGTGTGGGATCTGACCATGATGTGTGTGCAGTAGTCATGCAGCCACAGAAATGTTGCCTTGTCCAAGAAGCCTGCAGGCCTTCTTGTTCACCTCAGCTTTTAACAAAAGGCATCACACCAAATGTGCATTAACAGAAATCAAGTGTTCATAGCTGACTTGTCTTTAATATTTTTAAAGATTTATTTATTTATTTGTTTGTTTATTGTGCATGAACACACTGTAGTTGTCTTCAGACATACTAGAAGAGAGCATCGGATCCCATTACAAATGGTTGTGAGCCACACTATGTGGTTGCTGGGAATTGAACTCAGGACCTCTGGAAGAGCAGTCAGTGCTCCAGTCCTCTGACTTGTATTTAATTTAGGGAATTAAATCTGTATCAAGAAGAAGCACTGCTTACGATGCAGAGTCAAGTAGTTACTGAACAGCTTTAAGTGAACACAAAACCTCCAGAGACTAAAACCTAGAGCGACAGGAAAGTGCACAGAAAGTAGGACTGGTTTCCTGCTCTCCAGAGAAAGGGACGGGGATATGGAAGCAAGAGGATATGAACATCCTTCAGCAATCTGAGCTGATAGCAGAGGCTATCTCCTGACCCTACCCTTTTGGTTAAGACTGAGGTAGAGGGCTGAGGTAGAGACTCGGGGTGCAGGACACAGTACAAGAAACACAGCCACTCTGGGGGAAGTCCAAGACTACATACAAGAGGGAGTGTGGGTGCCATTTTCTACATTTAGTCATTCTGGATAGACAAAACTATAGTGTTAATGACTACACCAAACCCAGCTACATTCATGAATGAAAATGTCAGGCAGGGCGTGTTGCAGTACATGTGTAAATCCAGTAACTGGAGGGCTAAGCAGGAGGGTGGTCAAAGATTCCAGGCCGGTCCAAGCTACAGATACTATATATGGAGACTCTGCTTCACAAAACAAAAAACCAAACAATAAGACAAAAGCAACAACCAAGAGTATATCAAAATGCCAGTTACTGCTACTAGTGTGATGAGTACTAACTCTCTTAAAACTGACCAACATTATATGGTTATAACCATCAAAATAAACAGATGGGGATTTAAAAGAAACCAAACCAGTAAATAAGGAGGAAGAAGCCGTCGGTTCCCTGATAAAAGTCCAGGTGCACGGCCTGCAGCCTCTAGCAGACATGGACAGTGACGTCTTCAGTCATGGGCTTACTTACTCATGGCTCATCAACCCCACGGTCCTCGTACAACTGAGACAAGCTCGATCCCTCAGACTACCTACGACAGAAACAAAGAAAAGGTAAGCAAACAGGTGTCAAACAGGCATCTTTCAAGATCTGAAAGGAACCCCAACTGGGAAGTTTCTGGGAGACTGTTGTGAATGATGGCAGGCTTCAGAGCATGGTAGAACAGAGCATCTAATCTCCCCATTTTGGAAAATGGGTTTAGGCTGAGCCCCAGGAAGAAGGTATGTGGGCTTCTCCCAATGTGGGACCCTTTCCAATCAGCTACAGTTGTTGGCAGGCAGGGGGAAGGGTATGCTGACTCCTAACAAACAGTCCTACAGACCAAAACTCAATTCCAAGGGACAGTGACTGAGAACTAACAAATTTGAAGAAGCCTCTACAGGGCAAGCAAGATGACTCAGTGGATACAAGCACTTGCCACCAAGGCCAGAGCTCATGCTCAGGGCCCACATGGTAGGGGAAATAGCTCCCAACAAGTTGTCTTCTGACCTCCATAAGCATGCCATGGCATGTCCAGGCAGCAGACATAGACACACACACACTAATTAAAGCAAAACAGTTAAAAGAGGTCATGTCTAGAAAACACTAGGGATGAAATACACTTTCAATGCTTTCCCTAATCCACTCTAATTCTCTTATCACATGAAGTTGAGAGTTTATTCACACTTGCTGTGTGAGGCAGGAAGGAAGTAGAGAACAGGCTTCCTGTATGGTGGGAACCAGAGGTACCATTCTCAAAGGGGTCACATGACCTATGTAGAATTCAGGCAATAGCAGGGGCCAACAAGGCAGATGGTGACACCCTGCCCCAATCCTCCGAGCAATGGGAGTAGCAATAAAGGCATTCATTTACCATTTTATGTCAGGAGGAAACTCTTCTGACTCTATGGGAAGAAGGTCACATTTAGGGTCTGGCAGCACTGGGAAAACTCCGGGGTGGTACTTTGCCACCATAAACAACTAATACTGGCTACATGGTTTTTGTTGTTTTGTTTTGTTTTTTTAAATAAAAATCATCTGTTTTTAAATTTTATTTTGCATTTATTTATTGTATATACAGTCAATCAGAGGTCAGAGGACAATTCTGAAGATTTGGTTCTCTCCAAATCTTTTCCCACCATTTGGGTCCTAGGATTTTTCAGGTCAGAAAACAAGAACCTGAGCATCTAGCTGGCCCTCAGCTACATTCTTACGAGCATAAGCATCAAGTGTTACATTTTAAGTATACAAACCTTTCCAGATTCTTCTTAATCCAAAGAGGGCCGGAATTTCCTCTCTGCCCCTTCCAATCCTACTTTGATAGGATTTGGCTCAGAAATATCCCCATAGCACACAGAAGACAGCCTGGGAAGATCTTATTCTGATATTTCTGTCCTACCAGCTCCCTTCCTGGGTTCTGCCCCCCCAAACCCCCTCCCCGCAAAAAAGTCTGAAGGCTTCTGCTCCAGGCGATGCCATCCTGGGTGATAGGCTTGCAGGCCTATATTCCACTATAGCTGCTCAGACTGCCTACAGCTCTGCTCTCTGTAAACTTGGAGTGTGGGCTGAAGAGACAGCTCAGCAGTTAAAAGTACTTGTTGCTCTTGCAGAGGACTTGGGTCCAGTTCCCAATACTCATACAGGCTGGTTCATAATTGCCTGCACTCCAGTTCTGAGTTCCTCTGACCTCCACGGGCACCTGCTGCACACATAGGGTACACATTCCCACATAAACACACAAGAATGCCTAAATTTTTAAAATCTAGAATAAAATAATAAAATGGAAGGGTTAAAATACTCTTGGTTTTGATAATTTGCTAGAACAACTCAGAGGACCCAGCAAAGTCACAGTTTATCACAAAGGACACAGTGAGTAGCCAGAGGAGACATGGGACACGACCAGGAGAGTACTGAACAACCCAGGTTCTTTTTGCAGTATTCTATCCTCTGGCCCACTGACCACTCTATGCTCCCCCACCTCCCTGAAGGTGTCTCTCTAGGCTGCACTTCTCTGCTCAGGTAGGGTAGAAAGGGCTCCTTATGAGTAACAAACACATTGATATCTATCACTCCAAAAGCCTTAGAAGTGTCAGACCCAGGGATAAAGACTAAACGTTTTCCCCTGATTTACTCGGCCTCCAGAAGACCTTTACTTCTTCCCAGGCAACGTCCTCCCTGACATTCATGCAAAGCCTCCAGGTCTGGTGCACCTTGCAGCTGTCAAGAGCTGCAGGAACTTGTCTTATTCCAAGCCAGTCCTCTTTAGTCTTCCTGAGCCTTGAATAGTTCTCACAGGTTTACAAAATGGCACCGTGGCCTCTGGACTGCATGTTCTCCCCCACACTCCAGGACCATTCAGTCCCACTTCTACGTACCAAGTATCTTCCTTTCACAGAGAACAGCACAGAAAGGGGAAGGAAAGGATCTTCACAGTGGACACCTGACAGGCACACTTCCGCTGGGGAACCAGGTCAACTCAACATCAACAATGTACCTGTGGAGTCTTGGCCACATGTGATGAGCAAAGCACTTAAAACCTCTCCAGAACTCATAAGAAGAACACCAGAAGAAAAATCCTACAACACACCTGACCTATGCACTCCTCAAAACATCAAGGTCATGGAAAACAAACAAAATATGAGAAACGGTTATAACTTGAAGAGCCAAAAGGACCAATGTAATGTGGTGTTATGGAAGAATATAATGAGAAAATCAGAATAAAGTATGTCACAAAAGTGAAGAATAAGGTAAGTACTCAAGAATAAAGAGCATTTTGATACAATGATGGCTTCAATCTATCCACTGAGACTAAAAAGTTAGGATGTTCATCCTATGCCTGTTGCTTCTGCACACATCATTACAGAGAATACAGGGAGTTGCTACCCAGTACTACACTTGGTTTCACATCTAACCAGCTGACAGGAGTCGAACCACTGTCAGGGAAGCAGTATTTTTGTTCAAAGGGAATTGGGTTAACTACAGAAAACATTCGTATGCCTGGAATAACACACACACACACACACACACACACACACACACTATCAGCTAATTTTAAAGCCATAAACACGCCACAGAAATTAGAAAGGGAAGAAGTACTTTATGGTATCCTGAACAAGTCAACAAGTAGACAGTGCTTATGGCAGAGACAGCTTGAAAAACCACACCAAACCTAGAGATACTTTGCTCTTTCCACACATCATAACTGGTTTTGCTGTTTTTTTTTTCTTTAAAAAACAAAAAACAGGGTCTTGTGCCCTGCTTGGCCTGAAATTCTAAATGGTCTGAAATTCAGAGATTCTCATGCCTCTACTTCCAGGGTGCTGAGGTTTGAGGCGTGTGCCACTATGCCTGGCTCCACACCATACCCGGCTCTCCAATACTGTTAAGGTGACGAGAACTGTACATCTGCCAGGAAACCATAAGGTCTTGGGTCCCACTCTCACAAGCTAAGTTTCATCCTTACGGTAACTTACAATCAGGACACATAAAAGTTTCCTTGGGAAGCACGGTCATCGGCCACCCCACCCCAGGGAGCGGCCCACTATGCTGGTATCAACCACAACCCGATCTCCTTGTCCCAGAGTTCCGGCTTCTTAGCCTGAACTGGCCAAAGGGCACGGCAGGGCTCGGTTCATCATTGAGGGGAGCGCCGGGGAAGCCATGGCCCTAAGGAACTTTCTCAGCGTATCTGTCAGTAGTAGTGACCTGCAGCGACCAGGGCAACTAAGGTCACAGCGAAGCTGCCCAGCCCAGGCGGCACAGAGTCGCCGGGTGCTTGTCATTGCCGCGCAGCCCCGGGGCACGGGAGGGGGGGGGTTGTCTCACGTCGGCGCCTGGTCGCCCACAACAGATCGGGTGCGCAGCTCCCGCTTACCCCGCGGGGAGGCGGCTCCGGGTGGCGCGAGGCGGGCAGGCCCCCGGCCACGGCAGCTCCTGAGCAAAATGGACGCCATGCGCCCGCCGCGGCGGCGTGCTATGGCAGCCTCAGCTTCCTCAGCGGATCTTCGCCGTCCTGGCGCCTGGGCCCAGCCCGTGCGGACGGTTGACGGCAGAGGTTGGCTCCGGCAGCAGGCGCTCAGCTCAAGAACCCGGCATCCGCAGCGGCCATGTCCCGGCACAGACGTCGGGAGGCGCAGGGCGGGACAGGCCGGGCCGGCACCGCTCCCATTGGCTCTGCGGCACCCGCCCTGGCCAGGTGAGGGGCGAGCCCGCGCAACGGACTACGAGTCCCAGCATACATCCGGAAGGCTTTCCTCTGCCGACTACAAGTCCCAGCGTGCGCCGAGTCTCTCCTAGAGAGAAAAGCAGCTTGGGTTTAATTGATGAGCTCAGATCTGCCTGGAGTTCCTCTTGTATCTTAGCAGTGGGCTGCGGGCGCAGAGGCGGCGAAAGAACTGGCATCTATCTCCCTTGCTACTAAGCCCTATACTACGCGTAGCAGATGACTCATGGAACTTTAAGGAAGGGTGGGTAGGGAACATGCCTCTACGAGGCTTAGTTGGTCCCTGGTCCTTGGTTAGCGTCTGGGCGAACAACCTTACTCATTGGGCTGCGCTCCTGGCAGGTTCCCTCTGTGGTAGCTCACAGACACCCCTGCCCAGTCCAGAATAGACCTGGCAGCATCCTCTTCTTTAAAGTGTGGCCAGAATGGAAGGCTTCAAGATTATGGAAATCCAGGACCCTACACACTCTGGTGCTTCAGAGCTGCCGCCCCCTCCACAGATCTGTATCCCGACCCAGTTGCACCAGACCCTTTCCTTGAGACTTTCCTCTCTTTGAGGCTTTCCACCTCCTCTACCTTTGGTTCTTTGTGGAATGCCTTTTCCGTTCTTTCTACTTTCCGTGGGGTGAACTCAGCATAGTAGGTGAAGATATTTAGTATGAACTTAATAAATCTTTTTTTTGTTTTGTTTTTGATGAACAGGTGCTCAAGTCCTAATTCCAGCTGGCTCCCAGCAAGGATGCTTAACTAGTATCCCAGCACAGCCCATTGGGAAGAAGTAACCTATCTGATCATATTCTGAATCAGAACCTAAAAACTGGGCTCGTGTAGGCCAGAATCCCTATCTCAGGACTAAGGTGGGAGAGAATATCCTAAGATGTCTGGAATCTCTCTTGTGCACGAGGTAGTGTACATTGTGGACATTAGATACAGAATTAACCAAGTATAGGGATTCCCTGAAAGAGTTAATGACCTAAACCAAAGAACCGTAGCCAAGCTGAGAAACTTCCACAAATAAGTACACTTGCCTGACCAAAAAAAAAAAAAAAAAAAAGGAGGAAGAGGTGGAGGAGGAGGAGAAAGGAGGAAGAGGAGGAGGAGAAAAGTCAAAGTAGTAACGAGAACAGGTTGGAGTGAAATTCCTTACATTGTATTAATGTGTCTCTGTATTTTCAATTGTTGATTCTGTACCAGCAGAGAGCTAAGTACTGGTAGGATTCTGGTATCATTATTTCTTTTCTATGGACCATCACAGGTTTTCCATTTATAAATGTTTGCCCTTCCTTACCTGGCCATAGGCAAGCTAAGAGATTTATCAGGTGTTGTGTTGTTGCTCACTGGTTGTAATAAAGATCTGATGGCCAGCCAATAGCTGGGACAGGAAGTATGTGAGTGGAACTTCTGGGCACAGAGAGTGTGGCAGAGAGGAAAGCAGATGAGACAGACTCTAAAGTGGACACAGAGGTGAACAGAGATGGACTGGAACAGAGGAGGGAAGGAAAAAACTAGCCGTGTGGTCTGTCATAGGCTAGAATAGTCAGGTTAAATTTAAATGATAACTGGGAGACTGCCCTAGCAAAAGGCCTAAGCTCTAAAATATATTAGTGCCAAGGACCAGCCTCAGCTTGGAGAGGGGTTCTGGGGAAGGCATGTCTGGGAGCAGTGAAACAAATGATTCTGACTTGAAGTTAAATTGTTGGGAATTGGTTCTAATGCTTTGTCTTACTTTGGCTCTCAAAAAGCTACGCTTCCAGACATGAGGGTCCTGCCCGAAGCTGGCTTTGATTGATAATAACTGCCGTACAGCAAGGGGGGGTACTTTTAGATTTTGTGGGCAAGAGACCTAGAGAGAGGGGAATGGAAGACATGCTCCCATGACAGAGAAGCAGAAAGAATATCTGGGAAAGTGGCCCAAGTGGCCACTCCCCATTGGGTCTGGGTTAGCAGAGATGAAATGTTGATTTAGTAAGTTGACTCAGGAAAGTTGGAGGGGAGAATGTATGCTAGCCACAGAGAGATTTAGAAATGCCCAGTCATTGAGCTATTCAAGGCATAAAAATTAGCTGGTGTGTGTGTGTGTGTGTTTGTGTGTATGTGTGTGTGTGAGTGTGTGATTAGTGAATCCAGAGAGCTCTTGGCAGGAACAGTTCACACTTGTGACCCAACTGGAGCCAAAGTGGTTTAACTAATTCACTGCTACATCAAATTGGGTTGGGGCTGGTGACCTATGCTCTGCTTGAGACAGCTTTCCAGTCTGCTCTCCTGCTTTCTCTCTCTCTCTCTCTCTCTCTCTCTCTCTCTCTCTCTCTCTCTCTGGTCTGCTTTCTCTTTATGTTCTGCTCAAGACAGTTCTCCAACCAGTTCTCTGGATAGTTCATCGCTTGCAAGTCCTAAGCCCAGTCTTTTATTTTATCAGCATCCTGTGACTCCCCAAAGAAGTGGAAATTTAAGAGTTCTTTGGAAAGTCAGTTGGAAGGTGTTTTGCTGGGGCAAACACATGAAGGAGTGTTTTCCTGAAGTAGACACAGGTGAAAGACTAAGGCAGACTCGTTAAGGAACTTTTCAGTGAAGCAGACACTGGAGAAAGGATGTTCTGCTAAAGCAAGCACATGAAAAGACATGTGATGAAGGAATCTTCACTAATGACACACATATATTGGTCCACCTTACATTTCGTAGTTGAGCTGCATTTGTCAGGACTCCATAGAGAGAAATGCACCAAAATACTTCTGGTGGTGTGCTGCAGTTTCTTGCTACAGACTCAGGCTGATTGACAGACTGATGTCAGCTGAGACAGATGCACTTGCTAAGGCAAGACACATCGAGGACGCGTGATATTTGGAGGTTATAAAAATAACTCAACAAACTGTGTGTGTGTGTGGGGGGGGTGGCTTACCTATAGAGCTAGCTGTGCAACGCTTGTGGGTCTCATTTCTTTCCTCATCTTCACTTCTCTGAGAGAGGCACAGCTGAGAACTTCTGCTGACTCCAGTCAAGGCTGAGGCCTGGCTGTTTCTGCTAGATAATGCCACCGCTGCTGATTCCTTTTTGCTGTCCCAGCTCTACTAAAGTGTACTGTGGGTGTATCCGGGAAGTGTTTGCTAGTGGATGGAGCTGCTGCTGCTGACCTGTGACCTGAACTGCTGATTTCCTGACAACACAGACAGGAGTTGTTCCAAAGAACCTTTCTAAACAGGTCCACATCCCCCTATCCTTTCTTTCCCACTACCTCTGGTGGGTGGTGGACCGAAGAAAGGCCAAAAAACTGCAGCACACCACCAGGAGTTTTTTGATGCATTTCTCTCGATGGAGTCCCCATTAATGCAGCTCAGCTACAATGTAAGGCAGACCAATACATGCGTGTCATTAGCAAAGAATTCTTCATCACGTGTCCTTTCATGTGCTTTAGCAGAACATTCTTTCTCCTGTGTTCGCTTCAGTGAAACATTTCTTCCTTAGTCTGCCTTAGCCTTTCACACCTGAGTCCAGTTCGGCAAAACATTCCTTTACTTGTTTGCCCCAGCAAAACACCATCAAACACAACTTTCCAAAGAACCTTTAAGTTTCTACTTCACACATAGACCATTTGAATCCAAAGATGGCTTGTATTTTAGTTATTTTGCTTTCTATTCAGTCTCCCATAGACTTTTTATGCTGAGAGTAGATGATCTCTTAGAATGGATATTTTCAGCACATGAACAGACTAAAAAAAAAAATAAAGACCTATGTAGAAAAAGTTTTTGAATTTATTCTAAAAGGAAAAATGACACTTCGTCAATTAGCAGGAATAGAGCCAGCAGAAATCATGGATCTTTTACTAGTGCTGAAATTGCTTCATTATGGCAGAAATGGAACACTGGCAAAGAGTTTGCAGTCATTTTTTGGAGAGACCAACAACAAATATCCCAAAAGTAAGACTTCAATTTATAAAAGGAACTAATTTGGATTCTCCCTCATATAGTAAAAGGGATACCACTTTCTAGAGCCTCTAAACTGATACAAAAAACAAAACAAAACAAAACAGGAAAGGCAGGTTATAAATCAGGAAAAATAAAGTGGCTCAGTGCCCTTATGATTCAGTTAGAAGTTAGAGCTAGATGCCATTCTTATGGTATTATTAGATCTTCCTGACTCTCTTAATATAATTACCGACTTTCAATTTGCAGAATGAGTTATTGTAGGCAAAAAATTTTTTGCAGCCTACTTTTAATAAGCATTCAACCTCTTATTTAGCCCACCACCCAGCAGAGGTAGTGAAAGAGAAAAGTTATTAGAATATGGGGGAAGTGGACCTGTTCTGCAAGAGTTCTTTGGGGGCAAGGTTGATCTTCTTTGGCAGGACTTCAGTCCCGTATCAAATACCAAATATGACTCAAGAGCTGCAGACCAGTCCCCTAGGCAGGCAGACAGCACACACCAACTGGCAGCTGCAGACCAGTCCTCTAGGAAGGAAGACAGCACACAAGTTGGCAGTTGCAATTCAATCCTGAAGGAACTGTTAAGCTGAACAGGCCTGAATTGAGGCTGCAGAAGCAGCAAACTGCTGCAGGAGCCTCACAAGCAGTTCTTGGGCAAACTTTCTTTCAATGGCAGCGTTACCAGAAGTTGAGTACAACAACACTATGTAAGGCAAACCAATACACGTATGTCATTAGTGAAGAATAGCGAGGCAGAACAAACCAAACCAATGCTTGGTACTCGTCTCCCACTGTCTGTGTGGTCATATTTATACTCCTTCATCACAGGTCCTTCCATGTGTTTGCTATATCAAAACATCCTTTCACCTGTGTCTGCTTTAGACAGACTAACATAACTAACTTTCCAAAGAAACTAGAAGTTTCCACTTTAACTTGTTTTACATATTAAAACCACTGAACTTATTCCAGATGATTCAGAATTATCTTCACTATTTATTCAACAACAGGTAAATCAGAAACAGAAATTATTCATGATATATAACATATTGGTCTACCAGACCCTGTAACACAAGATAATGATAAAATTAATCAGTTATTTGTAACTTTAATTTTTTCAAATCCTTTTTTAATGATGGTTCTTAAACACTTTAACCTTCCTTGTAACTTACCATCCCATCCATCAGAGGTAGTAGAAAAGAAAGGATATGGGGGATGGGCGGTGGTGGTGGTGGTGGTGGGGCAGGGAAGTAGAACTGTTTAGAAAGTTTCTTTGGAGCAACTCCCATCTGTGTTGTCTGGAAATCAGTAAGTAGTTCAGTTCACAAGTCAGCAGCGGCAGTTCCAGCTATTTGCAAATACTTCACAGATAGGCCAGCAGTCCAGTCTGGTAGAGTCATGTTAGCAACAGTGGTGACACAACCCAACAGAGACAGCCAGGCTTCAGCCTTGGCTCATGTCAGTAGGAGAACCAACAGGAACACCAAAAGTTCTTGGCTATGCCTTTCTCAGGGAAGTGAAGTTCAACGAAGATTGAGACCCACGTGAGTTGCACAGCTAGCTGTATAAGCAAGCCTAGCTCAGTCACCGTCACTATCAGTTGAATCCTATTTATACCCTCCAAACATCACATTTCCTCCATGTGTCTTGCCTCAGAACAGGTTTTGCCTCAGCAATCAGCCCAAGTCTGTAGAAGTGGTAAGAAACTGCAGTATATCACCAGAAGTTTTTTGGTGCATTTCTCTCTATTGGCATCCTGACAAATGCAGCTCAACTATACAATGTAAGGCAGACCAACACATGAGTGTCATTAGCAAAGAATCCTTCATCATGTGTTCTTTCAAGTGCTTGCTTTAGCAGAACATCCTTTCTTCTGTGTCTGCTTCAGCAAAATGTTCCTTTACTCTGCCTTAGCATTTCACACCTGATTCCATTTTAATGAAACATCCTTCACGTTTGCCCCAGCAAAACACCATCCAACCAACTTTCCAATGAACCCTTAAGTTTCCACTTGAGCTATTAATAGAAAATGTGCTAGAAGCCTCAGAATTGTATAAAAAAAAATCTATGTGTACTGGCTGGCTTTGTGTGTCAACTTGACACAAGCTGGAGTTACCACAGAGAAAGGAGCTTCAGTTGAGAAAAATGCTCCATGAGATCCAGCTGTAAGGCATTTTCTAAATTCGTGATCAAGGGGAGAGGGCCCATTGTGGTTGGTGCCATCCCTGGGCTGGTGGTCTTGGGTTCTATAAGAAAACAAGCTGAGCAAGCCAGGGGAAGCAAACCAGTAAGAAACATCCCTCCATGGCCTCTGTATCAACTCCTGCTTCCTGGCCTACTTGAGTTCCAGTCCTGACTTCCTTTAGTGATGAATAGCAAAGTGGAAATGTAAGCTGATACCGTTTTCTCCCCAACTTGCTTCTTGGTCATGATGTTTGTGCAGGAATAGAAACCCTGACTAAGACACTATGTTAACAGAAAAGGTTTAAAGAGAGATTTTTATATTTATTGGCAACAAGCTAAGTAAGTTATAAGAAAATGTCTTATTTGTTCTTTCTCTAACCAAACACCAATACATGGAGGAAGTAACCCAAAAGGTACCCAAAGAAATGAAATTTGGCAAATGGATGCATTTCATTTTTCCAGATTTTAGAAAATTAAAGTATGTGTGTAGGAGGAGGTGCTGATTCCCTAATTGGTTCTTGATTGTGTCAGTAAAGAAGGTCTGGAGCCAATTGCTGCATTGGAAGGGACATGTCAGACATCCCTGTCCCGGGAGAAAAAAAGAGACAAAGGGAAAGAGCAGAGGAATTTTGGCCAGGCTTCAGAAGGAGAAACACAATACAACCATGTAAGATCTTGGGGAAGCTAGAACTGGCTGCTTCCACCACTGGCGGAGGCTGGCTGACACAGGCTAGCTGATAAGTCCATGGCAGGAGATTCTGCTCCTAGCAATTGTGCTATCTGGAAAGTTCTAAAATAATAAAGCTGTCTAAGTGTTTTTCATCAGCAGAGCAAAGGTGGGAAGAGAGAGAGAGAGATAGAGAGAGAGAGAGAGAGAGAGAGAGAGAGAGAGAGAGAGAGAAAGCTTGGCAAAGCTGGGGATGGTTGCAATTGACCCTGGGCTAAGTGGGATGGAGCAAAGGGAATCTGGAGAGGTTAGAGCGCTGGCCTAGTTCCTGGGAAAGGCAATAGTGTGTTTTTAAAAATCACATGCAACATATATGCACATCAGACACATCAGGATTTCAATGGGTCAGGCACTGCTTTAAGTTCTTAAAAGGCTGATTCTGTAATTACACATTTATTAGCAGTTATAGCTATTATGGGAATACCTGTACAAATTAAGTCTGACAATGCTTCTAATAAAATGAATATCTATCTCTAATAAAATGAAACACTTTTTTGCATATTTCATAATAAAGTATATTACGTATAAAATAAAGTATATGACACAATCTTACAGGACAAGCAGTTACAGGGAGATCTAATCATACTTTAAAAGAGATGCTTAATAAACAGAAAGGACTGTCAAAGATGTCCACAGATAGATTACATAATATTTGATCAACTTTAAATTTTTTTAATGCTAATGCACAAAAAAACAACAGCTGCTGAGAGACATTGGATTGTGGGAAAAAAATTGCTGAACTAAACATCCTATTTATTTTAAGGATATCTTAACTTCAGAATGGAAGGAAGGAAGGAAGAAAGAAAAAAGGAAGGAAGGAAGGAAGGAAAGGAAATGTGTTGCATTGGGGGAGAAGTATAGATCTTATTTCAACAGGAAATAAGTTATTCAAAATTAATGAAGATCAGAGTTGACCAGGGAGATCTCCTGATATTCTTGGCTGCAGAAATGAATAAAGACAATAAGAGAACAACCAAACAAGTAACATGAACACTGGTCCTTTGACATGGGAACAGCTCTGACACTGGCTGAGACATGTCTGCATAGTCAATAAATCTTGTGTACAGAATCCTCAGGAATTATTATATGCCAGCCTTCTATATGACATGCATGAAATTTATCTTATAGTTATCTATACAGTCCAAATGGATGTATAAATATTAACTCCTCTCACCTTCACAAAGAACAGAGAATTATCTTTAGCTGAATTTTGCATGCTGCACATTTCATACATGTGTTAATGCAAAAATATATATCACTTTGAACGTTTATATGGTTACAGACCAAAAGAAGTAGACACCAAAGAATATAAGACAGGTAGCCCCGATGATTTAACTACACAGACTACATCAATGGCTGTTTCCTCAAGAATCTGAATCTAGAACAACTTCAAAATGGCTAGCTAAGATGGTTCAAATTCACAGACTGTTCCAGCTAGGACTCCAGTTAAGCCCTGTACTTCCCTATAACAGCAACCGGACAGCAAATGTTATAGCTAGCTTTCCTAAAGTGTGTCCAAAATCTCAGTTTTCTTAGGGACCTCAAAAGAGAATGTTTCCTCTAGACAGCAGGAAACAATTTTAAGAAAATGACACCGTATTCCCCCAAATGTGGGGTGAGTGGTTTTTGGGTGGGCTGGATGTTTGTCATTGTTTAAAGGGTTTAATGGGTTACCAGTAGTTAATAGTCTTGGTCAGGGAGGAAACAAACTAAAGGGGGTTGGATTTAAAGATTTCTCTCTTTTTCTCTATTTTTTTCTCTCCTATCTAATGTTATATGAGAAGTGGGGAAAAGTGATAAAAGAAAAAAAGGGGATATAGGAATAATAGGATATCCAGGCAGTGGTGGTGCACTCCTTTAATCCCAGCACTTGGGAGGCAGAGGCAGGCAGATTTCTGAGTTCGAGGCCAGCCTGGTCTACAGAGTGAGTTCCAGGAAAGCCAGGGCTACACAGAGAAACCCTGTCTCAAAAAACAAAAACAAAAATAAAAACAAACAAAAAAGAATAAAAGAGTAGATTACAGAATCTACTTTTAAACTGAAAAAAAATCAACAAGTCAAATATTTCTACATCAATATGGCAGTTTTTATGCTGATATAAATTTAAAATTATTTTTGTTACAACACTGTGTGTGTTTCAACTCTTGTTTAAGGTTTGTTTAAGGTTTGTCTTGCTTGTACCTATGAAAATCATTTTAAAATGTAATGTGAAGTTCTAGTCCTTGAAAGTGACTATTATAAACTGCTTAGGATAATTAAAAAATGCACATCGGTAGTGAGTCAATCAAACTTATGGTCATATTAGGTAATAGTTAATTACAAAACAAGTGGTATTTAGCCTTCTGTAGATGTTGTCAAATTTAAGCAGATAATAAATAGCTAGAAACAAGCAATCTTTGATTATTCAGCTATACATAGATAGATGGTTTTCAAAAACTTCAGAGATCTACAGAATATGGCATTTTAAGATGTTTTATTAATAAAAGGTTTTTTTGACATTGACACATGTCAGTTCCTGTCAGCACCTCCGTTCCAATTCAAAGAAGAAGATGGTTAGCGAAGAACCCTCATATGGATTTTGCTTCTATGTGTCAAGCTAACACTGGCCTAGAAAAGCCTTGCCTCAACTAATGACAGCAACTAATGACAGCCCGGAATGTCCAAACTGGACATTCCGGGCATGGAAGAAGTCAGCTGCCAAGCTTTTCAAGGACAAGGGAGGCAAATCCTTCATACTTTCTGCTTCACAGAAGAGTTTGTTAGATATATTGGCCCAGAAGGCTGAAGACAATGTTCCATTGTTGAAAACTTTGATGACTATCCAGATAGATAGCTGTCTGTCATTTCTATAGTTTTGGAAGCTGCCTGCTCTGCAGTTCCTGGTTTCTCAGATATATTTAATCCTTCTCAGGACTGATGGTGTTGAAGACAAGATATAGTCTCCCTTTTAATTAATTTTAATTTAATTTATAATAAAAATTAAGCCTAAGTTGTATCTTAGGGTTCTATTGCTGTGAACAGACACCATGACCAATGCAACTCTTATAAGCCCAACATTTAATTGGGGCTGGCTTTCACAATCAGAAATTCAGTCCATTATTGTCAAGGGGAGAGCACGGCAATGCCCAGGCAGATGGTGCAGGAGGAGCTGAGAGTTCAACATCTTGTTCCAAAGGCAATCAGGAGAAGAATATCTTCTACGTGGTTAGGAAGAGGTTCTCATAGCCTACTCCCACAGATACACACTTCTTCTAACAAGGCCACACTTCCTAATATTGTCACTCCCCGGGCCAAGCATATTGAAACAACCACATTCAACCCTCTGGCTACTATAGGCTTGTTTAAATACATGACTCTATGGGGACCATACCTAGTCATAGCAAAATAAAAAGTACATTTATTCCCACTTCCAAAGTCCCCATAGTCTATAGCAGTCTCAACAATGTTAAAAGTCCAAAGTTCAAAGTCTCTCCTGAGATTCATCCAATCACTTAACTGTAATCCCCCAAACAAGACAAGAAACCATCTGGGCAAATTCTAAACTCTGTATCTCCATGTCATGTCAAAGCAGTCTTCAGGTCTCCAACTCCTTTTTCATCTTTGTTGACTGCAGCAAACTTTTTTCTCCTGGGCTTGTTCCACTCCCTGTTAGCAGCTTTCTTTGGCAGGTATCCCATGGCTCTGGCATCTTGAACATCCTGGGTCTCCAAGTCAACTTCAACTTAAAGCTTCTTGTTCCATACATGAGCTTCTGAGCTTCTCCAAAGGGCCCGAGTCACTTCTCCAGCTTGGCTCTCTGTAGCACTCTAGGCTCTGGTTGACTCTACTCCACTGGTACTGCTGTTCTTAGTGGTCATCACATGGTTATGGCATCTCTAATTCACTGGAGTCTTCCGCTGCAACTAGGCTTCACCAATAGACTCTCATAGGCTCTCTTCATGATGCCAAGCCTCAACTTCTTTGCATGACCCCTTCAGTCCTGGGCCATCAACTGCAACTGAGGCTGCACATTCATCAATGGCCTTCCCTGGCCTCTCACAGTACCAAGCTTCAGCTGCTCTCACTGACTCCTTCATACTTTCAAAACCAGTACCACTTGGGTGACTCTTACACATTACCAAGTCCAGCTGCAGTACGAGGTACAACCTTGGTTATTTGGAACACAGCTTCTTTGTGATCCCAGAAAACACCTCTCAGAAGATTTCACCTCAGGATACAGGTTTCTTCATTACCACTGATTTCTTAGTTCCAACTAACTGGCATCAATTGTCCCAGTAGTCCCTTCTATTATGGACTCTAAGGTCAGAGCCATATGGCCGAAGCTGCAGAGTTCGATGCTTGCTGGGGTTGAAACATGATCCCCCTTACTCTAGTGCCTGCTTTCTGTCTTCCAACTCCTTCACTGCCCAAGCTTGGCTGTTCTGGAACTTGCTCTGTAGATTAACCTTAAACTCAGAAATCTGCATGGCTCTGTCTCCTGAATTCTTGGATTAAAGGAATGTACCACCATGCCTAGATTTAAGCTTTTCTTCACTTAGAATTTTTTGTTACAAACTGAACTCAGAAATCTACTAGGATTTGTCTCCTGGGATTAAATGTTGTATACATGTGTATTACCATGCCTGGGCCTGAGTTTTTCATGGCTACTATTCTTCAAGATCTAGATCAAAAGCCTGTGTCTTCCAGTCTCAGGATACAGATCACAATCATTTTTGGATTGTAGTTCATTCCAGATTAAAAATCCAAACTATTCTTTGTTCAACTGCAAACACAAACAATAAGCTTAGCTGGGTGGGATCTTGCCCTGAGATCACTACTCCCTTAATCTCTTTATCTCCTTGAACATAGGATTCAGCTCCATCTTCGTGCCCCCTTATTACTTGAACCATACATTTTGTATTTTTTCTTTTTAAGCTTGCTATTCTTGATCAGAATGCTCTTCATGAGAGTAAATCAAAGGGTAAAGTCTATGCTGGACTTTTCTGGACTTCCTTTGTCAATGCAATTAATCTGATTCTCTGCACCTTAGACTTAGCCTCATGCAGACTCTTTAGACAGGGCAAAAGCAACCACATCTTCACCAAAATATCACAAAAATAGTCTCTAGGCTACATACTAAAATTATTTTCCTCTGAAACCTGAAGAGTCAGTCTTCCACAGTTCAAATCACCCTCAGCAACAATATTCTTACTATATTCTATATTCCTACTAGGATAACCCTACTGAAAGCATTCTGCTGCTTCCTAAATCCAAAGTCCCCAAATCCACATTCCTTCAAACAAAATCATGGCCAGGCCTATTAAAGCAATACCCTACTCCTGGTACCAACTTCTCTCTTAGGGTTCTACTGATATGAATAGACATCATGACCAAGGCAACTCTTATAAAAACATTTAATTGGTGTGGCTTACAGGTTCAGGTGGGAGTGTGGCAGTGTCCAGGCCAGCATGGCACAGGAGGAGCTGAGAGTTCATCTTGTTCTGAAGGCAAACAGGAGACAACTGTCTCCTTGTAGTTAGGAGGAGGGTCCCATTGCTTACAGTGACACACTTCCTACAACAAAGCCACACCTACTCCAACAAGGCCACACCTCTTAATTGTGCCACTCCCTGGGCCAAGCATGTTCAAGCCACAACACATTGTTTAGGATTAAAAAAAATGTTTTAAGGTCTAATAAGGTATTTTTAGGTTGTTAAATGCAAGTTATAATAGAAAGTGATTTAAGTACAGAACTGTGAATTCACCAAGTTAGGATAGATTACAGTATTTTCTCCAAGGTTGCCAAATACAAATAGACTGGACATTGTGAATGTAATTTTTTGTGATATTGTTTATAACTGTTCTTATTATATATATTATTAATGTAAGAGAAAGAGCCTTTAATGAACTAAAAGGGGAAAGCTTGTGAGATAGTTTCGTGCACTGTGTTCAGGGGTCTGGTTGCAGTCTGAATGTTGGCATTGTCTTTATTATTGGAACATCTTCTATTTTAATGTTGTATAAAAATTAATTTCCATCACCTCTGATTAAGTAATAAAGAGCTGATCAGACAATAGGTTAGCAGAAGAGGAGGAGTGAGACATCTGATCCCAGTGAGAGGGTCTTCGGTAGGGACCAGAAAGAGAGAATTCACCAGAAGATTCACCATGAGCAGGTTACCAGGGGACTCACCATAAGGACACTAATGGACCAGAAGCAGCCAGGACAAGATTAAGCTGGAAAGTAATGGGGCACATGGCTGTGTAGTAGGCAGATTCAGATATGTTAGAATAGGGTTAGAATAGATGAGAACCCTGCTGAGCTATAGTGCAAAAAGCTTTTTAAATAAATATACCAGGTCTCCATGTCTTTATTTGGGAGCTAGACTGGGCATATAAAAGCCAGAATCGGTTCTCTTTCCTTTCTTGAAAGATGTTGGATGAAAAGGCAGAGAAGCCTGATACAAAGGAGAAGAAAACTGTGGCCAAGAAGGCTAACAATGATTCTGGTGCCCCGGCCACTAGCGTAGCCAAAAAAGGGGTAGCCCTAAGGTTAAAAAGCCCAGGAAGGCCGGGCAGTGGTGGCGCATGCCTTTAATCCCAGCACTTGGGAGGCAGAGGCAGGCGGATCTCTGAGTTCAAGGCCAGCCTGGTCTACAGAGTGAGTTCCAGGACAGCCAGGGCTACACAGAGAAACCCTGTTTCGAAAAACCAAAAAAAAAAAAAAAAAAAAAAAAAGCCCAGGAAGGAGAGCCCCATTGCAGCTGAAACCCTGTCCTGGTTAGAGGAATTGGCAGGTAATCCCGATCTGCTATGTATTCCAGAAAGACCAAGGTTGAAAAGAAGAAGAAAAAGAAGGTCCTTGCTACTGTCACAAAAACAGTTGATGGGGACAAGAACAGTAGTCCCCCGGGTGGTGAAGCTTTGAAAAATGCCTAGGTGTTATCCTACCAAAGATGTGTCCCAGAAGCTGCTAAGCCGCGGCAGAAAGCCCTGCAGCCAGCACGTGAGAAGGCTGCGCTCCAGCATCACCCCTGAGACTGTCCTGATCATCTTCACTGGGCGCCACAGGGGCATGAGAATGGTTTTCCTGAAGCAGCTAGACAGTGGCTTGCTACTTGTGACTGGACCTCTTTCCATCAACAGAGTTCATCTGCACAGAACACACCAGAAATTTGTCATCGACACCTCTATAAAAGTTGATATCAGCGAGGTTAAAATCCCCAAACACCTGACTGACTGATGCTTATTTCAAGCAGCAGCATCTGCGCAAACCCAGGCATCAGGAGGGCGAGATCTTCGACACAGAGAAGGAGAAATATGAGATTACAGAGCAGTAAAAGGCTGATCAGGAAGCCGAACTCACAGATTTTGCCAAAGATTAAAGCTGTTCCTCAGCTCCAGAGCTACCTGTGATCTCAGTTCTCCCTGACAAACGGGATGTGTCCTCACAAACTGGTGTTCTAAATTGCTAACAACCTGATTAAACAGCTTCGTATGTTAAAAAAAAAAAGAAAAAGAAAGAAAAGAAATTTGATCTACCAAAGAGAGACTGTTCTAAAGAGCCCCAATTGGAAAGATTAAGCCCCAATATAACAGACAGAGCTGCTTTAAACTTAACTAAACCATTTAATAAAAGTAGAGCAGCTCCAATGGATAGAAAAAGAGATTCAGAAGCTACCAGAAAAAAATATGTTGAAGTGCTATAAATAATAACAGACCAAAGTTGAAATTACAGTGAGATGGAATTGAGATTGAAGTCCTACTGGATACAGGAGCTGATATAACAATTTCACAAAAATCTCAGAATCCAGCTTAGCCCCTTCAAACAGTATCTACACAGCCTGTAGGGATTGGGACATTGTCTTGGGTAAAACAAAGTCTAAATACATTAAATATATAAGATCAGAAGGTCAGATAAAATGATTAAGGAATATGTGGCAGATATAGCTTTTAATTTATGGGGATGAGATGTATTTCAAGAGTGGGAAACATAAGATCTGTAGAGAGAATCTCTTATAACCAGAATCTGACAATAAAAATGCCATGGTCAATTAGCTGAGGCTGGAAATAAGAGGTGGGACACTGCCAGGAGGAGATAGGATTCTGGGAAATAGTGAGAGGCAGGGGAGATTTTAGCAAGATGCTGAGGGAGAAGCATGGTTGCTGAGCAGAGATTATAAACCATATAGGTGATCACAGGTTAGAATAAAAGAAGATTCACCTGGGAATGCTGAGGAGACTGTCATAAACCAGCAAGGTAGCTAAACTCAGGATAGAACAAAGAGGAGATTTGTCCTAGACTTGGACACATGAAGCTGACGAGAAGTAACTAACCATGTGGAAGATATAGAATAGTTTGAATGGGTTAAATAAGTTATCAGCTAGTCAAGGAATGATGCAACACTTATGACCTAGGCATTTATTAATAAGTAATTAGTCTTAGTTGTCATTCAGGGAGCAGGGGCCAGGCAAGAGAAAAAAACTGTTTTTGTTTCCTTACACAGATTAGCATTCCTCCAACTTCAGGGACAAGGTGTAAAATAGAAGATGTTCCTGATAAAGGTATTAAAAATGTCATAAAATATAGTCACAGACTGTCCAGAAAGAAGACACAGCAGAAGTTGGGTTTCCAAATTTAAAAGGTGGCCACTGCTGATGCCCTATTAAAATTGTTAACTTACTAGTCTGTTTGGATAGAGCAATGGCTTTGTTTTAATTAGATTTAATTTATTTTGTGTATATAAGTACACTGTAGTTGTCTTCAGACACACCAGAAAAGGGCATCAGATCCCATTACAGATGGTTGTGGGCCACCGTGTGGTTGCTGGGAATTGAACTCAGGACTTCTGGAAGAACAGCCAGTGTTCTCTAACAGCCAGTATTCTTAACTGCTGAGCCATCTTTCCAGCCCCAAGCAATGGCTCTTAAGTAAGGAAAAGTTCCAACCCCTAGGACAGCTGGTTAAAGAGCAATTGGAGGCTCCACATGTAGAAGAGTCCATCAGCCCTTGAAATTCTCCTATAGTTATCATTAAAAAGAAATGTGTAAAATTGAGGATGTTAACAGATCTGAGAGCAGTCAATAAAGTAATTCAGCCTTTGGGTTCCTTACAATCTGGAATCCCTTTAACTTCTTAGTTACCAAAGGCATGGCCTATTGAAGTGTAAGTTTCGGGTTGTGTCATGTGATGCAGACTTGGGTGGTGTTTTGCTGTAACAAGACCTGAAGGAAGATACATGATGTTTGGAAAGAGTATGAATAGGACTCAATGGTCAGTGACCGGGCAGTTGTTACCTTAGTAACGTTTTATTGGTCTTGAATCTTCACTGATCTTCAATTTGTTGAGAGAGAGGCATGGCAGAAAAGTTCTCCTGGAGTCTGGTTGGTCCTGGCTGCTTCTGTTGACTTGTGCCGATTTGGAGGAGGCCTGGCTGTTTTTGCTGAATTGTGCCACTGGTGCTGATTCATGTTTGGCATCCTGACAGATATTGTAATCCCCTCAAAAAACTACTTCTAAACAAGTCAACATCTTGCCCTATTTTTCATCTTTTCTCCCCTACTTTTGGACAGTGGGCTAGAAGGGGGATTGAGGTATTTGAGAACCTTTATTAAAAGTAGGTTTTGAGTACTGGAGAGATGGCTCAGCAGTTAAGAGTATTGACTGCTCTTCTAGAGGTCCAGAGTTCAATTCCCAGCAACTACATGGTGGCTTACAACCATCTGTAGTGAGATCCAATGCCTTCTTATGTCATGTCTGAAGACTGCTACAATCCTACAATCTGAAGGCAAGCTACAGTATACTCATATACATAAAATAATAAATAAATCTTAATAGGTTTTGAAAAAAACCTAAGCTTACAGATTGCTTCTTCTCAATATCTCTTGAATAACAACATAAAGATTTGCTATAACTCTTCCTACATTTACCCATGAAAATCCAACTAAAAGATACCATTGAAAAGTTTTTGCCACATGATATGTTAAACATCCTCACCTTGTGTCAATATTTTGTATAACTGTCATTAGAAACAATTCATAAACAGTGTTCTGAATCTATAATTTATCATTATATGGATGATATCTTGCTGGCTGATTCTGACAGATACCTTAGGGAAAAAATGTTTGATGAAGTAAAGAGATTTTGGCTTGTTGGGGATTACAAATTGTTTTTGAAAAAAAAATACAAAAAGGAGATTCTATTAATTATCTAGGATATAGGATATATTTACAAAAAATCCAGGAACAAAAGGTACAGATTAGAAAAGATTAATTATAAACTCTTAATGATTTTCAAAAATTGCTGGTAGATACTAATTGACTACAGTCCACAATTGAGTTAACTACTCAAGAGCTAAGTAATTTATTTCAAACTTTACAAGGTGATTCGGATTAAATAGTCCAAGAAAATTATCAGCTGAAACTGAAAAATTGCCTCTGGTAGAAAAGAGATTACAAGCTGTACATGTGGATAGCTTGGACCCTAAGCTTGATTGTATTATGATTATTGTGCATTCTACTCATTCTCTCACAAGAATTCTCATGCACAGAGAAGATTATATCTTAGAATGGATATTTTAGCACACAAACACAGTAAAAAATTAAATATTTATATAGGAAAGGTTTCTGAAGTAGAAACTCCTGGTTTCTTTGGAAAGTCAATTATGTAAAATGATGTTTTGCTGGGTACACAGGTGAAAGTATGTTTGCTAAGGCAGACATGTGAAAGGATGCATGATGTGAAAGAATAGAAATATGACTCCACAGACAGTGGGAGCTCGAGCATTGGTTGGTTCACTTTGCTATTCTTCACTGATGACACGAATATATTGGTTCACCTTACATTTTGCCTTGCTGAGCTTTGCTTGTGGTGACTTCATAGAGAGATATTTGTCAAAGAACTTCTTGTGAGGTTCCCATGGCTTCTTGCAGTTTCTGTGGAGGACTTGGGCTGGTTGGTAAGCAGCCATTATGTTTCTTCTGGATTGAACTGCCCTTGCTGATTTGTGGTGTCTGCTGAGTGAACTGGACTGAAGCTGCTGGTTCATATGTGGTTTTTGCCAAGTGGACTGGTCTATAGCTGCTGATTTGTGTTTGGTGTTTGTTAGTGGGCTGGACTGGACTGAAAACATGCGGGATTGGAATCACCTCAAAGAACTATTTCTAAACAGGTCTACTTCCCCCGTATCCTAATAACCTTTCTTTCCTACTACCTCTGGTGGGTGTTGGGCTAGAGAGGAGGCTGAATGCTTATTAAAGTAGGTTGAGAAAAATTTATGCCTACAGGTTTCTGTTTTAATTATGAAAGGAAGAATAAGACATTGTCAAGTTGTAGGAAGTTTCAGCAAAGATTTTATTGCTTTTTACTTATGTTGGAAATGATGTTTTTGTACAACGTTTCAGGATGTGTTTCTCTCCTTAGTTGCTTGCCTAAGGCACCATCTATTTGGTTAAAATGGAAAGCCTATAACCTATATCAACAGGCAGAATAGTAAGGTGGAACTTCGGTACAGAGAGAGGAACTCTGGGAAAAAGAGGAGTACCTGAAATGTGCCACCCAGACTTGGCGGAAGTCAGATGTATGAAACTGTGATGAGGTAACAAACCAGCCATTTGGCAGAACTTAGTTTAATGGTATAATTGAGTTATGAGAAAGTGGTAGGCAATCTTACCATAATGCCAAAAGTACTGTAAATAAATATAAGTCTGTGTTGTTATTCTGAAACTGGAGTGGGCCTAGAAAGGCCCACACATTTACACTTGGCATCCAACAGACGACACAGAATTCTAGCTAGACAAAAGATTCAGGTATTAGAAAATGTACCAGGTGGAAGATGGTTTTTCAGTAAAGAGCAGCAGCGGGAAAGGAGCGGAAGACAGGGAAGACCTCTAGAGGCCTAATGCTTGGCTTCTTTAAGAAACCCCTGGTGAGAGAAAAGTTAGCTACTCTATTGGAGAGTCTCAGGGCAAAGTAGTAACAGCTTCTCCTAAGTGGTGTATGGTCCCAGAGAAGGGTTGGAGCATATGCTTGAGAGATCTAGGTGGCTAGGGTATCAGGGCACTGGAGCCAGGCCACATGGATGCACGAGTACTGAAAATGAAAGCGTGGGGGTGGGGTGCATAAGGTGCAGCTGCTGGCCAAAGCTGACTGCACTTTGAGGGAGATTGTGCCTCTGCCCAAATCTGGAACAGCAGAGTGGCTGAAGTTAGTTTGTGCTGCTTTCAGCAGGAAGGGCTAGACAGCCAAGTGGGCAGAGCCAGAGCCAGGGCCGTGTGCTAGCTGAGCCACAAACAAAACAAAACAACCCTGCACATGCAGAGAAGGCAGCATTTGTCAGGGTAGAAGGCATGCCAGGAGAAGTATACAGAGAAAACAAAACAGAAACAACAAGCAAGCAGTAGGCACATGGCAATGAGCACATGGCAGGAACAGATGAACCTCTGATCAAGTATAGTAACTAGCAATCCCCAACAGTAAGAGTTTAAACTTAGATATAGAAATAAATATCAAGTTTGGAAGTGGTAAGAGAAAAGTCGCCAATGATAGGAGAGAGAGAAAGAAATAAGTCTTAAAAGATGTGCGGAAAAGAAACAAAATAAAGCCTCCAAAGGAAGGAGAAAGAAAAATAAGTAAAAATGTCCCATAAATGTGCATAATAACGTCTCCATAGAAAGGAGAGAATTAGAAATAGTAAAAGAGAGACTATTTTCCATGTTAAAAAAATGGGAAACACTGACTCAGCAGTTAAGAGCACCGACTGCTCTTCCAGAGGTCCTGAGTTCAAGTCCCAGGAACCACATGGTGGCTCATGACCATCTGTAATGGGATCAGATGCCCTCTTCTGGTGTGTCTGAAAACAGCAACAGTGTACTCATATACATAAAATAACTAAAATCTTAAAAAATAAAAACTGTTGTGGTCTAGGGATTGACCCAGAAATCACAGACACTAATCTCAGTCAGTCAGATAGAGAGGGTTTATTCAACACATACCCTAATACTGATCAATCATGGCCATATCTCAGAATTTGGGGACTGAATATGACTTTGAGCCATAGTATTGAACATCTTTTTTCTGTCAGTTTATAAAGGAAAAAAACCCCCACAAAATCCACAATGAACTCATGTACATCTAGGAAGTGGTGTCTGGAGGTGAGCTCTGGCTCAAGATATTTTAGACATAATAGTTCTTATTGACCCTTAACTTGATGGGTCCTATGGAAAGCTTTGTGGAATTCCTTTATATTAACAAACTTCAGGACATATAGAACATAATGGGGATATGGTCAGCATGACCCTGCTCTGAGTCAAGTTATTTTTCTGTCAATGACTGGTAGGTATATCCCAGCAACAATATGAAACAGCTGGCAGACATGGAACAAAATGTCTACAGCTATGCTGTGTGTGTGTGAGCACACGTGTGTGTCCACAACAGAAAAGAGATTGGAAAATCCTCTGATTCAGAATAAAGTATCTTCAGAAGAATCCAATCCAAAGCCTACAGCATCACCTTATGACGAGATTGCAGATTGGCAGCCTATTAAATTCCTAGTTAAAGAAACTTATACTGAGTTAAGAATACAGATTCTGTTTAAGGATTAAGGATGCCACCTCAGAACAATGTCACACAATAAGTTATACGTTTTATTCTATAGAGTTTGGAAAATTATAATATGTACATATGTTGACACATCATTCTATGGATACATACCCAAAATTCCAGTGGGCTTCTGCCTTGAGTTCTAAAAACATTGATTCTGAGATTTCACATTTATTACAGGTGGTGATGGCTATCTTGGAGATGCCTTTGCAGACTTATGATACTCTAACTTATGTATCTATTAGAATACAACAATCTTTTATATGATATGGCATAAAACATGTTACAGATACATCTTACAATCCTACAGGTCAAACAATTGTAAAAAGACCTAACTACACATTGAAAGAGATGTTCATTGAACAAAAGAGGGATATGGAATCTCCAAAAATAGAGTAAATAATTCTTTAATTGACTTTGAATTTTTAAATATGTCAATGAGACAGGTAGCACAGCTGCTAAAAAAACAGTGGATTTTAGAAAGGCCTGCTGAATTAGATCAGCAAAAATGGAATACTTTCAGTATGGAAGGTACGAAATGTGTTGTGTTGGGGGAAAGGTTTTGTCTTCATTTCAACAGAAGACGATAAGCTATGGATTCCTTCAAAATTAATAAAGATCAGATTTGACTAGGGTGTGGAGAACCTCCTGAGAATCCTGACTATTGGCATGAGGAAAGAAACCAAGAACAACAACCAGACAGGTAACATGAATGCTGACCCTTGTTCAGGGAACAGCTCTGAGGCTGGCTGAGACATGAAAATATCTCTACACAGCCAACAGATCTTGCTGGCTACAGAGACTCAGGACTTATCATGCCATCCTTTCATATAGCATGGCATCTGACTTATAAAGATGACTTCCATGTTCAAACAAAGAGCAGATAATCATCTTTACCTGAATTGTGCACACTACACATTCCATACATATGTTAATGCAAAAATTTATCTTGTAACCAGGTGAGATTTTCTATGCCTGCCCTTCTTTTTGAATAATGACATGGAAACCTCTGCTAGGCTTGTTCCCAACTAGCTTGTAATTCAATTAACCAATTTATAATAATCTAGGTTCTGCCACATGGTTGGTTACCTCTCATCAGTTACATCTGTCTGACTTCCTCCATGTCTCAGAGGTGAATCTCCTGCACCTGACTTCTTCCCAGAGTCCTCTGTCTGGAAGTCCTGCCTTACTATTCTTCCTTTTGCCATAGGATTTTTATTTTAACCAACCAGAAGTGCCTTAGGCAGGCAAGGAAGGACAGAAACACATTTTCATACAGTGTACAAAAAACATCCTCCGGGGGTTGGAGAGATGGCTCAGTGGTTAAACACTTTGACTGCTCTTCCAGAGGACTTGTGTTCAATTTCCAGCACCCACATGGCAGCTCACAACTGTCTGTAGCTCCAAGATCTGACACCCTCACATAATACAGACATATTATCAGGCAAAATACCAATGCACATAAAATTAAATTAAGTTTAAAAAGAAAATCTTGACATCTTCCCCTCTTATTCCAGTAAAGGCTCGTTCTTCAACATCAATAAACTATATGTAATAAAAACAATTATGAAAACTATCAAGTAAGAATTACATTAACAATATCCAGTCCACATGTATTTGGCAATTCTAAGGTTGCCAAATATATCTATCTTATCTTGATGAATGTAAAGTTCTATACGCAATTCACTTTCTATCATAACTTGCATTTATCAACCAAAAATATCTTCTGAGTCCTTAAATTGTTTTTCTTAAATTATAAACAACTTAAGCTTAATTGTGAGACTCTTGTAGTCTGACAGTGGAGAGCAGGGTGCTAGGAAAACTCATTTTTCACTAATAGAAATGGGCTTACTTGTAGATGGTCTTTGCTACTTTGTGGGTTCTTCCTTTTCCACCTTTTATCTCCCTGTTTTCACCCCTTATCACTGGATAGGAGAGAAAGAAGGATAGAGAGGAGAAATCTCTGAATCTAACTTCTTTCTTCTTTGAGCACAACTATTAAAAAACAACAACCAACCTCCCTAAACAACCACCACCCCTGCCTTGCTTCTTGGGCCTCTAGCATTTTTATACCCTCTGAAAAGTTCTCAGAATTCCAAACATCATACAGTCACAAAAACTATCTGCAGCTGGCAAAACTATACCTTTGCTAGAGCATGAGGCAAATCATTGTCAGCTGATGCAGATAGTCTGTAGCAGCCCCATACCCCATACTAAAACAAACAAAAAACAAAACAAAACACTTTCTTATAATATTTCTGTAGTTTTTTTAAACCCAAATTTCCAAACTGCCACATTATTCTGTCATCAGAAGTGCTGGGATTACTGGAGTAGGATACCAAAACTACAAAAGGAAAAAAACTCTAACCTTTGTAACTTTGGGCTTTTCCACCTGGCCTCTTTGTTTCCAGAAATAACAACTCTGAGACTTAACTATATTTATGAATAAATGCTTAGGGCATAAGTTTGGGCCTGTTCCCTGACTAGCTTATAACTTGATTATCCCGTTTATTCTAGTGTATGTCCTGCTATGTGGACGGTTACCTGGTCCTAAGTTTCATGCAACAGTCTTCCTCTGTGTCCAGGCAAATCACCCAGCTCCGGACTCAAAGTCAGAATTCCTCTTTCTCTGACAGATGTCCCACCTTCTAATCCTGCCTCAGCTCATTGGCCAATCAGCATTTTATTGACCAGTGAATGCTTTTACACACTGCACAATATACCTCTACAAACTTTTTTGATTCTTTTTTGTAGAGCTCTCTTTCCTCCCCCCTACACTTACCAAAAGCTATAATCTTCCAGTGTTTACATTGGTGGACAAACAGGGCAGGATATCCTAGCAACATAGAAAGAAAGGTATTTAGGGAGGGGAATGGCTGGGGAGGGCTTAGAGATCATATTGGAGGATTTTGCAGGGATGGGGGCTGCCATTCCTATAAATGGTATGGAACAGGCAGAGGTAGATTTGCCTAATGGCGTTTTGATAGGAAATGAGGGAAGAGGCACAGTAAAATGGAGGGTGTATGCACATTTAGAAGATTAACTGGGGGAAAATATTAATTTTGGTTTTTGAGATGATCTCAGGTAGCTAATTGAGGCAGTCCTTCTTGACCTTTGTCTTAGCCTCCTGGGTGTTGGGATTTGGGGCATGTATCATCCACATGTTGTAAAGAACTCTAAATTGTCTTTAACCTCCATGTCCTTAACTATGCCACTCACATACGCTTATGTTCAATGCATGCAGTGTGTACATACACACACTCACACATCCTAAACAAATGTAGCCAGGCTTGGCAGCACACATTTTTAATCACAATACTTAGGAGGCAAAGAGGCAGGCAGGTCTCTGTGAGCTCAAAGCTATCCAGGTCTACTTACAGAGTTGGTTTTAGGACAGCTGCAAAGTGAGACTTTTTTCCCCACAAGGCAAGGCTTCTCTCTGTGTAGCCCTGGCTGTCCTGGAACTTTCTCTGTAGACCAGGGAGTAAAGCTTTTTTTTTTTTTGGTTTATACTTCAACATTATAGTCCATCACAGAAGGAAGCCAGGACAGGAACTCAAACAGGGCAGGAACCTGGAGGCTGGAGCTGATGCAGTGGCAATTGAGGGATGCTGCTAACTGGCTTTCCCTCTACGGCTTGCTCAGTCTGCTTTCCTATAGAAGCCAGGACCATCAGCCTAGGGATGGTACCACCCACAATCAGCTAAGCCCTCCCCTATCAATCACTAAGAAAATACTTTACAGCTGGGAGAAGGGGTGTCTTTTTAAATTTTTAAAAATGTATTTAATGTTTGAGTGCTTTATTTGCATGTACACCTGCATGCCAGAAGAGGGCATCAGAACTCATTATAGATGGTGGTGAGCTATCATGAGGTTGCTGGGAATTGAACTCAGCTCCACTGAAAGAGCAGACGGTGTGTTTCTCCAGCCCAGGTGGTGTTTTTTTTTCTTTGTTGTTGTTTTTTTGTTTTGTTTTGTTTTGTTTTTTTGAGACAAGGTTTCTTGGTATAGCCCTAGCTGTCCTGGAACTCCCTTTGTAGACCAGGCTGGCCTTGAACTCTGAGATCACTCGTCTGGAGTGCTGGGATTAAGATGTGCACCCAGCAAGTAAAGGTGCTGACACAAAACCCAACAAGTAGAATTTGATCCCCATGACCCACAAGGTGGAATGAGAGAACTGACTCTACAAGTTATTTTCTGTTCTCCCTAATGCATTATGGCACATGCATACACAGACAGACACATGTTTAAAAAAAGATCCACAAGCCTCTGCCTCCTGAGTGCTAGGACTAAAGGTGTACACCAGCCTGCCAGGCTTACTCCTCAGTTCTTGACAAAGGAAACTACAAGTCATATAGTTGTTTACTGTAGTTTCAAAATAGTAAGTTTTGGGGTAATGTGATATATAGCAATGGTAACTAAGACTATGTGAATCTAAACCACATTTTGCTCCAAGAAGCTATACTATTACTTGGGAATGGATTCTGGTTTCAGCCGAATTTAAGGACATTAATGAGGCTTGAGTAAAAGTCTTTCTAGCCTGTTAGGATCCCAGTGTGTGTTCTCAGCTGAGGATGGGGTGGCTTCGGCTCCTCTCCACACTTTCCCTTTCTTCCTTGCCCTCTATGGATTCCAGCTGCCCTTTAGCTTAGCAATGTTCTCCTCACCACCTTTTTTTCTTTTCCTGTTGGTACTGGGGATTAAATCTAGGCCTTCATGTATAAAAGACAAGCACCTTACCACTGTGCACAGCTCCAGCCCCAGCTCAGAAATGTCTCTTGCTTTCAGTGCTGAGGACCAGTGTGGGGATCTTTCCCACTCAAGGACTCACTCACTCTAGGCGAACTCTTGCGTCCTGAGCTACATTTTGCAGTGGAAACTTAAGGGTTCTTTTGAAAGTTGTATTGGATGGTGTTTTGCTGGGGCAAATGTGAAAGAGTGTGTTCCTGAAGTGGACACAGATGAAAGACTAAGGCAGACTCATGAAGGAACGGTTAGCTGAATCAGACACAAGAGAAAAGATGTTCTGCTAAAACAAGCACATGGAAGGGCACGTGATGGAATCTTTGCTAACAACAGGTATGTATTGGTCTGCTTTACATTACATAATTGAGCTGCATTTGTCAGAACTCCATAGAGAAACTCACCAAAAAACTTCTAATGGTGTGCTGTGGCTTGCTGCAGTTTCTTGCCCCTTCTTTGGACCCAGGTTGATTGGCAGTGATGTCAGCTGAGACAGATGCATATGCTGAGGTAAGACCCATGGAAGACACGTGATGTATGACTTGATGGACAGTGATGGAGGCTGACCTACGATGGCTTATAGGGCTAGTTGTGCAATTCTTGTGGGTCTTCAGTCTTCGTTGATCTTTGCTTCCCTGAGAGAGGCACAGCTGAGAACTTCTCCTGGTGTTCCTCTTTGTCCCTTCTGCTGACTTGAGCCAAGGGTGAGGCCTGTCTCTGTTAGGTAGTGCCGCTGCTGTTGCTAACCTGACTCTACTGAACTGGACTGCTGGTGTATCCATGAAGTGTTTGTGAGTGGATCTAGCTGCCGCTGCTGACCTGTGAACTGAAGCCAATTTCCAGACAACACAGACGGGAGTTGCACCAAAGAACCTCTCTAAACAGGTCCACTTCCCCTGTATCCTTTCTTTCCCACTTCCTTGGCTGAGTGGTGGGCTAAAAGGGAGGTTAAAGTGTTTAAGAACCATCTTTAAAAATAGATTTTAAAAAATTAAGTTACAATTTTCTTGGCCCTTGCCTTCAGTTCAGAGAATGGACTTGGTCTTTCTGTGCTTTGCTCCAAATGGCTTGGAAAGTAAGGCTCACACATAGATGTCCCTGTCTTGGGCATGGCAGCTACAGGGTTCCCACCTAAAAACAGGTGTCACATCTGTCCTGTGGGGGCTGTCCCTGACTCTGTTGCCTACCTATGAATCCCATTCCCCTAACTGGACCATCGTATTTGGCCTCAGTGGGTAAGGATGCACCTAGTCCTGCAGTGACTTGATGTGCTGGGGTGGGGTGATACCTAGGGGCACCCCCCCCATTCTCAGAGGCGAAGGGGAGGGCAAGGTCAGGGGCAGGGGCAGGAGCTATATGAGGGGGGACTGGGAGGGGAAAGGGGCTGATATAGGGATATAAATTGAATAAATAAATTAATGGAAAAAAAAGGATGCTCCTTGGCCAGCAAGATGGCTCAGTGGATACAGTCTGTTGCTAAGACTGATGACCTGAATTCTGTCTGGGGAACCCATGGTGAACAAAGGTACTGACTTCTATAAGCTGTCCTTTGACTACCATACGAATTCTGTGACATGTGTGCACACTCTTACATACACGTGCTAAATAAATATAATTTTTATATTATTATTATTTCGAGGCAGGTCTCTCTCTATATTCCTGGCTGTCCAGGAACTCAGTATGTAGACCATGTTGGCCTTGAATTCACGAAGATTCCCCACTTCTACTATTGTTGTGTTTTTGAGATTAGGTTTCTTTATGTAGCCTTGGCTGTCCTATAACCCAGCCACTCTGTAGACTATACTGGCCTTGAACTCACAGTGAGCTGTCTACCTTTGCCTCCTGAGTGCTGGAATTAAAGGCATATACCACTACTGCCTGGATATTTTGATTATTTTTAGTTATGTTTATGTGTGTGTGTCTGTACCTTGAAGGCAGAGATATTAGGGTCTTCAGTAAGTTATAGGCAGTTGTTACTGCTTGACAAGGGTGTTGGGAACTGAACTCAGATCCTCAGCAAGGGTAATATGTGATTTAGCCACTGTGCCATCTCTCCATCCCCATAAACATAATAAAAAAAAAGCTGGGGGGTAGTGGTGCTTAGTCTTTAATCCCAGCACTTAAGAAACTAAGGCAGATAGATCTCTGAATTCCAGTCTAACCTGGTCTACAGAGTGAGTTCCAGACCAGCCAAGGCTTCATAGTGAGACCCTGTCTTAAAAATCAAACCAAGGGCCAATGATGGATCAATGGGTAAAGGCACCTGAACACCAGAGTTCCTGGGACCCTAATAGAAGGAACGATTGCTTACTACTACTTGTCCTCTGACCTCCTCGTGCTTGCCATAATGTACAGGTACACATAGACATGCATGCATGCACACACTGAATATAATGTAATAAAATATAAAGCACAAAAATGAAACCAACTAGCCAAAAACAACACAGGAATCTGCCCTGGATGGGGTAGGGGTGGGGCAAGGTGGGTGATCTGAATCACTATCCACAGGCCAGTCATCTCAATTTTTGGACTCAAACATCCGAAGCTACTCACTAGTCTGGAAAATGTGGCTCACAACACATAGATTGGGAAGGGCTTAGTTATCTTCCTTCTGCTAGTATGCATTTTAACTCCCTGCCATTTTCATAATTAGAAAAAGAAGTGCTATTCCTGCACTGAAGTTTAAGGAAAGCAGAGTGAGTAAGCAGTGCTGGCCCCATGCCCTGCTCTACTCTGACCCTTAAGCTGTGGCAGTTCTCTGGACAGCAGGGGAGACAGGGCCAGGCTCCCTTCCTTGAAGTAATCCAACATTGCAAAATCAGTGTGTGGGCCACGGGGATCGCCCAAACACAGTTTGATGTGAAAGAACTGTTCTTCACTCTCTCAAAGGGCGTGGCCAGGTGGTGGGTAGAGCCGACCCTAAATGGTAATGCCGGAACCAGGTGGAACCCCAGTGGTGGGACCAGTGTAGAAGATTGATTGATTCATTAGTATGGCTAGAGCTGTTCTCTTAAGGTTCCCACTTACCCTTAAGTTGTTCTTGTGGCCTGGTGGGTGTCCTCACATCTCATAGGCCTTTCTTCATTATCCCTTAACCAAACTGAGGGAATCTGTTGCTTGGCCGGTCTGTGCCCTCCACTGTTCAGGCCATGTGCTTGAGAAAACTGAGCATACTTTGTGTGTCTGGGATGGCACATACCAGACCCTTCCTTCTTCTAGTAAGAACAAGCAGGCCAGAGTTAGAGCTTGCAGGGACATGGCCCTTATCTGTCACCCTTTCCTCTGGGTCCTAGAGAAACAATACTGATTACTGCCACAACTCTACAGAGTCCCAACATCCTGACTAACCATGGATTTGAATTGTGTAATTGTGTTCCTTCAAAGGTATTTTCAACAATTAACCAGGGAACCTGTCGTTGTGACCTTACTTGGAAATAAGGCCCTGGCAGATGTAGGCTACTGTATTCATAGGAAGAAAAATCAGAAACAGGGATAGACAGACTAGAAAAGGCCACATGAAAACAAGAGCAGAGATCATGATGTTCATAGGTGCTACAGATCGTAGATAACTACCAGATATTTGGGAAGAGGCAGGAGAGCCCTACCCAGGTTCTGGAACTTTACCCTCCACAACTGTAACCCACTAACTATCAGTTGTTCAGTGTCTAAGAAACCATCAATGGGGAAACCAGCTGTCTAAATCCAAAGGTAAAACTACCCAAGGACGAACACCTATAGCTGGGGTTCAGCTAAGTCTAAAAGGGTATCAAGGAAGACTGTGGGGACAGGCTTGGTGGGACTTATCTGTGATATCAGCACTGGTATGTGTGACAGCTGGAGGCTAGCCTTGGCTACATAGTGAGACCCTGTCTCCAAACAAAACAAACAAGAAAATGAAAAGGAAGGAGGCTGATGAGATAGCTAAGGGTAAGAGCACTTGCTCTTCCTGCACTGGATTGGAGTTTGATTTCCAGCACTCATATGATGGTTCTTAACCATCTCAACCTCTTCTGACTTCTGCAGGTACCAGACATGCACGTGGTACGATTACATACATGTAGGCAAAGCAGTCATACGTGTAAAATTAAAAAAAAAAAAACAGCAAGAGAGACGGCTGAGTGGTAAGATTGTATACAGCTCCTACAGAAGACCTCAGTCGAGTTCTCTGCATCCACAATAGGTGGCTGACAACAACCTGTGACTCCAGCTTCAGATGCCAGAACTTCCGGCCTCCTCTGGCACCTGCACTCAAATGTACATACCCACACACGTACACATAAAATAATTTCTTTTCTCAAGACAGAATTTTTCTGTGTTGACAGCCTTGGGTGTCCTGGAACAAGTTCTGTAGACCAGACTAGCCTTAAACTCACAGAAACTTGCTTGTCCCTGTTTCCCAAATGCTGGGGGTAAAGGCATGCACTGCTATATCCGGTTAAGAATAAATCTTTTTAAAAAATTGGAAAAAAAAGTAGTCTCTCACCTAAGATCTGGAAGAAGGTGTAGTTTTTCTGAATGACACCCAGTGAATGTTGGCTGTCTCAAGAGCTCTAGTGGGTTGGCTTATCATCCTAGGAAGCGTCCTTGGTGAAAGATGGGTCTACAGCTGTTCTGGGCTAGTGGTTTGTACCTGGAAATGACAACTGGACCCCAGTGACAGATACCTTAGGCTTCTGAGCCAGGACTTGTGAAAAGAGGGTTCTTAGCCACATTTCTGTCCTGTGTAGTTTTTATCTGATAGGGACCCTATATAAATAGAAAATCCTCAAAGTGCTGCCCACGAATCCAAGAGCATTCCTAGGGAATTCTAGTGGCCTTTGCCTGGGTGGGACCTCAGTTGGAGGCCTGGGAAGTCACCCTTTAGTTTAGAAAGCAGAATGATCATTTCTGGGGAGTTTAGGGGTATATTCTTCAGTGGTTCTGCCTGGGTTCTGGGCCTGTCCCCAAGTCCCTTTTTGGAGATAGGGGCCACTTGGGGTATGGGAGGAGGGGGCAGCCCAAGCTGCATTTCCACTTGGAAGCCCTCTTTATTTGGCCTGGGACAGAGAAAGACTGGGGTCAGAGTGCACACATCTCCATGGAAACAGCAATGAGCCTGGCCCCTAGGGGACCCTAGGCCTAGTAGGGGGTCTCCGTTTTTTTTTGACTAAGGGGCTGGGCCTATCTTTGGCAGCAGCTTTTACAAAGTGCCTTCGGCCGGGAGGAGCAGGCACACAAGTGGACTTCAGTCAGGGACACATGGAGCAGCAGAAGAGCAGACTGAACTTTTCATGACGGCAGGCTCCAGGTAGGAAAATACAGCTCAAATGTGGAGTCTTTAGAGAAGGGACAAGCCTTGGAGAGACCAAAGAAGAGTTAGCTGTGCTGTTGCTGTTTCTGTGTCCTGTTCCACTCAGGACCCACCTGGGATTTGAGTCCCACCAGCGTGCCGAAGGCTTCTAAGAAAATCTCCTCTGATAGTCTCAGAACTCCAAGGCTGCCAGTTCATCTAAACAGGTGACCTATAGAATTAAAATACTGACTTGGATCATCTGGGAGCCTGGTATGGGAAGTGTGCAAACCCTGGTGGATGAATTTCTGTTTCCCCATGATTCTACCTATAAAGTCCTATGTAGGCCCTTTTTCTGCCTGGGAGTGCTATAGCATAAAACACTACTAGTAGTCAGGAGCCCCTGGGTGAGGCTGTGCAGATTTACTGAAGGGGGCTTCTGAAAGCTCAAGCAGAACAGGAAAAGAACAGCGTCAAATAACATTCAAGATAATTCAAATACCCTTGTATATTTTAAATACATGCTGACTATAGTACTTCAGGTTTTTTTTTTTGGAGAACAGATCTGGCATCAAGTAAGCTACATGGTATCTCACATACGATGCAGGGATTTGAAAGGTTCTGGGGAGGGAATAAGGCAGTGGGCCTAGTGAGACACTGTGAGAGGAGTCTGTACTATGTTCCAGGAGCACATGGCAAGCACTGGCTAAGCATCTCAATGTAACACACATCCTGCCTGACTCACCAGTGTGTGGATGGACAGTCTTCTGGAGCCAGTGTCTTTGGCTAGCCTGATAGTATCAAGCAGATGAGTCTTTTCCAGCTCAGCTCTGCAATCCTGCCCCCAGGCCTTTCCTGGACTTAAGAGTCTCAGGGTTTTAGGTCTTCATGGACAATGCCTGGGCTTGAAGGTTTTTTTTCTCACCCCTTTCGATCCAAAGCACTAGCCTAGGAACATTCCTGAGGATTGGGGGTTGGGGTCTGTAGGCTGATAAGTATCCTTAGGAATAGAGCAAAGGGATGGGGCTGAGTCCTAGGTCACAACCCACAACAGCACCGAGGTGGAGTCTGGACAGCACTGAACCTGATAGGAAGCGGTGGCAGGCAGAGAGTTGACAGCAAGGAGCAGTAGGCAACAAGTAGCCAGCGGTCCGAAAGGGAGTCTGCCTCAGTTCCATGCTCTGATTCTTCTGGGAGCTGTCCTCAGGGGGCTGAGAACATTCTGCGGCTGGCTTAATCTAGAAAACTCCATGAGATATGGCTCAGACTCGTGAAAGGCTAGAGACTTAACTTGCAAAAGGCGAGTCGGACCTCCCAGGACCACCGCCCTTTCCCCCTCTCTAATCACACTTCTCCGACTCTGCGCCACGCGCACGCGCTCCGCGCAAAGCACGCAAGCTACCCCGACCCGCCGGGACTGCGTTCGGATCCGCCGTAGCGACGCAACTCTGGAGACTGCTTCCCGACGCCTTCCCAGGACACCAAGCGGTTCATCTTTGACACACGATTCTCCCGGGTTGTTGACAGCCCGCCTGGCCGGGCGTCTCAGAACCTGGAGCGCCCGGCGAAGGCTATCAGTGACGCGCGCTCCGCCTGCAGACGACTCCGCGCCGCCGTGTCCAGCTGTCCACGCAGGGAGGCGGGCAGGCTCCAGCGCGCCACGAGCTGCTCCCGCCAGCCTCTGGCGCTCGAGGCCCGGACGCTGGGCGGGGCCGCGGCCTCCCGCGCTCTTCATCTGCCTGAGGCCGTGTGCCCGCGTCCGCGCCCACGCCGGGCTCCGGGGCCGCGCGCGGCGATTGGGCGGCGGGCGTGACGTCACCGCGCCGTGGCTCGCCGCGGTTGCGGAGCTGGCCGCCGCCCGCGCGCCGCTCGACGAGCGGGAGCGGGAGCGGGAGGCGAGCGGAGCGGGCGCGCGCCGGGCTCTCCAACACCCGCGCTCGGGATCACTGCCTACCCCGCGCGCCCTGTCGCCCGCCGCCTGCCGCTCTCCGCGCGCGGCCCCGGCGCGGATTTGAAAAGCCCGGTCCGCGGGCGACTCGAGGCGGCAGCCAATCAGCAGAGCGCACTTTTCCCGCGGCTTCTGGGGGCGGCGGCGGCCCCGGCGGCGGCGGCGGCGGGCGGGAGGCGCGGGGGCGGGGTCGGCGCCGCGCGCGGAGAGCCTCGGCCTGGCCGCGCTGCGCCCGCCGCTGCCGCCGCCGCCCCCTCCTACCTCCCTGTCCTCCGCGGCCTCGCGCCCGCTGCCGCCGCCGCCGCCGCCCCCGGACAGCCGCTGCCGGACAGCAGCCGGAGGATGCGACGCAGCGCAGGTCACTGGGGCCGCCGGCCAACCGCCGCGGGAACTAACCGCTGGCTGGGGAAGGGAGGCCGGGCCGGGAGATCGAGGCCCGAGGGCTGAGGGGGCGGCTTGAGGGGCTGAGGGCCTGGCGCTGGGGGCAGGCCGGAGGAGGACGCGCGGCCTGAGGCGAGGGTGGAGGATCGGGAGGCTGGGAAGACGCGGCCTGAAGCGCCGGTCGGACGCGCACGGCCGGCGACGGCTAACGGGGTGGCGGGCGCGCGGCCATGTTGGGCCCGCTGGCCGGGGCTGCACCTGTGCCCGGCCGGCGGGCGGCCGCCTTTGTTCCCGCGGCGCCCGGCGGGTCGAGCAAGCCTTTGTGCGGCGCGGGGCGCGCGGGGCCGGGTGGTACGGTGGGAGGGGCAGCCGGGTATACCGAGAGGCGCTTTTTGTGTGCGGAAGCGTCCGGCGTTGACACACGGGACGCCGGCCGTTGGTCAGCGCGGCGCCGCGGTCGCTGGCCCTTGCCGGGCCTCGCAGGTGGAGAGGAGGCTGACTGGACCTGCGGACCCGCCCGGGGCTGTGGCCGCGCCTCACAGGGCGCGCTCCCTCGCTCGGGATGCAGCTCTCAGCCTAGAAGGCGCAGGGCGCGGCGAGTCGGACCGTGACGACCAAGCGGCTGGCTACTGCCTTGGTTTTAAATCTCGGCACTTAAAAGATGTTTGGTTTGAGTTTCGGTGATAAGAAAATGGATGAGGTTGTTGCATAGGACCCGTCGCAACATTGAGCTTTTCTCCTTTCTCAGCTCAGGACGAGGTTTGACATTGACGACGAAACGGTATGAAATCGGATGTTCTGACGGGAATCATTTTCAGGTAGATAATTGGAGGGGTGTGTATTTTATAACGGACCCCGTAAAGAGATCAGCGCGAGTTCAGAATTAGGTTAGAGAAGTTCCCAAGTACTGCCAGTTTAATCCCAGACTTTGAAGGCCTTGAGTTTTAAAGGCATTAAGTCTAAAATCATGCATGGATGTTAATTCTAATTTATGTATTTGAAATAAGATATCACCATAGAAAGTAAGTTAGGAAACATCTCACTTAGGAAGCTGAGACTTTTATTTTCCATGTTTTAAGTTCTGATTACGTACTTAAGTCGATGGTATACATACACGCATACACACACCATACACACACACACACACATATACAGAAAGCATGGAGAGACCAAGTCCTGTAAACACAGCTCTTTCTGTGTTCTCCCATTCCTTAGTACCCAGAGTTCAAATCATAACTGTTGACTAGAGATGAAGAGGGTTCACACCTTGTACATTCGCTTACTTTGAGTCATTTCCTTTTCTTTCCTTCCATTTTCTTCTCTGCTTTGCAGCCTTCATTTTTGGTTTGATAGCTCGAAGTGTGTTGACTTAATATTTGCTTGTCAATTTGTGTAAGCTTTTGTGAGTAACTCTTACATATTCAGAACAAAAATCTTCCCCTTTTGACCTCTGATTCTAAGGGTCAACATAGAGCGAATTTAAAAAAAA
Source organism: Tokudaia tokunoshimensis (assembly GCA_036184795.1). Classification (NCBI taxonomy): domain Eukaryota; kingdom Metazoa; phylum Chordata; class Mammalia; order Rodentia; family Muridae; genus Tokudaia; species Tokudaia tokunoshimensis. Next base: position 72,464,771 of record BTHU01000014.1, on the reverse strand, counting down.
AAACAATGGACAATTCTCATGTGTTCACAGATATGATATATTCATTGTAATGTTATAAACTAGCATAACTTGAAGCTTGTGGGGACATAAAGAGAAAAACAGTAAGACTACAAGTGAGATTACTAGGTTATTTTTGTGCAACCAAGCTATACAGGGTTGTTAAGCCACTGTCTACAGAAATGTGAGGAACCAAAAGAAGACTTAAGTCAGAACTGCCGAATGAGTCAGGCATTAGAGACCCTGTTGGTTACTTAAGGGAGGAGTCTAGCTTTTCATCTATTCAGACATCCTTCCAAGAAGTACTCAGGCTTTAAAAAGGTTTACTCACATGGCAGAATGTGAACTAATTAGTTACTTCCTTTTTTTTACAGTTTTGACAATTCAGTGTAAAACATGAATGTAGATGGAATTAGTCTAAGAAGTGCTGGTGAGAAGATAAGAAACATTAGTAAATGCGTCCTATATGAGCTGTAGGGATTGAATCTCCTTACCAAGTAATAGCACATGTAAACAAATTGTGCTAAAATTAGCTGATGAATATAATTTGAATTTATTATTCTTTTTATTCCATCAAATAACTTTTTTTGAGTGCTTTAATTAGTGATAATTGAAAACAGATTTTTTCTTTTCTTTTTTTTTTTTTTTTAGAGACAGGGTCTTGGTAAGTCACTACTGCTACCTAGAACTTACTGCATTGACTAGGATGGCCTTGAACTTTCAACAGTTCTCATAGTACTGAAATTAGAAGCATGAAGGGCTATGCCCAGGTATTGTGTGTATTTGTTGAAGATTGAGCCCTAGACCTTGATCATTAGGCTAGTTCTCAACTTCTGAGCTGTATCTTTGATTTGATGACAAGTCTTTATTTTTACGTATTTCCAATATTGTGTTTTATTGACTGGCAAATTGCTCAAGACTATAGAATACATACAACTTTATGTACCTATTGTAGTCTCCTGGCTGCACTCTCTTTCTCTTGGATCAGCTCAATTTGGGTATTCCCAAATTTGTGGTGTTCTATCTTCACTCCAGGCTTTTGTACAGGTTGTTGTTTGGTATGGACCACTGATTGTTCTACCTAGCCCAGTATACAGCTTGGTAATGGCTTTTTCACCTTTTGGGTAAATTCTCAAAAGCGGCACTCTGTTTTGGGCACCCTGGTTTTTACTTTTCACTTTTTCACATCAGAAGTTCAGTTAAATACTATTAGGCAGACATGGTTTAGGATAAGCAGCCCATTTACTCTTAGCATATGTTTGCTTTTCTTTAAGCCATGTTGGAATAGAAAAGTTCCAGAAAGTTGAATGTGAAAGAGAAAGAGTTGAGCTGAGATCCCTCTTTAAGTACATCTTAGCTTGAGCTTTATCCTAGAAGCCCTGCCCTGTGGTTTCTGTCAGTTTTGGAAGGCCCTTGTAGGTATGAGTTTACTACTTGTGGGTTTACTTTCTCTGATCTCTCCTAGCTCAGTGGTAAACAAACAAATGCATGTGGTAGTTGAGGGGTCAGTTTGTTAGTTTTTGCTCATGCTAAATGGAGATAGCTTTTAAAACATTGCAAGTATACAAGTGCAACAAATGAGGAGTGAGAGTCTCTGCTGTTTCTTGTTAATTTCTGTGTATCACTGGGCTAGGCAAAATGAATTTAAGGTATAAAAGCAAAAGGAATCACTTATGCACTAGATTACTCCCATATTTACAAACTATCAGTATGGTTTTTTTAGTTTCTCTAAGAATGGTTATTTATACTGAACATTGTGGGAGAAAAAGAGATTTGTTGTTAGTCCCAGGAGATCTAACACCCTCTTTTGGTCAAATGTGTATGATTCATTCTCTCTCTCTCTCTCTCTCTCTTTCACACACACACACAAAAACTCATCCATATAAAATAATAAATTAATCTTAAATTTTTTACACTAAGGTTTATGTGAAGGGGCTGGAGAGATGGCTCAGCGGTTAAGACTGTCCTTCTGAAGGTCCTGAGTTTAAATCCCAGCAACCACATGCAATGGTTCATAATGAGATCTGATGCCCTCTTCTGTAGTGTCTGAAGACAGCTACAGTGTACTTATATATAATAAATAAATAAATCTTTTTTAAAAAAAGGTTTATGTGAGTGTCTGCTGTGTGTGTGCGCACGTGCAGCTGTGCACGTTGATGCCAGTGCCCAGTGAGGCCAGAAGAGAGCATCTGGAGCTGCAGTAAGAGGTGATTATGAACCTCTCAACATGGGTTTTGGGAATCAAACTCAGGTCCACTTGAAGAGCAAGAGGCCCTCTTAACCACTATATAATTTCTTTGGTCCCCCATCTGTCTTTTATCTTTCTGTCTGTGTACGAGGTTAGTGAACAATTTTCAGGACTTCTTTCACTATGGGTTCTAGGGTTTGAACTCAGGGCACCAGGCTTGCACTTCTACTTGCTTAGGCATCTTGTCAACCCCATCTTACTTCTTTTGGCCATGCTTCCCCTTGAACCTTTGCATGATTAATTTTTATTACTCTTTCCCATGTTATACATGCTCTGCCATGTGTGCATGGACTCACTCTTCCTTCAGTTATGTCTTAACTTGAACCTCACACAGGAAGCCTCTGTTTTGGAAGCCTCTTGTAGGTAAGATTTCAGTATTTGACTTCTCTCATCATTTCCTGGTCTCTATTATTATCTATTTTAGCTATACCTCTTGCTTGCCCTAAACCCTAGTTCCACTGTGCCTTAGACCACTGGAATACTGTTTGTTCTGTCTGTAATATTCTCCAAGTGTCTGTGTGACTTAATTTTTATCCTCTCAGAGGTTTTTTACCCATTTTACTAGCTTAAAATATTCCTTTGATCCTGTGTATAGTGGCTCATTCCTTTAATCCCAGCACTCAGGAGGCAAAGGTAGGAGGATCTTAAGACCAGCCAGGCCTATTCAGTGAGTTCTAGATCAGCCAGGCCTATACAGTGAGACCCTGTCTCAAAAAACAAACACACTTAATTTACCTGGTATTTCATTCAGCCTTAGTATTTTCTCCATAGTTCTATGTGTTTTATTTGTTTGTCCTTCCTGTCTCCATTGAGATATCTGTGTAGGTTGGGATTTGGTCTTTTAGTTTTTAATCCTCAGTAAATAAAATGGTATCTGAAGACAGGCAGATTTGCACTGGCAATTTGAATGAACCATCATTCAGTGCTTGTATGATGATGATGAAGTGATGTTGATGGAGGTTGTGTGAACATATGTGAGAAAGAGGAGAGCCAAGGACTGGTGGGAGAGGTCAGTGAGGAGGCCTGCAGATCAGGACTAGAATAGAGTACTAGATATGATAAGAGTTGGGGGTAGGAAGAGAGGACAGATGCAAGAGTAGGAGCTGATGTGTATGTGTTTTTAAATTGCTTTTACTTGTGTGTGTGTGCTCATGCCTAGACACATGCCATGGTGTGCATGCGGATGTTAGAGGACAGCAGGAATTCTCAGGAGTTCTCTTTGTCTACTATGTGGGCTGTAGGAATCAGACTCAGGTTGTCAGGCTTGCTGGCAAGTGCCATTACCTGCTGAACCATCGTTTGGACCCCTGATGTGGTTTTTACAGGCTGGAAAGATAAAGAGGAGAGGGGCCCAGATATTTCAGTAATTATAGTATGAAAATTGGTTAATACTGGCCCTGTTTTTACTTTGTTGTAAATCAGTGAGAGGGGCCTAGTTTGTGACCTACCTTTGTTCTTACTGAAAGGAGGCTTTGATGTCTTTGTTGTGGAAAGTACCCTAGATCTATCCTGGTGTTCCATCTCTAGGTCTAGAGGATTCTCTGTCTTCCTGTACTGTCCTCTAGTCAATCCTTTGTTGTCCCAGTATTATACTATTATGTTGCCCATCTCTCTTAAGATAATCCTGGCTTATTTCTGGAGCTTCACTGCTGTTTTTAAAATTTTTTATTGTTTATTGTTTTGTTAGATTTTATTTTATGTGTATGGGTGTTTCATCTGCATGTTTGTACATGTATTATATATGTGCCTAGAGAGGGCATTATTAGATCTCTGGGACCGGAGTTACGTTGTGAGCCCCATGTTGGTGCTTGAAACTGAACCTAGATCTCTGGAAGACTAGCAAGTTTCTAACTGCTGAGCCGTCTCTTCGGTCCCCTGTGGTAGTTTTTGATGGTTCAGTTCTTGTCTCTGGGGAACTTGCTTTCACTGGTGTTACATATCTGGAACCAAAGCACAGATCTACCAGGTGTACTTGTGCCAGATATGTCATGGTGTTGTGTAGGGCCTCCAGCACATTGCCCAGGTTTTCATATCCTCTTTAGATAGTTTTTCAAAGGGAGGATCCTGACTGGTACCTTGGTACCTTTAGTACTTGGGTGTAGAAGGGACTCAGTTAATAAATGGAGTAAGATTTTGGGTATTATTTGATACTTTCCTAAGAATTTATATTTCACAGGATTGTGGGTTTTGATTTTATTTTTTAATTAGAAACAGGTTTGTATTGCTTCCTTTTTTAAAGATTAGAGGTTAGTGCCAGTGTAGAGTTTTTCTCTATGCAGCTTAGAAAGTGTGTGTGTGGTTGTATAGCTTTCAGGAGTCAGTTTTCCTATCATGTGGATCTTGGCCCCTCTACACAGTTTTTGAGTTGCAAATATTTTTTGTTTTGCTTTTTTCCATTTGAAACAATTTCTCTGTGTAGCCCTGGCTGTCCTGGAGCTTTGTCTGTAGGCCCGGCTGACCTCGAACTCAGGGATCCACCTGTTCCTGTCGCTGCTGTACTCCCACCTCCATGCTTTTTATTTTTTTTTATTTCTTGGATTTACTTTAGTATTTTATGTTTGTGAGTGTATTGGTTGCATGTATATAGATACATCATGGGTGTGATTGGTGCCAAGAATGTCAGAAGAGGACACTGGATAGATACCCTGGGATGGAGTTTTTAACATAGGTGTGAACTGCCATTTGGATTCTGGAATAGAATCCAGGTCCTTTGCAAGACCTCTTGACCGCTGAGCCCCTCTCTAGCCCCTGTAAGTCTTCTTTATTTCATCTTAACAGAATATCACAGCAGGAAATTTCAAAGATATTAGTTAAGTAACTTGCCCAACGTCACTATGCTTTAGGTGATAATGGTTGGGCTTTTGAAGGGCCTAGGAAATTATTGTTTTGCTGCTCAGGAAAGTTTTAGCCTATCCATAAGTTGGTAGGAGGCGCAAAGGCCATTACAGTTTTATACTTAATGACTCTCATTTCCTTTCCTATTATTTGTTTACAGTTTTTTTGAGACAGTCTTACTATGTAACCCTGGGTGGTTTGGAACTTGGTATGTATAACAGGCTGACTTTCAGCTTGTGATTGACTGATGTAGCTCAGGTTCCCAGGTGCTAGAATCGTAGGCATGTACCACCATAGCCAACTTCCCTGTCATTCATTTCTTATTTATTTTACTACTACTTCTTACTGTTATTATTATTATTATTGTTATGTGTGTGCTTATGAGAGCTGGAATTCTTGTGCCACAGGGTACATATAGAAATGAATTTTCTCCTATCTTGTTGAGGCAAGGTCTCTCCTTTGCTGTTTTGGTTGCTCTACATACATCAGTCTAGCTGACCTTGAAGCTTCCAGGTGGTTGTCCTGTCTCTGCCTCCCCTCAAGCCTGTAAGAGTGCTAGGATTATAGACTTGAGCCACTGTATCTAGCTTTTAAAAACAAAACAGCATCTCACTGTATAACCCTTGCTGGTCTGAAACTCACTATGTAGACTAGCCTCAAACTCAAAGAGATTTACCTACCTGGAATTATAGGCACTGCCACATGTGATCCCCTGTATATAGCTTTTTTTGCTTCCAAAGATGGAACACACAGGTTGTTAGGTTTGCTTGGTATGTGCTTTTACTTACTGGACCATTTCCCTACCTGCCTACCTACCTACCTGCTTCGTTCCTTCCTTCCCTCCCTTCCTCTCTTCCTTCCTTCCTTCTTCCTTCCTGAGCTTCACATTTTTGGGTAGTGATTGGGTAAAAATACTTGTTGCATAAGTTTGATGACCTTAGAGTGAACTGACTCCAGAAAGTAATGCTGTGCCACTTTTTTGTTGTTTTTCCAGGCAAGGCTTTTTTTTTTGTAGCCCTGGCTGTGCTTGCCTTTTTCCCGAGTTCTGGGATTAAAGGCAGCTGTGCCACTTACTAATGTTGTGCCAGGAAGTGTATGTGAACCACCAAGACCACCTATGAGCTGTTTCCAATGTAATAGCATTAGGGTCTCTTTATTGTAAGCTCAGGCTTGGGCTCTCCTCCAACCCAACCCTGACACAGCAGGAGGGGAAGGGAAGGCAGAGCAGCCTCGAACCCTCAGCAGGACAAGTTATTATAGGAAAATAAAAGGGAGGGAGGGGGTGTCCAGACTGGCAAGAATCTAATAGAATGACTATAAGCCAACAGGTGAGTGCTCTGAAGCAAGACAGTATACAATCAAGAATGGTTTGAAAGTACATCTGAAACAATCAGACTAATTTTTGATTAACTGTTGTTAGTAAGTAGCTAGAGAGTAACTCTGGCCAAGGACAATCTGTGGGGAACATGGTATATGAGCACATGGTTGCAGCTTGGGTTCTGTTGCAGGTCAAGTTTTCAGGCTTTTTTTCTTTAAGACGGAGGCCAATCCCAAAATGGAGTAGGTTTGACCTCTCATTAACATATGTCTTACATAAACAATAATAATATTAATATTTATTGTTAGTATTAGAATTTCCAATCTTCTTTCATTCATCTCTCAAGTGCTAGGAGTAGAGGCATATATCACCATGTCCAGTTTATGTGGTCCTAGGGACTGACCGAGGGGCTTCCTGTATGCTGTGTAAACCCTCTACTACCAATTGTGATAGCTTCCCAGCATTCTGATATTTCTTTATTGAAGAGATAACTGAGATTAGCTCTGTGACAGTAATAAGCCGGAACTCTGTCCTATATCCCATGAAATTTAGGGACCTGTCTGTAAGCAGGAGAAAAAAAGGACACAAGATTTTTTTTTTTGAAAACCTGTTGGATACTCTTGGAGGAAAAAAAAATCAACCTCAAATTTGATGAAATATCCATGTTTTAACAGCTGATAAAACTACTGAGGAGAGAGGAATGTCTTAAACTTTGTCACAGGACTGCCAGTGGCAGAAGTAAGGACAGAAACCTCAAGACTTAACCTGTTTCCTTCTATAGGGAAAGACAGGAGAGGACTGTAGATGACAAGAGGTTGGAATTACACTAATGATGTGTAGGGTTTACTTGCATCTGTGTCTGGGTAACAGAAGACATCACTAAATACCATGTATCACAGTTGAGGAACTTAGACATTAGAGTACTGAGTGCTAAGGATGTAGCTCAGTAATAAAGCTTTAACTGGATTCAGACTCTAGCCTTATCGTTTCAAATAAAAAGAATTTGGAACAATGTCTAGATTTGTTTAAAAAAAAGTTTAAAAAATTCTCTGATAGAGTTGTTATAAGCAACACAAGAATTTTTATTTTTTAAACATTTATACACACATTTATAGTGATTTGTGGTTTGGGATTTATTTCATACTCTTGACAGGAGAGAGGGTGAGTGTGTGGTTAGATAAGAACTGGCTTAGTGGATGATAGTGTGAGTGTGTGGTTCTGCCGGATCTATTTTATGTGTTTTCAGAATTCCCAGAACAAAAAAAGGAACTCTTGAAGGAAAGATCTAGATATATTACTAGGGATGGCATCAGGAAAAATTTCCTTATGGGTTGATTTGGAGCAGAACTAGAAGGGGTTTGGGGTGTCAGTTCAATACAGGATAAGAATTCATATTCAGGAGGTCACATCACAGGAGCAGGAAAAGCCTAGTATGACTAGAGTAGAAAATGAGATTGGGCAGGTGTTTGGGATGTTGGAGAGGATTTTCATTCTGAGGCAATGAAAGGTTTGGTTCTAGAAATATTTTTAGGGAGTTAGGTGATATGTGAAACAAATGTATGTGCTTTGGAAAACCTATTTCTTAGAGGGTACTGGATGGAGGTGATGGGATGAATGTTTTTTGTTTGTTTAAGATGGGGTCTTGGTATGTAACCCTGGCTATTCTGGAACTCAATATCTAGACCAGACTGGCCTTGAACTCAGATATCTTCCTGTTTCTGTATCCTTAGTGCTGGGGTACAGTACTTAGTGCCACCATACTGGGTGGAAAGAGTATAATAATAGCCAGAAGTTACTGTGTTTGTTTAGGTTAGACACTTTCTATTTTTTTCTGCTTTGTGTGTCTAATAATGTTTGAACATTTCATCCCTTTGAAATTTGATATGGCTATGTGATTTGCTTTGGTTATTGAAAAGTGGCACTTTGGGGGCTGGAGAGATAGCTTAGCTGTTAAGAACACTGGCTGCTCTTCCAGAGGACCTAAGTTCAATCCCTAGCATCCACAAACTCACAATCCAGTCTCAGAGGATCTGATGTTCTCTGCTGGCCTCCATGGGCATTGCATGGGTGTGGTACACAAACATGCAGGCAAAATAGCCACACACATATAAATAATAAAAAAGGGGAAAGTAGTATATCCTTTATATGTGTGTATGTGTATATTTATATTTGAGTGCATGTGGTTGCGTGTGTAGAATCCAGAGGGTAATTAATTGTAGGAGTGAGTTCTCTTCCTTTGACCATGTGGTATCTAGGGATTGAACTCAGCTCATCAGACTTGGTAGGGAGCTTCTTTGCCTTGCCAGCCCAGTATATCACTTTTAAATGAAAGATTTGTTTTTTTTAAATTTGTTTGTTTGTTTTTTGGTTTTTTGAGACAGGGTTTCTCTGTATAGCCCTGGCTGTCCTGGAGCTCACTCTGTAGACCAGGCTGGCCTCAAACTCAGAAATCTGCCTCTGCCTCCCAAGCGCTGGGATTAAAGGTTTGCCCCGTCACAGACCAGCTTGGTTTTGTTTTTAATATTTGATCACATAAGGCAAATCACAGTCTCCTCTGTGTGTGTGTTTTGTGTGTGTTTGTGTGAATGTACATGAATGGATAACAGGTTGACATCAGCTGTCTTTCTTGATTACTCATTACATTAATTGAAAACATTTTTATTATTCATCTATTCTCTGTCTCTGGGTGCTTGTGTATGTGTTCGCCTGTGCACACACCCTTGCAGTGCTCATGGAGGCTAGAAGAGGGCATTGGGCCCCTTGGAATTGGAGTTCACAGGTAGTTATGAGCCACCATGTGGGTGCTGGAAACCAAACCTGGCTCCTCTGTGGTAACAAAGTGTTCTTAACTACTGAAGCATCTCTCCAGCCTCTCTGCCTCTTTTTGAGACAGGGCATCTTTGTACACTGGTTGTTTTGGAACTCTGTGTGAAGACTTCCAACTCTGCCTCCCAAGGTCTGTACCACTTATACCTGCCTGTACTGTATTTTTTGAGAATTCTTTACTCTTTTGGCTAGACTGACTGGCCAGTGAGCTCCAAGAGTTCTCCTATATCCCCTCCCCAGTATTGAGATTACTGGCATACATCCATCACACGCATCTTTTTAATTGATTTTGGGGATCTGATCTCAGGTGATCATGCTTGCAAAGCAAGCACTTTACCAACTGAACTATTTCACCTGCCTGTTTGAGTGAAAGTTTAAAAAATGTTTATCATTTTCTTATTTCTCATTTTCATTTCCATTTTTTTCTTTTTTTTCTTTCTTTCCCTTTCTTTTTTTTCCTTTTTTTTTTAAAGACAGGGTTTTTCTGTGTAGCTCTGGCTGCCTTGAAAATCTCTGCAGACTTGGCCTTGAACTCACAGAGATCTGCTTGCCTCCTAAGTGCTGATGCTGGGAGTAAAGACATGCATCATCACTGCCTGACTGATTCTTTTTAACCAACCTACCTTTCTTTCTTTCTTTCTTTCTTTCTTTCTTTCTTTCTTTCTTTCTTTCTTTCTTTCTTTCTTTCTTTCTTTCATTCATTCATTATTTTTATATGTATGGGTGTTTTGCCAGCATTTATGTGGAGGCCAGAAGTGGGCATTGGATTCCCCTTGGGACTAGAGATAGAGATAATTGGGAGCTGCTGTGTGGGTACTGTGAGTGGAACCCCAGGTCTCAGGAAGAGCAGCCAGGTGCTCTTAACTGATGAGGCCCCCACCCCAGTTTTCCTTTTTTTTTTTTTTTTTTAATTGGAAATAAATGGGTGTGGATCATGAACAAGAAAGATGTCCTACAGTGAGAGACATGTAACAAATGTTTGGGTCTGCTGTTGTTCCATAACTTGAACCTATGGTTCTCAAACAGTATCAGTCTACTCAAGAACTGGTTAGAAATGTAGACTGCTCAGTTCCATCCTAGACTGTCACTGAGACATGAGCTCTGGAGTGTGACCCAGCCTCTGGTCTAGTAAGCTATAGTTCTGACATCTAGGAGTTTTTGATAAGCTTGTTAGGAGATTGCAATGTTAGACCTGGTAAAAGATAGTGATAATGATTAGCTGGATTGTGACTATAATACGGAGAAATGAGGCTTAAGTAGGAAAGTAATTTTATTTTATTTTATTTTTGGTTTTCTTGAGACAGAGTGTTGCTATATAGCTGTCCGGAATTCACTCTCTAGATCAAGCTGGCCTCAAACTCGAAGATCCACCTGCTTTCCGAAATGTTAGGATTAAAGGCATGAACCACTATGTCCAGTTCACATATTTGTTTTTTTGCTTTTTGTTTTTTTTAATATGTGTATGAATGTTTTTGTGTACATGTATGTCTGTGTACTGCATTCATTCCTGGTGCCCATGGAGGTAGTGATCCTTCATGTGGGTGCTGGGAATTGAACCTGGGTCCTTTTCAAAAACAAGTGCTTTTAACCATGGAACCAACTTTCTAGCCCTTAAGTATGAGACATTTTAGAGAAAAACTGTTAAGGGATGTTTTTGGGTTAATGAAATAGGGAAATAATCTCAGTGGTGACTCTGAAGTTGTTTTCTGTCTTGAGAGAGTCAAATGGATGGAGGTATCTTTCACTGTTTAGGTAAAAGTATTATGCTATTAAACATTTACATTGACTAGTTTAGAGCTTGTGAAACCAACTGAGAAATAACAATTTGTTGGGTTCTTCTGCTTAGATACCATTTTCTCAAGCTCACATTGAGACCTTCATTTAAACTTGTACTTCTGGGGGTTAGAATGATAACTCAGTGATTAAGAGTGTTTGCTCCACGATATTGAGGATTGGAGTTTGGATCCTAACATCTGCATACCAAACTGAGCATTTCCTGCCAATGCCTGCAGCTCTATGCTGAGGTGGTGGAGATAAGATTGCTGGAGCTTGTCAGCTTCTAGCCTAGTGTAGTCATGAGCCTAGGGTTTGAGAAGAGACTTCCTCAGAACAGGCAGAGAGTAATGAGAGAATATTGAAGCCCTCTTTTGGTCTCTATAAGTATGCACAGGTGTGTGTGTCAGCACATAAAAGTGACCATACATTCCAATACACAATACATGAGTACACAATATATAAGTGTACTCAATACACAACATAAATAAAAGTAAATCTTAAGGAAGTAAAATTGTGGGGCTTGAGAGGTGGCAAGTATTTATGCCCTTGGTGAGGACCTGGTTTTGGTTTCTAGCACACATACAGTAGCTCACAGCTGTCTGTAACTAGATCTAGGAGATCTGTCTCTTGGCTTCTGCTTGCATCAGGCATTATGTATTTCATGCACATATATGAGGCAAACACTCAAATCTTTAAAAAATTATGCGGTTAAGCCAGGTGGTGGTGGCACATGCCTTCAGTTCTAGCACTCTGGAGGCAGAGGCTGGTGGATTTGAGTTTTAAGCCAGCATGGTCTATAGAGTGAGTTCCAGGACAGCCAAGGCTAAATGGAAACCCTTTCTCAAAACCCAGACTAAACCAAACCAAAAAAATTATGTGGCTGAAGAGATGACTCAGTGCTTAAGAGCATTGGCTTCTCTTTCAGAAGACTGAGGTTCAGTTCCCAGCACTGACATGACCTCACAATTGTCTGTGACTAGTTCCAGGGGATCTGGTACCCTTTTTGGCTTCTATGAGCTTCAGGCCTTCAGGTGGTGCACAGATACACATGGAGGCAAAACACCCATATACATACATACATACATACATACATACATACATACATAAATAGTATTCTTTTGCTCTCTTTATTCTTTTAAGCTGTTCTCCTCCACACACCTTCCCCCAACTATTGGTAATGTCATTTGTTTTCTTCTTGCCTTTTTCAGCTTATGTAGAAGCTCTGTGAGGTGGGGCACTTGCCTTATGTTCACACTTGTGTCCCTAGAACTGAGTTATATGTAGAACTATGTAGTACATGTGGGCTGAAGGAAAAAGTGACACATCCAGATCACAAAAGAAACTTGCCTGGTGGCAAAGAAGAATGTGACCAACTTAGAACCTTAGCCTTTTGTTTGATTATGACTGATACTGCCAAGCACTGTCTGGTGCCTGACCAGAGGATCCTTGGGGGGCATTCCTCCTCTGTCTGCTTCTTGTTGCTTATTTGTTCCTGTTCATTCATATAGTAGCCTGAGATAAGCGTCAACGGTCATGAGAGTAAGAAGCTTGTCTAAAACCTGGCTACTTACTATAAAAATCGAAGAGAAATGTATTTTAGCAGAAGCAACAGCACCACCAAAAGTAAGAGCTCATAGGATGAGTGAAGTGGAAGTTTCTGGACATGTCATGTGATGCAGACTCATGTGATGTTTGAGTACCCTTATTAAAAGTAGGTTTTGAAAAATCTAAGCCTACAAATGAGACTAAGAAAGGTGCATGTAGGGAAATTCCCTTCCCTTCATTTTCCTTCTGTGGTCGTTTTGCTTTTTGTGAGACAATCTCATGTACTCTAGTCTGCTGGCCTTGAATCTAGGATCCTTTTGTCTCTATCCTGCCTCTACCTTGAAAGTTCTGAGATACGTATACGATAACCACACGTTTTCCTTTTTTTTTTTTGAGTCAGAGTCTCAGTACGTACGTAGCCTTGGCTTTTCTCTAATTCAATATGTAGTCTAGGCTGGTCTCAAACTCATAGAGATCCGGATCTTGCCTTTGCCTCTTGAGTGCTGGGGTCATAGGAGTGAGCCACTATGCCTAACTTAAAATTCATTTGAAACAAATACTAGTGCTTTTTGTTTGGTATCTGTCTTGTGAGTCTTAACTCCAAATCTGTTTCTCCATTACCATTATACTATAGATCTCTCAGGGATCTCTGTGTTCTTTCAAGGATCCCTGTGAGTTAGTGCACTAACTAACTCACTGAAGAAGCAGAAGCAGGTGTCCGCTGGAGAGCAATCCAAGGCCCTGCTGTGGGTTTTTGGACTATTACTATTGTTTGTGCAGGTAATGGAAGCTGGGCCTTGTGCATGCTAGACAAGTTCTCTACCACTGAGCTATACCTTCCAGACCCCATTACTAGTTTCTTAAATAATTTTAAAAAATTGAGATTATAATATAATTACATCATTCCTCCTTTCCTCCCAACAAACCCCTCCCCTGTATACATCCTTTTAATATTTATAGCCTCATTTTCTTTAATTTTTGTTATCGGGATGTAAGGTGTGTATATGCCACAGCAAGCATATGGAAATCAGAGGACAGATCCAGGTGTTGGTCCTCACTTTCTACCTTATTTGAAACAGTCTCTTGTTTGCTTGTGTGTACACCAGGCTGAGTGACTTACAAACTTCTGAAGATTCTTCTATCTCTGCCTCCCATCTCAGTGTAGAAGTGCTGGGATTACAAATGTGTGCTACTACATTTAGGTTTCCTTGAATTCTAGGAATCTGGACTCAGATTCTTTTCCTCCCTCCCTCCCTCCCTCCCTCCTCAAGACAGGGTTTCTCTGTGTAGTCCTGGTTGTCCTGGAACTTGCTCTCAGGCTGGACTTGAGATCCTTCCATCTGCTTCTGGTTCCTGAGTGTGGGGATTAAAGGTGTATCCCACCACAGTGTAGTTGAACTCAGGTTCTTAGACTTGGACTGCAAGCACTCTACTCACTGAGGGATCACCCCAGGCTGCCATTGTCACATCATGCTCTGCCAAAGGAGCCTTTGAGACTCATTTGGAGGTAGAAATGTAGAACCAAGGACAAGGTCCTACTCAAAAAACTTTTACTTCTAATGAGCCTTCAAGACACAATTCACAAGTTTCACAAGTTTATTAAGTTAGAATAATGACAGAGACCCTCTCTAAAATAATGATTGTAACCTTGAGTTTTTACATCCAAACCCCAGTTCCCGAATAACTACTTAGAAGCTTATTGTTTATGAATTAATGCCTATGGCCATTTGCTAGGCTTGTTTCCCAACTAACTTGTAACTTATAACCTGCTTAAACTATTCTAGGTCTGCCACATGGCTGGTTACCTCTCCTCAGTTTCATATGTCCATCTCAACAGAGTTCCTGTGGTGAATCTTCCTGAGCCTAGAACACCCACCTTCTATTTCCTACCTTTTACTAATAGGCCATCAGCTTTTTATTGACAGATGATGCTTGTACGCAGTACACAAGAGATTCTTTCTACAAATGACTCAAAACTTTTCTCCTGTTCTTTAGCTAGGTCAGTAGTGAGTGGCACATGCCTGTAATCTCAACACTTGGGAGATGAAGATAGGATTAAAGAAAAATACCAAGTTCTTTTTCCTGCACTGGAGGTTTTGAGTGAGCTGCTGGTTTCTCCAGCCTGGTTCTGTTATGACTTTGTCTTCCATGAGTATTGTCTTGCTCTCATAGGTTGCTTGCTGTAGAATTCTTGGTATTCACTCTCAGCTTCTCTTCTCTGCAATCTTCACTGATCCTGGAGCCAGTTCCTTCGAGCTGCCCTAATCCTGGTACTCCTTTTGAGTGTTAGTTTTCCAGCATAGTAATGATGAGCACAGGACAGAGCAAAATTGAATTGTGAGATCCAGCCTAGTGTTCATGTAATTCCTATTATCAAGAATATGCAAATTTTGGACACATTCTGAAAAGTGTACATCATAATGATGAAATAGAAAACCTGATTATGTTTAAGAAAATTTATGTAATTGAAAATTAGAAGGAAATTTATAATCAGATTAGCTATAATGTTTAGGTATTATTTGTACTTCACCTTATACTTTATCAAACTAAAAGATAGACACTAAAGACCAGTTATTACGAAATTAGGAGCATAGGCCTTTCACTTTGCCTATTACCAAGACAGATTTACTTTCATCTGTTGCTTATGCTGCCAATTTATAAACTTTGACATTAGGTTTGCTCTATTGGAAAAGTTTACACCCATGCTCTCAATGCTCTTGTGTGTTGAAGCTGCCTTTTGTTCTTTTTCTGTGGTTGGAGTCAGTCTTTTTAATAGGCCTGACTTCCTGGGACTCACTGTGTAGACCAGGCTGACCTGCAACTCCCAGAGATTCACTTGTCTCTGCCACCTGAGTGCTGGGGTTAAAAGTGTTTGCCTCTATGCCCAGTTCCCTTTTTCTTAAGCCTAAATGGCTTCAATTAGTATTAAAATAGTGTTATTAAACTAGGTCATAAAGACATTTCTCAAATTTATATGTTATATAGTAAGTTCTATTTATAGGAGATGATGAAGATTTAGCTTTCACCTCTCTCCACCTCCCACTTCTTTACAGTGTTGTGATGGTCTGGTAATGAACCTTAGTGACCAGCAACAGGATGACATTTGTTTACAGTTGTTCTTCCTTCACTGTCTCCTTGTTTGTCTGTGAGACAGGGTTTTGCTGGATAACCAGAGCAGGCAGTCCTCAAACTCCCTCACAAGTGCTGGGATTAAAGTTGTGTGCTCCCATGCCTAGCTTTCTTGTTGTTGTTGGGTTGTTTTTTTTTTGAGACAGTCTTGCTATGTAGTGTAGGGTGACCTCAAATTCATTATCCTCCTGTCTGCCCTTGAGTGCTGGGGTTACAGGGATATGCTGCCACATTAAGCTTATAGCTTTGTGATTGGGACATTGTTTACAGGATTTTCTTGTTAACAGCTCCCTTGAGATAGTAGCCATATGTGACAAGCTTGTTGGTACTGGCTCTTAGCTGGATACTCAAGAGAGATGATTGTCTTGTTTTCCACCACTGTGAGCTGTTGAATGAATTTGCTTGGATTTCCTTATAACATGGTGGCTGATTCCATGAAGGAGAAAATGAAACATGTAGGCCTTTTATTTTGTTTTATTCTTGTTTCTTTTTTCCTTGTGTTGAGTATTGAACATAGGTTCTTGTATATACTAAGCACATTCTTCTGCTGACTCCTATCCTAGCTCCTGCAGTTTTGCTGAAGGCTAAGATTAGATCTGTCCTGGCACCACTTTTGCCATATTGTTTTTATCTTTTTTTCTTCCTTTTTTTTTTTTTTAAAAAAAACTTTGTTTTCATTTGTTTTGAGCTTTGACTGGCCTGGAACTCAAGTATGTAGATGAAGCTACCCTTAAACTCAGAGAGCTGTCTGCCTCTGCCTCTGCCTCTCAAGGGTTAGGACTAAAGGTGTTTCTCACCATACTTGGTTATTTAAATTTCTTTAAATTAATTTTTTAATGTGCATGGCTATTTTGCCTTTATGTATGTTTATGTACCTGTGGGTGCCTGTTGCTCATTGAGGCCATAAGAAGGTATTGGATCCCCTGGAACTGGAGTTGAAAACAGTCATAAGTTGTCATGTAGCTACTGGGAATCCAAGTCTAGGTCCTCCAGAGGAGCAGCCAGGATTCTTAAATGCTGAGCCATCTCTCTAGACATCATTTCAGTCTTTTGAGGCTGAGTTTCAGCATTTATAGGCTGGCTTTGAACTTGATATGTTGCCCAGGCTCATCTTGAACTCAGATTCCTCCTGTATCAACCTTCCCCAGTGCTTAGACTAATAGGTATGTGCTGCTTCTGGCTGAGTGGTTTTTAGTATATTCAGTGTTGTGTAATCATGATCAGTAATTCCTAGACACTATCTTTGTATAAAACTAAGTCACTTCCCTTGCTAACCTCATCTCAACTCTTTAATCCACTCTATTATCTGTCTCTATGCATTTAACATATTTGGAAGATTTTATGTAGGTGAAATTATACAGTAAAATCTTTGACAATTTTAAACATTCATAATGGATTTTGGTCATTTTTATCCTTCATACTTGTTCAACCACTTCTCTTTCCTGCTGAAACCCTACTTTCCGAGTTCTTTTCATAATTTCATTTTGGATGTATGTGTGTATGACACACCGTATGTAACTATGGTTACTAGCATCAATGTATCATTGAAGAAAATGATACACCTTCCCCAACAACCATTAACTTACAGTAGTTCCTTAAGAGAGCTTCTCCAACGCCCATGATGAAATGTTGAAGGGCCCACCCAGTCTTGTTTAGGCCTTGTTCAGGTAACCACAGTTGCTATGAGTTCATGAATGCTATGCAGTCAGATAGTCAGTAGAGAGTCTTTTTTGTGTCCAGCTCCCTTCACTCTTCCAGCCCCCCACACCCCCAAGGCTTATCCAGGTACTTCAGTCCTTTTACAATTTTACTTTTATTGTTTTAAATTATATGTATATCTGTACCTGGAGGTGTTAGGTAGGGTCTTTGGTAAGTGGTGAGCTGGCTGATGTGGGTACCGGCAACTGAACTCAGACCCTCTGCAAGAGTAGTATGTGTTCTTAGTTATGGAGCCATCTCCAGAGCTACATGTACCCCTCCCATTTCTTGTTGTTGTTGTTCAGTTGGGTTTTTGTTGTTGTTGTTGTTGTTGTTTGTTTGTTTTTTTCTGGTTTGGTTTTTCAAGACAGTCTCTGTGCAGCTCTAGCTGTAGACCAGACTGGCCTTGAACTCAGAGATCCATCTGCTTCTGCCTTCCGAGTTCTGGGTCCCCTCCCTGTTGTAAGCCAGGTATGTAGAATTCCCTTTAATCCCTGCACTTTGCAGGAGGAGGCAGAATTCCTGTGAGTTTGAGCCAGCCTCGTCTACATAATCAATTCTGAAACAGTCAGGGACTACATAAGAGACATATTTCAATAAAAGACGGTACATGCCCCACAGAAGCCAAACAATGTCAGATTTTTGGGAACTGGAGTTAATGACAGTTGTGAATCTCCATGTGGATCTTGGAAATTGAACCCTGGTCTTCTGCAAGAGTAATAAGTAACCTAACCACTAATCCACTCTTTAGCTCTACCTCTCATTTCTTAAAACCCTTTTTCAGTGTTTTTATTTAACTATATGAATATTTTTTCTGCATATGTATCTGGTGCCCACTGAGGCCAGAAGAGGCCGTTGGATCCCCTGGAACTGGAGATTCAGGTTGTTGTGATCCATCATGTGTGTGCTTGGACTTGGACCCAGATACAAGGTTGGAGGTCCTTTTTGGGGGTCAGAGACATGGCTCAACAGTTAAGAGCACTTCCTACTCTTGGCAGAGGATGTGAGTTTGGTTTCCAGCACCACCATTTGGGCAGTTTAAACACTCCTGTAATTAACTCAAGCTTCAGGGAATCCATTGCCCTTTTCTGGACTCTTCAGGCACCTGCATTCACATATGCACAGACCTACCCCCACACGCATATGTAATTAAAAATAAAAATAAATCTTAAAATATAAAAATTGTTTTAGAATTACCAGCTCTCCTCACTTTTGCAGATTGATCTTTCCTTCTGGGTTTATAATCTTGTTAAAGTACCTCCTAGCATTTCTTTGTGAAAGGGCTGTGTGTAAAGCTCCCTTCGGCTGCATATTTGGTATATGCCCTTCATCTTTGCTTGGGCATAATATTTTAGCTAGGCATGAATTCTAGTTAAGAAGTTATTTTTTTTTTCACATGTTGGTCAGAGGACAATTTTTGTGGATTCTCACTTCCACCTTTATGTGGATTCCAGGGATTGAATTTAGGTAGGCCTGTTTTGTTGTTGATTGCTAATCACTTCTATCTGCTGAGTCTCACAGTCTCCAGCAATTCATTTTTCTCCTTACAAAACTGATCTTAGAGTTCTGTGGAACACAGGGTCTTGGACATGCTAGGTAAGAGTTCTTTCACTCTAGGTAATAGTTCCATCCTAATTTAGTAATTCCATCCTAACTTACTCTTTTGGGTTGTTAGTAATAAAGATTTTCTTATCTTTCATGCTCTGAAGTTTCAGTGTTGATCTGGAGTCCTGTTTAATTTTCTCTGAGCGTAGGAAGCTCTTAACCTGAGTGCAGGTTTCCTTTATTTGCCATCCCTTTGAAAATTACCTCCCTCCCATTCTTTCTTGGCTTCCTAAGAAAAATTCTCTTTAGGATTTAAGCTCCTTGAAGGCAGTCTTCCTTTACTTCCAATAGAGATGTATGTATAAAATTTACCATTTTGACTATTTAAATGTGTACAGGTGGGATGCAGCTCAGTGGTAGAACATTATTTACCTAGTATGTATGAAGTCCTGGTTTCAATCCCTAACAGTGTAAAAAAAACAAAACCAAATTTTAAAAAGCCAGGTGGAATTTCTGTGACTTCAGAGTCAGCTTGGCCTACATAGTTAAAGGCCAGGACTAAATAGGAAGATCCTGTTGGGGGGTGGGGTGGCGATTGAGGGAATAAGCATATTTATATTGTTTTAATTTTAATGAATTATTTCTGTCAGAATCTCATTATGTAGACCTGGCTGGAACTTAACTATGTAGACCAGGCTGACACTGACATTACAAAAATATGCCTGCTTCCACCTGCCAAGTGCCAGGATCAGGATTAAAGGCCTGAACTATACTATCCCTTGCTCTCAACTTGAACTTCAGAAAAAAAAATTTTTTATTGTCCCTATTTGTATTTTAGATGTATCTATAGGTCTATGTCAAGGTCAGAGGACAAGTTGTGAAGTGCTTTTATTGGCCAAGCTATTTCTCCAGCCCACCCGGCTCCCTTTAAAGCATTTCTTACATGTCTGCCGGTAACAACTTTTAGTTTGTATTTCTTTGTTTGGTTTTTTTTTTTGTTTGTTTTTGTTTTTCAAGACAGGGTTTCTCTGCATAGTCCTGACTGTTCTGGAACCCGCTCTGTAGACCAGGCTGGCCTCGAACTCAGAAATCCACCTGCCTCTGCCTCCCAAGTGCTAGGATTAAAGGTATGCGCCACCACCGCCCGGCTTAGTTTGTATTTCTTGATGTATTTGGTTATTGGAGGATATTTTTTCTATATGAAAAGTTGGCAGTTTTTCTTTCAATACGCTGACTCTGGTCTTTTTTTTTTTTTTTTTCCTTCTTAACTAAAAAATAAAACTGCCAGGTGGTTCTGGTACATGCTTTTAATCCCAGCAGAGCCCTGCCAGGATTAATCAGGAGGCAGAGGCAGGAGAGCCCTTTGAGTTTGAGGCCAACCTGGTTTACAGAGAGAAAATTTCAGGGCAGTCAGGGCTACGCAGAGGAACCCTGTCTCAAAAAAACCCAAAACAAATAAAAATTCTGTTTTGTTTGCATGTATGCCTATGTAACAAGTGCATGCCTGGTACCCAAGAAGCTTAGTAGAGGATGTTGGATACTCTGGGACTGTAGTAACAAGATGTGAGCCTCCATGTGGTTGCTGGCAATTGAACCCTGGGTCCTCTGGAAGAACAGTCAGTACACTTGCATTTAATCTCTGAACCATCTCTTCAGTCCCCGGCATTGGTTTCTGCTAAGTCACAATCTGTATTGCTATTCTGTATTTAAGTGGATATTTTAAAGTCTTGTTGCTGTAGATTGAATCTAGAACCTTGTACATGTTAGACAGATCCCCCACTAGTGAGCTATATCCTCCAGCCTTTATCTATTTATTTATTATTCTTTCTGAAGATTTATTTTATTTTTACTATGTGTATGTGTCTGTGTATGGGTTGATGCAGGTTCCCCTGGAGGCTGGAGATAGCAGATCTTCCCGAATCAGATCTCTCTGGAGCTGTAATTATAAATTGTGAGCTGCCCAGTGTGGGTGTTAGTAACTGAGTTTTGGATCCTTTGGAAGAGCAGCACACACGTTTTTTTTTTTAATTTTGAAAAAGATGTGTTTTGCCTGCATGTATGTTTTGTACCACATGTGTGCCTGGTGTCTACAGAGGTTAAAAGAGAGGGTGTTGAATCCCCAGAAATTGGAGTTCCAGGTGGTTGTGAAACCAGTGTGTGGGTGCTAGGAATTGAACCTGGGTCCTCTGGAAGAGTAGCTAGTGCTCTTAACAACTGAGCCATCTCTAGCCCCCAGTAAATATTCATACCTACCTGAGCCATCTCTCTAGCCTAAGCTCTTATTTTTTGAAAGGAACTCTGTGTAACTTAGGATGGCCTTGAACTTAATGTAGCCTGGACTTAATTGAGTCTGATGAGTGACATTTATTTACTTACGTATTTATTTTTAGATTTTTTTTTCTTTCTTTGTTTTTTAGCAGTTTGAATTATGTGCTTTGGTATGAGTTCCTTGTATTTTCGCCATACTTGGGGTTTGCTAAGCTGACTGCTAGTTTGTCTCACTAAATTGGGAAATATCCCCCACACCAAAAGTTTTTTTCTGCTTCATCCTCTCTTTACTTTCTGGGTGGGAATACAGACTTTATTTTGTTCCACAGCATGGTGAAACTATATTCTCACTTCTAATTTTTTCCCCTGTTTTTAATGTTTGGATATTTTTAATCTAGTTTCCATTTTTTTTGACTCTTCTCAAAAGTGCTTTAAATTTTTTGTTTTTGAGAGAGGGACTCTCTTTGTAGTTCAGACTGACCTTGAAACTATAGACTGGAGAGATGGCTCAGTGGTTCAGGGTGAGCACTGTTCGCCTAGAGTACCTGTAAGTTCCAGGGGATCTGACACCTTCTGACCTCTGCAAGTACACAACATACACACATGGAGACATATACATGAATAATAAAAATATTATTAAAGAATGATAATATCTGTAGACCAGTCTGGCCTTGAACTCAGAGATCATCCTGCCTCTAACTCCTGAATACTGGAACTAAAGGCAATACACCACCACAGCTGGATTCTGGTGTGCCATTACAACAGTCTATTAAGGGATTGGTGAGATTGATCAGTGGTTTAAAGCACTTGCTTCTCTTGTAGAGTACCATGGTTTCAATTTAGCATTCACAATGATCCTTAATTCCAATTCTGTGAGATCCAGTGCCTCTTCTTATCCTCATGAGTGCTGGACACTCCTATGGTGCATACACACACACACACACACACACACACACACACACACACAGGTAAAACACTGGTACACATAAATCATATATTTAAAAAAAAATCCATTGATATTTTTATTTTTAGATAGTATTTCTTAGCTATAGATTTCCTACTCTCTTCCTGTTTACTTTCATTTTCCTTAATACTTGGGATTGAACCAGGCTTGGTGCATATATGCAATCACCCTACTACTGAGCACATCCCTAACTCGCTGTACTTTTTACTTTGAAACAGAGTGTCACTAAGTTAGCTGGGAGTGTTTTGAATTTACTCTGTGACCCAGAAAAGCCCCAGACAGGTGATTTCCTACCCTATTTTGATATGGCAACATATAGTCTTTTTAATAGTATCTGATTCTCTGTCATAATTTTTAATTTAATTTTTAAGAATGTGTATAGATATTTTGCCTGTGTATTTATACACTGCAAGGGTGCCTGGTGTTTGTGCAGGCCAGATGGGGAGTGTTAGACTCTTGGAACTTCAGTTGTAGGTGGTTGTGAGCCACCATGCAGTTGCTGGGAACTGAAACTGGGTCCTCTGCAAAAACAGTAAGTGTTCTTAACACTGAGCCACCACTTTAGTCCACAAGTTAAACTTTTAAATCAGGCATCCTGCCATATTGTTGGTGGTACATTTGTTCTGACTATTTTCCCTTTTACAAATGATTCCCTGCCTGTTTTTCAGCTGCATTGTTTTGTGATATTAAAATTACTTTTTACAGACTAAATTATTATATAAAATATTGTATACTGTCTCAAAAGGCAAAACTAATTAAAACCAACATCAACAAAACTATAGAGCACTGACATACCTATCCTAGGTTTAAAATGTAATATGTTGCTTTTTTTCTTCTTCCTTTTATTTTTTTAATGCTGTAGTGTTCTAAGAACCAAAGCATCTAGGCTGGATGGAATTTAGCATCAGAAAAAGTCCTCTTTCTGTTCAGAAAGTTGTAAAGTGCATGAAGATGAAGCAGGCACCAGAAATCCTTGGCAGTGCAAACGGAAAGACTCAGAACTGTGAAGTGAATCACGAATGTTCTGTATTCCTCAGCAAAGCTCAACTTTCTAACAGCCTACAAGAGGGGGTCATGCAGAAATTTAATGGCCATGACGCACTCCCCTTTCTTCCAGCAGAGAAGTTGAAAGATCTTACTTCTTGTGTGTTTAATGGAGAACCTGGTGCTCATGATACTAAATTGTGTTTTGAGTCCCAGGAAGTAAAAGGAATTGGGACACCACCCAATACTACTCCTGTCAAAAATGGCTCTCCAGAAATTAAACTGAAAATCACCAAAACATATATGAATGGGAAACCTCTCTTTGAATCTTCAATTTGTGGTGATGGTGCTGCTGATGTGTCTCAGTCAGAAGAAAATGGACAAAAGTCGGATAATAAGACTAGGAGGAACAGGAAGAG
Source organism: Tokudaia tokunoshimensis (assembly GCA_036184795.1). NCBI lineage: Eukaryota > Metazoa > Chordata > Mammalia > Rodentia > Muridae > Tokudaia > Tokudaia tokunoshimensis. The sequence goes on along the minus strand of BTHU01000014.1, from coordinate 72,441,219 downwards.
GAGCATAAAATATGACTCTTTACTGGAGCAGGGCCTTGTGGAAGCAGCTTTAGTGTCCAAGATCTCAAGTCCTACAGATAAAAAGGTATTTGTGAAGGATTTTGTTGGGTTATATGACAATTAATGGTGTGCATGAGACCTATGTAGAATAACTTAAAATGTAAGACAGTAAGTGGAAGGAATGGGAAACAACCCTGATGGTGGCAGTTGCTGTCTTGCCTTGGTCCTGTGCAGGTGATACTGATTGAGGTTTGGCTCCTGGTTGGTTGTTGGGCTTCCAAATATCTGGACATTAGGTACCACAAGCCACAGGTTGTGCTTCTTGAGAAGCCTAGTGAGGTTAACCATTCAGGATTAAAGTGGCTAAAAAGGCTAGATGTGGTGGTCCACACCTTTGATCCCAGCACTCAAGAGACAGAGGTAGGCAGACCTCTGAGTTAAAGACCAGCCAGGGTTGCCAATAAGAGCCTGTTTGAAAACAAAAACAATAATTTCTGAACCTAGGTCTGTCAGTTTTCATGACCTTATTAGGTCTACTGTTTTTATGGGTTCTATCTCTCAGGTATTTTTAGGCTAACTGCTCAATGGAGATACATTAAACTTACTAAGTCTGTGCCATCTAGTGAATGATGGAGCAGAGTTTTGTGCTATGGAGAGATGCTGCTGTCATGCTTTCTACATATGCCACTGTCTACTCAGTGGTCTTTTCAGCCAAGTGGTTTGGCAGCTGGCTGCTTCCTTGACAGTCAGACTATGTCACATACCTTCCTGTTTTTGGATTTTAGTGTAGAACCCAGCACTGTGTATATAAGCAGGCATGTGCTGATTCATTCATCAAAGGCTGAGAAAGAAAAGCCCTGACTTCAGGTGGAGGAATATGTGGTTATCATTCTGTTAGATGGTTTGTTAGATGGTTTGTGTCGTAAAAGGATAGTCCTGACACTTGAGTGAGTGTAGATCATGTAAAACAGCTTAAGTGACTTTGGTCTTGCTAGAAAGAATTAGGGTACCAAGCAGATCCCTAGTGGATAGTATGATGGCCTCAAGGGTACTAGGTGTTTTGACCTTTAGTTGCAGTCAGTGGTTTACTGAGAAAACTCAAGACAGATAAGTTGAAATTCAAAAGACTTGTTGGCATTGTGAAAGTTGGAGTACTTAGTTTAAAATTGTAGTTGTGAAATTTTGTTTAGAATTATCACAAAGAGCAGTTGAAATTTCCTTGAAATCCTTAAAACCATGAAGTGCTTTTAGGGTTTAGAAGTAGTGGTTTGGAGGAGCTGTTTCATTCTTGCTAATGGAATTCAAAAGGGAAATCTTTGTTTTTCCTTTTTTGACGGGAAGTGGGGCATGGTTTCACTATGTGGCCCTGACTTGGAACTCAAAGATATCTGCCTGTCTCTGCTTCATAAGTGCTAGAATTTGGGATTAAAAGTTTGCACCACCATGGCTGCCCAAAGGTAAATATTTTAAAAGACTAGTATAATAACCTGGGCTGGTTTAGAGGTTTGTGGGCATGTCTATAGATGTAGTGAACCTTAATGCTTTCACGGTTTTTTGAAGAAGCCTGAAAATGATTATCACAGACTGAACTTTCTTCCTAGTTTTGCCACTTGATTTGATTGATTTGGTTAAAATCGCTCTCTATTTAACACAGTAAAGTAGTATTGAAATGCCATGGAGTCCTTTGAGCTAACGTCTCTTGAGTATAATATGAATCTCGAGTAGTCTATACTGCTGTGCTTACAAATCTGTAACAACCAGTGAGATTTGTGGGTAATTATGCAACAAGAGGAGGAATTTCCCTAAGAGAGGATGTTCAATTTGCCCATATACCAGAGATGGAAAAACTGAGCTTAAGAGAGCTTTGAACACTTACAGCACATGCTCACACATAGGTGCAAACACTTGTCTCTACACTAATGGTGGGGCTAGGGCCCCTGCTTCAGCGCAGAAGATCTGTTGATTGAGGTGTATGTTCTCAAAGACCAACTATCAGATAATGCATGTGGCCAGGGTAGGGGGCAAAATGTTTTGAAGATTCTGTGAATAAAGCACCAACTTAGTAATATTGAGAACTTGCTATTTGTCAGGTCTTAATGATAATGTTTTAGGTGAGAATGAGAGAAAGCAATTGTGAGAAGTGATTGATATTGAAGGTGAAATCTAAAATACATAAGGGAAGCTTTCTTCAGGTCCTTAAGCATGAAGACAAGTGCTCTTCCAGTGAATTATACCCCAGTCCTCTTAATACTACATTTTGAACCTTTAGACTTTTTATTTTAAACTTCTGATTAATACTTGTTCTTTTGTAGATAGAAGGTTGAATTTAAGGATAATTACTGAATGTTAATATTTATCTTTTGTTGTTCACTTATAGATTCCAGTTAAGAAGGAGTCCTGTCCAAATACTGGCAGAGACAGAGACCTCTTGTTAAAATACAACGTTGGTGATTTGGTGTGGTCCAAAGTGTCAGGTTACCCTTGGTGGCCTTGCATGGTTTCTGCTGACCCACTCCTTCACAATCATACCAAACTTAAAGGTACTAAATTTGGACTCTTTCTTTCCAGCTTCCTCTTCTGCACCAAACCTTTCTAATTTGCATGTTTCTTTCTCATGCTTTGCTAAGTGGTCGTACTAGCTACTTTTATACCTTTGCTTAAGATGGGTAATTGGTTCAGATGTGACATATCCATTTCCTAAATATAGGGTTTATCTGACTGAACTGGTACTAACAGGTGAATAACTTTTAAGAATAATGTTTTTAGATTTATTTGTGTTTTATGTGTGGTTTTGCTGCATGTATGCACATCAACCCATGCATACCTGGTGCCTGTGGAGTTTAGAAGAGGCGGCATTGTCTCCTTTTAAACTGAAATTATATGCGGTTGTGAGCTACCATGTGGATGCTAAGAACTGAACCTGGGTCCTTTGCAAGAACAAGTGCTCTAAACCACTGAGCCATCTCTCTCTCTTAACTAGGAAAACACTTTTTATCTTTATTAGCCTCAAGTTTTATGACAAAAAGTATTACTTAAATATGTAGTGATTATTTGTAGACTAATATTTGATAGTATATTAACTTGGAATTATAAAAATTCTCCATTTATTTCATTAGGCTTGGGAAGCAGGGAAAAAGCTAGAAATGATAATCTAATTTAGAAAACTTGAATAAATTGACTCATGAAACAGCTAAAGAACATTTAAAATGTGTTATTGATACAAAGCAAATAGTTAAAAATAAAAGATAATTTAGCCCATAAATATGTTAATTATATAAGAACAACCCGCAGAAAGTGATTTGGAAGAAAAAGTATCAAAGGATCATGTGGTTTGATTAATTGATTGATTGATTGATTGATTGATTGATTGAGACTTGCAACTCAGGCTGGCCGTATAAAACTCATGATCCTTCTGCTTCAGCCCCTAGTGCTGGGATGTGTGCTACTATGCTTGGCTTTGGAAAATTCTTTTAGAGTAAAGTTTGAATTTGATTGGAAGAAGGTAAGGTGTGTTACACAGAGTTAGGCTGGACAAGGTTATGCTCTTGACATGTGTACCCCTCAGAAATGTGGACAACCACAGCTGTGATGGTCCAAGGTTGGTATTCTGGCCCAGAACTGCTGCTGACCACTCAGTCGTGTGTGGTCCTTCATGGTATACTGAAGTATGTGCCACCTGGTCTTTGGCCATAGTTTTGAGGTCTAACCAGAGTGGTGCCTGCTTCCATTTGGTTCTGGGTCATTGTATTGCCACCCACATGCCACACATAGGTTTGTTGACTGGCTGCGTACAGGTAGTTGGAATGACAGGGCCACATGTGCTAGCAAGTTTGGACTGGAAGGGATGTGCTTAAGATGAGGAGAATCTGAGTGTCATGCCTGCTTTGCCTTGGCCTCTGTCCTAAGGGTGTAGTGTTTTACTGTGTGATGAGAAACACTCAATAGTCTATAGGACTGGTAGCTGGAGAGGAACCTATGGTTTGGTTTTGTCTTTGATTCCCTGTAGGACTTTTGATATTCTAGTTTTTTCCAGAATGAAGGGAGTCCTTCCCAAGGGGCTCTGGGAACCCTGGGATATACTTCAAGGTTTTCCGATCAGAAATACATATTTTTTTGAGGGAGAATGAACATCATAAAGCCTTTGTGTAGCCATGCATGGGGGTTGTTTTGAGCTGCCACTGCTTTTTCAAAATAGTGAATCTTCTGACTTTTACATCATTTGAATACTATAGTATCTGGAATCTTTAGGCTGTTTATATAGAACTGTGTTAAAATTTATTACCAAGGGGTGGCAAGATGGTTCAGTGGGTAAAAAGGTACTTGCTACCAGTACTGATGACCTGAGTTTGATGTTTGGTTCTCATCATGTGGCTGGAAAAAACTGCACAGTGTGAAGCACACATGCATGCACATAAGCACACACACAGAATAAATGAATGAATGAATGAATGTAAAATTTTTATATATTTTTCTCTACTGAGATAGTATATCTGCCATCTTTTATTTGCATTTTTTGCCAGCTGCTACTTTACGTAGTTTGGGGCTTTGGTGTCCCACCAAGGTCTTAAGCATGCTGTTGCCTATCCTTTGTCTCATAGAGCTCAGTGGTCTTTTGTCCATGTGACTTTCTCTGTGCTTTATTCTTGTTTCTGTACATCCCTGGCCTTGCTTGCATTTAAAGCTTTTCTTCTTTCCCAGACTTAGCTCTGAGGTAGTCTTGTGGGATCTCTACCCTGTGTGTAAATTGCTAATGTAACTCAGTAGGCTCCACAGAATCTAGAGAGTATCTGGACTACCTCTCCCTAGCTCAAAGGGCCAGGAGGATCTCAAACATACAAGATCCTCCTGTTTCTGCCTTCCAAGTGCATAGGCTACCACCACCCAGCTACTTTTATTATCTTTAATATATGTCTCTGCCCATGAGTACCTGCCTGTCTGTCTGTCTTTCTGTCTATGTGCATATAAGTGTAGCACCCTAGGAGGCCAGAGGCTTGAGATCCCCTTATGGGTAATTGTAAGCCACCATGTGGGTCCTAGGAATTGAATTTGTGTTCTCTGGAAGAACAGCAAGCACTCTTAACTGCTGAGTGATCTTGTCACCTTTCAAATAAAATTCTTATAGGTTAAATAACTTATAAAAAAGAAAAGAAACCTGGGCTTGTGGTAGTGCACTCCTTTTAAGCCAGCAGAGGCAGGCAGATCTCTGTGAGTTTGAGGCCAGCCAGGTCTATATAGAGACTATCTCGAAAAGAGAAGAAAGAAAATTAAGTTATGTTGGCAATTTAAGAAGATATATTCATGAATTTTATGTATGAGTGCTCAGTCTTCATGTATATCCGAAGAGGGATTCAGATTCCATTACAGATTGGTTGTGAGCTACTATGTAGTTGTTAGGAATTGAACTCAGGACCTCTGGAAGAGCTCAGGTGTTCTTAACTGTTGAGCTTTTTCTCTAGATTTCTGCTGACAAATTTTTAAGTAGGCTTCAGAAATATACTCAAGCCAAGTGTGGTAGTTTATGCCTGTAATCCTAGTATTGAGGGGGTGTTATATTAAAAACGGATTGCAAATTGATGTCAGCCTAAACTACATGGTGAACTCCTGTTTAAAAAAAAAGTGCTTGGTCAGGGTGGCACACACGTTTAGTCACAGCATCAAGGAGGCAGAGACAGTTAGATCTCTGTGAGTTGAGACCAGCCTGGTCTGCATGGCAAGTTTCAGGCTGGCAGAGGATACATAGTGAAACTTTGTCTCCAGAAAAAGTGGGAGATCAAGAGATGGCTCAGCAGTTAAAAGCACCTGTTGTTCCTCCAGAGATCCTCAGTTCAGTTCCTGGCATCAACATGGCTAACTGTGTATAATTGTATTTAACTATACAGTCTTAACTGTAGTCTCTAGGGATCTGATGCCTTCTGAAGGCGCGCGCGCGCGTGTGTGTGTGTGTGTGTGTGTGTGTGTGTGTGTGTGTGTGTGTGTGTGTGTGTATGGAGACAAACCATCCAAACACATAAAATACATAAATAAATCTTAAAAAAGAAACATTATTTTGTAAACTTTGGGCCAAGCTATAGTAATTTGTTCTGTCAACTGATGTATCAGGATTATCTTTTCTGTCATTAACTTTTTATTTTTTGAGACAAGGTTTCACTATAGTCCTGACTGGTCTGGATCTCTCCTGGTCTGGATCTCTTCCTGTCAACCAGACTGACCTCAAACTTGTAGAGAGCTACCTGAGTCTGCCTCCTGAATACTGAGATTAAAGGTGTTTATCACACTTGGCTAGGCATTAAGTTATTTCTTCCTTAAAACAACAACAAAAAAACCCAAACTTTTTTGTGTATGTGTGTGCATATGAGTATAGCTTCCCATGGAAATCAGATCCCCTTGAGTTGGAGTTGCAGGTCGTTATAAGTCATAACATATAAGTGCTGGGAATAGAACATGGAAGAACAGCAAGTGTTCTTAGCTGTTGAGCCATCTCTCTACCCTACAGTAACTTTTTTAAAACATGTAAATAAATATTAATTCAGATGCTTTAATTTTAGCACTTGGGAGACAGAGACAGGCATATTTCTTAGTTTGAAGCCAGCTTGGTCTACAGAGCTAGTTCCAAGGCAACTAAGGCTACATAAAAAAACCCTGTCTTGAAAAAACAACAAAAAATATTAATTCATTTCGTGTACTATAAAAGATTTTCAGGGCTTGAGAGATGGTACTCCCCAGTGGTTAAGGGAAACTGACTGTTCTTCCAGAGGTCCTGAGTTCAATTCCCAGAAACCACATGACGGCTCACAACCATCTGTCATGGGATTTGATGCTCTCTTCTGGTGTGTCTGAAGGGTGTGACTGTACTCATATATATAAAATAAGCAAATAAATCTTTAAAAAAATAGATTTTCTTCATTATGAAACTATGATACATAGCTATGCTAATTTTCATTACTAAAATTAAAGTGTTGGCAAAAACCAAAAGTTCATTAGCTTAAAAGTAACTATTACACACAATGGGCTTCATTATGACATTTTTATACATAAGTATATATTTTGATGATATTCACTCCCATTTTGTGTCCATCTACCCCTTCCCATCTTGTCCTCCTAATTTAATGTCTTTTGTTTTTTGAGGAAAGCAAGACCAATTAATTAAATTAGCATTGCTAATAAGAGGATAGGTTATAAGAAGCAAACACAGATAATATTTATGAGTTCATAAAGGGTTATTTATAGGAGCATAGATATTTTAACAGTAGCTATATTACGGTTCTTGAATCTTGAGGAATTTCCAAGCTTTCATATTTCTAAACAAATCAAATTGTACTGAGTGATAAACATTTGCCTAGTATGTTTAAGGCCCTGGATTTGATCCCTAGCACTGTAAAACACACATGTTCATGTATGTATATGTATGTGTTTGTGTGTATATGTATCAACAAAAAAATGAAAAGTTACCTGGATGTGATGGCATACTCCTTTAATTCCAGGACTTGGGGCAGAGACAAATGAATCTCTGTGAGTTCAAGACCAGACAGTTCTACATAGTTTGACCTTGTTTCAAAACAAAACAAAACAAAAAACCATCAACAAAAGATTAAAAAGTAGTCTTGAAAATCTAATAAAAAATTGACAGTGACAAGTTAATTTCTGCCTTCCCCCTCTCCAACTGAGAGGTAAAATTGCTTTTAAGTCTACGTATTTTTGTCTAGTTTAATTTGCTGTTGTTTTACTTACTACTTAAGATTTTTTCTGTTGACTTTATGTATGTATATGAGCATTATATACATACATACATACATACATACATACATATGATGTTTATATCCATTTGTGTGGTACAGAGTCCTGAATACAGAAACCGTAAGGCCATTGGATGTCTTGCTCTATTTCTCTCCACCCTTGGAGGAACTCTCACTCAATTTGTTTTTGAGACAATGTGTCTCATGTAGCTCTGGCTGACAGAACTCACTGTATAGACCAGATTTGATCTCATACTAACAGAGAACTGCCTGTTTCTGCTTCCTAAGAGCAGCCCCAGACTTGCCTGAGTAAATTCTTTTCTCTGTTCATCTCTGCAAAGTCTGTTGTCTGGGTATGGGACCTCTTGGATTGATGTTGCATGTTTCTACAGGAGTAAATACTGCTCATATTAATATTTTTTCTAGATTTCTTATCTTAAACCTTTTTGTTTCTTTTTTAAGATTTATTTTCATTTATGTGTGTACGTCTGCACAAGTATGTGTGTGGGTGCTCTAAATCTCCAGCGGGAGCTACAGGCACTGGTCAGATGAGGGTGCTGATAACTGAACTTGGGTCCTTTGTAAGAACAAGAAGTGCTCTCAACCCCTGAGCCATTTCCCAGGCACTACTACACCTTTAGAAAAAGATTTATTGTTATGTTGTATGTTTGCCCGTGCATGTGTATGGGCATTGTATGTATATCTAGTGATGAAGAAGACCAGAAGAGGCACTCCATCCCCTGAATCTAGAGTTATGGACAGTTATCAGTTACTATGTGGGTTCTGTGGACTGATCAGACGAGGCCTTTGCAAGAACAGCAAGCACTCTTAACCACTGAATCATCTCTCTGGCCTTAAATTGTGTGTGTGTGTGTGTACATGTACATACATGTATTTTTATTTATTTATTTATTTATTTTGTATGTATGAATATCTGAATGTGTTCGGCTGCACTGTGTGTGCAATGTCTGTGGAGGCCAGAAGAGGGCATTGGATCCCCTCCCACGTGGAGTTACACGTGGTTGTGAGCTGCCATGTGAGTGCTGGGAATTGAATCCAGACATATGTACAGGCAAAATAATTATATACATTAAATAATAAAAATACAACTTAGCAGGGCATGGTGGCATACTGCTTTAATCCTAGTATTCTCAAAGCAAAGGTAGGTGGATCTCTGAGTTTGAGCTAGCCTGGTTTACAAAGCAGGTTCCAAAACAGCCAGGGTGACACACAGAAACCTTGTCTCAAAATGAAATAAAATAAAAATATTAAAGTAACTCAAAAATAAGAAAAAAAATTAATACCCTTTTTTTTCCTACCAAACAGGATATTTCTCTGTTCAGTATCTTTACCTTGCACTTTTAAGTTTGTTACCCTGAGAGCCTGTCTAGAACCTCTATTTTTAGATTGATTTCTGTGGGAAGCTTCCTGGTCCTGGGTCCTTGTACTAGTTTTATATGGGAGCTAGTTTGCTGTAGCCACAAACAAAACTTTCGACACCTGACCACTTTTACTTTAGAGGATTGGACTCAACGTCTTTTTACTGGAGGCGTCTTTAAAGATGCAATGAAGAGGTGTTTCTTTTTGGTGTTAGTTATCCAGTAAGTTTTATTTCCTTTAGGATAAAGGGTAAAGGTCTCTTTTCCCCTTGTTACTGAAATCTGACCTTTTGACTGGCTTACCTGTGTCTATCTCTCCTTCAACCTCAGCAAAATCAGAAGTTTTGGGGGTTAGCAGTCTCTTTGCTCATTCCTCTGGCTGCACTGAGAGATGTCACTTCTTCCTGCAGCTAAGAGTGACAGTAAGGAATATCTGAGTGGTTTGTTGTGATCTTAGGGATGCTTTGAGGTTGAATGCTCTTATTTAATTAAGCACTGTTCCCATGGTACCCAGAAGAGGGCATCAGATTCCCTGGAAGTGGGTTGGGGAGGTCAATAATGGGATGTGGGGATAGGTTACTGGGTCCAGCCCAGTACTGCCCTTCCACTGCTACTGTTGGCTTTGGTAGAAGTGCCCTTCTGCTGAAGTCTTGTCCTGTTTAAAATCTCTTTAAAAAGATGCTAAAAGAGAGAAGATGAAGTGTTTTTATTTAGCGTCTTTCTCCCCCAGTCTTCTTTTGTACCTTCTCTGTATCTCTGATTAGTGGATTTTCTTCTTGTGCATGGAGTATATTGAGGATAAAAAGGTAGAATTCATGTTGAGATTAATAAGCACAAACAATGCCAAGTAAAATAATTTCAAAGCAGTAGTAGATTTGCCCAGTTTCATCCTAAATTCTAATGTTCATGTTTTTTATTTTTAAAATTAGGTCAGAAAAAAAGTGCACGTCAGTATCATGTACAATTCTTTGGTGATGCCCCAGAAAGAGCTTGGATATTTGAGAAGAGCCTTGTTGCTTTTGAAGGAGAAGAACAATTTGAAAAATTATGCCAAGAAAGTGCCAAGCAGGCACCCACAAAAGCTGAGAAAATCAAGGTGATAGATACTCCTTTCGTGTGACCTTATAGTTGCATTAAGTGATTTCTTATGTTGGTCATCCCTTTTTTTTTTTTTTTTAATTTTTTTATTTTTTGAGATAAGGTCTTGTTATGTAGCCCTGGCTGGCCTTGAATGCATAGAGATCCACCTGCCTTTGCCTCTCTAGCCTTGGAATTAATAAAAATGTGAGCCAACATGCCCAGCCTACATTTGTCATCTACTTTTACCCAAGTATGTGATTTTTCTTTTACTCATTTGATGACTCACAGGAATAATTTCTGATTTTTTTAATTTCCTTTTATAGATAGAAACTATTAAAGCTATTAGAGTTGATTGCTAGTTTAAAGAAACAATAGTCAGATGAGTTATATCTAAAATTTTTGTTGGGTTTTTATAGATTTTCCTTATAATACTGTGAAAGTGTTTTTAATTGAGTCACCTTTTATATTATGCAATAAAATTTATAATTTATTTTTTTCCAGTTGTTGAAACCTATTTCAGGGAGATTGAGAGCCCAGTGGGAAATGGGCATTGTTCAAGCTGAGGAAGCTGCTAGCATGTCAATAGAGGAGCGGAAAGCCAAATTTACCTTCCTTTATGTGGGGGACCAACTGCACCTCAACCCTCAAGTGGCTAAGGAGGCTGGCATTGTTACAGAACCTTTGAGAGAAATGGTGGACTCTTCAGGGGCCAGTGAAGAAGTTGCCGTAGACCCTAGGTCTATGAGAGAAGAAGATATTCCCATGAAGAGAAGGCGAAGAGCCAAAAGGTCTAGTTCTGCTGAGAACCAAGAAGGCGACCCTGGCACAGAAAAGAGTACACCTCCAAAGATGGCAGAGGGTGAACCTAAGAGAGGAGTAGGCTCTCCTACAGGGAGGAAAAAGTCCACAGGCTCTGCTCCCCGGAGCAGGAAAGGAGACTCAGCAGCCCAGTTTTTAGTCTTTTGTCAAAAACACAGAGATGAGGTAAGTACTCTGATGGGTTCTGAGTTGTTTGTCACGCCACAGAATTTGCAAATTTGATGAATATCCCTTTGGTGCAGAATCCTCTGTTTCTTAGTATACTGGTTAAGCACAGTTTAGTTTTTAAGTTATTGTTGGAACACAGCCATTTGCAGGCTTAGTAGCCACCATGTTCCTTCAAAGTGGATAAAAAGTTGCATCAGCAGGAAGTGGAAAATGAATTTCACCCGCCTTTCTTTGCTGGGAGCTGGACTTAGTCCTTGACATTCCGCTCTTGGTGAGCATTTTCTCTTAATACACTGCTTTGAAGCTTTCAGTATGGGACATGGCTCACTTATAAAGATGGTGATGTTAGCAACGAGTATGTTGAAGATTTATTTCTATAATACTTAAGAGGGTAGTGATGTATAAATGAGTAAAGTATTTAAATACTTTTATTTTTTACCATAAAATATATCATTGGTGCCTGTGTCTCATTTCCATTGTTAAGGAACCAAGGCTCTCTATAGTGTGAGTCATGAAGCCATCTCTATTGTAATGTCTCATTTAATTTTACTTTCATGGAATTTTTTTTTGTTCAGAATTCCAAATACATATTAAAGTCATCAGTACTTACTTCTCTTATAGAGGCCCTGGATTCATACCCCAATAACTCACAACTAATAACTCCAGTACCTGGGGATCCACTATCCTCTTTTGGTACCAAGCACATATGTGCTACACATATATGTGTGCAGGCAAACACTCATACAAATAAAAATATATATATTTTAAAATAAAGAATGGAAGGTTTATTTAAGTTTAGAAAATCTATTGAGGCTGGAAAGGTAGATCAATGGTTAAGAGCCCATACTATTCATGCAGAGGGTTAGAGTTTGAATTTTACCACCCACGTCAATTGGCTCACAATGTTTGCAATTCTACCTCCTAGGGACCAATATATCTGGACACTATGGGCATACACAGGGTAAATTATTTATTTTTTTATTTAGGCACAGGGCCTCACTGTGTAGCTCTGCCTGGCTTAGAACTCACAAAGATCTTGCTTCTGCTTCCAGAATGTTGTGATTAAAGACGTGCACCACTACCATGCCCTGTAATCATGGGTAGTTTTCAAAGGTCAATCAAAAGCTGAATGTGGTGGCACATATCTTCAATCCTAGCACTTGACCAGCACAGTCAGGCAGCTAGCCTGTGCTCCATAGTGAGGCATTGTTTTTAAAAATGAAACAGGCTATAGAGATGGCTCAGTGATTAAGAGCACTAGCTGCTCTTCAGAGCTCAAGCTATGAAAGTGAGGATATAGTAATGAAGGGACAGCAAATGCAAGGACGTGGCAGAATGAGGACTTTCATGTCTAGCATTTATAAGTAGTTTAAGTCCATTGCAGCGGAAAACCTTAATAATACTCTGAACAGATAACATCATTCAATTCCTAGCACACATGTAGTACCTTACGACTATCTGTAATTCCAGTTTCAGGGGATTTGGCACTCTTCTGAACTCTGGACAACCAGGTGTGCACATGGTGTGTAGACATATGCAGGCAAAACACTTATAAGTTAAAAGCAGACAAACAGAAACCTTGGTCCATATGGAAGAAGAGTTTTCTACCTTAGGGGAGAGTAAAGGATTACTTTTTTAAATATTTTTTTTGTTATTAAATAAAGTTTATTTATGTGTTTGTGCACCACTTATGTCCCTGCTGTCCTTAGAGGCCAGAAGAGGGCATTATGTCCCCTGGTATTGGACTCACAGTCATTTCTGAGCCACCATGTGGGTGCTCAGAGTCAAACCCGGTCCTCTTAAAGAGCAGCCAATGCTCTTAACTGCTTAGCTGTCCCTCCAGTCCTCAAGGATAAGATTTTTTAAATAAGCCAAATTGACTACAGATCGTGAAGGAACTGTTTGAAAATGGAGATTTGTGTGTGTGTGTGTGTCAAGGACATCATACATAGAGATTGGCACCATGGTGAGAACAATGTAGATAGGCCAAGGTGAAGGTGTGCAGTTAGAGTTCACTTACATAGTCATCAATTCCACTACAGTCTAGACTTAGGCAGGATCTAAATGCCATTGACTTCACTTCCTGGGAAGTATTGCCATCTGCAGTTAAAGTTAGGGATTATTGATTAATCTTTACTGTGTACCTGAACCAGCTAGAAGACTTGTGAAAATGTATATTCCTTGCTGGTATACTCTGAAGGTATTGATCCCCTGTAACTGGAGAATCTGTTACCTGTGTAGATCAGTTATCTTTGTGCTGGCTTGCTTGTTGGTAGACTATTGTCTGTATCTCTTGTTTGTTGTAGACTTGTCTGTCCATGACATGGATTGAAAAATGGAGTTAGGTTATTGTAGTTGGTGAATACAACAAACCAGAATCTCACTCCATGCTCATAGCATTTTTGCATAGCTTGCCTGACTGTTAATTTTTCAAAAATGCCTAGAAAATTGTGACTTAACAAATGATTTAGTGATTTCAGAAAAATAAATGTTTTTTCCTCATCATTTATCAGTTATTTTCACTTAGAAATTTTTAATGAATCACTGTATCAGTTAAGTGTTAGTTTTCTTTGAGCCAGATTTTCTGGGACATAATTCTGTTATGGGAATAAAAATTCTACATACACAATTCTAAAGAATTTTGTTTGATTTTTATGTAACTCACAATGAATTTTGTGAGTGTAACGTTCTTATTGCCCTCCTTTCTTTGTTCATAGGTTGTAGCTGAACACCCAGATGCCTCAGGGGAGGAGATTGAAGAATTGCTTGGGTCCCAATGGAGCATGCTCAACGAAAAGCAGAAAGCACGATATAATACAAAGTTTTCCCTAATGATCTCCGCCCAGTCTGAAGAAGACTCCGGTAAACAGACACCTATACGTATGTTTTCTGCTTGGCGTAATGTGTTGAGTGTGTCCACACTCACAGTGTTCAAATCTATGCCTATGTTGTCGTTTCCTTCCTTATCACCCATGCAGGTGTGTTTTGGATTGTTCATAGGACCATCATTTTACTGTTTATACAAAGTAGGGATTCTGGCTGTAGTACTTGTAGGGGTGATGTAGGAAAGAAGAAAGGGTAGGTACTGAAACGAGTAATTTTCAGATGCAGATATAAATTTGCTACTTAAAATTTTGTTATTTAAGCCTGGTGGTGGTAGCACCACGCCCTTTGACCCCAGCACTTGGGAAGCAGAGGCAGGCAGATCTCTGGGTACGAAGCCACCTGGTCTCCATAGTGAGTTCCAGGACAGCCACCATATACAGGAAAACCCTGTCTCAACAAATAAAAACAAACAAAAAATAGTTATTTAATAGAATACATAGTAGCAGGTTGTAGTTTTTATGTTTATTTTCTATTTAAAAATTTTTAGATATGTTTTTATGTGTTTGAGTGTTTTGCCTGAATGTGTATTCACACAGAGGCCAGAAGAAGGTGCTGGCTCCCCTGAAATGAATTACAGATGATCGTCAGCCACTTTGTGGATTCTGGGAATAAAACCTAGGTCCACTGCAAGAAGAAGTACTCTCTACACCACTGAACCATCTTTTTAACCCCAAATTGTAGTTTTTAAAAATTTGACTTAAATCCTACTTGTCTTTGCATGTTTGTAAATAAATATTTCTTTTTCCCCACCCTGAGACAGTGTCTTGCTGTATAGCCAAAGCTGGTATTGAGCTCAAACTCTCTCATGCTAAGCCTTCCTGTGTGCTGCTATTATCATATCCAAATGTAATGAATTTGTAATTAAAAAAAGACTGGGATGTACTTAATTTTAATCCTATAGCATATTAAAAACACAGCAAATACCAGATAATAATCTTTAGGTAAAATATTTGTGGGTCTTTAGTTCTTTTTTGCAAAGAGATTGGATTTGTAAGATATAGGCCTTGGGCATGAGTCTGGTCATTGGTTTGCATGCTAAATGCTAGAGCAGCATGTGGACTCTTTCCTGTGCATTTACCCCAACTCTCATTCTTCATTTCAAGGAAATATGAATGGGAAAAAAAGAACCCACACAAAGAGAGCAGATGACCCTCCAGAGGATGTGGATGTTGAAGATGCACCCAGGAAAAGACTTAGGACAGATAAGCACAGTCTTCGGAAGGTAATGTTCTAGACTTCTCTGGCCTGTGAGAGTGTATTCTATATAATTCTTGAGACCCTGACAAAGAATAGGCAGTGGAGTTTTCTGGACTCTTGCCAGAGTGCTATTTAGTAGTAAGACTTGCCCTTTTTCTACATTGAAAAGGCCACTGAAGAAAGGACACATTCATTGGAACTATTGGTATGAATTCGTCCAAGGAAACAGCATCCAAATGCTTTGAGTAGTATTTTTTTAGAGATTTACTTATTTATTATATATAAGTACACTCTAGCTGTCTTCAGACACCCCAAAGGAGGGCATCAGATCTCATTACAAGATGGTTGTGAGCCAGCATGTGGTTGCTGGGATTTGAACTCAGGATCTCTGGAAGAGGTGCTCTTAACCATTGAGGCATCTCTCCAGCCCCTTTGAATAGTATTTTAGGTAATGATTTTTTGATTTTATCAAATGACTCTTGGATTGAAGGACATAGCTCAAGTAGCATGAGCTTGACCTTGAGTTTCATTGTTAGTACTTGGAAGTACGTTTTGTCAGTAGGATTATTATTCAGTGTGCAAATGAAGTATATGAAAATCACTGCAAAAAGAAGTTAAAGAATCTGTGACAGACACTGGAAATGGATTATATGAATTTACTCACTTTGTTAGTAATTCATATCTTATTTATTCACTGGAAACCCCATGTGGGTAGCACTGAGGCAAAAAGGAAACTACAGAATGGATTAAAAGTGAGCCCAGGGCTTTGAGCATCAGTGTTATTACTAGGACAATGAAGGAAAGTGAAAGTGACCAAAATCTGTATGTGCAAAGCAGCTCTGTCTGCCATGTGGAATTCACATGGAGAGAGAGTGACCTTTTAGCACCACTCGTTTCAACTGTCTGAGATAGATCTAGTTAACTTTTTGGTAAATTGAGTTTAATTAGGCTTTGTGTTATATATTTGAATTTATATTTTTCAGCAGTTCTGACATTGCTATATACATATATATATATTTAGCTATTATATTTACATATAGTTATATTTATGATTTTGAGTAAAGCTTGATACTTTCACTGTTCAAGTTGCCTTTATTATTTCTTTTTTTCTAATTTTGAAGAATAGAAAATCTCACATTGTTGAAGTATAAACTATATTATTTATCTACCTATAACTATATCCTTTATCTTTAAGGTTCTATTTATAGTGTTTTGAACCATTTTTCTGGTGCCTAAAGTGTTACTTGGACTCATTTGCCATCACACAGGTTATGTAGTGGTGAAGTATTACTATGAGTTAATAGAGTTTAAAAGTACCAATAAGTGCATACTTAAGTCCTTTAAATATGTGTAATCGAAACATTTTAAATACTATAATTCATATTAAATAGATTGGCATACTTTTTTTTAATATTAGCTAAACAGATTAGAAAATAGCACATTTAAAAAGTAGTGGTGTCTGCTCTTAATTCTTGGAATACAGAGGCAGACAGATCTCTAATTCCAGGCCAGCCAGGGCTATATACATAGTGAGATCCTTTCAAAAAGTAGTGTTGTCTCTCTGGTCTGGTCTTTATTAATCTAAGTCATATTGTACACAATTACTGACATGTATGGATTACATTTAATGAGGCAGAAGCATTCAGAAGGCTATAACCAGAATTTTTGTGAGTACTCTCAATGAGCTCTGGCTGTATAGATGTCAGTGAATGAGATCTGAGGTCTGGCACTGTGTAAGCTCCCTGTCTCTTGGAGTGGCATTGTAACCATTAGGCAGCACTGTTCCTGTGCTGTTGAAGCATGGTTCTTGTTTGTTTTGGTCTGGGTTTTTTTTTTTTTGTTGTTGTTGTTGTTATTTGAGATAGGACCTCATGTAGCCTAGGCTAGTTGAGAATTTTCTATGTAGCTTAGGTTGGCCTTTTAATTCCTAGTTCTTCCTGTGTCTCATGAGTGCATGTATTGTAGGCTTGTGCCACCATACCTTGCCAAGGACATTTTGAACTATATTTTCCTTTCTTTTTTGTTTTTACTGTCTGTCCATCTGTCTGTCCATTCATCCATCCATTTACATACTTGAGACAGTCTTACAATACAGCCTTGACTGTCTTGGAACTTGTTATATCTATCAGTCTGGCCTCAAACTCACAGGGATTCGCCTGCCTTGCTTTTTCCCAGTGCTAGGATTAAAGGCATGTACCACCACAGTTGGACTGAAGCACATTTTTCAAAATCCCAACACAAAATATTTTTGATATTAAACCTTTATTTTTGTAAGACAGGTTCTCTCACTATGAATCCCAGGCTGGCCTCAAATTAACAGATCCTTACCACCATGCCCAGAGTTTCCATTCATTCATTCATTTGAATTGAATTGACTCTAAGGTTATAATAGACATTTTCTACAACTAGCTAGCCCCCTTTTTTATTTTGAATTTATTTTTATGTATGTATGTATGTATGTGTATATGTATATAAGTGTAAGAAAAGAATTAGTTCAGGGTATTTAAAAAATCATTATGGGCAACTGTAGTCCTGTTGAGTGTGAGGAGTACTTTTCCAAAGGAAGAATTTTCTATTGTGTAAATTTTCAGCAGCCTGTGTTCATTCACATTAGGAGAATTTCTTCCTTTGATTTCTTTCTCTTTGTCCACCCTCCCCCCCCTCCCCCTTTTTTAAAAAACAGAGAGAGACAATCACCGACAAAACGGCCAGAACAAGCTCTTACAAGGCTATAGAGGCAGCTTCCTCACTCAAGAGCCAGGCAGGTAATGTGGTCCGGCTCCTTCCTGGCTCCTCTGGGTGCCTGGGTGGGTGAGCAGGGCGGCCTGGTCCTGCTCTTGTGGACCCGCTACTGTGGGCACCTGAGAGGGACAAAGGAAATGAAAGCAGGCTGGGCAGGAGGGATCCAGGGCTGCCTCAGAGTCAGCCGTTAAGTAAGTGGGAAAGACGTTCTTGTGAAATTGAAACATAACTGATTTATGAGCGAACTAAGAATTCAGTTATATTGAAGTTACTTTTCTACTGATTTTCACTTGACTTTATTATTTCTTAGTTTGAATTTTATTAGAAGGGAAATTTTAACCAGAAATTCTCAAGATTTCTTTATGAGATGAGTTGTTACCATAAATTCTGTCACTCTGATTTAGGCTCTTGATGGTTCATACTTAACCATCCAAAAGTAAAAGTCACAATTAGTTGTTTCTATTTCATATGATGAAGAAATCAGCTTAAAGAACTTTCTGTGAAAAACAGCTGAGCTAAGCAGTAAAAAGGAAAAAAAATCAGACCTTTTGACCTGTGTGTGAGTGATTCTGTAGAGACACTTGTCTGATAGGTTAGCACAGAAAAAGCATCTCCAATATAGGGTGAGCCATGATGGTTAGAGATTATTTTCTTTGTGCTGCACAAGATGATCAAGTTTTTAAAAATCAGCTATTTTTTGAAGCATTTGTAACATTTGTGAATGATTGGAAGTTTGAACATAGGATTGCTATTTTAAAATATGAAAGTGGTAATGTTTTGCTTAAAGTCTTTTAGAGGTATACTCTAGACTTTTTATGCATAAAATTATGTATAATGTTTGTGTCAAATAATCCTGCAATGGGTTGTGGATCCAGATGTGGACAAAACTTCATTGGCCCTGGGTTGTTGGTTTTGGGGTGGGGCAGGTGGTAGGATGTGGGATTCTTTATATAATTGTCTGCTTTTTTTTTTAAACAGTTTTCCATGATAAAAAAGTTAAGCCCTTAGTGATAGCTAAACGAACCAGAAGATTCATCTTTAGGAATTCATTTGCTTGAGGGGTTTAATTCAAAACAGTAAGGAGGTGGGAGGTTTAAGATTTTAAACTTTATACAGTAAACTTATTTTACAGCAACGAAAAATTTGTCTGATGCTTGCAAACCACTGAAGAAGCGAAATCGGGCTTCTGCAACAGCATCTTCAGCACTTGGGTTTAACAAAAGCTCATCTCCTTCTGCATCCTTAACTGAGAATGAGGTAAAATAATGATGATAGTGATACCATGGCGTTCATGTGAAGGCCATTATTTACTCAAGTTGCAATGTGAGTGGAAAATTCTTTTTTAAAAGAATTATGTTGATGTTCTCCATAGGTATTGGTGAGTTTCAGGTGTTCTTATCCATCTAAAAGGTGTTCTTAGCCATCTAAAATTCACAAAATTGAAAAAATGGTGCACTCTTTTAGTCTGAGCACTTGGAATATAAATTCACACATGTACATGGTGAATATGTAGGTGTACATACATAATTCAGTCTTGTTGCAGAGTAATCGTTGTTGCAATCTGTTTTAAAATGGTATGCTCTGTAAACCTAACTCTGTTTTCTCACATGAAAGGAAATTCATACTGGCCCTACCAGGACATGCAATGTTGGCCACACTGACATTTGCTACTGTGCACCCACACTGGTGGAATGGAGGGGCTCACAAGCCTGTGGGGAAGCCAAAGGTTTCTTAGTCCTCATGCGTTGCGTGTCTCTGGTCCTTTGTTCTGGCATGTCTCAGATGTGAGTGTGGAGGCAAGTTAGAACTGTCACTGTACTTAGAATTCCTGTGTTTCTGGTCTTGCAAAACACACAATAGCAGAGAAGTAGGTGGTATTATAATAGGCTGCTGCTGCCATCACTGTAGCGTGTAGCATGTAGCATGTAGATGTTGTTACCAAATCTAAAGTCTGCAAATGTCAAAATCAAGGAACAGCCACAAATTCAGGAATCATCATTTATTTATTCATTCATTTTGGTACAGAGGTAGTTTTAATTTCTTGATTGTAGTGACTACCTTTATGGACCTTACTTTACAGTTTTAATTTCTTGTTATTTTGACCTCTGTAATTCTGTTATTTTCTCATTGTAGAACGGAGATTTTCACAGTATTTGTAAGGAGTTGATAACCTTGGTCTTCATTAATGGGATAGTGAAATGGAACTAGACAGGCCCCTTTCTCCTTTTGGATCAAAAGCAGCACTTCTCGACTGGCCTGTTATGGTCCTTAGTAGGGTTGGGTGTGTCCTTGCTGTCCTTTTTATTGGTGGCGGGCTGGGCCTTCCATTGCATGATTGTTAGGGATCTGAGTGGCCCAAGGAACACCCTTGAGAACTCTTGCTCACTGCTCTGAAGTGTGGTGTAGACTTAGACTGTGTAGTGGGACCTCAGTCACACAGGCCAGCTCAGCCATGCTTGAGTGTTCATTTCATGGCCTGGCCTTCTGTACAGCTGCTGTGCTAGAGGACTGAGCACTTGTTGTGCTTGTACACCGTTGCTCCATCGCTGAGCTTCCACCTAAAACGTTACTGAAATGCAAAAACGCTAGTTTTATATAAATCTTCATTTTTCTTCTCTTACCCGTAATTACACTAGCATTTTAAAAAACTAAAGATGGTCTACAATTTAAGTTAACCATATTAAAAATGAAAGGGTTTCTGTTCTAGAAACTTTTTCATTTAGGCGTTAAAGTTGGACTTTTCATTTATGATTTTTTTTTTTAAGTGCTGGGGTTGGAACCCAGGGATTTGTGAGTCCAAGCAAATGTCCTATTACTGAGTTACATTCAAGCCCTATAAACATTTTCAACCATGTTTTTCTTGCTTTATATTTTGATCTGTTTATCCATATGCTGTTGTCGGACCTGGGAGAGAGAGAAAACTATTCAGTTACTGAACTTGTTTATCTATTACTCCTCATCATCAGTATTGGGTGTTGAAGGTGAAAGCAGTGAGGGGAGCAGAGAGCAGTAGCGGGTGCTGCTCAGTCGTCTACACTTGGCAAGACTAAGATCGAACATTCTGTGACAAGACTTAGTTGCAACACCAGAGGCTGATAGACGATTTAAGTACATTCTTATTATATAGGAAATGTATTGAATTCAAATCCCTTCTTACATTTTGAAGGGGATACATAAATCTCACAGTATACTTTATGTTCCTTAAATAAAATTACTTAAATTTCTAGGCCTTCTCTATTAGGTTACTTGTGTGGCTTATGTAAATATTCCATTATAGCTTATTTTATAGAGTTGCACTGTTAATTTAAAAGCTTTAGGTGAATAAGTGATTTATCTAGTATGCATTAGCACTACTAAACCCCACAGTGAGTTTACAAGTGTATAGTGCTAAGTGTCTGCTAACACATGAGCTGTGGAGACTATTGAGTCTGGTTCTGGTGTGAAAATTACTATTTGGGGATCCGACTTCCTCCACACTTTGGGACACTTATGTTTTGCATGTTTATTTTTTTTCCCCCTTCAACACACTTGATTGAAAGAAAGAGGATTATGTAGGGTTGGTATTCAAGACATTTTAGGACATGTTGTAGTTTAAGTTCTTGGAAATGTATATGAAAATTTTATATTGGAATAATTATTAATCACATGATAGTACATCACCCCAATAAAGAGATTAAAATTGCACACTTGCATGACAAAGGCCTGTGAAGGAATTGATGTGATTTAAGTGTTTTGTAACTTCATTTTTTGTTCCCTTAGTAGAGCAAATTCTTATTTTTTTCGCCTTCACTGGTAACAGCTTTTATGGGAGCCCACATCAGTCAAGTTGGACTTGAACTCAGCCGCCCTGTACTGCACTTAGAATGATGTAATACCCCAAGATGTCTGCTGCAGGTGGTGCATCATCGTATACACTAAGTGACATTTCTATCACAATCATTTTATGGAAGATGTGTGATAATCTGTTTTTACTGGTATTAATAAACACATACAATGAAGAAAACAGATAACAAATTTTAAGACCAAGGTAAGATACTCAATCAAGGCCATTTAATCAATCACATTCATCTCATAATAGAAACACATTCATATTCTAATGATCAATCTAAAGTTCACTTTGAGGAGGAGGCCCTTCGACTGAGGCTGTGACAGCTGTGATAGGACACCATATTGAAGGGTTACCCTGTTAGTGCTCACTGTCTCCTCTACTTCATAACTTACTGGATTTTTATGGAAAATGTCAACATCTGTTCTATCAGTAAGAAAGAACAAGCAGGACACATTAAAGGTTCTTTGTCAGCAATTTTATTGTCAATGAAATGTATTCAGTATTGTAGATATTAAACCAGTTTTCCCACATAAAAGGCAAGAAGAGTTTTGATTCTGTCCTTTTTTACTCGACAGTTTTACTATGACACTAGACCCAGTAGATTTTTAGGGAAAAATATGATTAATAGCATCATGGTGACCCATTCAACTGCTGATCCAGTCACTCATATAATCAGTTTATTTACAACAACCATATCATCAGTTGCTTTTGTAAAGTGTCAGCATCATGTTTTAAATGTTGTGGTCCTGGATGTCCATCTGTGGCTACCCAGGTGCCAGCATGTTTGCATGGGAGGAAAGGCTCCACTTGCCCTTAGCTCAAGAAGCAGAGCTTGTGCTATGCACGGGGTGTGTGAGCGGTGCCCAGGCCGTTCCTCACAGACACCTCAGTGTTGGACCTGTGATGAAAGTTTCTGAGAAATACTTTTGTCCCAAGCCATTAAGTAATGTAACGCATGTTAAACACGTAGAGTGCCTAGCACCTTGCAAGGACTCAGTGGTTCACTATTGTGACAGTAATGGTTTTTACAATAAAAATAATAAAATCACCATCATTCTATTTTTATCCAAAAGTATAAATTTTGCTTTGGCATGAAAAATGATCCCCTTGACTGCATCATGCATGTACGGAAAAAATAAATCCAGAAGTAGCAGAACCCTAGCTCTGTTTGTGTGACACAGTAGGGTATTAGACTATGAGGTTGTGGTCTGGTAAGTCACTCAGCTGGCTCTGCTCAAATGTATTGAGAGACATGACCTCAGAGAATACCTAGTGTGAACATTCTAAGTTGTACTGTTCTTAATGGACATGAAAAAGATCTCAGGTAAATAAAAAAAATTTTTTTTAAAATATAAATCACAAAATTAAAAAGTTTGTGAAGAAATATGATGGTGTAGAAATGGCCCTGGTTTAGGAAGTGATTTCTCAAAAGTAAAGATACTATCCTGGAAGGTCTTGGGCAGAAATGAAGGGATTTCATTTGAAATTAGAGCATGATGAATTTGAGCGGGTGCCCAAATAGGAAGCAGCTAGAGGATAGGCACTTTGCTCTGTGATGGGGAAGTGAGAACTTCAGAACTAATGGTGATGTTCACAGAGAGTCACAGTTAATACCTATTGAGTTTAGAGAGTGTGAGGAGACAAGGGTGGGGATCCTGGAATGTTCTTCAACTGGGGAAGACAGAGCTCACCTCGGAGCAGGGGCAGGAGCAGGGTCCTCAGCATTCTGCAGTGAGGGTAGAATGAAAGTCCTCCAAGTAGGGTGTTCCTGCCCCCAGAGACTAGTGATAGTCTTATAATAAATAAGCAGGGTTATCTGTCAGCTCATGGCTGATCTCTCCTCAAAGAGGTGAGTGGAAAAGAGACTCTTATTTAAAAGATTCTAGTGAGAAACAGTAGCTTGTCTGCTAAGAGTACAAAAATTATGTGACAAATTTATTATGCTACAAATTTAACATGGAATTCCTTCATTTTCTATAAAATGTCAAAAAAAGCAATGCTACTTCCAGCCTTAGATCTTTGAACTGCCCACTGTTGAGAGATGAGTTTTACTTTCGCCATATAAACAATTATTACCATTTGATTCTATTTGGCTTCCTTCAAACTATTGTTTGTATACTCTATCTGCCTGGTAAGGGGAGGTAGCTTTCTGTGTAAGACTGGTTCTAAAGAGATGAAGACTTGTGTGAATGTACAGAGGTTTGCATTGTAGCTGTCCTAACAGGACGGCACACCAGGGAGTACTCGAGCTGATAGAGACCCGTGCTCGGCAGCCAGGCCCTTCTTAATCAGCCCCTCTGGCTCCGGATGGACTTTTCCCTCCCTGCAGCTTTCCCTCAGAGTTGATAAGTGAATGTTGTCTTTTGGTCACAATGCCTTTAAGTGTAGTTGTAGCTCAAAACTCTTTTTAGTATTCATATCTGTTTACATCTGTGTTTTCCAACAGAAGACAGCTTCAGTATTTTTAAGAGGATATCCTGACAACCAATACAAAATCTGAACATGACAAGGAAGTATAAAACATAGGATCTAAGAGGAGAGGGTCCGTGCTCCATGCATGAGGGCATCCATTCCATCCACTACCCCTCAAGAGGTGTAGAGCAACCTGCTTTTGGCATGGGTGGACGGATTTTTAAGTTGGTTTCCCAGTCAAGTTATATTTAATTACGGGATTAGTTGAGATAGTTCATGCAAAAGGACTAGAAAACTTAAAACAGGGTTCTTTGGGGCTGGAAGCCAGATGAGGGACAGGGCCTTTTCATTACTAAGAGAACATGTCACAAGAAAAGCAAGGAAAAAAAAAAAACCCCAACAAACCCTAACCTGGTAACCACATGTCTGTGACTCCATGTACTCATCCCAGGGTTGTATCTGGAGCCTATGGGTTGGCTAGATGATATAGGTGACTGGCACCTATTAAGAGTCTACAACAGAAATGCCATAAAAAGAAGGAAATAAAGATCATAAGTAAACATCTCATTCCTCAACAAAAAATGATGCCTGTGTTTATGTAAAATTTAAATGATTAAAGAGTGCTTCTGACAAAGGGTCTCATAGCCTGGAGTGAGGGCCAGAACTGATTTTGTTCTGTCTGTCCTTCAGCACTGGTGTGTATTCTTTATAAGCTCCTAGCTCACTCGGCTCACCTGAGCAGAATGAGGAACCCTGACTGAGTGGTTCTTTGTTGGCCTCAGTTGCTTTATGTGGGCCTGAGATGTCCCGTGAGGTCATAGCTCCCTTCTTTAAGAACTGTTTGTCCACTGACAGGTTAACCTTAGGGTCATTAACAATAAGTTTGCTTTCTTTCTCTGTCATTTGATTCTAAGGTAACATATGTCTCACACATATTCAAACATATAGGTTGCTGATCCACCTTGTATCCTGCTGTCCAGGTGGACTTCTGTTAGGAACCCAAGGGCCCTTTGTAGTGTAGTGTGCAGCACCTTATTTTAGAATCAATAAATCCATTATCCAGTTTTTGAAAAATCAATTCCAAGGACTGCATTTATCTTTCAGATGATAAACTCCAAGCTGTCTTTTGCTAGAATAAAGCAGAAGGGCTTTCCTAACATGCTCTTAGAGCTTGTACTGCTTCTTACTGATACTGACTTAGAAAGCTTTTTGGGTTTTGTATTTGTTTAAGAAACATTGATTCCTATGGATTTTAGCATTTTTGGTGATTGCAATTGACTTTGTTTCTTTTAGGTATCGTTTTTATTGTTTTATTTAAAATATTAGGATTTTTTTTCACTATTTTTTCTGCCAGTGAAGGAAAATGGTCATCCTTAATACACAGAAAAGTATGTTTTCATTTTTCCTTGTTTGGGAATGGTAAGGGAAATGCTTTATGGGGTTTAACTAACAAGGATGTACTTCCAGTAACCTGACATAGCTTATCTTGTCAGAGTCCTGTGTGCTATATCCACATTTATATATATATATATATTTTCTAGCCTATGTAGTTGTTCAGCTTTTAACAAATTACTCTGGCAGTATTTTAAACATGCTAGCATTTCAGGGGTATTCTACTTAAAAAACAAAGCAAAACTGGGATTAGGTGGGAGTCCTAGTTTTAGTACAGGGGCATTGCCAGTCACATGAGCTAAGGAAGCAGGTAGGCTGGTGGTTCTTCTGTTCTCAAGTCTTTCAGGTGAGAACACATGGCCTGTTGCTGCAGCTGGCTGGACCAGGCTCCTCCACAGCCTACTCCCAAGGGATGGCTGCTTCTGAGGACACAACTTGGACATGGTTGAGTCAGTAAACTATTTAGAGACTTACTTATCTTTAGATAAGGGCATACCTTTATGGGAGCAGTAGCTATGACTAAGTGGCCACAGCTCTCACTGAAGACTTTGCTGTCCTCTTATGCTAACTGTGTAGAAGCTGGCTTTAGATTAAATGACTATGAAGCACAATGACATTCTGTAGACTAAGTTTTTTTGTATTTTGATCCCCCCGCCCTTATGTCCTCAGTAAGTCATACCTGGCGTTGAATTAGGAGTGGCTAGGAGGGTTCTAGTCTGCGCAAACATTAATAAAAATTATTTTGAATTCTAGGATTTTAAAATGGTTGACTTCATTTAAAATTGTCTTAATTCTACTCTTAATACTTCACTGTGATGTTAACTTGGAAGACCTGCTGAAGATTAGTCTTTTAATTTTAGACCATTATCCGCTGAGCACAGGATTCTTATCATTTGTAAATCTAAAACCGTCTGTGAATGCACTTCTATGCTTCTTCCTTTATGAAAGCATAACTTAAAACATGAAAATAATGTTGGTTATAGAAATACTTACTGTTCAAGGTCTGTAATTGTATTTTAAAATGATGTAGTATTCAACTTGTGAAGGGATTTGTTTTGTCAAAAAAAAATTAAAATTCAATATGTATCAGCCCACAGAAGGGCAGGGGTCTGCTTTGTGGCCACAGTAGGGTAAACCCCAGTTGCATTTATTGAGCCTTTCTGATGGCCACATAGCTCCTGGCAGTGGGTTGGAAGATTTCTACTGGGTCACATGATGTCTGGTAATGCCATCTTGAACTCCCTGTAATAGATGGAGACTGCACTTCCTGTCCCTGAAGGAATGTGTGTCTAAGGCAGGTAGGCAACTCAGTACTATCACATACAGAGTAGTGAGTAGAGAAAGTATTTTCAGACTCAAGAAAACTTTGGAAAGTCAGGAACTAAGCTGCTTGGAAATCAGTGCCACAAGCATGACCTTGGTAGACACAGGAAGCCACAGAAAAATTCTTGACAGTCTGTGTCCCATCAGTCACTGCATTTTTCTTTTTTCAAATACATCCTGTTGGGATACTGAATAGATGATAGATGTTGTAGACAGAGATCTGGGACTGTGTTGGTACCATACAGGTGGTATGTCACTTCCACAAATGGCATCTCCAAGTAGCTGTCACCTGGTACACATGGAGGTGGAGCCTGCATCTGGAGTGAGGCGCACACTTGACTCTACTTGCAGGTGGTTTGCTGAGCAGAGAGCTGAGGGACCCTCTTGACTGGGTAGGGGTTTTGTCCATTTGTGGGGGAGGATGTGGTGAAGGTGGACCTTCTACAATCTGTCATGAACTGTGATATTGTAAGGTCTATGATTCTGTATGTGGATAACAGACCCAATCAGGAAACGAGCCTTATGTGTGTCGTTAACATTTATATTTTCATTCAAAATATGTATTCAGTGTTTATTTCCTCAAACAGACTTTGTTAATTTAGGAAATATCTCCAAGTGGAAACGTGCTAACTTTCTGTAAATCTTAAATAAAAGGTGCTGTTCCTTCCTCTGACCCAGGACTGGTTTGTGTTTTCTGTCTTTCTTTCCATTCCTTTCTCTTTTTATAGTTTTGAAATTTGTTTTATCCACACTAAGGGAAGAAGTGGGTTGGTGGATGGAGCATGGGCTCTCTTCCATGGATGATGTGCTAAACACCCTTGGGGTCTCAGTTTCTCCATTAGTCAGATGGGTCATCCTGTGTGGCTATGGGAGCTGCTCTCTGAGCCAGGGCAAACTTTGTGGCCACTGATTCCGAGGCCCTGGGCTTCCCTAGTACTTACTCCTGTCTCATCTCAGAAGTGCTCAGACCCCCACCTGTGACCCTCATATCTGATGGACGTATTAAATTTGGAGTTTGAACTCAGAGCCTTTCACGTTGCCTCTTTCTGGATGTTGATGTTAAAGAAGTGGGAGGTGAGCTCATGGGAGAGGGATTGGCAATGGGCCCTGTAGTTCCAACTAGTGAGCCTCCTGGTGACAGACTTTATGATGTGACAGTAATCTAGTGCTCTTCATGCTGTTTACATCTTCCCGCAAAAGGTGAGAAAATACATTGAAAGGCCTGTTTTTATTTCTTCATTACACTCTTGTTGCTATATGTGTCTAGTGAGACTAGAATGGGATCACACAAAGGCTGTCCCTTGCTCCACTGGTCCATCAGAGCCACAGGAGTCCTTGGTAATTTATCCCACTTTAACATTGAGTTCAAATCAGAAAAAAAATGCATGT
Organism: Tokudaia tokunoshimensis; assembly: GCA_036184795.1. Lineage (NCBI taxonomy): Eukaryota > Metazoa > Chordata > Mammalia > Rodentia > Muridae > Tokudaia > Tokudaia tokunoshimensis. The sequence goes on along the minus strand of BTHU01000014.1, from coordinate 72,412,870 downwards.
TTTTTCTCTCATTGCTCCCAATAATTTCAATGAGATAAAGGGAAAGCTCATCAGTAAGGCTGCAGAATCAATGGGCCAGAGTCCCTGGTGAGTTTGCTTTTGTTTTTTAATGTGGCCTGATTACACTATCTAGCTTTGTGTTCACTGGCAAATAGCAAGCCTGTAATATAACTACTTGTGATTTTTTTTTTTGAGGTAAACATGAAATATAGTTAATACCTTTTTTGCTTAGTTTTATCTCCAAAATTCAATTTTCATCACTTTCTAAGATCAGATAAAGACAAAAAAAATTTAAGCACTTCCATTTGATAGATAAAAGAGTTCTCTATTTTACAGATTTAAACATTAATTGGTAGTACTTCTCAAGTGAGGACAGGATGATTTGTGCAGCAAGGGTGAGGTTGTAGCTGGATCCTAACTTCTGTTTAGTGGTGGGGAGTCAGGAAAATGGGTGCTTTCATCAGCATACATACTGCATTTCTCCCAAGTTTTTTCCTTAGGTTCAAGTGTTAAGGAAGGCAGAAATTATTTCTTGCCTTTCTGTGGGGCAGAGCAGACAAGTTGGGTGGGACCAGTTAGCTTTGAGAGGAGAGACAAGGCAATCAGGGTGCAGTGTGTGTCAGAGACTTTCCTGACTCTTGAATCAGTTCCAGGGGAGCAGCATGCTTCTGGGGGAACACAGTGTCCTCCTCAGGAGAGTGAGAAACAGCTACTGTGAGGTCTTTTTTGCAACTTCACTTTTTTTTTAATTCATGTGGTATTTGTGTCTGAGCACATTGGGTAAGAAAGGGCAAGAATATTCCAGAAGTCAGTTTACTTAGAAGAGAGATAATTGGATTTTCATAAGTTGCTTTATTTAAAGGAATATGTCTTATATACAAATGTATATTAAATATTGAGTAGAATAAAGTCCACTTCTGAAGTTCTCTATGCAGCGTTTTACAAGTCTTACTACTTCCAAAGCCAGTGATGGTGTATGTATTATATCACTGGGTTATAGGGCAAGAAGTAGGCCGTGTCCAAAGGATGTGGCCACCTGTTTTCTGTGGCTAGTGAACTGTCGTCCACCTCCTTCATCTCCAGGTCTCAGACAGCCCAGGAGATGAACCGTCAGAGTCTCCATATGAAAGTGCAGATGAAACACAGACCGAAGCATCCGTCTCATCTAAAAAATCTGAAAGGGGAATGGCTGCCAAAAAGGAGTACGTGTGTCAGGTGAGGGGTAGCCGGTGTCTGATGTTTTGGTGAGGGCTTCTCATGAAGTCCTAGAACAGCAGAGTGAGTTTCCAGCATCCTCTTCTTTGCCCCATTACTATTCACGGATACCTCTTTGGGAGGGTTAGACTGTCAGCAGAATTCTGGTATTAAGTTGCCTAAGTTAACATTCATTCTCAAGTGGGATGTGTTTCATGTACAGCACAAATTTTGTGTGTGTGTGTGTGTGTGTGTGTGTGTGTGTGTGTGTGTGTGTGTGTGTGAAAGTATTTGGAAGTATGTGCTATAAGAGGTAAGGTGCTAGAATCATATGGTGCCTTTGCTGCTTATTTAGTTCACTGGGTAGGCCAGTTGCATAACTAGATCCGTTCTTGCAGAGGTACTGCCTTGTTCAGTGTCCTCCCTGTGCTGGATTATGGGTTGGAGATCTTAAGAAAGTTACTCATCCTCTGTGCCTTAGTACGTGCAGCATTGTGAGATATAGTCAGTGTCAGTATCCGTGTGGGGCTGCTGATTTGTCCATAGTTGGAAAGTGCTGGACAGTCAGCTCCATTTTTTCCATCTGTAGAAGGATGGCCAGTTTATGATAAAATATGCCATGGGTTTTGCTTTGTTTTTGACATTCACATCTGAGCTAAAAACATGAATATCTTTCTGGGTTTTTGTCTTTTGTTTCCTTAGCCCTTGCTGAGGGACTAACACTGTATAACTTAACTTGTCTGTAGTCTGGGATCCTGCTAGTTCATTTGCACATGAAAGATGGGCTCAAATTGTCCTCTGTGGTATGGAGAGCCCTGAAAGGGCTCTGACTGTTCATACTGCCCTTTGTTCCCCCACAGTTGTGTGAGAAGACAGGAAGTCTCTTACTGTGTGAGGGTCCCTGTTGTGGAGCATTCCACCTAGCCTGCCTTGGCCTTTCCCGAAGACCAGAAGGAAGATTCACCTGCACCGAATGTTCCTCAGGTAAGTTCCAGCTTCGGAGACTTGGGGGTTTATGTGTGGAAGTCAATGCTGCTTGTCCTGTTCTGTGCTTTCTCTAGTTGCGTATGAGTCATTTGGCAGAGAACAAATCCAACACGTACTGGCTCAAAGGTGACTGTTTCTAAACTGCTCTTCCACTGTACTGTATTAAGTTGAATGACAGTATCCCTGGACAAAGTAGTTCAAGATACAGTGACTGGTGGAATGAGGAAGTAAAAGGCTAGGTACTTTTCCAAACCCTTTTGTGGGGCTAGCCTGAGCCTTGCTCTACAGGTGGTGGTTTCGGGGCGTTGCACCTCCAAACAGTCCTGCCCAACTAGTAGACCAGTTACAGAACACTGGTGTTTGTAGAATTCTAAGTTCTTTATAAAGACTCGATGTAACTCAGCTTATTTTCAGCAAGAAGTTAACCGAGGGGTTGAGTACCACTCTAGTGCCACAGGATTCATCATAGAATCTAGGGTCACAGTGAGAAGAAAACTAGCTGCACAGTGGCCCCGCTCCCCACTGAAGGGTCAAGCTGTGCAGGTAGCCCAGCAGCAGTAACCAGACTTCAGATACTGGCCTTCTTATAGCCATAGCAAGTCTTTGCTGCATTGGTGAGTGGGCCAAGAAGGAGAAAGACTTCCCATAATTAGATGAAGCTGTAGATGACATGACAGTGAACTGATGACTGGGGGTTTTCCTGAAGAAGGCTTAAACTAGTCATCAAGACTGGAAACAGCTAGAAGCTTCAGCAACACAGGCTACTCCAAAGCAGCTGCCTTGTGCTAGTTGCTCAGAACTGCAATTTAACTCCTGTTCTCTGTACCTTTCTCTTTTCTTTGACCACTTGTTAGGGATTCACTCATGCTTCGTATGTAAAGAAAGCAAGATGGAGGTGAAACGCTGTGTGGTAAATCAATGTGGAAAGTTTTACCATGAAGCCTGTGTAAAAAAATACCCTCTCACTGTGTTTGAGAGCCGAGGCTTTCGCTGTCCTCTCCACAGCTGTATGAGCTGCCATGCCTCAAACCCTTCAAATCCACGGCCGTCAAAAGGTACAGATAGATGTGCCCTTATAACTTGGGTGTGGGCTCACTGGCAATGTGTAGGTGCTCCAATTTTTCTGCTGACTCATCATAAGCCGAGTCAAGTGGGGTTTTTTTTCCCCTGTAATTTAAGACCTGTTTCCATTCCATTTTTCCCTTATTTGTTGGCACTTTTAAATTTTTGATTTTTAACAAAGGATTCTACCTGAGCTATCTCTGGATTCTGTCTGCTCTTTTTTAAAGGCACTTCATTTATAAGGGAAACCTTTATTTGTAACAGAAGAGGTAGAATTCTAGGCCTCACATACTAGGCAAGTACTTTATCACTGAACTTATTCCTCAATTGGGAAATATTTTAAAATAAAATTATATATGTGAAAGATAAAGATGGTTGTGTGGAATTGGAGAGTATAGTCTTGTCCTTGTCACAGGGCTTCTTTGCCAAGATACATTCAGCAATACTCAGGGAGAATTTGCTGTCAATATCTAGTAGGTAGGTGCCCAGAAGAGGCTCTCACAAATCCCAGATGATAGCAGCACTAGGTTAAGAAATGCTGGTTGACCCTGCTTTACAATGTGATATTTAAATGGTGTCCATTTTTTTTCAAACACTATTTTGAAACCTTTGCCTTCATGGAAGACATTGTTATTAAATAGCTCCAGAGTCTTCCATCTTAAATTTTCAAATTATCTGAGGCTTCATGATGTTGGTCATGGAGTCAAGAGTATTTGTGGTTCTCAGGGTGTTATTTCTTTTAGGTAAAATGATGCGATGTGTCCGATGCCCCGTTGCCTACCATGGAGGGGATGCATGTCTGGCAGCAGGATGCTCGGTGATTGCTTCTAACAGCATAATCTGCACAGGCCACTTCACTGCCCGGAAGGGAAAGCGGCACCACACCCACGTCAATGTGAGCTGGTGCTTTGTGTGCTCCAAAGGTAAGGATGGATTCTGCTGTGTGTGCTGTTCTACACACAGCTCAGCTGATGCTGAAGGTGCAACTTCAGTCTAAACTAAGAGAGTCACATAGACTTTAGGAAGATGACTTTGGTAAGGTGATGCCATTGAGTGTTGATATACTGACGCTCGTGCCTCTGTTGGGCTTGTGTCAGTTACAGGCTGAGGGCCTAGCCAAGCAGTAGTGGTGCACACCTTTGATCCCTGTACTCATCAGCCCAGGCAGAGGCAGGCAGATGCATAGCAAAACCGGCCTGGAAAACCAAGAAGAAAAAAAGACCTAATCTGACCTGGAGAGACAAGCTCAGGCTAGCCTGTTCTCTTCCTGTAGGGGGAAGCCTTCTATGCTGTGAGGCTTGCCCAGCAGCCTTTCACCCTGATTGTTTAAACATCGAGATGCCTGATGGCAGCTGGTTCTGCAATGACTGCCGGGCTGGAAAGAAGCTCCACTTTCAAGACATCATCTGGGTCAAACTTGGGAACTACAGGTATGCAGTAAAAGTCTATGCTTTTATAAAGTCTTCTTGTTCAGACGTGTTTGTTTTTCTTTATAGTACTAAATATTGAAAATTTTGTCACTCTCTGAAGAATATGTGAATCCTGTTTTTAATATTTATAATAGATGGTGGCCAGCAGAAGTTTGCCATCCCAAAAATGTTCCCCCAAATATTCAGAAAATGAAGCACGAGATTGGAGAATTCCCTGTGTTTTTCTTTGGGTCTAAAGATTATTACTGGACGCATCAGGCACGAGTGTTCCCATACATGGAGGGGGACCGGGGCAGCCGATACCAGGGGGTCAGAGGGATCGGAAGAGTCTTCAAGAACGGTATGGAGATTTACCAATGGAGCATAGATGACACTTTCTTACGGCTTGTTTATCCTAATTTGTGTTCTTTTTAAATTTGGTATTTTAAAAAAATTCTTGGAGTAAATATTTTCTCTCTACCGTTATACTAGAAAAAAAAGGAAGTTTGTAGGTAGATGTATACTTAAGCTTTTAAATAACTTTTACAATATTAGCGTGTAGTTAATTTTATTAAATGACATAATAATTATTTGCTTTTTTTTTTTTTTTTTTTTGAGACAAGGTTTCTGTGTAGCCCTGGCTGCCCTGGAACTCATTTTATAGACTAGGCTGGCCTTGAACTCACAGAGATCCACTTGCCTCTGCCTCCTGAGTGCCAGGATTAAAGGCATGTGGCACTACTGCCTGGCAGAAATAAAGCTTTTTAAAAGATACTATCTTTAATTACAGATATTTTCCATAGCTGGCCTTTGTGTGGCATCTCTGGAGATGATTTCCCATGGTTAGACCTCAGTTGCTAATTCATTCCAATTTAGAAGACATAGTGGGACCTTGGGTGCCTTACACAGTGTCAGGGTGGCCAGATTGACAGGGATGCTATATCTAATTCTTCAGTCTGTGAGATGGAATATAGAAAGTATGGTTAAGCCAGATCACGTCTTGGACAGGAAGGAAACAGATTAGAGGCGTGACATTGCACAGGAGAATCAGCGTTTTCTCTAAGTGCAGAATGAGTGGATAGTAGGAAGAGCTTAAAGTACTTCCATGATTCATGCAGGGAGAACTAAAGTTATAGCACTGCTGATGGGATTTGCCATGGTAGATGAAGATCTGTGTCTTGAGAGCTGTTGGTTCGTTTCTTGCAACTGAGAGTTTAGCAGGCATCAAACATTTCTTTCCTAATCCCTCAACATTTGGGAGCTTTAAGGAGTCTTAGGAATAATGGATAGCTATCAAAAGATTCTTGAAAATTATCAGGAAGGTGAGATCTGGTAGAGACTGAGGCAAGCCAGTGAGTTTGATATGGTTCCAAATGGTGTAAGTGGGACTCCAGGCTTCTGACTCCTGATGCCCTGCTATTAAGTTGGGCCCACTAATGACCGATCAGCAGCTGTCCGCTAAGCCCAGGCCTCAAACTGACATTGACACTCTGTGAGCTTTGGGTGTTGACTTTGCTGACCGGAACCAGAGCTTTTTGTCAAAGCATGTTTTCTTTCAAAGAGAAGAGAAGTTTACTTTTTTTCTTAGTATACTGTATCCCAAGGCAGCACTGTTGCCTTGTCTTTAAGCTCAGAACAGAGAACTGGTGGTGAGTGCCTGACAGACGCAGCAGAGCTCCCAGTGCTTAGTCACGGGCGCCCTCTTGCCTTTTCTGGTGTTTCATAGTCTAGAGCTTCCTAGAAGCCAACAATAGTACTCAGAGATGGCTATGAAGCATAAAAGATGTCGTTATTCACTGAGATAGATTTCTTATTTTCTGTTGTTGTTTTTTTTTTTTTTAGCATTGCAAGAAGCTGAAGCTCGTTTTAATGAAATCAAACTTCAGCGGGAAGCCCGAGAAACACAGGAGAGTGAGAGAAAACCTCCGCCATACAAGCATATCAAGGTGCTGGGCCTGCCAGGAGGGAGAGACAGAGACAGTGAGAGCGAGAGTGAGAGAGAGGGAGGAGAGGGAGAGAGAGGAGAGAGGTGGGGGGGAGAGGGAGGGAGAGAGAATGAGAATATGTTCTCAACAGAGCAGTCAACGTGGCTTTTGGGCTACTGACTTTTTATCTCCAGGTTGTGGCTGTTGGGAGCTCTGTTAGAAACTAAGTCTTTGAGTTCAATGATGATTACTAGGATGCATGTCTCCAAAGTGGATCCTTGAGGGGGCAGTATGAGTGTGCAGGGTCCAGGGCTCTCTGTTTACAAAGTAGAGTCTGACAACTTGCTTTTGTCCCTACAGGTGAATAAGCCTTATGGTAAAGTCCAGATCTATACAGCTGACATTTCTGAAATCCCAAAATGCAACTGTAAGCCCACGGATGAGAACCCCTGTGGCTCTGACTCTGAGTGTCTAAACAGGATGCTAATGTTTGAGTGCCACCCGCAGGTGTGTCCTGCAGGGGAATACTGCCAGAACCAGTGTTTCACTAAGCGCCAGTACCCTGAGACCAAGATCATCAAGACAGATGGCAAAGGGTGGGGCCTGGTGGCCAAAAGGGACATCAGAAAAGTATGTAATGTGTCTTCTTTTTGTACTGTGTCGTGATTCTTAATTGTGTGTGTACTAGAATGTACATGGATGTGCATGTGTCGTGACATGTGTGTGTAGATCAGAGGACAATGTTTGGGAATCAGTTTTCTCCTTCCATGTGGGGCCCAGGGATTGAACTCAGGTCCTCGGACTTGGTGGCAAGGACTTTACCTACTGGATCATCTCACTAACCCTCCCTCCCCCTCATAAGAAGTAATGGCTTACTGCTTATTGTATGGGGATTTTTTTGTTTTTGCATTTGTATAAAATATTTAAAATAGTGTTCAGATTGAATTATTATAGTTAGAAGTTGTAAGCCAGGTATAATGGTACATACCTGGTATGTGGCAAAGGCAGGCAAATCTCTCTTGAGTTCAAGGCCAGTATAGTCTACAACGTGAGTTCCAGGCCAGGCAGGGCTACACAGTGGAGATCCCCCCTCTCCAAAAAAAAAAAAAAAGGAAAAAAAAGAACAACAAAAGTTTTAAAACATTACATAACTGCTATCAGAGTTAATACTAATAAACTTCCTTGAAGCATGTCTTCAATCAGAATTATAGTGTCTTCCTCTTAGGAAAAAAAGAGTGTGAAATGATTGCTTTTCCTTAGACTGGCAGTCAGATGCTCAGGCATTCCTGCAAAAGCTTAGGAGGCGTAACTATTTGGCATTGTCTCAGGTATAAACCATTACGAATTAGATAAACAAAAAATTCATTGTCAGGACTGGAAAGATGTCTCAGTGGCTATGAGTAAGTACTAATTGTTCCTTTAGAAGGACCTGGTTCTATTCCCAGCACCCACATCTTGGATCACAGTCATCTATAACTCTAGTTCCACGGAATCTAATGTCCTCTATCTGGCCTTCAAGGGTACCAAGCCCATGAGGTGTGCAGACATATATTCAGGAAAAACACCTATATACATAAAAAATAAATAAATAAATTGATTGGTGAGAGAGACTGACTAACTTCTGCTAACCCTGTTTTTGTGCTGTCAGATTCACTTGTCAGTATAACCCCTTCATAGAGACACAAGTGGAACTGTTGTTTACTTTGTCACAGACTGGACTTGAAGTGCTTTTTCATGACCTAGGGACCAGTAGTTTCAAACTCAAGGTCCATGACCAGAGTAGGCCCAGCATGGACAATGCATAAGCTATAGCACTAGTATGAGCCACATATGTTTTTTAAATGACTGTGTAGTTGTACTCTTCTCTAGCCTTCTTCCTTAGTTGCCACAGTTGTTGCTTCATGTAGACTTGCTGTAGAATCTACCTGTTAAGTTCTTTATAACCTCTTTCCTTTTGGGGAAATCTGCGTGTAGTGATTATTTACTTGGGTCAGATATGTGCCTAAGAGGCAAGACATTGAAGAAAGCAGCAATATGGAATGTTGCTACTCTGAGAATACTATGATATATTTGCCACTGGCAATTTTTATTTATAAGATATATATGAGATCACTTGAATTTGAACTTAACAAAGGATTTCTAGGACCCCACCCCAAGTGTGTTATCCTAGACTGATTGATAGTGCCAAGTGTCTTGGACCCTGATTCTGAGACTTGGTCAGTATGTACTCAGTCACTATACTCTTTTGATTCCCAGGGAGAGTTTGTTAATGAGTATGTTGGTGAGCTGATTGATGAAGAGGAGTGCATGGCAAGAATCAAGTATGCACATGAGAATGACATCACTCACTTTTACATGCTCACCATAGACAAGGTAAGGGAAAGCCTGTGTTTGCTGTTCACTCCTGAAGTCTTGAACATGGACTGGGAGGCTTCACCTGTAGGATTGGCCTTTGTATTTTGTTGACATTCTCATTTCTTCTCCTTAATAACTTTTTTTTTAGTTTTATTTATTTTTTATTGAAAAAGGAAGTAAAAACAGTTTATGATAAAATTGAAGATTTACATGGAAAATGTTTCTGACAATATTGAAGAAATATATAGAAAAACACATTAAGATTGACAGTTTTCATGGAAAAGCAAAGAGTAAAATGGTAGACATAAAAAACATGGCTAAATTAATTGAAAAAGGAAGTAGAAATGTTTTATGATAGAATTGAAGATTTACATGGAAAATATTTCTGATAAAATTGTAGAAAAATATAAAATAACATGTTAAAATTGAAGATTATCATGGAAACTTACAGATAAAATGGTAGGCATAAAAATATTTCTAAGTTGATTGAAAGTGGAATTATAAACATTTTCTGATAAAATTGAAGACTTACATGGAAAATATCCCTGATAAAATTGAAGAAATATATAAAAAAACACATTAAGATTGACATTTTATGAAAAAATTATATAGATAAAATGGTAGGCCTAAAAATATTGCTAAGTTGATTGAAAATGCAATTATAAACATTTTCTGATAAAACTGAAGATCTACAAGGAAAATATTTCTGATAAAATTGAAGAAATATATACAAAAACACGTTAAAATTGACTATTTCACGGAAAAATATACAGATAAAATGGTAGACAAAAAAATTGCTAAAATTGATTGAAAGGAACTACAAACATTTTCTGATAAAATTGAAGATTTACATGAAAAATATTTCTGCTAGTCTATGTATGCCTTTTTATTGGGTAATTGAGTCCATTGATGTTAAAGGATGTTAAGGAACAGTGATTGTTGCTTCCTGTTATTTTTGATGTTATTTTTATGTTTTTGTGGTTACCTTCTTTTGGGTTTGCTGGAAGAAGATTACTTTCTTGCTTTTTCTAGGGTGTAGTTTCCCTCCTTGTGTTGGCGTTTTCTATCTATTATCCTTTGTAGGGATGGATTTGTGGAAGAATATTCTGTAAATTTGGTTTTATCATGGAATATCTTGGTTTCTCCATCTATGGTAATTGAGAGTTTTGCTGGGTATAGTAGTTTGAGCTGGCATTTGTGTTCTCTTAGGGTCTGTATGTGATCTGCCCAGGATCTTCTAGCTTTCATCGTCTCATGTGAGAAGTCTGGTGTAATTCCGATAGGCCTGTCTTTATAAGTTACTTGACCTTTTTCCCTTACTGCTTTTAATATTCTTTCTTTGTTTAGTGCATCTGGTAATTTGATTTTTATATGCTGGGAGGACTTTCTGGTCTGGTCCAGTCTGTTTGGAGTTCTGAAGGCTTCTTGTATGCTCATGGGCATCTCTTTCTTTAGGATAGGGAAGTTTTCTTCTATAATTTTGTTGAAGATATTTACTGGCCCTTTAAGTTGTAAATCTTGGCTCTCTTCTATACCTATAATCCTTAGGTTTGGTCTTCTCATTGTGTCCTGGATTTCCTGGATGTTTGGGGTCAGGAGCTTTTTGCATTTTGCATTTTCTTTGACTGTTGAGTCAATGTTTTCTATGGTATCTTCAGCACCTGAGATTTTCTCTTCTATCTCTTGTATTCTGTTGTTGATGCTTGCTTGCATCTATGACTCCTTGGAATTCTTTCCAAGATTTTCTATCTCCAGAGATGTCTCACTTTGTGATTTCTTTATTGTTTCTACTTCCATTTTTAGATCCTGGATGGTTTTGTTCAGTTCCTTCACTTGTTTGTTTGTGTTTTCCTGTAATTCTTTAAGGGATTTTTGTGTTTCCTTTTTAAGGGCCTCTACCTGTTGAACCATGTTCTCCTGTATTTCTTGAAAGGAGTTATTTAAGTCTTTCTTGAAGCCTTCTATCAGTATCATGAGAAACGATTTTATATCCAACTCTTGCTTTTCCAGTGTGTTGGGGTATCCAGGACTTGCTGTGATGGAAGAACTGGGCTCTGATGTTGCCAAGTAGCCTTGGTTTCTGTTGGTAGGGTTCTTGCACTTGCCTTTCACCATCTGGTTATCTCTGGTGTTAGTTGGTCTTGCTGTCTCTGGCTGGAGCTTATCCCTCCTATGGGCCTGTGAGCCTGTGTCTGTACTCTTGGGAGACCAACTCTCTTCTGGCAGGGTCTGTGCACAGAAGGCTTTGGAGCTGCCCGGTTCCCTGCTGCAACTGGCGGCCAGAAGGTAAGACTCCTGTCCCAGCAGCTCCACTGATCGTATGCCCTGTGCGCTCCTAGCTGTTCCCTTCCAGAGAGAAGGTGGAGATCTCACCTCTGTACTCAGAAGTGAAAGCACTGCTGGGAGATCACTCTCTCCTGGCGGGCTGTGCACTGAAGGCTGTGGAGCTGCCTGGCTCCCTGGTGCAAATGGCGACCAGAAGGGAAGACTCCTGTCCCAGCAGCTCCACTCCCTTAATAATTTTTTTCCAAACATTTGCATTTTTTTTTCTGAATGTAGAGCTGCCCCTTGCCAGAGAGCATCCTAAGCCATGTGTGTTTAGTACAACATAAATAGTATACCAAGAGTCTTCTTAAGACCCGGGGGGAGAAAGGAAAAAACAGACAAGCATTTCAAGCTGTCTGGGCTATACTGTAGAGTGGTCTTTGACTGTGAGTTGATTCATTGCTTGTGAATCCTGTGTATTCTCTCTCTCTCTCTCTCTCTCTGTGTGTGTGTGTGTGTGTGTGTGTGTGTGTGTGTGTGTGTGTGTGTTGCTCATGCTAACTTAAAACTTCTGAATTCAGGCACTCCATCTATCTCAGCTTCCTAAACTAGAGAGGTGTGTGCCATTCTCCACAACTCTGTAATTCATAGTTTTAAGCAGATGGAACCCATATGCTAAAGGGTTTTGGTGTTCTCCGAATGAAGGTAACTAGACATACGTAGAGAAAGTGCTTCAGACTGGTACTCTTGTGTCTTCTGCAATCATTAAGCTCAAAACCCAGCAGAAAATTGAGGCTGTTTCAAAGACAGACTAATAATAGTACTTGTAAACAAGATAGAAAATGGCTATTGAGCAGGCATTTTGTGTAGAGCATAGCAAACAGATTGTGCTATCTGGGGATAAAGGGCCCCTGTAGAAATGGGAATGACTCCAAGAACCTCAGCAAATGGTCCTCCTTTGGGAGCTTCATCATTCCATATGCTGTAGGCTGTGGCGTTTGGACCATTTATTTGGTAAGGTCAGTGTCAGAGAGACAAGAGTGTTAAAAAATAAAAAAGCACTTAGGGAATACTGAAGCCAAGTATATAGTGCATGCCTATGTATAATCCCAGCACTTGGGACAGTGAGGCAGTAGGATCTTGAGTTTGAGGTTAGGGACCACATCTCAAAAAGTTGAGGGGTAGAGGGGAAGGAGGGAAAATGAGTGAGCAAGGAAACCTGTGTACAGGGATTGATCAAGATGTTAGCAGCTAGCCATGGTGGGGGTGGCGGTAGTGATTTTTCCCGTGTGCACGTGCGTGCACGCGTGTGTGTGTGTGTACATACGTACATGTGTATGTCTGTGCATATGTTGTAAAACAGGAGAAGTGAATATGGCAAAAATATTAATTTATACAGGTGGGTAGGATGCAGTAATATGCATTGTGCTTTTTGATTTTCCCATGGGTTGGTTTCAGTTTTTTGTTTTTTTGGTTTGTTTGTTTTTGAATTAAAAATTGGTTGCAAAAGGTGTAGACCCTCGAGCTCTAGAGCTGAGTAGCATATCCTCCTTCAGGCTCTGCCATGACACAAGATTAAGAAGATAAACTATGAGTAGGTTCATGGAAGGCCTTCTGTAAGAGGTCATTCTAGTTTGCTGGGAAAGCTAGCCAGCTAGGATTCTAGAGACCAACAAACAGAAAGCAGGAGTTAGCACTGTTATAAGGAGAAATGCTTGACTGCCCCAGGGGTGGGGTGCTCCTGTACCCTGTGTGGTGATAGCTCACAAGGTTGCTGCTCATTTCCCCAACTCATTTACCCCTTTCACTCATTTTAGAGCTATACATTAAAAACTAAGACTTTCACAACGGTGCCTAACTTGGAGAAGGCACAGGCTCAGAAAAAGCCACAGACATCACCCACTTAAAAAAAAAGAAGGAAGGAAAAAAGAGGAGGAATCCTAGAACAGTAGAAAGAATAAAACTCAGTGAGACCAGAGGAGGTGGAATAATCTGATTGCCAGAATTACTGTATTATTAGATTCAAATGTCCAGTTTTCAGCCAAAAAATCCTAAGCCCTACAAAGAACAGAATCCAAGTCCCATTCAGAGCAATCATTAAACCGATTTTAACTTTTTTAAAAGAAAGATTTATTTATTTTATGTGAGTGCTCTATCTGCGTGTACACCTATGTGCCAGAAGAAGGCATCAGACAGACGCCCTTATAGATGGTGATGAGCCACCAAGTGGTTGCTGAGAATTGAACTTAGGACCTCTGGAAGAACAGTCAGTGTTCTTAACCAGTCCCTAAGTTTAGCTCTTAAAAAGAGCTCTAGACAAAAAAATGAAACAGCTCTTTTTTATTTTGTTTAAGTATTGGGGAAATCAAACTCTTAACTCCTACAAATTCTATGATCTACCACTGAACTGCATCCCTATCCCTGATTTTTAACTAGCTTCATAGCCCAAGCTGGTCTTGAACTTGGAATCCTCCTGCCTCAGGCCAACTAGTGTAGAAATCACAGACACAGGCTACTATGCCTTGTCTAAAACCATAATTTGAAAAATGCTTAAAGAACTCAAAGGGCTGGGCATGATAGCCCATACCTGTTATAGTCCGAGCATTTGAGAAGAAGGTGTTCCCTCTTGAGTATGTAAATAGCAAAGAATTAAAGAGGGTGCCCCATAAATGTATTTATTACAATTAATTATACACATAAAAATGGTTAAGATGTGGCTGGGCATATGGCGCAGTGGTAGAGTCTCCAGACACACGCACGCACGCACGCACGCACGCATGCACACACACACACACACACACACACACACGAGATCGCATATGGAAAAAAAAAAACCCCAGTAAGCTTTTATTAAAAAATGCTAAGCATGGTAGCATATTCTTACAATCCCAATGCAAGGAAGGTAGAGACAGAAGGATTGTTGGGTTGCTCACCAGCCTAGTATAATTGGTGAACCACAGATTCCAGTTAAAGAGTCTCCAAAAAGCTGTAGTGATTGTGTAGAGGCAAGATGGCTCATTGGATAAAGCCTGAAAACCTGAGTTTAATCCCAATGACCCATTTGGTGGAAGAGCATCATCTCAGGAAAATTGTCCCTAGGCTTCATACCAGTACCATGGCACAAACAAGCATGTGTGCGCGCGCACACACACACACACCCACACTCACACACACACACACCCCACCCAAACAAGGAAATAAATGGATATTAAAGAGAAAAACAAGACAGAAAAAGCCTTTGAGAAATAGCACCCAGGCTTGAACTGGCCTCTGAATGCATGTACACACATGTGTACAAACCTTGATAGTTTTCTGAAGGACCTAAGTTCAGTTGATATGACCCATGTCAGGCCCAACTGCTTGTAACTCTACCACCAGGAGATTTGACACCCTCTTCTGGCCTGAGTAACCACACTCGTGACACCTATAGCCACAGAGACACACAACACATAAATACAAATAAGTCTTTCTTTTAAAAAAAAATTCAGTTGGAAAGCTCTCAAGTCAGGTTCCCTGGATTACATGGTACAGTATCAGAAATCAGAGACCTTGCCTCAAAGACAAGGTGCAAGTGGAGAACTGACTTCTAAACAGCTGTCCCCTGACCATCACATGTGCCTATAGTCTCATACTTGCATGTACTTTTAAAAACATGTATTTACTTTGTGTATGTATATGTGTGATTGTGCATACTATGGTATTTTTGTAAAGGTCAGAGACAGCTTTCAGAAGTGAATTCTCTCACAGAACAGTGGAGCCGAAGCCCCGCTGAGCAGACTCGTAACTCTGGGAGAAGGGTCTCGCCCCCAAAGCTTAAATTGTCATTTTCCCCAAGTAAAAGTCAGACTTTTGAACAAAAAAAAAAAGAAGTGAATTCTCTTCTTCCACAGTGTAGGGTCTGGGTTCAAGCTCCGACTATGGGGCTTGATGGCAAGTATCTTCATCTTGTGAGCCATTTCACCAGCTGATAAGTATACAAATATAGCTAAGGTGTGATTCAGCAAGTTCAATTCTTTATCTATCATCTTAAAAACACACAGAACTGGCTAGGGTGTTAATTTTGTATAGTAAAATGCAGGTCACTGAGCTACATCCTGGTACTGTTTCTACTTTTATTCTTCTGGAGTGAATTCTGAGTCCTGGGCTGAAGTGATCTCCTTCCTCAGCATCTGAAGTACCTAAGACTATAGGCATGCCTACCAAGTTTCTCTGATGGGTGCAAACCTTGGGGGTTTCTTAAAGCACTTAAGCGTTTACCGCCAAGAGAAGCCCCTAATGTTAGCACCACCAGGTGGCACAGGCACAGTCTTCCGGAGTGTTTGCCACCTGCAGTGCTCTGTAGTCCACAGGCACAGCTAGGAATACTGTTGACACAGACTCATCCCTACTCAGACAGCACTGACCTCATAACTAACCACTGTAGAGCAGAGAGACTACTGAGCTATGTATTTGCTCTAGAAGTTTTAGGGGAGAAGTTATGTCTGCCATCTCCTGGTCTGGGCTGTGATTGGTGGTTCTTATTTCTCTGTTGTACTTAGGCACTTGGATTTCAGTTAGTTTGTTCCCAGTACCACTGTGCTCATTTGTGATTCTGCCAATTGCCATTTCAGAGCTGTCAGCCTGTGCCTGTCCCTCTTGTGTCAGCACAGCATCAGCATCATGGACACAGTCCATTGTTCCAGCCGGTGGGAACTTGAGCATGTCATGCTTGTGCCTTCCTTGCTCTTTAGGAGTTGATACTGCTCGCCTATTTTTAATGCAATTTGCTGTTATCTGGCAGTTCTTGTTTTCTACAGGGTCTTGCTACCCTTCCCAAATCTGTGGCACTAGTATTTCTCCTACCTTACTTGTTGCTAGGGGTGATGCTGTAGGTGCCGGCCCACTGTCCTCACCACTGCTCACTTGGGTTCTCTTTGTGTTCTGGTTCTGAGCAAGAGAATCAGGACTGGTTGAGAGGTTCTGGTCCAAATGGACAACAGGATACCATGATTTTCAGTGTAACAAGCAGCATTATCATCTGATACAACCTACAGCACAAAGAATCCCTTTAAGATAAAATGTTATTGACTTTTTTCCTACAGGACCGCATAATTGATGCTGGCCCCAAAGGGAATTATTCACGATTCATGAACCATAGCTGCCAGCCCAACTGTGAGACCCTGAAGTGGACAGTGAATGGGGACACACGGGTTGGCCTGTTTGCTGTGTGTGACATTCCTGCAGGTACATCACTGGGGTCCTACAAGTTTCTGGTGCCATATGGACAGGCAGAGGCAATGGCTGGTATTTGTTGTGACTGAGTTTGGAAATGTCTAGGATAAGAATTTGGAAGTTTTGTTTTGGATCTGTTTTATGAAGTGAATTGATAAGCTCTGTGAGTCATCCACTGTGTGCCTGAAAGGGGGGTGCACATTTTCCTGAGACCAACTCTTAACTTTAGCATCCATTGCCTCAGGACGATGGGGGTACGGGGCGGCCTCTAACAAAGCATTGTGTCTCCTTTAGGTACAGAGCTGACTTTCAACTATAACCTTGATTGTTTGGGCAATGAAAAGACAGTCTGTCGGTGTGGAGCCTCCAACTGTAGTGGGTTCCTTGGAGACAGACCAAAGGTAAGGGCGTCGCAGCTTCTTTCTGTGAAGCGGAAACATAGCTCTGGTGCCTGTGCCACCAGAGAAGACTGCTTCCTAGTAAGCAGTACCTCTTCCCAGTAGACTTGCTGTGTGTGGGTTGGGGTCAGTGAAGCCCTCTGTCAGTGTAGGCCACTTGTTAAGTTTTCCTCACTGATATAGTTCCTGTGAAAACTATCCTAATGAGCAGCAACAGACTCAGTCTTGAACACAGGCAGGTAAAATCAGAGCTATTGACAGGACCATGTTTGTTCCAAAGTTTCAAGAGTCTTTCAGGCCTCTTTCCCGCTCCTGTTGATGACTGTGGTGTTCCTCAGGTTGTAGAAGCCTTATCCTGGTGTTCTGTTTTGCTTCACATGAGGTTCCATGTGGTTGATGTCTGTCTTGACCTCTGCCTCCACTAACTACCCTGCTACCTTTTTGTTGTTTCCATTGCTGTATGTGGATCCCAGAGCCCATGCCTGCTAGGCAAGTGCTCTCCCACCAAGTCACAGCCTTTGGACATCAATTCCTTTCAAGCTGATCACAAGTCATGCTTGCTTGCTGTGCCAGTGTTGATTTTTATTGTAATTTCATTCACAATGACTTCTAAAATCATGTCTCCCAGGTCCTTGAAAGAATATTAATTTTGGGGCACCCCTTGCATGACAAAGGCCAAGGCTGTCACAGGCAGCCCCAACCTGAGCTGCAGACTAAGCCCACCCTCTAGATACTTTCTGAAGGACTGCTGTTTTAACACTGGGTTGCCCTTATCTGTCCTGCTTATAATTGAATTCTTAGCTAAGAGAAGTGGCCAGCAGGCCAATCCTCTGGCCATGGGATGGTCCATGTTGTTAGCAGATCCCAAGCATGACATCGAGCCTTTTGTCTTGGCAGAAGTTGCTTAAAGTGTAGTGGGTCATCCATAGGCCATGACCCTCTTCTCTGTGTAGAGGATATACCTTTTTGTGGTGCTAGAAATGGAACCTACAGCTCTGGGCTACATCTCTAGTTCAGGCACCCTTATGTTGGAACACCCTAGGGGTCTGGACCTTGCTTTTTGGGCATCTGTGTAGTTTGTCTTTCACTAATGCTTCAGTCTGTATTCTTTTATGAGAACTATGCTTAATTCTTAATTCTAGACATCAACATCCCTTTCTTCAGAAGAAAAGGGTAAAAAGGCCAAGAAGAAAACCAGAAGGCGCAGAGCCAAGGGTGAAGGAAAGCGGCAGTCAGAGGATGAGTGCTTCCGCTGTGGTGATGGTGGGCAGCTGGTGCTGTGTGACCGCAAGTTCTGTACCAAGGCCTACCACCTATCCTGCCTCGGCTTGGGAAAGCGGCCCTTTGGTAGGTGCCCAGTACCCATGCCAGCTTCTGATGACTTACAGAGGACTTGCCTGCCATTCTTACTAGGCGGTAAATGTCTCCAGTCCAGGGAACTTGCTGAAGTGTAGGATGGAGTCAGGCAGTAGCTTCCAAAGCCGAGTGTAGAGTGGTCATTTCATTAGCACCAAGATCTAAAGTGGCACACACCAGGCAGGACTCTACTGGAAAAGTCAGGGTCCACTGCAGCAGCCTCACCATGACTAGTCTCACGTCACTAGAGGACCTGGTTGTTAGGCACCTCACCTAACTCCCTCCCCATGATTTACAGGCCCTGTCCCTAGAGATGACACAGAGCTAGCACGAATTGCTGTTTAAAATGGAGCCACAGATTTGGTTTCCTGGAAGACAGTAGAGCTTACTACCTCTACATACTCAGGAGAGATCATAGCATCAGGATGAAATACAAAGACTTTACTCAAAGACAAGAATGGCTTTACATATCTGTAGTGGATTTGACAGCTCTCTTTAATACTAACAAAGAGCTTCAGAGATTCATATCTAAGCAGAAAACTGGTCCCTTATAATAGGCAAAGCACAAGCCAGGCATGATAACTTACACCTTCAATCCCACCACTTGGGAAGCAGAGGCAGGTAGATTTCTGAGTTCATGGCTAGCCTGGTCTACAGAGTGAGTTCCAGGATATTCAGAGGTACACAAAGAAACCCTGTCTTGATTTTTTTTTTTTTTTTTAAAAAGGCAAGTCATAGGGAAGGGCCACTGCCATTAGTAGACATCTGCTAGTGTTAGTGAGCTGTGTCTGGTGTGAGGCTACAGTTGGCAGGGATACATGCTGTAGTCTGCAGCACTTGGTACCTGCCTGGCCTTTGAGCACCAATTACTAGCTTCTCTTTGGCAACTGAAATGAAAAGCAGACTCTTGAGTTAATTTGCATTTATTTGACTAGCCACATAAAAAAGTGATTTTAAGTTAGGTATGCTGGTATGTTCCAATTGGCTCACCAACTCAAGGCTGAAGCAGGAGGATGGTTAAAGGTCCTGGTCACCCTGAGAAACACTGAGATGGGTGTCTCTTATAAGACAAGACTACGGATTAGTAATTCAGTGTTACTGCACATGCTTGAGGCCTGGGTTCAATCACTAGTACTCCTCAAAAAATTATTCTCCACTCTGAATATATTGAAGCTTTGATTCTGTCACTGCCATTTGCTGATAGTGTATTTTTTTACAGGGAAGTGGGAATGTCCTTGGCATCACTGTGATGTATGTGGCAAACCTTCTACCTCATTTTGCCACCTCTGCCCCAACTCATTCTGTAAGGAACACCAAGATGGGACTGCTTTCCGTTCCACCCAGGATGGGCAGTCCTACTGCTGTGAGCATGACTTGAGGGCAGAGTCTACAAGTAGCACCAAGACTGAGAAACCCTTTCCAGAATCACTGAAGTCGAAGGGGAAGAGGAAGAAAAGGCGGTGTTGGCGAAGGGTCACAGACGGCAAATAGCGCTTGGTCAAATCCTGGGGTGGTGTGGGGCAGCCAGCCCTGCCAACAGTGGGAAGACAAACACAGCATTCGCCCCAAGGACCCAGCTCCTAGTGCTGTGTGTATAGGCCTGCTTGGGTGGGAGGCAGCTCCTCCTACCACTGAGCCCTCCTCAGCAGCTGTGCTTGTGTCTGCACTGATGCTTGTCAGCTGCACGCTTGGCGGTCCAGGATAAACAAGCCTTACTACACAGCATCACCTCTACACTTGAATCTGAGGCCCAACGTCAAGGTGCCCTCCCATTTCTATTTTAGATTAAAGTTATGATTGAAGATTAACTGGCATGTGAAATGCTTTTATCTTACCTGAAACAAAGAATTTCCTAAAGGTCACCATTAGCTCTCTCCTGATGGTGCAGGCTTCCAATCACATACTGCCCCTACTCAGGGCAGACTGGGACTCAAACCCTGGGCTCCTTCCAATCAGGATTGATAATTATTTTGTTGTTTTGAAATAGCCTCTGTTCTTTGTATTAATGTGAATTTTTCCTCAACGTGCTTTGTGTCCACTTTGAGTGGTTGTGGTGTTGCGACATTCCTCTGGTGGCTTCCCTTCTGTGGCCATGACCAGTGACGGCAGTGCAGCCTGTGGTGCGGAGCGGCGGCCTTTGTTTCTCCTGTTTGTCTCTAATGTCTTTTGAACCCAGGTTCTTTGACCAACATTTGGGGGAAACCTTGTACATTTTCTTCACTTGGTATTTTTCTGACATTTATTCCCAGCATACTTTTGCTAAAACTTTTACACATTCTTACCAGCTAAAATGTATCTGAGTTGTCAGGCAGATATAAACTATTGAGCGCAAAGGGAGGAAACCACAGGATCCTGGGGGTGGAGGGGGGCACAAGACAGCCTGAAACCTAGGCTAATGCTTTCTGTTTGGTGCATTGTTTGTGGAGCCTCAAGCTAGTTGCCTTTTATCTCTCCACCTGGTCTCATGGTGGTCAATCTGATGGTACCTGTTTACTTATATGAGATTTAAGGACTACTAGACTGACTTGGCCTTGCTTCTGCCTTCCCAGTAGTGCATCTTGGCCTTGGAGGGCTTGGATGCTTGCTTTCTATTGGGAGGGAAGGTGCAAATGGATGGCTTTAAAAAAAAAACAACCACAAAGTAAAAAGCTTAAACTAGCCATTAAGTCTCCAAGGTTTGTTATCCACTGCTGGTCTGCTGCCCTCTAGCCTTGTAGAAGTGCAGTCTCCATCTGAGCCAGGACTGAGCACTCTTAGTGGTCAGCATGCCTAGCACGTCATGAGCACTGATCAGAGACCATCCCGTTGGCACTTCTCTAGCAGTTCCCCAAAAGTTGAAGCAGCTTTGCAGGCAGCCAGGTGCTTCCAGTCACAGGCCTAGTTACACCTATTTGACTAGACCAGGTCAGGAACACTTTTCAGATTAAAATTAATCTGGCTCAAACTGCTCTATAAAAGTACTAGATTGGTTCATAAACTTCTGTTACTGATGGCCCAAGTTTGGAAGGCCGATGTAGTGATAGGCCAGATAGCCTCACCTGCCCATGGCCCTGGTCTTTGGAGCCATGGTCCCCAGGCTCCATGGTGGGCCCGCCCATCTTGTTGTCCAAAACCATCCTTTCCCACCAGCTGAGTAGCTTCTGTGAAAGATAAAAGCATCAGAGCTGGTTTTGCTTTGGGAACAAATTAACTTTTTAAAAAAATCTTAAGTCAAATCTTGGAATTTTTGTTTTCAAATTATTTTCTGGTCTTTCTGAAGGAAATATTGTGAACATTTTAGATAATTTCCCTTTTTTAAAAGTATTAATGAATAAATAACACTAACTCTTAAAAACCAACCGAAGACCTATTTACAAATCTGGGGTGATGGCCTTTCCTACAGAGGGACCAGCCAACAGGCCTAGGGCTGTGACTCTGGATGTGGTAGGTGTTATGAATCTGAAAGAGATGTTACTTTCTGAACATCAGCTCCAGTTTCTTTTTCCTTAATGTGACATAAACAAATGAAAACTGCCCATATTCCATACTACTCAGGAGCCTTTGGCATCCAAAACCAGGCAGGAGCTGTTCCCTAGCCAGCACACACCTGTGTGTACGTTTCTGCAGGGTGGCAGCAGCCCAGGGATACACACACAGCCAGTGTCCATCCACTCTACCACTGGTCTATGAGAATGTGAAACTACAGCAGTTAAAACCTAGGCACCTATAGGGCAGAGTATCTGGCAAGAGTGACGAGGACCCAGGTGCTAGTTCCTAAGGAACATCCTGGCACTAGTATGTAAGGACTCCTTGGGTCTCAGGCAGGCACACTCAAGATGGCATCTCTGATGACTTCCAAGTGATTCCTGTAGAGTGATGTGCCAAGTGCCCATCTTCCAGAGCTACCTAATTCTCAAGAGTTAAAGGTAAAAATGTTTTAATTAAAGTTAATGCAAACACCTGTCAGTTGCCAAATAACTTCATCTACATGGAGTGTAGCTGATGACTGTTAGAATAAAATGCTGTGTCCATGTGTATCATGGTGTCACCGTATCCTGTTGAGATGTGAAATGCCCTATCAGAAATTAAGTAAGTTTAAATGTGCCTATTGGTGTCTAAACTTCATATAATATGAAGTCAGGTTCCTTTTAGGAATGCTGGGTGCTGTCACTAGGTCTGATAGTGAAGGCTTGAAAACTTGAAGTTTGGGGGGAGGGGGGAGGCAACACTGAAATATAGATGAGAATTACCAGTTGGGGGAAAATAGCATTTAAAGTGGAAAGTTGTGTTTGGAAAACTGTAATGAGTATTTTTTTATTAAAAAATTTTAAAGGCCTTTTTATTACACTTATTTAATATGTAACTGTGTCCAACTCTTCCACTTCCTTGGTGCCCACAGGTGCCCCGCCCATTTTACTTACCTCTTATTTTTAGGCAGTCTTCTCTCCCAACCCTGCCTCTCAGAGCAGGGAGTCAAGCTAGCCTGAAACACAGCTCTGCGGGCTTTCTTTAGAAAAACTAAACTTTAATACTCAGGTCATTTTACAATGAAAATAGGAACCCAGACACAGGTTTGAAATGTGTTTACAACTGTACAAAAGACATACAAATACCTGGTAGGTAGTGGCATCAAGGCTGGTCGTAGCCCCCCTCATACCCTAGACTTCCAGGTGTCCCCTTTGGTCCCCTCAACCTCATGAGGGAGGGCATGCACAAGCAGAGAAAGGGAAAGCCCTCTCAGCCAGTATTTTTTTCTTTAAAGAAATAAAAAAGGTAAAAGTCGAACAGGCACTAAAATTATGAAGTAACTTTTGGTTTGCATTCAAAACATAATGTTGAATCAAAAAAAAAATCTTAATCACACAGAAAACTAACTCATTAAAATATAAAAAATAAGCCTAAACTCCCCAGAGAAATGGCTGGGGCCCAGAAGCCTGTGGATAGCAGGTGCTGGGTGGAGCACATCCCTCAGTATCTGCTCAGGTCACTTAGCATAACCAGCAGAACTTGTCCTCTGGTCTGATGAGGGTCGGCAGCAGAGACGGCACTTAGGACACATTGGTCATAGGCTTGTACTTCTTGAAGCGTGTCCATTGGCCTGTGGCATAGTTCATCTCGAACACTGTGTCCACTAGCATGGTGGTGCTGCCCTGGCCATCTGCCTTGGGCAGATCCTCTGTGTGCTCGCTGAGCTTGATCTGGATCACATCCCCCTGCTCCGGGCATGGGTTCTCTGTAGGGAGCAGGGACTGCTGGGAAAGTGCCTAGGGCCAAGGAACCCATCCCCCAACCCATGGGGGACACCTCCCAAGCCTAGTAGCACAGACCCACCTCGAGAGCCAGCCATGAAGCCCAGGATGAGGGCCTTCTCTGGCCGAGTGACCTTGTTTGCCGTCTTGAACATCTCCTGGGCAGCAAACATCTGTTCTCTCTGTGAAGAGATGATGTGGTTGCCTGGACTGCCAAGGCCACCTTCCTCTACCACTGGCCCCGCTCCACTCATCTTTTAATACCCCCAGCTGCAAACAGGCAAAGCTATGCTATCCATCTAATGGCCTTGGGCCTGCCAGGGTACCTACCGTGAGCAACAGGTTCTTCTTAGGTTGCTGCTGAACAGGGGCTGGAGCCTGGGTCTGAGGGGCCACCATGGCCACTGGGGGTGTCTGAACAGTGGGAGTGACAGCTGGGGGAGTAGTAGGTGTCAGAGGTGAGGTAGGTGCTGCAGGTGTTGGTGTAGCTGGGCTCAGACCACTGTTATACATAGGTGCCCTTTGCTTAAACTGTGTTGGCAGTGTGGGACTTGGGGCACTGGGTTCCTCAGCTGGGCGGCTGGCTTCCCGGGAGGGTGGGGCTGCAGGCAAAGCAGGTTTATTAAGAGTTGTCCAGGAAAGGGAGTCGTCATTCCTAATCTACTCATCCTAGACTGGTCCCCAGGCTGCCTGCCCCAGACACCGTTTTCTAGAGAGGCAATAAGCTCAGCTCCACTTACCCTGTCCTGACAACTACCCCATGTTCACCTACTCTGTCTTGTTCCCATCACTGCTGACCAGAAACCCTTACTGACCTTCACAGCCAGGGACATGAGCCCTGTGCACTACTACCCAGCAAGGCAAAGCATATGTCCTCCGGCATTTCTGGACTTGTGGATTAAGTCTAAGGCTCTGGTTAGTTCCTGGTCTATGATGTTACCCATATATACTCTGGTACTGGCTACAGGACAATGGAAAGCAGCTTCCCCAAGCCTCGCACTCTGCCTCAGCAAGGCTGCTGACCCCTTACATGTCTTGAGTAAAACTGACTTCCCAACCTACAGAGCTGAGCCCAATAGAGTCAACCCCCTGAACAAGTGACTAACCCAAGCTTATGTCTGCCCCTGAAAAAAATCATTCCTCTGCAGAATGCCTCATCTGGAAAGAGAAAATCCTTGGCTTCCCACCTCCCCTTATCCACCACCCAAAGAACAGGGTGCCCAAAGTGGCAGTCTTGGCAGCTACTTGTTCATTCAAATCAGGACTTCTGGCTTGTTTCTTGGTCAGGAGATCCTCCTGCTGCCCAGGATCAGAAGACAATGGGACAGTGCCTTGAGGCTGACAGCACTGTGAACAAGGCTACTACTTCCTAGGTGGATGTGCTAGGCTCAGTCCAGGGGTCAAAAGTGACCCTGTAACCCCAGGGCAAGGCCTAATGTGGGCTGAAGGAAAACTGGTTCAGCATACTGCCAGGCACTCACCTGGGGGAGTCTCAGAGCTAGGGATGTAAGATGAGGCAGGTACAACACTGGGTGTAGAGGGCAGGTAACTTGTGGAGGGCAGTGTTGGCTCACTGTTCAGAGACCCAAGTTTCTGGAAGAGAGAGATCATGGTTCCTTGAGGCTGAGGTAGGGTTTTCATTACACCTTCGTGGGAGTAGCCTGGACAGCCTCAATCAGCCATTGCCCATCAACAGAGCAAGATAGCAAGTACTGCTATCCCCAGGGCAGGGACGGTGGCTTCTCTAACCTATAAGCCCCTGATTTTCGTGATGCTGGACTTCAAACTTAAGCCATGGCCACCACCCTATGCTCCTCAAACTGACATCTAGAGGACAGCTCAGCAATGCAAAGGGTACCGCAAAGATAATGGGCTCAGAGACCATACCAAGAACGGCCACACTGCCCACCCACACACACACACGACCTATGCACCTGTCTCTGAATGCCCATTTCCCTGGGAAAGAGCCACTCTGGCTGAAACACCCTTCCGACATGCATGCAGTGCCTGGTCTGCAGAGCACTTGGGCCTCAATACCCACTGGACAGTGAGAAGCGTAGGTAACAGTGGTATGGAGACACTACAGGCAGTAATCCTAGTGTGAGGCAGGTATTTGTTCCAAACATGAGACTGATGCCCAAGTCAGGCTCTGGCTCCCTCAGCCACTAATATATATATACATGTTCATACATACATACACATCTGCACACACGTACACACATACTTTTACAGAACATATCTTAGGACAAGAGGGAGCACATTATTTTGGCTGTGTCACTGCTGGAAGCCCTACCTGTGTGGACACCAGGCCAGCAGCATAGTCAGGGGTGGCATTTTCAACAACAGTCTCTTCTTTGGTGGGCTTTTCTACCACTTCTGTGTCTGCCAATAAAGGAAGAGAGCTGGTTAGTGGCTCTGATCCAGCTCCAGAAGTCACAAGTGTTCTCTGTGAAGGCCAAATGCAAAACAGCACTGTGCACCTAGGTCTCAGGGCAAATAAATGATTCCTTGGATCAGGTATTATAACCTGTAATCCTAGCAGCTAAAAAGCTACAAACCTGAGGCCAGCCTGAACTACAGTGTACAGACCTTGTCTCAAAAAGTCACATACCCCCACTCAAAAAACAAAACAAAACACTGTGGTAAGGTAAGACACACGTGCAGACTAGGCCAGAGAGAGGAAACATGAAGAAACCCCAAAGCACCCAGACACTACACTGGCAGAAGTGACTACAGCACACTAGGTTGCCACCTCCAGCCCCGCTCCAAACCTTCAATGCTCTACACACCTAAAGTCTTCCTCCTCCTCTTTGCCTCTCGGCCAGCACCAACCGTATTCAGCTCAGAAATATCCAGCAGCTGCCAAAATAAATACATGCCATACTTAATTATAGAGCAAAGAATCAATGCTCAGCCTTGGCAGGGTCATGAGAAGGGATGTCCCACCTTCACACCCCTTTCTTTCTGGAGTGGCGTCCTCGAAGGTGGTATTGGAGTGCGGTTCCCAGAAGGGCTGAAGACGCTGGGTGTGGTGGGACTTCTGAAGGGGGCTTGCTTTGGGATGCCTTTGAGAGGGGCTACAGAAAAGACACTAATGTCAGTGAGAATGTCTGTGAGGCCCAGCAGCTTCTTGAGCACAGGGCTGAGCAAGGCTGCCTCTGGGAAACCCCACAGAAAGTTAATCTCCTACCACATTTGGACTTGGCACATTTCATCCTGTGTTAAAAACTCAAGGGGATAGAGCAATGGCCCAGTGGTTAAGACCATAGGTTGTTCTTCCAGAGGACCCAGGTTTCCAACATCTACTGTTAGCTCCAGTCCCAGGGGATCTGATGCCCTCTTCTGTCATCCAGGAGAACTGCACACACGTACACAGTCGTATATCCAGACAAAACAGTCACACACATTCAATAAAACAATTCAAAAAACAAAAAAACCCACTCAGGCTCTTTGTCAGTATCTCTACGGTGAAGGGACACGAGTTCAGAACCTACAAGCCTAATGACATCCCTGAAGGTCTGCTGGGAAGGCCAGGCTTGATGCTCTGAAGGGGCACGACTCCTTTCTGAGCAGGCTAGAGTAATAGATGATAACAGCTCTCTAACACAACTGAGACTGCAGGACAAGAACTATCATGGTATCAAACTGCCCAGAAAGTGACGATACCCCAAACTGACATTTTTGCTACGAAAAAAGTCAAAGATCTTAAGTTATGTGACCTTACAGTATCAAGTCTCTCAGAACAGTGACATTCCATTTTTCTTTCTGTCCCTCAGGAGGGCCACCCAGTGTCCTCAGAGGCAGGGAAGCAAGGTGGAGCCTACACTACAGCAGCAGGCCACACCAAAGAAAGAACCATGTCTTGCAGTGATAATGGTAGAATGGTCAGCCACACCAAGACTTTCAACTGGTTATGCGCCAGCTTTGGTTATGGGAACTTGGTATTCCAAGATGCCAGATGAACCAAGTGGGAGGACCAGACAAGGCTTACTCTTCACTCTACAGCTGTCTTGCCCACTAGGCCTGAACATAGCTCTAAAGAAGTTCTCTCTTGTACTTGACCCAGTGCTAAGTGCACATAAACACAGGTACATGCATGAAGAGACAAACTACTGTGTGACCCTCGTAACTTGGAAACTTGCCCTGGGCATTTGCCACCTGCCACAACTGTTACCCGTAAGAGAGTAGCTACAGAAGACAGGGGCTACAGCCAACGTCTCCTTCCTAGTCAGCCTCCTTCCTTTCCCAGGCTAAGATGCACACGGTCTTGCTTGTCTTCACATGGCTACGGATTACAGAGCCAGTGGGCCTCACCTCTCAGGACTACTGTCCCAGTGAGTTTTCTGGTGAGGAAAGATCCTACCTTTCAAGCCAAACCCTCTTGCCTGGCAAGCAGCGCCAGCAGCGCCAGAGAGCCCAGGAGCCTTACTTGTAGTGTCCATCTTTCGGAGCAGCCCCCGGCCCTTGGCATGGAACGGGACACCAGCACTTCTCTTCAGCTGCTGTGCTGTCTCTGTAGCTATGAGAATAAAAGCCACAAGGTCAGGGTAACTTAAGAGCATAGGACCTCTCAGCCCATAAAGCAACTATAACAAAAGAGACT
Organism: Tokudaia tokunoshimensis; assembly: GCA_036184795.1. Taxonomy (NCBI): domain Eukaryota; kingdom Metazoa; phylum Chordata; class Mammalia; order Rodentia; family Muridae; genus Tokudaia; species Tokudaia tokunoshimensis. The sequence continues at coordinate 72,384,877 of BTHU01000014.1, read as the reverse complement.
TTAAAAATACTCAAGGTAACTCCTTCATATAACCCGACAGGAGTGAGTGCAGAAATGCTGTTGAATTTTATAGCTGATACTTCCCTTAAAAAACAAACCAAAGAGCCCAAAACAAAAATCAAATGAAAGGAAAGACTGTTTCCTGGTATTTGTTTTTATAAATCATTGCCTATATAATTTAACATTAAGCTAAGAATTAAGTGGGAAATTTTTTGCTACTTTGTAATTGCCAGGGCTTCTATGTAGTCTATTTTTCTTTGATTTCAATCATTATGCCCAAGGCAGCAAGCTGGACAGAATGGAGACAGGAGAAACGAGCTACAGAGTTGGGGGTGGGGGGCAGCTTTGGTTTTCTTGACAAGAAAGGAGAAAGGGAACAATTGCTCACGCATGGCTTCTGAGCTGCCACATCTCATCATGGTGCTGGGTGCTTCTGGGACATACCAACAGGGTAAGTTAGTTAAGGACCACCTTAATCTCCACTGCATCTCCAAAAGGGACTGCACTGTGGCTATCCAATCCAATCCACAGAGTCCTCCCCTTTGTTCGGGTAACCAAAGTTGTTGTGACAGAAAACCTGAAGCCAACACATGGCTAAGTCTGTCTCCTGGGTTGCTCCTGACCTGACTGTCTTGTCATGTCATGGACTCTCAGACTCCTGCTCAACTCTGTCCCCTTCCCTCAGAGACTCTGTGGCAATGAAAGAATAAGACCACAGCTAGTACTGCAGATTTTCTCTTCCTGTGTCCCTTAATGTGAGGTATTGGTATCACAGGTCCCCATAGCAGGCTCATACTAAGAGCTTCACAGAGTCACATATAAATATGAGAAAGAAACAAGAAATGTTCCTGAAGTTGCTTACAAAAGCTGGAAGGCAGGATTAGCCCAATCCATCAACAGCGCTACTGACTCCCCCACAGCTGGCCTAGAGCAACAGTTCAGGGGGCCTGAGCCCCACAGAGCTCCAGACAGCACAGACCCCAGGCCACAGACATGTCCTGCCGCAAGGCTCTTCCTTAAATTCCTAAAACAGAGTATTTGCTAGCCTGTGATCCCGGCACTCAGGAGGCTGAGGCAGGAGGAGGGAGAAGCCATGCCAGCCTAGGCTACACAATGAGACTGCTTTTTTAAAAAAAAATAAAAAACAACAACAAAGAGCTATTTACAGATACTAGTAATGTTAACTGCAGAGCCAAAGTAAGTTTATGGAAATCCATGTTTTTAATTTTTTTAATCTTTTTCATTTGTTGGTTTTTTGTTTTTATTATTCTGCCAAAACAAGGTCTATATTGCCTAGGCTGGTCTTAAGCCAGCTTGTGTTCATATGATCTTTCCGTCTCAACATCTCAAAAAGCTATGAACTAGGTATATGGTGCACCTGGCTTAAAACCCATGCTTTAATGTTATTTGGCTAAAGTACACTTTCCCTGCCCTGTCTCCAGCAAGTAAGTGTCTTCCACACAGACTTTCTTTCATAAGACATAATTTGGGAAAGCATTTAATAAAACCATCTAATATCTTATAATAATCGAGACCAGGTCAGGTACAAGCAGCAGCCCCACGCCAACATCCCATTCTGAGGGACCCACATCTGCTTGACTGGCACAGATTCTATTTTGTGAGATTACAGGCACTATGTCTGAAAACCCTGAGGTCTCTAATGCATGTTTCTAAACAGCAGGGGTTAACACAATAACCTCTGATTGTCTTTTTGAGAAGACAAGCTAGTCTCTTTTAAAGTAAAAATACTTGAAAACTCTAGAGAGAATATCTTTTGTATTATATGGAAGCCTCACTTGTCAATAAAAACCTATGGCCTATAGGAAACATATAGAATAGAAGTTCAGACAACTGGTAGGCAGAAAGAATTCTCAGAGAGAACTAGGCATGGGAAGATTTGCCCGGGAATATGGAGGAGGACAGAGACCACGGGAGGAGCTGAGCGGAGGTAACCAGCCATGTGGTAGAACTTAGATTAGAATAAATAGGATATTAAATTATGAGATAGTCAGAGAACAAGCCAAAGCTTACGGCCAAGGTGTGTGTAAATACATTTTGAGTCTCAGAGTTGTTATTCCGGGATCTTGGGGCTAGGAGGAAAGCATGCATTTAACATATGGTGCTGAACATGGTAGACTTGGAATCCAAATCTTTTGATTTTGTATTTAGCTATTAGATGGAGTCCAGGGTAAACCAAGGAGAACAAGTGGCCCTGTTGTGCCTCAGAGCACTTGATTGAGGTCCTTTGAGCTTGTAGTTTCTCTTGGACCAACAGCTAAGCCCAGGACAGGAATTTCACCACCCCAGAAATTGTAGGGGTCACTCATCCAGTGAGCAGGAATTTAAAGATTCAAAACAAAGTCCTTGGATAAACTCCAAAGGCTTAGGGCTGGACTGGCACCACCTTCTCAGAATGGGAGGATGTCACAGCAGATATTTGTGTGAGTATATGCTGCCCACACAGGAGCCCAGGACAGTGACGGCGTGAAGACAGAATCTGGTTTCTCTGTTCCCTATGAACCAGAGAGCCAAAACCCACAGTGTCTCGTTAGACAACACAGGGAGACAAAGAATACAAAAAAGGAATCTGAGCACACCAGAAGAACTTGGGAAAATGTAAAAAATTATGTTTTCAGACTGAAAAGGGAGGGACACTGGATTTAAATTTCACATATACATATAATTTAAAATTGATAAATATAAAGATGAGAGGCACAATGACAGAGGGTTTCTAATTTACCTGATGTTCTTTTAAATGGTTCAAAGAAAAAAAGAAAAAGAACTACATGTAACTGAAACTGACATATTACTGATTATGACTATTATATTATTAATCCTCATATTCACTTTATTAATAGTATTGACTTTCTATATCTTAGCGAAAGAAAGCCTTATACAAAAAATTTGAAAAATTTATAAATCAGACTAAGGAAAATGCTAAAATATTAGAGATGAAGGGAATGAGAAAAGTGAAATTTGAAATTACAGAAACATTTCTTTGGGCTGGACAGATGGCTTAGCAGGTAAGAGCACCAGCACCGACTGCTCTTCCAAAGGTCCTAAGTTTGAATCCCGGCACCCACATGGTGGCTCACAACCATTCATAAAGAGATCTGATACCCTCTTCTGGTGTCTGAAGACAGCTACAGTGTACTTACATATAATAAATAAATAAATCTTTTTAAAAAACAAATTTTTAAAAAAATTTATAAATCAGACTAAGGAAAAGGCTAAGATATCAGAGATAAAAAACAAATAGGGAGAGAAAATTAGGCAGACTTTGAGAATGAAGAGGCTGATGAAAACTTAGATGCTGATTGGAGAACACAGAACAGAGGTTGGAAGATTTTTTGAATCAAAATAGGGAACCTTTGGAGGAATCCAATCTAGAATTTACAACAATATCAAAAGAGGCAGTTCTAGATGAGAAAAACCTACAAAGGTTTAAAGATTTAAAATGGCAGCCCATGAGAACATAATATATTGAGTTAAGAATCCAGATTCTTCTTACTGATGCTACCTTGAAGCAATGCTATACAATAAATTGTATAGAATTTGGAGAATTAAGCTATGTGTATGTGTTGATACATCACACTGTTGATACATATTCAGAATTCCAATGGGCTTCTGCCTTGAATTCTGAAAAAGATTCTGAGATTGCACATTTATTAGAAGTTACAACAGTTATGGAAATACAAACTGAGACTAATAATGCTCCACTAATTGTCTCTAGTAAAATAAAACAGTTTTTTGCATATTATATGAAGCGTGTTGCGGATATACCCCATAGTCCTACAGGATGGGTGGTTGTGCAGAGATCAACTATGCTTTTTGAAGGAGATGCCCTTACAGACCAAAGCTGAGGGGGCTTTGCCATATGTGTCCATTGGAATACAACAATTTTTTTTTAGACATTATGACATGAAATCTATCACAGATATAACTTACAATCTTACAGATCAAGCAAATTATGGAGCAATCTAACAAAAATTTCAGGGAGATGCTCATAGAACAGAAGGAAGATTTAAAAAAAAATCTCCCAGGGATAAAGTACTGGATTTTAGAAAGGACTGCTGAATTAGATCAGCTTACAGAAGTCCTAATTTCAGAATGGAAAAAAGGAAATATGTTGTACTGAGAAGATTTTGCATTTATTCTAATAGGAAAAGAAAAGCTATGTCTTCTATCCAAACTGTTGGAAATCAGAGTTGACGGGGGAGGGGGAGACCCCTGAAGATCTGGTTGCAGACAGACAGAGATGAACAGGACCAACAAGGCAGATAGTGTATATGCTGAGCCTTCTGAGGCTGGCTGAGGCACGAATAAATCTTGCTGGCTAGAGTCCTCACAACTACATTTGTATGTCATTCTTTCATATGACATAGATGAAAATTAGTATTATAGTTTGGTGACAGAGTCCAAACTAACTTATAAAGAAAGATGTCTTTCACTGCTCAAAGAACAAAGAATCATCTTTGACTGATCTGTATACATTGCATATTCTATATACTATTGTTGAATCGTGTATTATTTGTGCGCATTTCTATGTTTGCAGACCAAAGAATCAGATACCAAGAAGACAAGACAAGCAGCACAGATGACCAGGCTGCCTCAATTGCTTGCTTCCAGGACAGCTGTCAGGAGCCATAACAGGACAAGCTAATAACTAGCAGGTGGTCATCCTGAAATGGCCTGCTTCGGATTATTATATAATCTGCTACAGGTGAGCCCTTATTAAGCAAGGCTGTAAGGGACTCATTTTAGGGAAGATTCCTGTTATTAATATGCTTTTCCTGTTATTGTTAAACATATACAACAATCAATAAGTAATACCACACTCCTTTGGAACAGATCTCTGCAGATCCATGAAGATGTACTGTCTTATAGTGATGCTATATAGACAAATAGATGACTCAAGTTTTAATAATGATCCTATAAGAATTCCTAAAATTATATCTGTTATTATTAAGCTCTTTAATAATGGGACTGCTATTAGGTCCTTTTCTGATAGTCAAAACTGCAATGAGAACTCTGCCAGTGTCCCAAGTGTCACCAGTTAATTGCTCTTAGATGATAACCAGACTTTCTCCTACTCAGAGCACATTCCAAGAGGTTGTAAAACTATTAACCAAAGGTCATAAAAAGGGAACTAGGATTTATTATAGGTGCTAGGACAGAAAATAAAATATTGACTGGTTATATCTATACAAAACTTCACTTATAGTTATGGTTTTAAACCTACAGTGAACCTGTGGAGTTGCGACAGGTGATGGATGTTTACCTAGATAATTACTCCTAATGGATATGCATGTAAACATTCTCTGCTGTAAACTTCTATTTCAATTTATGATTTGATTTTTTTTGTGTGAACTTGTGATGAACTTTGTAACGTGATCATATATTCTGAACTGAAGACAAAGGAGAAAGGCTCTCTCTTTTTGCCTTTCTCCACTTAGAGTAGAACTTTTCCCCCTTCCTCACTTAGACTAGGATTTTTTGCTTTTCCCACTTAGAAGAATTTTTCCCTTTCTCCACTTAGGATCTTTCTGCTTTTCCCTCTTAGATAGCTTTCATAGGAAACTTTTTACAACTTAGTAATAAACTCATTAACCACTTCTCTAAGTGTCCCATTTTTCTCTCTGAGACTTCTGACTAGCAGGCTGAAAGTTAGAGCCCAGCAGTCCTGCTGAGATAGAACAAAGGCCACATTGCTTAATCCTCCACTGTTAGGCTGCAAGTGTTAATCACCTAAGCCAGCAGTCTTTTACCCTCAGAAAGAGCTAGAAAGTTTTAGGACTTTTTAGAAGTTGTCATCAGCATTTCAGTACAGTTGGAGAACTAGAAAGCCCTGAGACCCTCAGACTGTAAAGCCATCACCAGAGTCCTACTGTGACTCCACTACTGCCTTGCCTATGCCAGGAGGGAGGCCCCAGGCAGACAGCTTCAAAGAAAGCAGCTGACCCCAATTGTCCAGCACCAGAGTTCCAGTCAGAACTGCCAGAAGCTCTGAACTTCTCAATACACAGAGAACAACTGGACGACAAATGCGACCGACAGCTAGCTTTCTTAAGACTGACCATTATCCCAGGGTTTTTTTTTTTTGGGGGGGGGGAGGGCTCAAAAGCAAAGAGAAACCCCAAATCATCAGGAAACTGTTTTAAGAGAACGACGATGATGACGGCCCAATTCCCAAGAGGCTTTTGGTCGTTCGATAGATGATGGGTGTTTGTCGTTGTTTAAGGGGGTTGGTTACAATATGTTAATGGTTCTGGTCAAAATAGAGATATTGGATTCAGGGATTTCTTTTTCTCTCTTTTTCTCTCCTCTATCCTTTTTCTCCTGTCTAGTGTTAGGGGCAAAAGGGGAAGAAGGAATGAAAAGAAAAGGGGGAATGTAGGAATAATGGATGGATTATTGAATCCACTTTTAGGTCAAAGAACATTAATAAGCCAAAAATCTTACACTGGTATTGATTTTTGTATACTGATACATATTAAGGTTATATTTGTTTACATTGGTATAGATCTTTATATATTGAAACAGATTTAGATTATATTTTGCTACAACACACTAAGGTACTGTACCTATGCAATTCATTTTAAAATACAATGTTAAGTTAGTCCTTAAAAACTACTATAAGAAACTGTTTAAAATAATTAGAAATGCATGTTAATAGTCAATCAAACATATGGTCTTGTAGGTACAACTTTAGTTATTTACAAAATTAAGCTTTATTTAGAGGTAGTTGTTCTCAATGTTAATCAGATAGTAAATAGCTAGAAAGAAACAATTCAGATATACTATAGATAGTGGTCTTCAAATACCTCAGAGACCCAGAGAATATAGCATTTAAAGGTGCTTTATTAATTTAATCCTTTTCTGACAATAAGACAAGTCTGTTCCTGGCAGCACCCCTGTTGGGCTTCAAAGCAGCTGATGAGCATTGGAGAAACTCCTTAGGGAGTTTGCTTCAAAAGTGGCGAGCTAGTCACTGGGCAAGAAACTGCCCTTGCTTCATGCTGACAGAATGCTGTCCAAACTGGACAAATGGGATGCAGGGAAGTCGACTGCTGAGGTTTGCCAAGACAAGATAAGCAGCCCTTTTATATTTCCTGTTTCACAAAAGGCCTGTCAGATAATGGGCCAGAAGGCTGCAGATGAGGCTCCTATGACTCAGAGGAATTTGGGAGGCTGTCCAGCCAGCCAGCCGTCTGCCATTGTTAGAGTTTGGAAGCTGCTTGCCCTGCACTTCCTGCTTACTCAGGTAATATTTATTCCTTCTCAGGTCTCTGACGGGGTTGAAGACTAGAGAGATGTTTTATAGATGTTTATAGATGTTTTCAGGTCTATGCAAGTTATGGTAAGATCGATTTAAGTACAGAACTCTGAACTCACCAGGATAGGATAGGATAGTAGAATACTTTATCCAAAGTTGCCAGATAAATATGGATTAGACATTATAATTCTTACCTGATAGTTTTTCATATTTGTTATTATTGTATATAGTCTACTGATGGAAAAGAAAGCCTTTTATTGGACTAACAGGGGAATTATAGAGAATATGTTGTATATTGTATGGATGTATCAGCTTGTCAATAAAAACTCTATGGCTTATAGGAAAGGGAGAATAGAAGGTGGGACATCTGAAGGCAGAAAGGATTCTGGGAGAGCTTTGCTTGGGAACATGGGGAGGACAGAAGCATGGGATCTGAGAGGAGGTAACCATCCATGTGGCAGAAGATAAATTAGAATAAATGGAATATTAAAGTGTGAGCTAGTCGGGAGAATGAGCTAAAGCTTATGGCCAAGGTGTTTATAAATATATTTTGAGTCTCAGAGTCCTTATTCCAGGGGCTTGGGGCCTAGAGGGAAAACCCCACAGAGAAAAGAGCACGGTCGCTGTGACCCGGGCACTCACATTTCTGCAGCAGTTCTGCCCGCAGTGTGGCACTCTTAGGTTTCCGCTTCAGCTGAAAATGCTTCACTGGTGGGGTGAGGGGCCCAGCAAGGGTGGTCAGGGCATTCTTGTTCAGGTACTGGCACTCCAGTGGTAGCATGGCGGATGCCTCGCACTCACTCACTGTGAAGAGCCGGAGAGTGTTAGAGGAAGTAGTTCTTACAACCGGGGAACACAGGTTGTTGACTCCACAGCTCACATGTAAACAATTCCATGAAGGTTTTCATTATTTACCACTGTGACAGCTTCTTGCTTTGGTTTCAAGCCCCCTATGGTTCTCACCATTCTAGTTCCACCATCTCTAGAACCCAAGATCATCCAGGTGCATTAGGATCAAAGAATAGGCCTTCCACCCTGGAGGAAAACTCATCAGATTCTCCTGGGGATTTTTAAAAACAAGTAATGCCTAGAAAAGACAGGGTTCCTCCATTATGTCAGCTGCAAGCCACTGGACTCCAGTGGAGGTCCAGGAACCACAAGCATCAGCACACAGCAGCATGGAGAGCAGCCTCCTGCATCCCTAACTACAATGCAGCCTCAATATCAAGAGGAACAAGTGTGTGGCTATCTTAGCCTTCCCCTTTGACTGCAGAGCTCTGGTGGTCTCTCCTGACACTCCTCAGAGGCAGTTTTTTAAAGCCACCCACATGTGCTTCCCGATTCGATGTGGTAACCAAGAGGCTGGAGCCTGAAAACCTCTAAGGAGTTGCCCCAATCAGTCATATAACTGAGGGAGGCAGACTCACAAGAAGCGAGCTGCCTCATCCTCCTGCTGCCAAGAGGACCAGCCTCTCTCCCCAAACCCCTCCCCCCCAGGGATGTGACGTGTGCAGACCAATGCTCCGAGTCAGCAGCTACAAATCAGCAAAACCTCAAAGGTCTCAGGGCCTCACAAGCTGGCCTGTAGGAGTGTGTGACCTCCAGTCTCCAACTCCATCTTTCTGAGAACAACCTTGAGGCATAGGCCTTCATTCTCCATCAAGGGAGAGAGTGTCAGAGACACAGACATTCCTACTCTCATCTCTCTAAAACCACAGTTTTCATCTCATAGTCTAGAAACTAATTTGTTGGTATTTTTTATGAGTATCTGCTTTAGGACAGAGAATGTTTTAGGCTCTGGAAACACAACTTGTAGGGTTTTCATCCTCGAGGAACTTATGGGGAGAGACGGCAATGGCCAAGTAAATCATGGATAAGTCATAACTGCAGACACAGCACGCAGCCGGGACAGGGTTGTGGAAATCAGACTGAAGCACGTGGGGAAGGACAGCTAGTGTCTAAGGAGCCGTGGCACCCTACATCAACAGTGTAGTCATGACAACACAATTTCTAAAACTAGAGCCCCTTCTTCCTACTGCAAAATAAAAAGTCTGGCTACTTACCTTTTTCTCTAAGTTCTCCTAAGATGTCTTGAACATTGGGGTTCTGTTCCTCAAGGTCCAGATTCAAGGAGCCCGTGTCAGGGAAGGACTTCAGAATGTCAGCAACCATGAGGACCCAGGGATCTGAGTCCAGGGTGGCCAGCTGGATGATATCCATCAGAGAGCCCTTCATCTGCCAAGATAGAAGACACCAAGTATATGCTACCAGCCCCACTTGGCCTCTTGGAACAGTGACAGCTTAAAATGTCCCCTGCCGAGAATCCACCATTTACATATTGTGACCTCTGGGTGGCCTATGGCAGGAACCTTCATGATAACCCTGCGGCCTCAAAGCTCTACTTGGGCTTTGCTTTCTCCTGCCTGAATCCAAGGCCACCCTCGTCCCTGATCGCCACATTTGTTAGGCTGTGATGTCCCATTACCCAGGTCTCCCACGGCTTTCCGGACTGTGTCTATGTTTCCTAACTCTCTGGTGGGCAGATATAACAAAATATAAGATTCAAGGAACCAGGGTTGCCATGCCTATACTTACATATATACAGTTAATGGGGGTTCTTTTGGCATGCAGAATTGGGCTCAGGTTCAGCAACCTGGAGCACCAAGGCAGGCGGGTGACCCATCACTTCTTGGATGCAAAGGAGGGACAGGGACAAGAGCTTGCACCATACATAACTGCCACTGCTAGTGATATAGGTACTTGAAGATACAGTGTGCACAGGAGAAACCACAGAAAGCTGGGCATGCAGGCAGTTTATGAGCTAGGGTCACCTACCACGGAGTCAGTGGGGGGCCAGGAAGCCCGTGTCAGAGCTTGTGGCAGAAGACAAGAGTGATTTGACCTCTACCACCCACAGATAAGAGCGCCACCTAGTTCGTGTTGCTTTGTCACAGTAGCTGTGGTGGTTTGCATAAGAATGGCCCCCAGAGGCTCCTGTTTGAATGCTTGGTCCCCAGTAGAACTGTCTGAGGATTAGGAGCTGCGGTCTCGTTGGGAGGTGTGAAGCAGAATTTAGCAGAGCCATTGTATCAGGCATGATAGCCCGGCTTTGAAATAGCCTTTTGTAAAGAGTGACTGTTATCTGAGGTTTATGGGCTGGCTCTTCTGAAGGATTCACATAGCCTTTGCATAACTTAAAGGTCTCCTGCAGCTGAGAATTACTTAGTAATGGTTCCTTCATGTGCCTCCTAGATCAGAAAAGAAGTGTTGGTATATGGAAATTGACTTGCTAAATTGCCTTTTGTGTAACAATAAAGAGGCTCTGCAAAGCTGGCTCCTAATTCAGTTCTTCAGGAGATGGTCCCCCTACCGCTGAGAAGCCTAAATTCATCAGGCAATGTCTCTCTTTCTCTACCCATCCAGTGTAATACAATACACACAGAGAGAGGTGTGTCACTAGGGGTGGGCTTTGAGGTTTCAAATGCCCGGAGCCCTCACTATCTCTATGCCTGTAATTTGTGGATCTGATGTGAGCTCTCAACTACTTCAGCACCCTCCTTCCTGCCTGCCGGCCGCTACACTCCAAGCCATGATGAGCATGGACTAACCTTTTAAAACTGTAAACAAGCCCTTTATAAGTTACCTGTGTGGAGACACTATGACTAAGACAGTAGCTATAGAAAAGCAACTTACCAAGAGGGAAAACAGGTAATATTTTCTAAAAGAATGGCTCTTAAAATATCAGGTTAAAAATTGAAAGAACATTGGTTTGAATTATTTATGTGCCCTCCAAATTTGTTTTGAAGTATGTCTTTAAATTGCCATAGACTGAGCTGCTTCAAAACAACAGACGTGGGCCAAGCACAGCAACATGCCATGCAGGCAGATCTCTTATTAGAGTTTCAGGGCAGCCAGAGTTACCCGGTGAGACCTTGTTTCAAAAACAAATATAAACTTCACAGGCCTAAGAGTTGGGAAGTGGGAAGCAAAGTGCTAGCAGATTTGGTGTATAGTAAGGCTTTCTGACTTACACAAACACATCCCATGGTCCTATAGAGGCACAAACCCTTTTTGCTTCTTAGTCTCTCAATATGCTGCTGAATGGGTTAACCTACTGAATTCAGTGTGTACCAACTTGGGACGCAGACATTGGGACAATAGTTCATACATGATGGTATTCCTGTTAGGTGGCATTCCTTACTTTGTATGAAGGTGTGTCTCTGTATTTTCAATTGTTGATTATTGTAATGGCAAAGAGCTAAGTGCTGGCAGGATTTTGGTATTGTCATTTCTATGCCCCATCACCAGGTTTTCTATTTATAAATGTTTGCCCTTCCTCACCCACTTAAAGGCAAAGAGATGTGTCAGGTGTTAGCTTACTGCTGATGATAATAATAAGGATCTGAGGGTCAATTGCTAGGGTACAAAGTATGAGGGTGGAACTTCCAAGCAGAGAGAGGAATGCAAGGGAGGAAGGCAGACATAGCAGAATCAAAAGCAGACATGGAAAGGAACAGACATGGACCAGAGCAGAGCAGGGAGGGAAAGACCTAGCTACTTGATGGGTCGCAGGCTAGAATAGTCAGGTCAGGTAAAGCTTAAATGGTAGTGTCAGGTGCTGCCAGCTCTTCAAACCCATGAGTCCCATATGTGTGGATTTAATTGCAAAAACTATAAAGGGTGCTCACTGAGTGCATGCTTTTATTTGACACTATTCCCTAGACAACGCAATACAATTACACTAGAGGTCATGAATGCCATAAAGATGATTTAAGTACACAGGTTACACAAAAAGACTATGCCACGGTAGGACAGGCACCTGAATATCCTGGGCTCAAAACTGATCCCCCATAGTTACTGAGGGATAGCTGTATAGTAATGGTAGCCCAAGTTAACACAGCCATTTGCACACTGAATAAAACCATAGACAAAAACCTACCTTTGGCCATGCTCGAACTGTGCTCACCACAGGCACTGAATGAATGGATGATAACCAAGCCCCTTACCCTCTGTGGGCACCACCTTGAAAGGTACATGGAAGACAAGCATCCTTCCCTGCATCTAGCTGCAGTCAAGGCCATGTGCACCCATCCAACAAATCCAGGAGGAGGGAATAAAGTGTGTCTTATGTAAACCTGATGTAAGCTACAGTAATCTCACAGAACCTCAGTTGAGGAAATGCCTCCATAAGATCAAGCTCTAAGGCATTTTTGTAAGGAAGACCTGCACCCACACATATTATCAAATGGCTATGTAGGCATGCCCCAGAGCCAAGTGCTGGCAAGATATTTGGTATTGCCATTTATTTCTATGGCCCATTACCTGCTTCCTAGATGTAAATGTCTATCCTTCCTCACCTGACCAAAAGATGATTCTCTGAGATTATCATGTTAAAAATTGGGCTGCCATCATGAAGGCCAAGTAGCCCTCAATCCCAGAAAGATGGATTAGGCATTGTCCTGCTGCTGACTGGCTCAAAGTGAATAAGTAAGGAGTGAGGCTTTTTGCAGAATAAAGAACTGGTGGCTGGAGCTGGAAAATATTTTACCTGTTAAAAAAATGGACAACACTATAGCAGAGGGTACCTGGGCTCCATACAGTTCCATTTAGTTATCATCATAGAGCCAATCACAATACAGCCAGTAATGATCTTCTGTATCCTAAGAAAGATCAGAATCAAGGACAAGGGAAGAGAAACTCCTTGTCCTCCTCAGAATTCACAGGATCAGACTTAGATAAGGAGAGGACTGAAGGCCTAGTAGATACTGGGGCAGATAAAGCAATAATTTCACAAGATTCTTGAATCCAACCTGGCCACTTTGAAACGTATCTATCTTTGAAAGGTATTATATCTCCTAGGGATTGGGACATTGTCTCAGATAAACTCCAAAATGTATAGGTCCAAAAAAATCAGGTAAGAATTAAGACCATGTGTGGCAGATATAGCCATGAATTTATAGGAAAGAGGTCTATTATAACAGTGGGAAACACAGATTAACATTCCTTCAACTTCAGGGACAAACTGTAAAATGGGAGATGCTCCCAATGAAGGTATTGAAAAATAATACAAAAAACAGTTACTGACTATCCAGACTGTCCATAGGCAGGCCATAGCAGGTGTTGGCTTTCCAAATTTATAAGAAAGGACACTGCTGATAAGAGTACCAATTGCCCTATCATTAAAATGGGTAACTAACAAGCCTATTTGAATAGAGCAGTGATCCTTAAATAAGGAAAAGCTACAGGGCCTAGGTCCAAGAGCAGTTGGAGGCTCAACACATGGAAGAGTCCACCAGCCCTTGGAATTTTCCTATATTTATCAATAAAAAGAAATCTGAAAACCTGAGGCTGATATCTGACCTAAGAGCTATCAATAAGGTAATTCAGCCTATGGGTTCTTTACAACCTGGAGTCCCCTTAACTTGTTACCTAAAGCATGGCCTTATTAAGTGACTGATTTAAAAGATTGCTTTTTCTCAATATCCCTGCAATAGGAAAAAGAAAGAAAAACTGCTTGCATTGTGCTCATATTTAACAATAAGCAGCCTATAAAAAGATATCAATGGAAAGTTTTGCCACAAGGAATGTTAAACAGCCCCACCGTGTGTCAATATTTTGTACAACAGCTGTTAAAAATGATTCGCAAACAAGTTTCCTCAATCTATAATTTATCATTGTGTGGATGATATCTTGTTGGCTGATTCCAATATACACACATTAGGAAAAAAATGTTTGTCGAAGTAAAAAGAATTTTGCTTTGCTGGGGATTACAAATTGCTTCTGAAAAAATACAAAGAGGAGATTCTATCAATTATCTAGGATACAAGAAAACTTAACCACAGAAAGTACAGATTCACAGAGATCAGTTACAAACTCTTATTAATGGTTTCAAAAATGCTGGGAGATATTAATTGGCTATGGCCCACTATTGGGTTAACTATTCAAGGGTTAAGTAATTTATTTCAAACTGTAGAAGCTAATTCTGGCTTAAATAGTCCAAGAAAATTATCAGCTGAGGCTGAGAGAGATTGGCTTCTGATAGAAGAGAGTACAGGACGCATATGTGGGTCATGTGGATCCCAAGCTCGATTATATTTTAGGTAAATGACCTTCTATTCATTCTCCAACAGGAATTCTGCAGAAAGATAATTAAATCTTAGAATTGGTATGTTTAGCACATAAACAGAGTAAAAAATTAAAAACCTATTGTGGTGATTTTGATATGGTTAGCCCATGGGAACTGGCACAATTAGATATGACCTTGTTGGGGTAGGTGTGGCCTTGCTGGAGTAAATTCATCACTGTGGGGGGATGGGTCTTAGGTGTGGGGGGGTTTGAGGTCTTATACTCAAGCTCTACCCAGTGTGGAAGAGTCTCCTTTTGCCTGGCTTCAGATCAAGATGCAGAACTCTCAGCTCCTCCAGCACTATGTTTGTCTGCATGCTGTCATGCTTCCTGCCATGATGACAGTGGACTAAATCTCTGAAACTATAAGCCACTTAAATATTGTCCTTTAAATGAGTTGGCTTTCTCATGATGTCTCTTGACAGCAAAACCCTAAGACACCTATATAAAAAAGGTTTCTGATTTAATTGTGAAAGTAAGAGTAAGGCTTTGTCAATTATCAGGAACAGACCCAGCAGAGATTATCATGCCTTATACTAATGCTGAAATTTCCTCATTATGGATAATCAATGAAGAAAGAGCCTGTTCTAATTTCTGGGAAGAAATAACAACAAATACCCCCCTAAACAAATGACTTCAGTTTATAAAAAGAACTAGTTGAATTCTACAGGTCAAGCAGTTGTGAAAAGATCTAATGGCACTTTAAAGGAGATGCTCATGAAACAGGAGTGTATGAGATCTCCCAGAGACAGATTACATAATGCTTTATTAACGTTAATTCTTTAAACATCAGTGAGACAGGGAGCACAGCTGCTAAAAACACCGGATTTTAGAAAGGACTACTGAATGTGTTCACCTCAGAATGGAAATCAAGAAATGTGTTGTGCTGGGGAAGAGGCTACATCTTTATTTTCACAGGAAACCAAATGCTGTGGATTCCTTCAAAGTTAATGAAGGTCAGATGTGACCATGGGAAAATGTTGGCTGCTGATATGGAAGGTACAAGTAAGAGACCCAGAGAAACAACAAAGCAGATAATGCAAATGCTGATCTCCCTATTTATGTAGGAACAGCTCAGACTGAGGAGACATGGATGTCTCTCTAGTAGCCAATGGTCCTCATGACTTAAAATTACATGCTATCCTTTCATATGGCATAGATGGCAATTTATAACACCCTATTATAGTTTGGTTAGGGTTTTACTGCTGTGAAGAAGACACCGTGACCAAGGCAACTCTTAAGAAGACAGCATTTAATTGAGGCTGGCTTACAGGTTCAGAGGTTCAGTCCATTATAATCAAGGCTGGAGCATGGTGCAAGAGGAGCTGAGGGATCTACATTTTGTTCAGAAGGCAAACAGGAGAAGACTGGCTTCCAGACAGCTAGGATGAAAATCTTAAAGCCCACGCCTACAGTGACACACCTATTCCAACAGGGCCACACCTACTCCAATAAGGCCACAATTCTTAATAGTGCCACTCCCTGGGCCAAGCATATACAAAACCATCACAGCCCAAACTGACTTACAGATGCCTTTCACCTGCTTAGGCACAGAGCAGAGAATCATTCATTACCTGATCTATGCACACCACACATTCCATACATGTGTTAATATAAAAATGTGCATACAATGTTACTTTTATAAGCTATGTGCTTTCAGAGCAAAACGACCAAGCACCAGTGAAGTAAAAGTGGCCCAACACAATTCACCCTCGAGGATGCTGAGACAGATGCTGAACTGCTGAAACATATATCTGTACCAGAATCCTGCCAGGTTCTGATGTTTCCTCAAGATTCATATTCAGGACAACTTCAAAGTGGCTAGCCGTGGACGGTACAGCCTAACACACTGCTTCAGCCAGGACTTTAGCTAAGCCCTGTACTTTTCTAGCCCCAGATGACCCCACAGAACCTGAACAGCAAGTGAAACAACCCACTCTTCCAGGTCTTGGCCAGCATCCCAATTTTCTTTAGGTTGCCAAATATGCAGTTGCCCCCAGCCAGTAATAAGTAATCTAAAGAACACAACCCGAATTCCTAGGAGGTGGTTATTGGTTGTTCAGTGGTTTATGGGGGTGAAAGGGAAAAGAAGGGTAGATTATTGTATCTCCTTTTAAACTAAAAATGCAACAATAAGTCAAATGTTTTAGTTTTTTTTTTTAGTTACCACATACTGTATATATGATTCAACTCTTGTTGTTTAGGGTTTATGTGCACATAACTTCAGCATGCAACTCATTTAAAAATGTATAGTCCGAGTCTTATAAAGTACTGCTGTAAACTGTTAAGGATAATTAAAAAAAAAATACAAGTTAGTAATCAGTAACCTATAAATAATCAAATTCTTTGATGCATTAGAACTATACTTGTAGTCATGTTACGTACTAGTGTAGTTAATTTCAGGCATAAGTCTTATGAAGCCTCCTGTTACATTTTCAAAACAATCAACTAGAAACAAGTGAAGTTTGTTTATTTAGATATTCTTTAGATAGACAGATGGTCCTCCAACACTTCAGAGATATGCAGAATATATCATTTTAGATGTTCTAATAAAAAAGGTTTTTTTTTGTGAAGATGATGGGCACAGAAGAAGCTCTACCAGGAGCTTACTTCAAATGTGACAAAGCCAACCATTGGCTATTTGCCCTTTATCTCTACTGGTGACAGTACACTGTCCAATGGAGAACACATACAACACATGGGAGTTGATTGTCCCACTTTGCCTAGGCAAGGTGGACATTCCCCCCAAATTCCTGCTTCACAGGAAAGCCTGTCAAGTGTTCTGAGCCTGGTGGCCCCAAGATGGATACCCCACTGACCACAAAGAAGCCTTGACTGTCCGGGTACCGGTCGGTCCCTGTCATTCTTACAGACCGTAGGCTGCTTGGTCTGCGCTGCCTCTTTACTCAGGAGAAACTCTGGTGTGTTTGAAGACGAGACTGGTGAAAGATTTATCAGTTAACAGCAGAAACCAAGGCTTAAGCTGCCTTCTCAGTTCCCTTCACGTGTAAAAATCAGGCCTCAGGCTTCACTCTCCTAGAGCTACATGTTTGTCTTACAGTTTTCCTTGTTACTAGATTCAGAAAGAGAAACTCACACAAGAGGTGTAAAGTTTATGAAAGCTGAAAGACATAAAAGCTTAAGTTGTGAAGGATCTAAGAAAATGTTTGAGTCTAAGATTTTTTAAGGTTCATAAACGCAAATTATAGGGCGGTGGTGGCTCACGCCTTTAATCCCAGCACTTGGGAGGCAGAGGCAGGTGAATTTCTGAGTTCGAGGTCAGCCTGGTCTACAAAGTAAGTTCCAGGATAGCCAAGGCTCTACAGAGAAACCCTGTCTCGAAAAACCAAAAAAAAAAAAAAAAAAATTATAAAGGTTGGAGGATGTGAAAACTTAAGTGGTGATAAAAAAAATTATTTAAGATATATATACTTCAGGTTTCTTTCCCTTGCTCATTTGACACAAACTCTCTACAGAACTTTGGACTCAAGATAGGACAAATGGACTGGACACTGTGAATATAATTCTAACTGTAATAGTCTGCACAATTGTTCTTATTGTACATAGTTTACTGACGTTGAAGATAAGGCAGTTCTTGGACTAAAAGGGAAAATGTTGGGATGACCCACACAGACTGTATGAAGTGGCTCTGAAGGGGTCCCTGTAGTCTCGCCTGCTCACCACTCTGCCACAGGTGCCAGGCTAACAGCATATATGTCTGCTGTTTCCTCACCTGCCCAAGAAGACAAGACAAGCTTCTTGGGGGAAGTTACATAACCCTTGATGCCAAACGGCAACACAGAGATGCACAGGTGTTGTCCTGCTGCTGACTGGTTCAGACAGATTGTGACTTTTTGTATAATAAAGAGCTGGCAGCTGGAGCTGGGGATGAACAACCAGGCAGAGAGGAAGCTGGACAGAAGCAGAATGGAAGTAGGGCAGAGAAATAGAACAGGAGAGCCACACGGAGACTATGGCAGGGGAGTCGAGTCGAGTTAGATGGGCTAGCTAAGGGCAAACTGGCCGATCACGTATACTACACAGATACCTGTGTCTTTATTACTGAACCCCAAGTTGGACACCCCCACCCCTGGAAGCCTCACAAGAATAAATAAAGTGAAACAATCTATATGAACTCTTTAAAAAAACAAAGGCCTAAGGACAAAACATAAGTAAATTCTGAGAACTCCACCTGCAGTTCAGGGACAAGGTAACTCTAACTACAGCACTCCTATGAATAGGAGCCCAAAATATACAAAGCAACAGCTGAGGCGGAGAAACAGACAAATCCAGGATGCTACAGTAGGGAGGGCCAACAGTACAAGTAGATAGTGAGTACAGTAAGGTTAAAAAAAAAAAGGAAACCAATAAACCCCGATTACACAAGAGAACAGTTACAGTCTGCTCTCAGCCCAGGTGCCATTCACTCCTTACCTGAAGTATTTCTATATACCATTAGGAAAGAAAGAAAGAAAGAAAGAAAGAAAGAAAGAAAGAAAGAAAGAAAGAAAGAAAGAAAGAAAGAAAGATGTGTAATGAATATAGGATAATCATAGAACTTAATAGTTCTAAATAACTCCCCAAACCTCTAGGTTACAAGATTTTATACTACTAAGTGTAGGCATAATATTATTGTGCTCTATTTAACATTATCCATGTATTATTCAAATGATGATTTCTGTGCTCCCATATCTGGTTGCAATCCTTATTTTAAGTATCTCCTTCCTCAATGTTGTCTGTCTGTCTTTCTTTCTTTCCTAATGGTATATAGAAATACTTCAGGTAAGGAGTGAATGGCACCTGGGCTGAGAGCAGACTGTAACTGTTCTCTTGTGTAATCGGGGTTTATTGGTTTCCTTTTTTTTTTTTTAACCTTACTGTACTCACTATCTACTTGTACTGTTGGCCCTCCCTACTGTAGCATCCTGGATTTGCCTGTTCCTCCTCCTCAGCTGTTCCACACTTATTCTCTGATTTGTCAATAAAAGCTGATCAGCCAATGACTGAGTAGGAGAGAGAAGGGAGAGAAGGGAGAAAAGAGAGAGAGCAAAGGGAAAAGAGAGAGACAGGAAGTGGGGATTAGCCATGGAAAATCCAGAAGACATCACGAGAAAAGACTTGAAGCCCAGAGAACCAGATTAGTACTAAAATGCAAGTATCATTGGGATTTTGGTTGGGAGGTAGCCAGATTAGTTTAGAAGATTAAAATAGAGTAATAGAACTTGTTAAATAAATGGGAGCTAGCTGGATTAAGAGGAACACTGCAACAAGCACTTACTAAAAAGCAATTAACAATGAAGACTATTTTCTTAACACCATGAGTTAAGGACGTGGCTCAGTTGACAGAGTGCTTCCCAAGTCAAGTCTGCAGACCTAAGTTCAGATCTCCATATTCACATAAAAAGTTTTGTTCAGTGGATACATACAGTACTAGAGATGGAGACAAGAGGAGCCCAGGGGTACACTGGCTGCCCAGTCTAGCCATAAGGTTAGCTCCAGATTCCATGAGAAACTGTCTCACAATAAAAGATGTAGAACCACGGAGGTAGACATCTAAGCTGGAACTCTGGCCTCACACACACTTGCAGAGTGAGTACACATGAAGGAACATGTAAACACAAAAATGATACACATACACTAACACACAGACTGACAGAACTGCTGGGGCCAAAAAACGCTGAAGCCATTCCTGAAGATTAAGCAAAGGGTTTACCCTGTATGTCACACATCAAAACACACTAACAATAAAATGACAGTAAGTAGTTTGGCTGGTTATCAGCAAGACACACACAAATGACTCAAAAGAAAAGACAATCGGGGTAAAAATGAGTAACTCGCAAAAAAAGAAAGCAAAACAGCAGAATAAGCAAATAGTACAAAGTTCAACCAAACAATCCTAGTAGCATCTAAATACTTACCTGACCTATTTGTCTTAGTATAATTTGATAAAACTATTTTGAAAAGCCACCTGGTATAATCCTACTGTCACCTCCAATGCTACTTGAAGAGTTCACTTGAACATGTATTGTTGGTATCAGTCACAACAGAACAAACATGAAACAGAAAAAAACCAAAAACACAAAACAAAACTGAACGAGAAAAACCAGCCACAACCTAATCATCCATATGCTGTCAGCTTGAAGAATGGAACCCATCATGCAGAGTAAATCAAACTCTGTCTGCAACAACTTGGATGAATATGTCCAGGTGTCTATCAACAGAAGACACACCCACAACACACGGAGAATGAATATAACATGGAAACATGTTGCTGTATTAAATTCAAATGAGGCAAAAACCAAATACTCCTGCTAGGAATGCACACACGATTGATAACCATGCCAAAACAAAAACAAAAAACCTCCTGCAGGAAAGAGAGAAGAATGGAGGTGCTTTGGAGGGTCCAGCCTTGTTTTCATGTGTGGAGATAAAAAGAGTGGGTCATTTGGCTAGCTATCAGTATTTTTCAAACTGAAGAAATATGCAGTTTTGTGTATATGGTATAGCGCGGCAACAAAAACTAATGATATAAAAATGATATGATATAAAAATAATACAATAACTGGAAATGTTTAAAACTAAGGTAATTCGGTCTTTTTGCTATCAGATGTGGTGGCCCAGCCCTGCAATCCCAGCCCTGCAGAGATTAAGGCTAGAGGATACGAAGTATGAGATCAACATGGGCTACACAGTTAAACTCTATACATATATTATCTGTGTATGTATCTGCAAAGGATAGTATGTGTTAGAGATGCAATGTGGAGCAAGAATACACTGAAAAGAAACCACAAAATAGAGATAGATGAACGCAAGCAGACTGATACTTGGTAAGGCAAAAGCAACAAAATTAAGGTCAGCAGTCACAAGTAACGTTGCACTAACAGCCCCGAACCAAAAGTAGTTTCGGAACTGAAGCGTCCAGTACTCCGGGAGAGGCCTGCCTGGCTGAGGGCTGTTGTGGCCACGGCCCCACGATCCCCGAACGCAGACAGCGCGCAGCGGCTGGAGGTACTAAAGGCGTTGGGGCTAACGGCGCCGACCGGAGTTGCGCGCGGCCGGCGGGAGAAGGGCAAGGTACAGCGCAGGTGCTGGCGGGAGGCAGGAGCGGTGCTCCGGCTGGAGAGAGGCTGGCCCGCGTCCTCACCTCGTCCACCGTGCGGCGCGGAAGATGCAGCGTCCCGAGCAGCAGCTTGAGCTTCACAGCCGATGAGAGGCGGTGGAAGCAGAGGCGGATGTTATCGATGACCGCAGCAGTGAGCAAGGAGGCGATGCTGGGTGGCGCCCATAGCTCGTCCGTGGCGCCCAGCTTGTTGTGCAGCCACAGGCCCGTGTCGCTCTCCCGCATGGAAGCCATCTTGGCGGCAGCAGCGCGCGTCGGCCGGCATCTTACGCGGACGCCTACGTGTCCCCAGCGAGGACCCCCAACATGGCGGCACCCTTTGGCGTGGGGCGGGGCCTCGAGTGACAGACAAGTGCAATTGCAAATGGCCCCGCCTTTTGGAAGCTTCGAGCCGAGGCGCAAGAACTGGAGTGAGCGAATAATCTCCGCGAAAAGGACTGTGGGTTTCCGTAACGCATGATGGTGGCACCCACTGGGGCGCTGGGCAATGACGTAGCCCGACTTGAGTCGCATCCGTGTGTCGTCGATATGTACCGCTCAGAGTACGACAGTGAGGTGCTACGGTTTGATTTCCTAGTATGCTGCCCAGTGGATGAAGGTCTGGAGAGCGCACTGGCCTCGTTCTCCACAGCCCATCCTGCAGACAGTGCTGCCTCGGGTCCGCATAAAGATCCGTTCCCTGTGGGAGATGCCCCAGGTCGCGATGCCTGCGGTTAATCATCAGAATTGCAAAGTAGTAGACTGGGCAAGACATGTGGAGGACATGTGATGTTTGGAGGGTATAAATAGGACTCGACAGTTACGGGACATGGGAGGGGGGTTTCTTGGCTTACTTCTAAAGCTGGCTGTGTAACATTTGTGGGTCTTGTGTCTTCACTGATCTTCACGTCCCTAAGAGAGGCACAGCCAAGTACTTCTGGTGTCTATTGGGGTCCCTCCTGCCTGGCTGTCTCTGCTGATAGAGCCACCACTGGTTATTGGTGTTTGCTATCCTGACTCTACCAAACTGGACTGCTGATGTATCCATGAAGTGTTTGTGAGTGGATGGAGCTGCAGCTACTGACTTGTGAACTGAACTGCCGATTTCTAGACAACACGGATGGGAGTTGCTCCAAAGAAACTTTCTAAACAGATCCACATCCCCTGAAATCTTTCTTTCCCACTACCTCTGGTGGGTGGTGGGCTAAAAGGAGGTTAAAGCGTTTAAGAACCATCATTAAAAATAGGCTTTTAAAAATTAAAGTTATAGGTGGTCCCCAAGTGGCTTAGGCATTGTGGGTAACTCTGCTTCAAATGTAGAGGAAACGACAGATTATAAGCAGTTAGCAATGTGCTTACGGAGACTGACAAAATGGCACCTACTGCAGCTGGATGGTATCCTTCCTTGCTCCCAAAAGGGATTTTTTTTTGACTTTGCTTTGTATTGTTCATATATACTATTTTTGAAAAGTTTAATGGGAAACCTGATAATACCTTTCTGTTAGAGAAGGTTGCAGAGTTGACTATGCATTTAGAGACTTTTCAGATAAAGGTAGAAGTGCTTGGGGAAAAGGGGTGGGGCACTGGGAGGAGAAAAATTAAAGCTTGGACGCTGAAACTAGGAATGTACTGCAGTATGAAAGCAAACTGGGCTGGAAGGTAACCCTGCTGCCCTGCTTCTAGGGTCCTGAAAGAGCAGGAAATGGCTCAGGTACAACAGGGTAATGTGCAGCACTGTGCACCACCAGAGACTTTGCTTGGTCCTACTCAGGGACCTTCAGCCTTCCCAGTCTGTGCAGCACATGCCTGCTAACAATGGTGAACAGGCTTCTAATGAATTGACCTGGAAACCAATACAAATGCTAGATTTAAAGCATTTTAAAGAGACTGTAGTATCGGATGGCTTGCATTCTTCCTATATCGAAGAAATACTAAATAACTGGGCTATACAGCATAGGGTTATCCCACAAGATTGGAAGAGATTGGTGTCAGCTATTGTAGAAGCTGGTCAACAATGACAGTGGTAGTCATGGTGGAGGCACAAAGCCACAAACTAGCACAGCCTAATTTAGCAAGGGGAATAAATGATACTAAAGACCAGCTGTACCATACGCCTTCCAGTTTGCACCTGTGCCTGGAGCAGAGCTTCTGCTCTGGAGCCAAACCCACACAGCCCACACCCCAGTTGCAGCTCGACTCCCCAGGTATTTTGACACATCCAGGATCACAGGTGGGACCCCAAACCCAATCCCAATACTCAGCATACCAGGACCCCTGCATCCCCAGGACACAGATACTCTGCCCAGGCAGAGACCTGTGTGCCTTCTGGTTTGCACTTAGGGCTGAAATCAGAACCAGTTTTGTTGATTCTTTGTATAGTTCTTTTTGTTTCTACTTGACTGATTTCAGCCCTGAGTTTGATTATTTCCTTCCATCTACTCCTCTTGGATATATTTGCTTCTTTTTGTCCTAGAGCTTTTAGATGTGCTGTTAAGCTGCTGGTGTATGATCTCTCCAATTTCTTTATGGAGGCACTCATTTTTTTTATTGAATATATTCTTCATTTACATTTCAAATGTTATACCCCTTCCCAGTTTCCCCCCTCCCCAAAAACCCCCAACCCATCCTCCCACCCCCAGCCTCCAATAATATGCTTCTCCACCCAACCCACTCCCATGACCCCCACTAGATTTCCCCACACTAGGGCCTCTATTGAGCCTTCACAGAACCAAGGACCTCTCTTCCCACTGATGCCCGACGAGGCATTCCTCTTCAAACTTTTGGCTGGAACCAGGTGTACCCATTGGTTGATGGCTTAGTCACTGGGAGCCCTGGGTTGTCTGGTTGGCTGACATTGTCATTCTTCCCATGGGGCTGCAAACCCCCCACCCCCAGCTCCTCCTGTCTGCCCTCCAACTCCTTTATTGTGAACCCTGCACTCAGTCCAATGGTTGGCTGCTAGTATTCACTTCTGTATCAGTAAGGCTCTGGCAGGGCCCCTCCAAAAGACAACCATAACAGGCTCCTTTCGGTATGCACTTATGTCATCCATAGTAGTTTCCGTGTTTGGTGACTGTTTATAGGATGAATCCCCAGATAGGACAGTCTCTGGGTGGCCTTTCCTTCAGTCTTTGTATGGAGGCACTCATAACTATGAGTTTTCCTCTTAGAACTGCTTTCATTGTGTCCCATAAGTTCAAATATGTTGTGCCTTCATTTTCATCAAATTCTAAAAAGTCTTTAATTTCTTTATTTCTAACCTAACCAAGTTATCTTTGAGTAGATAGTTGTTCAGCTTCCATGTATATGTGGACTTTCTATTGTTTTTCTTGTTACTGAAGACCAGCCTTAGTCAATAGTGGTCCAATAGACAACATGAGATTAATTCAATGTTCTTGTATCTGTTGATACAAGATAGACAAACCCTTAGCCAAACTAACTAGAGGCCACAGAGACAGTAACCAAATAAACAAAATCAGAAATGAAAAGGGAAACCTAACAACAGAAACTGAGGAAATTCAAAAATTAATCAGATCCCACTACAAAACCCTATACTCAACACAAATGTAAACTCTAGATGAAATAGATGATTTCCTAGACAGATACCAAGTACCAAAGTTAAATCAAGATCAGATAAACCATCTAAACAGTCCCATAACCCCCAAGGATATAGAAGCAGTCATTAGAAGTTTCCTAACCAAAAAAAGCCCAGAGCCAGATGGTTTTAGTGCAGAATTCTATCAGACCTTCAAAGGAGACCTAAAACCAATACTTCTCAAACTATTCCATAAAATAGAAACAGATGGAACGCTACCCAATTCTTTCTATGAAGCCACAATTACACTGGTACCTAAACAACAAAAAGATCCAACAAAGAAAGAGAACTTCAGATCAATTTCCTTTATGAATATTGATGCAAAAATACTCAATAAAAGTCTTGCAAACTGAATTCAAGAACTCATCAAACGATCATTCACCATGATCAAGTAGGCTTCATCCCAGGAATGCAGGGATGTTTCAATATACGAAAATCCATCAATGTAATCCACTATATAAACAAACTCAAAGGAAAAAACCACATGATTATCTCATTAGATGCTGAAAAAGCCATTGGTGAAATATAACACTCATTCATGTTAAAAGCATTGGAGAGATCAGGAATTCAAGGTTTGTACCTAAATATAATAAAAGCAATATACAGCAAACCAATAGCTACCATCAAAGTAAATGGAGAGAAACTCAAAGCAACCCCTTTAAAATCTGGGACAAGACAAGGCTGCCCACTCTCTCCCTACCTATTCAATATAGTACTTGAAGTTCTAACCAGAGCAATTAGACAACAAAAGGAGATCAAAGGGATACAAATTGGGAAGGAGGCAGTCAAGATATCACTATTTGCAGATGATATGATAGTATACATAAGTGACCCCAAAAATTCTACCAGAAAGCTCCTACAGCTGATAAACAACTTCAGAAAAGTGGCTGGATATAAAATTAGCCTTCCTCTACTCAAAGGATAAACGGGCTGAGAAAAAAATTAGGGAAACAACACCCTTCATAATAGCCACAAACAATATAAAGTATCTTGGTGTGACTCTAACCAAGCAAGTGAAAGATCTGTATGACAAGAACTTCAAATCCCTGAAGAAAGAAATCAAAGAAGAACAGATGGAAAGATCTCCCATGCTCGTGGATTGGCAGGATTAATATAGTAAAAATGGCCATCTTACCGAAAGCTATCTACAGGTTCGATGTAATCCCTATCAAAATTCCAACTCAATTCTTCATAGAGTTAGAAAGAGCAATTCGCATATTCATTTAGAATAACCAAAACCCAGGATAGCAAAAATTATTAAGATCAACAATCGACAAATGGGACCTCATAAAATTGAAAAGCTTCAGTAAGGCAAAGGACACTATCACTAGGACAAAATAGCAACCCACAGATTGGAAAAAGATCTTTACAAACCCTACATCCAATAAAGGGCTAATATCCAAAATATACAAAGAAGAAGTTAGACTCCAGAGAACCAAATACGTCTATTAAAAAGTGGAGTACAAGCCAGGCGGTGGTGGCTTACGCCTTTAATCCCAGCACTTGGGAGGCAGAGGCAGGAGGATTTCTGAGTTCGAGGCCAGCCTGGTCTACCGAGTGAGTTCCAGGACAGCCAGGGCTACACAGAGAAACCCTGTCTCGAAAAAACAAAAAACAAACAAAAAAAAAAGTGGAGTACAGAGCTAAACAGAGAATTCTCAACTGAGGAATCTCGAATGGCTGAGAAGCACTTAAAGAAATGTTCAACATTCTTAGTCATCAGAGAAATACAAATCAAAACGGCCCTGAGATTCCATCTTACACCAGTCAGAATGGCTAAGATCAAAACTGCAGGTGACAGCAGATGTTGGTGAGGATGTGGAGAAAGAACACTCTTTCATTGCTGGTGGGACTGCAAGCTGGTAAAACCACTTTGGAAATCAATCTGACAGTTTCTGAGAAAATTGGAATTAGCTCTACCTAAAGGCCCAGCTATACCATTACTGGGCATATACCCAAAAAATGTTTCAACATATAACAAGGACACATGCTCCAACTATGTTCATAGCAGCTTTATTTATAATAGCCAGAAGCTGGAAACAACTCAGATATCACTCAACAGAAGAATGGATACAGAAAATGTGGTACATTTATACAATGGACTACTACTCAGCAATTAAAAACAATGACTTCATGAAATTTGCAGGCAAATGGATAAACTCGAAAATATCATCTGAGTGAGGTAACCCAGTCATAAAAGAACACACTCAGTATACACACACTGATAAATGGATATTAGCCCAAAAGCTCACAATGCCCATGATTCAACCCACAGACCATTTGGAGCTTAGGAGGAAGGAAGGCCAGGGTATGAATGCTTCAGTTCTGCCTGAGGGGGGTACAGGATCATCGCAGGAGGTGGAGGGGAGAGGGATCTGGAAGGGAGAGAGGAGGGGGAGGAAATAAGAGGGTACTGGAGGGGATGGAAGAGAGGTACAGAGGGTCAGGAAATCAGTTAAAAATATGTTGCAGGGCAATGAAGAAATGGGGATAGGCACTGGAGGGTCCTAGACACCAGGAAAAAGAGGCTCCCAGGACACAATGGGGATGACTCTAGCTGAAATTCTCAGAGAAGGGGGAGATAGAACCTGTAGAGACCATCTCCAGCAGATAGGCATGGGGCTGGTCGAGAAATGGGGGCACCCACTCATCTCAAAATTTTTAACCCAGAAATGTTCCTGTCCAAAGGAAGAAAGGGGACAAAAAATGGAGCAGAGACTAAAGGAAGGGCCATCGGGGACTGCCCCACCTGGGGTTCCATCCTGCCTGCAGACACCAAACTTTACACTGTTGCTGTGGTCAAGAGGTGTTTCCTAACAGGATCCTAACATGGCTGATCCTTGGGAGGTCTGGCCAGCAGCTGACCAATGCAGATGTGGATGCTTGGAGCCAACCAACAGACTGAGCTCAGGGACCCCATGGGAGAGCTAGTGAATGGATTGGAGGAGCTGAGGGAGATTGCAACTCCATAGGAAGAACAACATCAGCTGGCCGGACCACCCAGTGCTCCCAGAGACTAGACAACCAACCAAGAAGTGTACAGGGAGAGATCCATGACTCTAGATACATATGTAGCAGAGGATGGCCTTGCCTGACAGCAATGGGAGGGGAGGCCCTTGGTTCTGTGGAGGTTTGATGCCCCAGCGGAGGGGAATGCTGGAGGGGTGGGATGGGAGAGGATGGGTGAGTGCGGGAGCACCCTCATGGAGGCAAAAGGGAGGGGGGAGGAGGTGGATGTGGGATGGGTGTTTTGTGGAGGGGTAACCAGGAAGTGGGATATCATTTGAGATGTAAACAAATGGAATGATTAATAATAATAAAAGTAATAATAATTAAAAGACCAGCTGCTTGGTGAAGGGCATTATGCTGATTTACAAGAACAAATCCAATTTGATGATGGTGTAATTGAACAATGTCGTGTTGCTGCTTTGAGAGCTTGGGATTTGATTGAACTACCTGGGAAAAAAATCCACCTCATTTACTAAAATAATACAGGGTTCTGAGGAAGCCTTCACAGAATTCTTTCAGAGGTTGAGTTCAGCTGTGAATAGAGCCATAGCAGACCCTGAAACCAGACAGTCATTGATTTGAAAATGCAAATATCAAATGGAAGAGAGTAATCAGACACGTGGAGCCCCTATAGGATGAATGGATAAGGGAATCAGCAGATATTGGTTCTCAGGAGTCAGGAGTATAATGCCAATATCATAGGGCAAATCATAGCTAGAAATATCAGGAATCAAAATGCTTGATGTTTTCATTGTAGTGAATTTGGTCATTTCCAAAGAAATTGTAAGGTTTAAAGATTCAGAGCTAAAAAAAAAAAAATTCAGAGCTTAAAATAACAGGTACATTGACTCTAGAGAATATGGTAATCGTCGGAGAGAACAAGTAGGTTCTGGTCACTAAGAGCCAAACACTGGTCAAAGGACTGCCAGTCTAAGAGAGATGTAAGAGGTACCCTCTTGCATCGGGAAACATAACAGAGGGGCCTGTCAGCCTGAGGCCCCACAGCCAACAATACGCGCTATGCTCCTTTGGTCAGGCAGGAGGTACTGAACAGGCAAGAAAATTCAAAATTAGGTATTTCTGATCTTATACATGCTACAGAAAGAAGTGCAGCTTTGGATCTGGCTATAGATACCTCTCTTACATTATCCCCAAAAGTTGAATGTTACAAGTTAATCACTGGTGTGTATGTCACTTCAGGGACAGTGGGAATAATCTTGGGAAGAAGTGGATTAACTTCTCAAGGATTTATCATGCATCCAGGTGTAGTAGATGGAAATGGCAAGGAAGAAATTAGAATCGTGGCATATGTGAGAAAGGAGAAGCAAATTGATGCAGGGGATAGAATTGCTCAACTGTTGTTGTTTCCTTATATTAAAGGCAAGACTGCTCCAGTAGAAAGGACAGGAGCTTTTGGGAGCACTGGAAAATGTTTGTTCTAGCAAACAATGATTAATGATCAGAGACCCAAATTAATGGTACAAATGAATGGTGTTGACAGAAGGTTTGGTGGATATAGGAGCTGATGATAGTATACTTTCCCAAAATTCTTGGAATCCAGATTGGCCACTTCAGAAGGTTTACACACAATTTATAGGAACTGGTAAGTTATCACAAATAAGACAAAGTGTCCAATGGATTACCTGTGTGGGACCAGAAGGTCAAACAGGGAAGTTAAGGCCTTATGTGGCTGACAAACCCATAAACTTATGGGGAAGGGATATTTTACAACAATGGGATACTCAAATTACTATTCCTGCAACTCCATGGAAAGAAAATAAGGAAATTAGAGGTGATATGGTCGATGCTTCTGGGGAAGATATTTATACAGGTGATAGAGAACAATCACAAGTCCAA
Source organism: Tokudaia tokunoshimensis (assembly GCA_036184795.1). Taxonomy (NCBI): domain Eukaryota; kingdom Metazoa; phylum Chordata; class Mammalia; order Rodentia; family Muridae; genus Tokudaia; species Tokudaia tokunoshimensis. The sequence goes on along the minus strand of BTHU01000014.1, from coordinate 72,354,916 downwards.
AAAACAAGACATCACAGGGACTGAGTTACCAAATTTATAAAAGGGACCACTGCTGGCATATCATCAGCCTTGCCCCTAAAATGGTTACCAAACCAGCCTCTTTGGCAAGAGCAGTGGCCCATCACAAAAGGAAAATTACAGGTCACTGAACAACTGGTATAAGAACAGATGGAGGCTCAACAGAGTCTACCAACACATGAAATTCCCCTGTGTTTTTTGTTTTTTGTTTTTTTTTGTTTTGTTTTTTGGTTTTTCAAGACAGGGTTTCTCTGTGTAGCTCTGGCTGTCCTGGAACACACTTTGTAGACCAGGTTGGCCTCGAACTCAGAAATCCTCCTACCTCTGCCTCCCAAGTGCTGGGATTAAAGGCGTGCGCCACCACTGCCCGGCCCCTGTGTTTGTTGTAAAAAATAAATCAGGTAAATGGAGGATGATAACAAATTTAAGATCAGTTAATAAGGTAATTAAACCAATGGGTCTTTTACAGCCTGCTCTTCCTTTATCATCTTTATTCCAAGATCATGGCCTATAATAATAATTGACTCGAAAGATTGTTTTTTTCTTAATACCCTTTCATGAGAAAGATATGGAAAGGTTTGCTCTCTCGGTGCCTACTTTCAACTGGAAGGTACTTCCACAGGGAACGTTAAAAGTCTGACTTTATGTCAGTATTTTGTTCAACAACCATTAGAAATTATTTGTAAGCAATTTTCTCGATCTATCATTTATAATTGTATGGATGACATTCTCTTGGCTGATTCTGACAAAGATATTTTAGAGAATATGTGTAAGGTAACACAAAGAACTCTGCCATGCTGGGGTTACAGATTGCTCCAGAAAAATCACAAAGAGGAGATTCACTTAATTACATGGGTTATAAAATAAGTCCACAAAAAATTTGAGTACAAAAGATACAGATCTGCAGGGACCAATTGCAAACTCTTAATTTTCAAAAATTAATGGGAGATATTAACTGGCTGAGGCCTACAATTGGATTAAGTATATATGACTTAAGTAATTTTTTTCAAACATTACAAGGATATTCCAATTTAAACAGTCTACAATGTCTAACAGCTGAAACAGAAAAACAGTTAACTCTTGTAGAACAAAGCAAGAGTAATATGTGGATAGAATTGTTCCTGTGCTGGGCGGTGGTGGCGCACGCCTTTAATCCCAGCACTTGGGAGGCAGAGGCAGGAGGATTTCTGAGTTCGAGGCCAACCTGGTCTACAAAGTGTGTTCCAGGACAGCCAGAGCTACACAGAGAAACCCTGCCTCGAAAAACCAAAAAAGAAAACAAAAAAAACCAAAAAACAAAAAACACAGGGGAATTTCATGTGTTGGTAGACTCTGTTGAGCCTCCATCTGTTCTTATACCAGTTGTTCAGTGACCTGTAATTTTCCTTTTGTGATGGGCCACTGCTCTTGCCAAAGAGGCTGGTTTGGTAACCATTTTAGGGGCAAGGCTGATGATATGCCAGCAGTGGTCCCTTTTATAAATTTGGTAACTCAGTCCCTGTGATGTCCTGTTTTTTGGACTTGTGATTGTTCTCTATCACCTGTATAAATATCTTCCCCAGAAGCATCGACCATATCACCTCTAATTTCCTTATTTTCTTTCCATGGAGTTGCAGGAATATTAATTTGAGTATCCCATTGTTGTAAAATATCCCTTCCCCATAAGTTTATGGGTTTGTCAGCCACATAAGGCCTTAACTTCCCTGTTTGACCTTCTGGTCCCACACAGGTAATCCATTGGACACTTTGTCTTATTTGTGATAACTTACCAGTTCCTATAAATTGTGTATAAACCTTCTGAAGTGGCCAATCTGGATTCCAAGAATTTTGGGAAAGTATACTATCATCAGCTCCTATATCCACCAAACCTTCTGTCAACACCATTCATTTGTACCTTTAATTTGGGTCTCTGATCATTAATCATTGTTTGCTAGAACAAACATTTTCCAGTGCTCCCAAAAGCTCCTGTCCTTTCTACTGGAGCAGTCTTGCCTTTAATATAAGGAAACAACAACAGTTGAGCAATTCTATCCCCTGCATCAATTTGCTTCTCCTTTCTCACATATGCTACGATTCTAATTTCTTCCTTGCCATTTCCATCTACTACACCTGGATGCATGATAAATCCTTGAGAAGTTAATCCACTTCTTCCCAAGATTATTCCCACTGTCCCTGAAGTGACATACACACCAGTGATTAACTTGTAACATTCAACTTTTGGGGATAATGTAAGAGAGGTATCTATAGCCAGATCCAAAGCTGCACTTCTTTCTGTAGCATGTATAAGATCAGAAATACCTAATTTTGAATTTTCTTGCCTGTTCAGTACCTCCTGCCTGACCAAAGGAGCATAGCGCGTATTGTTGGCTGTGGGGCAGGCGGATTTCTGAGTTCGAGGCCAACCTGGTCTACAGAGCGAGTTCCAGGACAGCCAGGGCTATACAGAGAAACACTGTCTCGAAAAACCAAAAAAAAAAAAAAAAAAAAAGAATTGCTCCTGAACTTAAGTGTATTCTGGTCATTTTACCTTCAACTCATTCTCCTACTGGGCTCATTATGGAATGGATTTTCTTAATTCATAAACAAAGTAAAAAATTGAAGACATACATAGAAAAGATTCCAAATTCATTATAAAAGGTAGAATAAGACTACATCAGCTGGCAGGAACAGATCCATCTGAAATTGTGGAACCTCTTACAAATGCTGAGATTATGTCATTATGGGTGATTAATGAGGATTGACAAAAAGCTTGTAGTAACTTCTTGGGTGAAATTAATAACAAATATCCAAAATCAAATGTATACAGTTTATAAAAAAACTAATTGGATTCTTCCACATATATTAAAGAGAACACCAATTCCAGAATCACCAACATTTTATACTGATGCAAACAAGATGGTGTTGGAAGGTTATAAGTCAGATAAAAGAAGCAAGGTGGTCAAAAGTCCATATACATCCATTTAAAAATCAGAATTGTATGCAATTCTATAGTATTATTAGATTATCCTAAACCTCTTAACATAGTTCCTGATTCTCTATATGCAGAAAGACCTGTTTTGAATATAGAGACTGCTGAATTTGTACCTGATAACTCAGAATTAACTTTGCAATTTATACAATCTCAACAGGTCATCAGAAGTAGAAACCATCCATTATATATTACTCATATTCAAACTCATACAGGTTTGCCTGGTTCATTAGCTCAAGGAAATGATGAAATTGAACAATTACCAGTAGGAAATGTGTTAGAAGCCTCAAAATTTCATGAGAAATATCATGTTAATGGGAAAGGCTTAAAGAAAAAAATTTTCCATCACTTGGCAACAAGCCAAAGAAATAATTAAAAAAAAGTCCTATGTGTTCTTTATACAACCAAACTCTGTTACCTGCTGTAGGGGCACCAAAAGAAATGACATCTGGCAGATAGATATTTTCCATTTTGCAGAATTTGGAAAGCAAATGTATATATACACCTTATCATTGACACATTCTCAGGATTTCAATGAAAAGGCTGATTGTACAATTACACATTTATTGGAAATAATGGCAGTTATGGGGATATCTACACTAATTAAAACTGACAATGCTCCCACATATGTATCCAATAATAAGAAGAAATTCTTTGTACTCTGTAATAAAAATGCCACTGGTATACCACACAATCCCACAGAACAAGCAGTTATAGAAAGAACCAATTATACCTTAAAGAGATGCTGATCATACAAAAAAGGAGAATGAAAACCCCCAGGTACAACTACATAATGCTTTGTGAACTCTCATTTTCTTAATGTTGGTGAAAAAGGAACAGCAGCTGAGAGACACTGGGTTATCGAGAAAAAAACCTAAGGACTTAAGCCAACCAATAGCTATAAGGCTGTGTTGACATTAGAATGGAAACCTGCAGTAGTTTTGAGATGGGGAAGTGGTTATGTTTATGTATCTACAGGAAATGAAAAAATATGGATACCAAGAAAACTTATAAAACCAAGGAAAACCTCTTATCATTTGAGACATAGATGTCTTCACAAAGCAAATAGCCCAAATAATTCACAAACTGTCTTAATTACTAATTTCTACAAAAACATGCATGCAAATCAACTTCAGAAGGGCTAGCCCAAGGGATCGATCATAAAGAGACAGACAATACATAGACTGGACAGACAATATAGACTGGATAAATACAGACAGGGCAATAAATGCTATAGCTAGACAATACAGAAATTGGATAAACCCATAGACTGGGTAATAAGTGCTACAGCTAGCTAGCTTCAGACTAACCATTTTTTTCCCTTGAGGCCTAAAACAGGAATTCTTCACCACAATTCAAGTTTTTTGTTATATCATTGTATATTAATAGAAATTTAAGTTTTTTGTTTATTGAGTAAATTTTATTGATAGAAATTTAGGGTTTTTTCTTTAATTAGTGTATATTGATAGTAATTTAAATTGTTTTGTTTGAAATTTTTTCTTGTCTTTTTTTTTTGTTTTGTTTTTTTGAGAAAGGGTTTCTCTGTGTAGCCCTGGCTATCCTGGAACTCACTCTGTAGACCAGGCTGGCCTCAAACCCAGAAATCACCTGCCTCTGCCTCCCAAGTGCTGGGACTAAAGGCGTGTGCCACCACTGCCCAGCTTGTTTGAATTATTGTATATTGATAGATAGTTAGGTGGTTTTTTTTTAATTCATTGTATATTGATAGAAATTTAAGGTTGTTTGGTTAGTCTATTGTTTGACTATATTGTCCATAAGCCATTTCTTGAAAATATGACCATTCTTATAATTATTTCTATTGTATATAGTTAACATTAGAGAAAAGGGGATATGAAGAGGAAACTTAAGGGTTCTTGGGAAAGTCAGTTGTGTTGGAAGGTGTTTTGCTGGGGCAAACACGTGAAGGAATGTTTTTCTGAAGCAGACACACGTGAAAGGCTAAGGCAGACTAATGAAGGAACATTTCGCTGAAGCAGACACAGGAGAAGGATGTTCTGCTAAATCTAGCATATGAAAGGACACATGATGAAGAATTCTTTGCTAACAACATGCATGTATCTGCCTGTTTTACATTGCATACTTGAGCTCCATTTGTCGGGACTCCATAGAGAGAAATGCACCAAAAAACCTTCTGGTGGTGTGCTGCAGTTTCTTTCCACTTCCTTGGACTCAGGCCGATTGGCAGAGTGATGTCAACAGAGACAGATGCACATGCTGAAGAAAGACACATGGAGGACACGTGACGTTTGGAGGGTATAAATAGGACTCAATGGCAGTGACAGAGGCTGAGATAGGCCTGCTTATAGAGCGAGCTGTGCAAGGCCTGTGGGTCTTGTGTCTTCACTGATCTTCACATCCCTGAAAGAGGCACAGCAGAAAACTCCTGGTGTCCCACCTGGTGTCTGCTAGGTAGTGTCACTGCTCCTGATTCATGTTTGCTATCCCTACTCTACCAAACTGGACTGCTGGTGTATCCATGAAGTGTTTGTGAGTGGATTGAGCTGCCGATGCTGACCTGTGAATTGAACTGTCGATTTCCAAACAACATAAAACAGGAGTTGCTCCAAAGAACCTTTTAAACAGGTCCACTTCCCCCATATCCTTTCTTTCCCACCACCTCTGGTGGATAGTGGGCTAAAAGGGAGATTAAAGCGTTTAAATCATTAAATGCTTTAATCATTAAAAATAGGTTTTGAAAAATTAAAGTTATACAAAAACAAAACAACAACGACAAAAAGAATATTCAGAACCATTCTAAGAAATTTTTCTGGGGGAGCTGGCTATGTCCCCTTTTACATATCTATTGGGGGTTTCTACTTTTGCCCATATAGTTCCCGAGTAAATGACATAGAGACACTACAATTTATTAATAAGCCGTAGTCACTATGCTGGGCAGGTTCTGAGCTATGCTATCCCTTCACCTGTTAAAACCCATATAAATGGCTGTCACTTGCCAATCTGATGTCTTCCTGGACGCTTCTGCTCCACCAGCCTGTCCTTAGGGTGGACCGCTCTTGACCACATATTCCTGATCCATTCTACCTAATAGTGACCTCTTCCCCTCTCCCTCTCCCTTTCCCTCTCCCTCTCCCTCTCCCACTCCCTCTCCCTCTCCCTTTCTCCTTCCCTCCATCCCTACCCTCTCTTCTCTCTCCTCTCCCTCCTCTCCTTCGTGATCCTCCTGAGACTCCTCACAAGATCCTTCCTGTCTGCCCAGTTGGGGTGGTTTGAATATGCTTGGCCCAGGGAGTAGAGCTATACAGAGGTGTGGCATTGTTGGAGGAAGTTTGTCACTGTGGGGGTGGGCTTTGAGACCTTCTTCCTAGCTGCCTGGAAGCCAGTGTTTGTTGTGGGTTCCCCTGGAGCTGTTTGTATTCTTATGTTAATTTTGTTTCCTCAAGAGGGGCTGCTCCAACAAGGAGTGGATCGTATACTCAGGTGATTTCACATGAACCTTCTCCTAATTTTAATTGATCAAATAAAGGCTAGAGGCTGTGATTGGGCAGTGGAAGGGAAAGGAGAAGCTGGAGGTTTTAGAGAGTAGGGGAAGAGTAGGGAACGAGAGAGAAGAAGGAGGACAGAGAGGAAGAGTAGGAAGGAAGATGGACCACATGGCCTGGAGAAGCCACAAATAGCAAGAGTTCTCATAGCTGGGGAATAGATTTGTACAGTGATAGATCTACCCAATCTAGACATACTACTTATAATTACTGAGTTGTGTGGTTTTGATATGGGCTTATTGGGATAAGAAATTACCACAACAAGTAGTCTCCTGTTTGTTTTTGGAACAAGATGGTTTTTGGCTCCTCCAGACCCACTTTTGCCTGGACGTTGCCATGTTCCTGCTTTGATGATAATGGATTTATCATCATCAAATTTATCATCATCAACCTCTGAACCTGTAAACCAGTCCCAATTACATGTTGTCCTTTATAAGAGTTGCTTTGGTTACGGTGTCTCTTTACAGCAATGGAAACCCTAACTACAACACCAGCCACAGGGAACAGTCTTTTATTAACCAATCAGGGATTATTGGGGAGCAATCTTTACAATACATTGGTTAATACAGTGCCCCAACATCAGGCTATAGTCTAGTGAGGGGCACAGAACTCAGCTTCTGAATACACAGTACACAAGATGAACCCCACCAATCAGTGCTAACCCTGACATCCTGAGTTCAGTCCCCAGAACCTACATGGTAGAAGGAAGAGATGAGTCCCACTGTTGTCCTCTGAACTACCATTTGCAGGTAATGGAATGTGCGTGCTCTTTTCCCTCCATATACATGAATACTTTTTTTTTTTTTGTTTTGGTTTGGTTTTTGTTTTAAGACAAGGTTTCTCTGTGTAACTCTGACTGTCCTGGAACTAAGCTCTGTACACCAAGCTGGCCTCAAACTTGGAGACACACCTGCTTCTGCCTCCTGAGTGTTAGGATTGATTTGTGTGCCACCTCAGCCGCACATGAGTTACAACTTAGAATATATAACATTCACTACGCTATTCATGAGCAGCACCAACCTTTAAGATGTTACAGTGTCACTCTGCTTCTTAGAACATCTTGGATTAAAGAATCTGATCATATTGTAAGCCGAGTAGACTGCAAAGGGACCACAGCTGGCAGACACTGCTGGTGTCATGCACAGGCCATAACTTCATTGAGATAGTCTAGTGTGAGACATTACCCAGCACTCAGGCATCTGCTTCCAAGGAATGTACATGTCATACACCAGCACACCTTTATCTGTAATACTGAAGGCCATTAAAAGTGAATGCTGGCCAGCCTGGTGCACAGCTTGAATCCCAGCACTTAGGAGGCAGAGGGGCTCTGTATGTTTAAGGTCAGCCAGAAAGACCCTGTCTCAGAGAAGAAACCAATAAAAAGTTCACAAACATAGAAAGGTCCATCTTTGGAGTTTGGGAGGCTGCCTTCTGACATAGATCCCTCCGCAGTCTGAATGTGTTTAAGGTCACAGCATGTGCTCAGGGTTGCACATTGTTCAGGGCTGCATCACGTTCATTAACTACACTACTCAACCTCAGTCAGTCACTTAGGAATGTAAGGCCAGGGGCTGGAGAGATGGGACTTCCAGAGGACTTGAGTCAGAATCTCATTATCCAACATGGTGACTCATAAACATCTGTAACTCCACTTTTAGGAGAACTGACATTCTGGGCACTAGGCACACATGGTGCACAGACAAACAATCAGGAAACACACACACACGTGTAAAATAAAAATATTTTTAAAATTATGTCCTTATTTTTTAAGAAAAAGAGACTAAGCTCTGGCCACTCAGTGGGGATCAGTACTGCTCTGAAGACACACAAGCCCGCTCACTTGCTTCATTTTGCACAGCTATGCGCTGTTGAGAAACACATTGTTGCTGAAATATTCTGGATTATAGAAAGAATATCTTCCATATGGTATGCATTCCCTGTCAATTAAAAAGCCTATGACTTAGGCAGGGAATAAAATTGGGACATCCAGGAGGCAGAGAGGGTTCTGGGAGAGAGCCAGGTGGTGGGGGAGGAGGGGGGCAGAAGATGTGATGAGAAGGATGCATGGTACCTGAGCACAGGTAACCAGCCATACAGCCGAACGTAAGCTAGAATAAATGGGATGGTTTAGTTGTATCCAGTCAGAGAAGAGCCTAGCTGTATGGGTAAGGTATTTGTGAATATATTTTGAGTGTGAGTCTTATTTCTGGGAGCATGAAGCCAGGAGATAGAACCAGGCCTAACATCTACACTGGACCTTCAGATTCCATAATGCTTAGTCAGTGCTCTATTGCTGTGAAGAGTCACCATGATCACAGCAACTCTTAGAAAGGGAAGGAAGCATTTAATTGGGGCTTGCTTACAGTTTCAGGGGTTGAGTCCATTTGATCGAAACAAAACTATCTGGCAGAAAGATGAGTATTACTGTGTTCCCGAGGCTGGCACAAGGAGGGAGCATGGTAGCATGTGGGCTGACAGTAACTGAGAGTTCTATATCTGGATCTACATACACCAGGAACACTTGAAACCCCCAATGACACACTTCCTCCAACAAAGTCATACCTACTGTAACAAAGCCACACCGCCTAATCCTTGTCAAATAGTGCCACTCCCTCGTAACCAAACATTCAAATCTATGAGTCTATAGGGGCGTTTCTATTCAAACAACCATACCAGATCTATTTCTAATACTTCACCCCAGTAGAAAAGAAATGAAGGTTCTTAAACCAACTCATAGGATGAAAAAGCAGCATGGTAAGGTTTCATTTCCAAAAAGTGGGGATGCACACTTTCTACAGTGAGGTCTGCAGAGGGTTGCCAGGGAGAAGGCGAGGGGCAGTTAATATATTCAGTTTACTCTATGTCAGACTCTCTTGTCAGACTTGTGTGGGAGTGTGTTAATGTGAAAGCCTGAGGTCAACATCAGATGTGTTGTGTGACACTATTCCCTGGAAAGACATGAATAAAACAAATCTACTCGCTCCAGAGAAGGAACCAATGGCAGATCAAAGTGTGGGTACCACCAAAGTCCAACTCGGTGAACCAATTATTGTTATTGGGATTACTTAGAGGAATATGAGGGAGGGGTTATTTACGGGAACAAAATTGACTCAAAAGTGACAGCATTGCCCGAGTCCATTCCTGCATGGGTGACAGCTCATAAAAGCTGGAAATCTGGAGCACACTGCAAGCAGTTAGACATCTAACAGGTCGGAACGCATTCTTTCCAGGTGGCTCGGCTGCTGTTTTTTAAAGGCAGTTTGGCCGGGCAGTGGTGGCGCACGCCTTTAATCCCAGCACTTGGGAGGCAGAGGCAGGCAGATTTCTGAGTTCGAGGCCAGCCTGGTCTACAGAGTCAGTTCCAGGACAGCCAGGGCTACACAGAGAAACCCTGTCTCAAAAAAAAAAAAAAAAACCCAAAAAAATAAAATAAAATAAAAATAATAAAGGCAGTTTGGCTGGTAGCTGCCTCTGCCAGGTGTTACAGCCTGCAGGCAGTCCAGATATCCAGACATGAGCTCAAGGTGGGTTACTGGAGTTAGATAAGAGTCAGCATTATTCAAGAACTTGTGATATTGGTTCCCATCTGCTGGAAAAGTGTGGGCTTAGATTTTTCAAACCCTACTTTTTATAATGGTTCTCAAATGCTTTAACCTCCTGTCTAGCCCACCACCTACCAGAAGTGGTGGAAAAGAAAGGTTATTAGTATACAGGGGAAATGGACCTGATTAGAAAACATTATTTGGAGCAAATCCAATCTGCATTGTCAGAAAATCAGCAGTTCAGTTCACAGGGATCACCGGCAACAGCTTGTGAACTCGCAAACACTTCACACAAACACCAGCAGTCCAGTACTGTCAGGGAAGCAAACACGAATCAGCACTGGCGGCCGGACCTCACAGGAACAGCCAGGCTCAGACAAATCAGCACAAGTCAGTGGAGTGACCAGGACCAGAAGGGACACCAGGAGAAGTTCTCTGTTGTGTGCTTCTCTCAATGAAGTGAAGATCAATGAAACCAAAGAATGAAGCGTTGCAAAGCTAGCTATGCAAGCTTCCTGTCACTGTACAGAGTCCTATTTATACTCACTCCAAACATCACATGTCCAACCATGGGTCTGTCTTAGCAAAACACCACATGAGTCTGTATCGGCTGATATTCCTCTGTCAATTGGCCAGAGTCTGAGGAAGTGGCACCACCAGAAGGTTTTTGGTGCATTTCTCTCTACGGAGTCACAACAAATAGAGCTCAGCAATGCAATGTAAAGCAGAGCAATACAGGTGTGTCATTAGCAAGCAATCCTTCATCACGAGGCTTTTTCACATACTTTAGAAAAAATCCTTTCACCTGTATCTGCTTCATTGAAATGTTCTTTGACATAACTGACTTTCCAAAGAAACCTGAAATTTCCTCTTCAAAACAGAGTAATTTCCCTTACCTCTGGCAGAAGGGACAAATTGCTACCTCTGATTGCATATCAAAACCCACGCTGGCTCTAGGCTCCCTCAGTATACAAGTACCTGTTTTATACTTTAAAGCTAAGACAGAATCCTAGCCTTCTCACCTCCCAGGATTCCCTCTTCCTAGATACCTGTTTGTTCTCTTTATAGCAAGGGTTTTACTCCCCCCATATTCTTACTTCTCTCTCTCTCTCTCTCTCTCTCTCTCCACACTTACTCTCATTATTTTACTCTCTCACACTGTACCCTGTTCTCTATCTCTTGCTATCCTACAATCTCCAGCATTCTCTCCCACTTCCCCACTTCCTTTGCCCCAGCCATGTCCAGTCGCTGGCCATATTCAGCTGCTTCTCCCTCTGCTCTGGACTCTTCCAGATATCTCTGGCTGTTCTCTCTCTCATGTCTACCATAAAATCTTTAATCATATCATGGAGTAATTTTTGGCAATTTCTTTATTGCACCCACTCACATACAGCTGTGCTGGAGCCAGTGGGCAGAAGTCAAAGGGTCCCTGAGTGGGGATTGAGGATTAAAGAGGAAAACAAAGAAGACATGGAGACAAGAGACAGTTTGAAGAGGGCTGTCAGTGAATACTGCAGTCCGGAGTTTACTGAGTACGGCCTTTTTATACCCCACAGTGCTGTGGGAAGCAAAACTACAGGGTAGCAGAAACAATTGCTGACATTTACACAGGATATCTGTTCTTATCCAGGCTTCACTGTTCCTTCCACCAAGGTCAATAGGACGTTCAACCCTTTGCCTTGAGCCTCAAGTTTATCTCTTCCCAATGTTCCATGTGTCAGCAGGCCAGGAGATCTGCCTGCCTGCAAAACATCCTGCCAGACCAGCAAACCCTGACCTGCCTTGACCCTGCATAGCAGGCAGGCTTTTACTCTGCTTCAGAAGCAGGCGAATGGCTCCTGACACATCTGGTGCCAAACACCAGGAAGGGTGCACAGTAGACACCTCTCCAAGGGGTCCCGCTCTTACAGGTAGCTCACCAGAGATAACTCACTCAGACACAATTTATAGTCAACTGAAAGTCTTTATTCTAGCCAGCTGAGATTACACGCAGATTATTCTGGAATCTAAGTCTAGTCCTAAGTGTTCAGAACACAGGAATTTTGAAGGCAAAAAATTATATCTTGGCTTCTTACTAGGCAGCTGCAGAAGCAAACAGTTTACCAGAAGCTAAATTAAGCAGCTAGCTGGAGGGGCTTCCACACAAACAGGCAGTTTAACAGAAGCCAAAATAAGTTAGCTAGGACAACCTGACCTTGAGTTCCTAGAATAGAGTTGGGTAATTTTCCATGGTATTCTTCATGAAGGAGATCAAGCTCTAGTTAAACTTGAAATGGCCTCAGTGGGGCTGGAGAGATAGCTCGGTGGTTCAGAGCACTGATTGCTCTTCCAGAGATCCTGAGTTCAAATGGCTCACAACCATCTGTAATGGGGATCTGATGCCCTCTTCTGGTATGTCTGAAGACTGCAACAGTGTACTCACATTTATAAAAGAAAGAAAGAGAGAGAGAGAGAGAGAGAGAGAGAGAGAGAGGGCCTCAGCAAGAATACAAGATAGTGGAACCTCTTCTCTGTCTTACTCTGTTACATGGCCTTCTGCTGATTTGACTCTTCTAAGGTGTAAGTGTTGCAGTTCTGTAGGGAAAAGCTTCCCTTATAGAAGTTCTGCTCCAGCTGCTAGGAAAGTTTTCCCAATACAAGTGTAACAGCCCTGCTTAGTCTGGGGAAAGATTCCCCAGCAGAAGTTTTACTATTCTGCTCCAAGAGGGATCCTGGCAGTCGGGAGCCAAGAAGAATCACAAAGTCACACCACACAGCAAACTTCACACAAGAGATTTATCGGGAGGGGGAAAACCCAGGCTGCCTCTGCTAGTGGGAGAAGCAGCAGAGAACTAGGCAGAATGCAGGGTTTATGTAGGGTTTCTCAGGGTGGAGAGCTTTCCAGAATGGCCTGGGAATGGAAGGTTTGTGTGGTTTGATCATTGGAGCAAGCTCAGAGATTGGTGAGATTTTTTTTTTCTTGTAGTAGCCTGGCCACTAGCCCACCTCAGGGCTGGAATTGCTCTTACAAAAATTAGCCATTATAGCTGTTAGGAAAGTCTGGGGGCCAGGTATGGCTCCTCAATGGGGGCCTGGCCACTTTCCTGCCTTAAGGGTTTACAAAGTCTACAAAATATACAAAAGATACAAACTTTATTTACAAAGTTTATATTGGGAGTCCCTGCCACCTGAGTTGGTGTGAAAAGCCAAGATAAAGTTTGGATCATTTGTTTCTGTTGGCTTTTGCCACCCACCATTTTCAACTTGGAATTTTAAAGTCCATCTATTTAGCTGCTTTCTCTCTCCACCTGCTCTAACCACTGGCATCTCCTGGCTTACTTGAGTTCACCTTAGAGTTTCTGCCTGTCTTCTTGGATTTCTGGAGTCTACAACTGCTACAAAAGTCACGCCTGTGGGTCAGGAAGCTTCTCACTCTACCGGACAATTACCATTGGGGATGGGAAGCCTCTCCTTTGTAATTTGGACTCTGACAAGACTCCTGGTTCACTTGGCTTAGAGACACCCAGACTGAATTCTTGCCAAAGGATACTCACTACTTTCTCTCCTATCCTTGCTTTCTCTCCCATCTGCTCCCCCTTTCCTAACGTCTTTCCCAACTCCTCCTTGCTCTGCTCTTGGATCCCTCCCTGTAAGTGTTACAGCTCAGATGGAAAGGTAGCCTGACAATCAGGAGCCAAGGAATAACACAAAGTAACCCTGCACAACAAACCTCACACAAGAGATTTATTGGGAGGAAAAAAACCAGGGGGTTGACTGGCAAGAAGTTGCAGAGAACCAATCAAAACACAGAGTTTATAGAAGGTTTCTTGAAGTGGTAGGGAGATGGAGTTTTCATGGGTGGCCTGGGATTGGAAGAATTATGTGGCCTGATTGTAGACAGAATCTCTGTGTATTGTGTGGAAGCATCACCTGTCGATAAATGCTGATTGCTCAATAACTTGAGGCAGGAAATAAAAGGTGGGAGTTCAGGAAGATAGAAAGAGGAATTCTGGTGTAGGAAGAGATTTGCCTTAAAGGCTGAGTGAGACAGTTGCATAATACTGAGAAGTAACCAACCGGATATAGAATAGAATAAATTGTGTAAGTGAGTTACAAGCTAGCAGGAACAAGTCAAAGCTTTGGCCTAGTCAATTATTTGTAAATAATTCGATCTCAGAGTCATTATTTCAGGAACTTGAGCGTTGGTGGAAAAGCTTTCACTTACAAATGTGTCCACTTTCAGACATAGAGTTTAAGCTTGGGAAAGTCCTACGTAAAATATGCAAATAAACACTTCCCGGAGCAGTTTCTGTCTCTTTTAAGAGGAGGTCTGTGACTCAGCGGCCAGAGCTGCCCCTGTAATCTCTTTCATACCTGAGCCGAGGGCACAGGAGATGTGGCTTCTCCCAGGCTTCTCCCATGGTTCCAGAGAAAAGTCAAAAAGTGCACCAGAGAGAGCTAGATGGCCCAGTTTGGTGCCTGGCAACCGGAAGGCGAGAGCCAGCCGGCTGCTGAGTTAACCGAGTGGAGTTGAGCCGCCCGAGGAGACTGCAGATTTTCCCGGAGCTGCAATGGGACTAAAAAGCCCCGAACTTCAAAACTGGAAAAGTATTAAATTTAAAAACAGTAAAAAAGAAAAGAAACCAGGTATATATAATCACTAAAATAGTTTAAAATTTGTAAAATAAAGTCCTTAGAGAATTAAATAAATTTAAAGAAATAAGGCACATAAAGATGAGAGGTATAAGGAAACAGTTTTTGGACTCTATATAAGGCAATTTTAAAGGGTTTTAAGGATAGAAACAAAGGAGAGAGAGAGATAAGTGACATAGTTGGAACTGACACATTACCAATTATGATTACTATTACATTGGTAATCTTATTTTAATCCTGATAGCCAAGATGACTTCTTATGCTTTTTCAAAGAAACGAGTTTTAGAGAGCAGTGGTGGTGCACACATTTAATCCCGGCACTTGGGAGGCAGAGGCAGGCGGATTTCTGAGTTCTAGGCCAGCCTGGTCTACAGAGTGAGTTCCAGGACAGCCAGGGCTACACAGAGAAACCCTGTCTCAAAAAACCAAAAAAAAAAAAAAAAAAGAGCAAAGGTTTGAAGAAAGATTTTTCTATTACTTGGCAACAAGCCATACTCAGGATTTCAATGAGCCACTGCTTTACTTTTTGAAAAGGTTGATTTGATAATTACACATTAATTAGAATTTATGGAAAATACGGGACTACCTATACAAATTAGGACTGACAATGTTCCAGCTTGTGTCTACAAAAAAGTGAAGTAAGGTTTTGCATATTATAATATAAAGCATAGGGGCTGAAGAGATGGCTCAGCGGTTAAGAGCACTGACTGCTCTTCCAAAGGTCCTGAGTTCAAATCCCAGCCACCACATGGTGGCTCACAACCATCTCACAACAAGATCTGACGCCTTCTTCTGATGTGTTTGAAGACAGTAACACTGTACTCACATACATAAATTAAATAAATAAATCTTTAAAAAAATAATATAAAGCATATTATGGGTTTACCACATAATCCTACAGGACATTCATTGTAGAGAGATCTAATCATACTTTAGAGAAGATGCTAAAGAAACTAAAAAGGGTAACAAAAACCCCAGAGATAGATTCCATAGTACTTTATTAACTTTAAATTTTGTGAATGCTAATGAACAAGAACCAACAGTTGCTGAGAGACAGTGGATTATGGAAGATATTGCTGAGCTAAAGCAGCCTGTTTATATTAAGGATGTCCTAACTTCAAAATGGAGGAAAGGAAATGTTACATGCAGGGAGAGACTTTATGTTTGTTCCCACAGGGTGGGCCGGGAAGCTGTGGATTCCTTCTAAATTGATAAAAATCAGATTTGACAGAGGAAGACGCTTTGAAGATCTTGGCTGCAGACAGAAAGAAAGAAATCAAGAAGAACTAATCAGGTAAACTATATGCTGATGCCCCTATATGGGAACCACCCTGGGACTAGCTCAGACATGAAAATATCTCCAGCCAGAACGTTAGCTATGCGTAGCTAATAAATCTTGTTTGCTACAGAATCCTCATGACTTATCATCCTTTCAAATGGCATAGATAAAAATTTATATTACAGTTTGGTTGTCTAATCCAAACTAACTTATAAAGAAAGACAGATGCCGCCGGGCGATGGTGGCGCACGCCTTTAATCCCAGCACTTGGGAGGCAGAGGCAGGAGGATTTCTGAGTTCGAGGCCAGCCTGGTCTACAGAGTGAGTTCCAGGCCAGCCAGGGCTACACAGAGAAACCCTGTCTCGAAAAACCAAAAAAAAAAAAAAAAAAAAAAGACATAGACTAAGAAAGACAGATGCCTTACCTGCTTGAACAGAGAGCACACTGCACATTCCACACATATGGTACTGCAGAAATGTATTACCTGTGAAAGTTTATATGCTTACAGACACCAATGAAGTCAATGCAGCTCTGACAAGATTCACCCTTGGACATGCTGATACACTGAGACATATTTGTTCCAGCAAACTGCTTGATCCTACCTCAGACTGACTCAACATTTTTTCCTCAAAAATCTATTTCTGGGACCAATTCAAAATGGCTAACTAGATTGTCCAGCATTACAGGACGTCAGTTAAGATCTGAACTTTCTCAGCATGAATAGGGAGGACAACAAATGCTACAGCTAGCATTTTTAAATGGTTCAGTATTTTTTTTGTTGGTTTTTCGAGGCAGGGTTTCTCTGTGTAGCCCTGGCTGTCCTGGAACTCACTTTGTAGACCAGGCTGGCCTCGAACTCAGAAATCCTCCTGCCTCTGCCTCCCAAGTGCTGGGATTAAAGGCGTGAGCCACCACTGCCTGGCAGCTAGCATTTTTAAGACTGACCAATACTCAAAAACTTTTTTGGTGTAGAAAGAATATATTGTGTATTGTATGAATGCATCACCATTAAAAATATTAAATAACATTAATTAAAAATTTAACTAAATTAATTAAAATTCTAATTTAATTAATTAAACTAATTTAATTAATTTAAAACCTGAGTAGAATAGAAGGTGAGACATCCAGAAGGCAGAATAAATTCTGGAATAGAGCCAGGGCAAGAGATTTGCCCAAGAAGATGTAATAAAACAGATGAATGGTACCTGCGCATAGGTAATGAGCCATGCGGCAGAATGGAGATCAGGATAAATGGGTTATCTTAAGTTAAGATTCTAGTCAGAGAAGAGCCTAGCTATATAACCAAGGTATTTATGAATATATTTTGAGTCTGCTTCCCTGGGAATGTGGAGCTGGGAGGAAGAACCAGACCTAACTTCAACAAATGGGGCCCAACTTGCAGCAATTAGAACCCAAACTTACATCCTGAAAAGGCCCAGTGGGGAAAGTCAGGCTAGCTGGACAAGAAGCCTGGTCTACTAGGAGAAACAAACAAACAAAAAAGGCTGGAGAGAGGGCTTAGCGGTTAAGAGCACTGACCGCTCTTCCGAAGGTCTTGAGTTCAAATCCCAGCAACCACATGGTGGCTCACAACCATCCATAATGAAATCTTATGCCCTCTTGGGAAGTGTCCAAAGACAGCTACAGTGTGCTTACATATAATAAATAAATAAATAGGAACCATATCGGACTAAAGCCTGGGGTCACAATAGCTGTGGCTTCTCTCCCAAGAGCAGCACATTTCCAAGTAAGCTAGAAAGAGCTCACTTTGACGCCACGGCCTGAAGAAGTGCAGAAGCACGGTGGTTGGAAAGTCCTGGCCAGGACTGGCATTTGGCAGGACCAGGGACCTTGACTATCTGAATGGCAAGGCCTGGGCTAGCAACAGCACAAGGTACAAATAAAAAGCCCCAGGTGTCTGCACTGCTAAAGAATTTAATTTAAAATTGGTAAATTAAAGTCCTTGGGTAGAAGTTTTGAGATTAAAAAACAAAAATGTTTTCTATATTTGGGATGGAGGGAAGCACAATGACATATGGCATCTGGATTCCTTCCATATGATCTTGCTTTGCTTATTAGCATGCAAATAGCTGTTTTTCAATGATTACAGTTTTGTATGCCATCTTTGGGAGAGATCAGAAGGACACAGACTTGGAGAAAGATGAGACTAAGAAATTAGATACTTGATTAGAGACTATAAAACAGAGGTTGAAAGAATCTTTGAATCAAAATAGAAATCCAATCTCAAACATACAATAACATCAAATACATAGTTCTAGACTGGAAGGTTCCACAGGGACTTGAGAAATTAGGATGGCAGCCTACAGAGATACAGCATGCTAAGAATCCAGATCTTGATTGTTGATGCTAACTTAAAGGAATGCCACACAATGGGTTGAGTGTTTCATTTTATAGGGTTTGGAGAACTGAGATATGTACACGTGTTGACACATCACACAGAGGACACGTTTGGAGTTCCAGTGGGCTTTTACCTCAAGTTCTGAGGGAGATGATTCTGAGACGGCACATTTATTAGAGATAATGACTGTCTTTAAAATGCCTTTGCAAATTAAACTGATGATGCTCAGGCACACACATCCACAAGAATATAACACTATTTACACATTATGACATAAAACCCTTGTAGATATACCTTATAGTCCTCCAGGTCAAGACATTATAGGACGATCTAACAAGACTTTGAAGGAAATTCTCATAAAACAGAAGGGGGATATGGTATCTCCCACAGATGATTTAAAATGTGCTTTGTTAACTTTAAGCTTTTAAAAGTCAATGAAATAAATAGCACAAATGCTAAGAAACACTGGATTTTAGAAAGAATTGCTGAATTAGATCAGGCCATAGAAGTCCTAACTCCAAAATAAAAGAAAGGAGGAGAGACCATTTTACATATGTCTTCCATCCAAATTACTGGAAATAAGATTTGACTAGGGAAGACCTCCTGAAGATCTCAGCTACAGACAAGGAGAAAATCAAAAGGACCAAGATAGGTAATGTATATGCTGGTATCTCTATTTGGGAACAATTCTAAAACTGACTGGAACATAAAAATGTCTCCAGCCAAAACTTGCTGTGCATGCCTGATAAGTCTTCCTGGCTACGGAACTCTCATTCCTTATTTTCACATGCCGCCTGCTCAGATGAAAGTGGACGGTCATCTCTGGCTGAACTTTACAGCTTGCACATTCCATACATTGTTGACACAGAACTATGTATTACTTGTAAGAAAGTATGTTTTCAGAAAACAGCAACCAAAGAAGTAGCCCTAACAAGACACCCGTGAGGATGTTGGAATGCCGGATCCTGCCTCAGACAGCTTCGACGGCATTCCTTAGAAGACTTGCTCCCCGGACAACTTCAAAATAGTTAGCTTACTTGGTCCAGCCTTACAGACTGGTCCAGCCAGGGCTTCACTTAAGCCTGAACTTACTCAGCACATAGATACTGGACAACAAATGCTATAGTTAGCTTTATTAAGACTAATCATTTTTCCAATTTTCTTGGGTCCCCCCAAAGGAATTCTATATCCAAAATCAGAGGGAAGCAATTATAATAATACTGTTGTCATAGTGTCTTAAGTTGGAGTGGATGGTTTTGGTCATTTTATGAGTTACAGATAAATTGTCATTTAAGGAAATGGTTATAAACACAGTTATGGTCTTGGCCAGGGAGGAAAGAAAAGAGGGGGTCTTAGACTCAGGGATTTCTCTTTCCTTTCCTTTCCTTTTCCTTATCATTCTTTCTTTTTTAGATAAAAAGAAGGATGTTGAAAAGGAAAAGGGGAAATTTAGAATTATATAGAAATAATAGAATAAAAGGATAGATTATAGAATCTACTCTTTAACTTAGATCTATTGCTATTCTCAAACTTATTTTTGTTTACATTGACATGGATTATTGTATATTGATACAGGTTTAAGGTTTTCATTGGTATGTTTTTGTATAGTGATACAAAATTTAAGATTCATTTTGTTACAACATACTGTAGGTATGTTTCAACTCTTGCATAGGTATTATGCCTATGCACCTTATTTAAAAAACACAAGGTTTAGTCTCAGTTCTTTTGATAGATGCTATTTCAAACTGTTAGGGATGGTTGAGAAATGTAAGTTAGTGGTCAGACAGTCAAACTCATGGTCATGTCAGATACTAGCCTGGATTACCACTGTCTTAGTCATGGTTTCTATTCCTGCACAAACATCATGACCAAGAAGCAAGTTGGGGAGGAGAGGGTTTATTCAGCTTACATTTTCACACTGCTGTTCATCACCAAAGGAAGTCAGGACTGGAAACTCACACAGGGCAGGAAGCAGGAGCTGATGCAGAGGCCATGGAGGGATGTTTCTTACTGGCTTGCTTCCCCTGACTTGCTCAGCCTGCTCTCTTATAGAACCCAAGACTACCAGCCCAGAGATGGTACCACCCACAAGGGGCCCTCCCCTCTTTATTATCAACTGAGAAAATGCCTTACAGCTGGATCTCATGGAGGCACTTCCTCACCTGAAGCTCCTTTCTCTGTGATAACTCCAGCTTGTGTCAAGTTGACACACAAAACCAGCTAATACAACCACAAAAATATACATCCTTTGTAATTACAACACATCATAAGTAACTAGGAGAAGACAATGTTTGTTCAGATATGCTATGAATAGATGGTTTTCAAAAAGACCCGAGACTCACAGAACATTGTAACTTTAATTTTTTCAAACGCCTATTTTTAATGATGGTTCTTAAACACTTTAACCTAACTTATAGCCCACCACCCACTGGAGGTAGTGGAAAAGAAAGGATATGAGGCCTGGGGTGGGGGTGAAGTGGACCTGTTTAGAAAGGTTCTTTAGAGCAACTCACATCTGTATTGTCTGGAAATCAGCAGTTCAGGTCAGCAGCAGCAACTCCATCCACTTGCAAACACTTCACGGATACATCAGTAGTTCAGGTTGGCATCGTTGGGATAGAAAACACAAATCAGCAGTGGTGTCACTACCTAGCAGAGACAACCAAGCTTCAGCCTTGGCACAAGTCAGCAGGAGGGACCCAGAGGGATGGCAGAAGTTCTTGGCTGTGCCTCTCTCAGGAAAGAGAAGATCAGCAAAGACTGGAGACCCACAAGTGTTCCACAGCTAGCTCTAGCCAAGCTCAGCCTCTGTCACTGCCTGTGGAGTCCTATTTACATCCCCCAAACATAACATGCCCTCCACGATCTTGCCTCGGCACCTGTCTTACCTCAGTTGATGTCACCCTGCCAATCAGCCCAAGTCTGCAGAAACATCAAGAAACTGCAGCATGCCACCAGAAGTTCTTAGGTGCATTTCTCTCTATGGAGTCCTGACAAATGCAGCTCAACTACACAGTGTAAGGTGGACCAATATATGTGGGTCCTTAGTGAAGAATCCTTCATCACGTGTCCTTTCACAGGCTTGCTTTATCAGAACATCCTCTCTCTCATCTTTGGAAAGTTGGTTTGCTTCAGCCAAACATTCCTTCATGAGTCTGCCTTAGTCTTTCACCTGTGTCCACTTCCGGAAAACACTCCCTCACATGTTTGCCTCAGCAAAACACCATCCAACCGACTTTCCAAAGTGTTTCCACTTCAGAATATGGCATTTAAAGATATTTTTATTAACTTACAGCTTTTGGACCTTGAGACATGTCATCTCCTGGCAGCACCCCATTCAACTTGTGTAGGCATCTATTTTTTTTATAACTTACTTTAATAAAGGTTCAACCTTCCCACCACCCACCAGAGGTAATGGAAAAGAAAGGTTATTAGGATACAGAGGAGGGGACCTGTTTAGAAATAGTTCTTTGGGGCGATTCCAATCTTCTCATTGTTCTCAGTACAGTCCACTAGCAAACACCAAACATGAATCAGCAGCTGCAGTCCAGTCCACCACACATGAATCAGCAAGGGCAGTTTAATCCACAAGAAATCACAAAGTTTGCCAATTGGTCTTAGCCCGAGTCTGCTGAAGTGGCAAGTAGCTACAGGAATCTCATGAGAAGTTCTTTGGTGAGTTTCTCTCTATGAAGTCACCACAAGTGAAGTTCGGCAATGCAATGTAAGGTGAACCAATACATGTGTGTCGTCAGCAAAGACTATCGAGGTGGAGCAAGACAAACCAATGCCCTCATTCCTACTGCCTGTGGGGTCATATTTATATTCTTTCTAAATATCACACATTCTTTCATGTGTCTGCTAGAGTAAAACATATTTCGCCTGTGTGCCCCAGCAAAACATCATTGACATAACGACTTTCCAAAGAGACCAGAAATTCCCACTTCAGACTTGGAAGAAGATGAGCATCAAAGGACCTCCATTTGGACATGGCTTCATTTCTGTTAAGTCACTAGGCAACGAAAATGCCCTAACTTCATCTGCAGACAGAATGCTGTCCAGAAAGGACAAACAGATGCAGGGAAGTCAACTGCTGGACTCTACCAACACAGGGCAAGCAGGTTCTTCATAATTACTGCTTCACAAATAATGTCTGTCAGATATTCTGGGACAGAGGCTGAAGATGATACTCCAACATTTTAGAGAATATTGGGGACTGCCCAGGCAGGCAGCTGTCTCTGTCATTTCTATAATTTTTGGAAGCTGTGCCCCTGCACTTTCTACATACGCAAGTAATATTTATTCCTTTTCATGTCTCTGATGGGGTTGAAGACTAGATAGATATGTATTACTATAAGCTAAAATTGTTTAGGATTTAAGATGATGTTCTATATCTAAAAAGATGTTTTTAGATTGATAATCCAAGATAGGATAGATAATAGAATTTTTTCCTCAATTGCCAAATACTATGGACTGAAAATTGTTAATGTATATCATACCATATCCTTTCATAATTACTATAATTATATTCAATTTATATTTGAAAGAAAAAGAACCTTTTATTGGACTAAAAAGAGGAATTGTAGAGAGACTATCTTGTGTATTGTATGGCCGCATCACCTGTCAATTAAAATCCTACAGTCTATAGGAAAGGATAGAATAGAAGGAGGCAGAAAGAATTCTGGGGTAGAGTTAAGGTGAGAGATTTGCCCGAGAAAATGTAACGAGATGTTCGCATGGTACCTGAGAACAGGCAATCAGCCACGTGGCAGAATGTAGATTAGAATAAATAGGATAATGTAAGTTTTGATCTAATTAGAGGAAAGTCTAGCTATATGGTCAAAGTATTTATAAATATATTTTGAGTCTGAGCAATATTTTTGAGAGCATGGGGCTGGGAGGAAGAACTAGACCTAACTTCTACATTTGGGGGGCTGGAGAGATGGCTCAGTGGTTAAGAGCACCGACTGCTCTTCCAGAGGTCCTGAGTTCAAATCCCAGCAATCACATGGTGGCTCACAACCATCTGTAATGAGATCTGATGCCCTCTTCTGGTGTGTCTGAAGACAGCCACAGTGTACTTACATATAATAAATAAATAAACCTTAAAAAAAGAAAGAAATAAAAAAAAAACTTCTACATTTGGGGAGTTCCCCCAAAAGGAAAATAATTCCCCAAATCAGCAGGAAGCAGTTTTAAGAGAGCAATGGCCCCATTCCCAAAAGGCAGAAGGAATTGATTTTGGTCATTTGATGGGTTTGTCGTCATTAAGGGGGGAATTGGTTGCAAGTTGTTAATGGTCTTGGTCAGGGAGGAAACAAAGTTGGATTCAGGGATTTATTTTTCCTTTCTTTTTCTTTCCTCTCTCCTTTCTCTCCTTTGATGCTCATCATCTTCTTCAAAGTCTGAAGTGGGAACTTCTGGTTTCTTTGGAAAGTCAGTTAGAAAGAAAGTGTTAGAAGGAAAAGGGAAAAGAATGTTTAAAGAACAGGGGAGGGATATAGGAATAATACAGGAATAATAGAAATGAAGGATAGATTATTGAATCTGCTCTCTATCTATAGAACTACTACTAGCCAGAAACCTTACATTGGTATATACTTTTGTATATTGATACAAAAATAAGGTTATATTTCAATACAATATACTATGCATATATGTTCTAGTTATTTTTTAAGGTACCAAACATGCAATTCATTTAAAAATGCAATTCTTGATCTAGTTCTTGAAAGCTATTACAGACTGTCTAAGATATTTAAGAAATGCAAGTTAATAGTTAATCAAACTTATGGTCATGTTAGATACTAGTCTAGTTTATTACAGAAATATGATTCCAAGGTAGAACAGATATTAAATAACTAGAAATGAGCAACAACTGCGTATTCAGATATACTATGGATAGATAGATGGTCTTCAAAAACCTCTGAGATCTAAAAAAAATGGCATCTAAAGATGTTTTGTCATTTAAAGGCCTGTTTTGACAATGAGACAGATCTGCTCCTTGTGGCACCGCCATTCTCTTCAAAGCAGATGACAAGCATTGAAGAACCTCCATGTGGAGTTTGTGTCACATGTGGCAAGCTAGCCGCTGGGCAAGAAACTGCTCTTACTTCAACTGTAGAGAGAATGCTGTCCAAACTGGACAAATGGGATGCAGGGAAGTTGACTGTTGAGCTTTGCCAAAAAAGAGTAAGCAGTCCTTCATAATTATTGCTTCACAGAAAAGTCTGTCAGATATTCTGGGCCAGAAGGTTGAAGATGATGCTCCAATGACACAAATTTGGGGGACTATCCAGGTATCTAGCTTTCTCTCATTTCTATAATTTTGGAAGCTGATTGCCTGCACTTCCCACATACGCAGGTAATATTTGTTCCTTCTCGGGCATCTTTAATTCTTCTTTGCTCTCTTACTGTTTTTTTTTAATTGTTGATTTTACCAAATAAAGATTCAGAAGCCAGACACTGTGGTGAAATCCTTCTAGTTCAGAGAGGCAGAAAAAGCACCCAGCTCACTTTCTTCCTCAACCAATGTCCAGGAAGGAAAATAAAACAAAACAAAAACAAAACAAACTCGCCTTCTTCTCTTCTCCACACTGTCTTAAATACCTTTCAACTCAAAGACCCTCCTTTCTCTTTCATGGGTTTTCTTATGTTCACTCCCTTCAACTGGTTGCTTGTTTCTCCTCTTTTTTTTCTTTTATTGGATATTTTATTTACTTACATTTCAAATGTTATCCCCTTTCCCGGTTTCCCCTACAGAAATCCCCTATCACATCCCCCCTCCCCATGCCCACCCACTCACCCATCCACTCCTGCCTCCCTGCCCTGGCATTCCCCTACATCGAGCCTTCACAGGACCAAGGGCCTCTCCTCCCACTGATGCCCAACAAGGCCATTCTCTGCTACATATGTGGCTGGAGTCATGGGTCACTCCATGTGTACTCTTTAGTTGGTGGTTTAGTCCCTGGGAGTTCTAGGGGGTCTGATTGGTTGATATTGTTCTTCCTATGGGGTTGAAAACCCCTTTACCTCCTTCAGTCCTTTATCTAACTCCTCCATTGGGGACCCTGTGCTCAGTCCAATGGATGGCTGTGAGCATCTGTCTTTGTAGTCAGGCTCTGGCAGATTCTCTTAGGAGACAGCTATATCAGGCTCCTGTCAGCAAGTGCTTCATGGCGTCTGCAATAGTGACTGGGGTTTGGTATCTGTATATGGGATGGATCCCCAGGTGGGGCAGTATCTGGATGGCCTTTCCTTCAGTCTCAGATCCACACTTTGTCTCCATATTTACTCCCTGAGTATTTTGTCCCCCCTTCTAAGAAGTACTATAGCATCCACACTTTGGTCTTCCTTATTCTTGATCTTCATGTGGTCTGTGAATTGTATCTTGGGTATTCCGAGCTTTTGGGCTCATTCCACTTATCAGTGAGTGCATACCATGTGTGTTCTTTTGTGACTGATTTACCTCACTCAAGATGATATTTTCTAGATCCATCCATTTTCCTAAGAATTTCATGAAGTCATTGTTTTTAATAGCTGAGTTCTTACTCCATTGTATAAATGTACCACATTTTCTGTATCCATTCCTCTGTTGAAGAACATCTGGGTTCTTTTCAGTTTCTAGCTGTTATAAATAAGGCTGTTTTGAACATAGTGGAGCATGTGTCCTTGTTATATGTTGGAGCATCTTCTGGGTATATGCCCAGGAGTGGGATAGCTAGGTCTTCAGGTAGTGCTATGTCCAATTTTCTGAGGAACCGCCAGACAGACTGGTTGAACCAGTTTGCAATCCCACCAACAATGGAGGAGTAATCCTCTTTCTCCACATCCTTGGCAGCATCTGCTGGCCCCTAAATTTTTGATCTTAGTCATTCTGACTGGTATAAGGTGGAGTCTCAGGGTTGTTTTGATTTGCATTTCCCTAATGACTAAGAATGTTGAACACTCTTTAGTTGTTTCTCAGCCATTTGATATTCTTTGATTAGCTCTGTACCCCATTTTTAATAGGGCTATTTGGTTCTCTGGAGTCTAACTTCTTGAGTTCTTTGTATATATTGGATATTAGCACTCTATTGGATGTAGGATTGGTAAAGATCTTTTCCCAATCTGGTGATTGCTGTTTTGTCCTATTGACAGTGTCCTATGCCCTTCAGAAGCTTTTCAATTTTGTGAGTTCCCGTTTGTCTATTGTTGATCTTAAAGCATAAGCCATTGGCGTTCTGTTCAGGAAAATTCCCCCTGTGCCCATGTGTTCGAGGTTCTTCCCCACTTTCTCTTCTGTTATTTTCTGTGTATCTGGTTTTATGTGGAGGTCTTGCTCCTCCTCTTGATTTATTTATTTCTTGTTTACAGAAAGCTCTTGGGTTAAAGTTGTGCGCTAGGACTGGACCCACAATAAACAGGTTTTTCCAGTTCACAACCTCGGGGTTCATAATGTGATCAAGTATTCTGCAACATTTTCTCCCTTTTCTCTAAATAAAAGATTTTCTCTAACATCAGTAAATTATATACTATCTGTTAAGAATTACATTCATAATGTCCAGTCCATTTGTATTTGGCAACCTTGGAGAAAGTACTATATTATCTTTCCTATCTTGGTGAGTCCAAAGTTCTGTACCTAAGTCACTTTCTATCAGAACTTAGATTTATCAACCTTAAACTTAGACCTTAAAATATTCTCTGAAATTCTAAATAGAGGTGCTTAATGTGAAACTATAACTATCTAGTCTACAACCCCATAAGAGACTTGAAAAGAATAAATATTACCTGAGTAAACAGGAAGTGCAGGGCAAGCAGCTTCCAAACTATAAAAATGCTGATTTCTCTGGCCCCCATATCTGGTTCCAATCTGCACATGGCCTTGTAATGCTTATTCTATGTATTTCCTGTCTCAAGTTTGTGTAAAAATTGCTCCCATTTATCCTCTGGCTTGTCAATAAAAGCTGAACAGCTAATGGCTGGGCAGAAGAGAGAATAGGGCTGGACTTCTGCCAGCCATGGGAAGCAGGGAGGAAGAGAAGAAGGGAAGAAGGGAGGAAGGGAGGAAAGGAGGGAGGGGGGGAGAGAGGAAAGGAGGGAGAGGGAAAGAGGGAGGGAGGGAGGGAGGGAGGGAGAGAGGGAGAGAGAGAGAGAGAGAGAGAGAGAGAGAGAGAGAGAGAGAGAGAGAGAGAGAGAGAGAGAGAGAGGTGAGAGAGGAGGGGGGAGGGACAGAGGATTTACCAGAAGGAAGGAGTCTGGGAGAGACATTTTGAAAAAACCATTTGAAGCCCAGAGAGCCAAACCAATACCAAAATGCAAGTATCTCAGGGATTTTGGCTGGGAGGTAGCCTGATTATTTTAGAGGATTAGAATAGAATATTAACTTCCCAGTTATTATGTTGTAAAGCTTTTTAAATAAATCTAATAGTCCCTGTCTCATTCATTTGGGAGCTAACCAGGGATAAAGAAAAACTGCCACTTTTAAAAAAATGTATTTACAGCATCTTGCATGAATTCCAAAGTGATGGCATCTAGGCTTTGAAGTAGTCTTTTGTAAATAGTGATTGTTGTCTGACAGTTGCTCTTCCAAAGGATTCACTAAGTCTTTGCATAACTTTGTCTCAAGATACACCTGATAAACCACTAGTCTCCCAGGGCTGAGAGTTGCTTAAGTAATAGTCCCTTTGGACAACCCCTAGATCAGATAAGAGGGTTTTGTATGCAGAAATTGACTTGCTAAAAGTGCCTTTCATGTAAGAATAAAGAGGCTCTGCAAAGCTCCTAGGTGTTTAGTCCTTGAGAAGCTGATCCCTCTGCTACTATGAAGCCTAAATTCATCCTTCAGCGTTTTCTTTCTTGATCAGTAACCCAGAATACCAGCAGCATGGGGTAGGTAGGCCAGCCATACCCTGTAACTGGTAGAGAATGAGGGATGCTGGGAGAACCCAGAGGTTCTAATTGCTTCTGTTCCATTTGTCCTGGGTTTGAGACCTAACACATCACAGGAGACCCACAGTCTTCTCAGCTACATTGGCATGGGATTGTGAACTATCACTATCTTCTATTTGTCTACAATATTAATTAGTGCCTGTCTCTGTTTTCCCATAACTGCCTGTCCTTGCCTATCTGCTGTACTTTGGGACTGTTCTTACGCCGCTCTGGAATTCCTTTTTGATCATGTTTCAAACTGGGTCATGTTCCTTTGCTTGTGTAAGACGGTCTGTGTTAGCTTCGATGGGGCTGTAATTGTTATTCTTCAGCCTCCTAGCGCTGGGAATGTGCAACACTTCGCAGAGCCCTTTGCCACACTGTCTGGTTTACTTTACACCATTTTTTGATATTTTCAACTTTATCTTTTATAAACCACTTGGCATGGTCACTTAAAAGCCAGCACACTCTTGGTTCACCGTGGCCTTGCCTCCCTGAGGGACCCTGTTTCTCATGCGTCTGATTTCTCTGCACATTACTCATTGCCCAGGAGACTTATCTTCTGGACTCAAGGCCTTGGTTGACCCTGTTGCCTGCAAGGCTATGAGGACCCACTTTAGCTGATGACTGGAAGAGTTACTGGACCAGGCCCATCACTAATATGTCGCCCATTTCACTTTCTCCTGACCACTCAGTGGTCATGATCTGGTAAATATAAA
Organism: Tokudaia tokunoshimensis; assembly: GCA_036184795.1. Lineage (NCBI taxonomy): Eukaryota > Metazoa > Chordata > Mammalia > Rodentia > Muridae > Tokudaia > Tokudaia tokunoshimensis. Next base: position 72,325,971 of record BTHU01000014.1, on the reverse strand, counting down.
CTGAGGAACTTGCCTGATTCCATTTTGAAGGTAGGAGCTATTATGTTGTATTGTTAAAAAAAAATAAATTTCCACTTACTAAGAGAACTGAGTTTCTGTTTTTAAATCTGTTTCCTGGAGCCTGACCTGCCTGGAACCATGACTCTGACCTGTTTTTGAGAATACCCTGACCCTCTGTGACCCTCCTTGATCACGTGGTGACATAGTGAGGTTGTTTTTGTTATCTTGAAACGTGTCTGTATTTCATTTACTCCATCGGCTCTCTTTTGTAAACCTACTTTACAACTACTTGTGATTTTATTCTTTAAAAGGGTCCCAAGAAATGGATTTGGGGCTGTTCTCTTTTGCCCAACTTAGGAGGCAGTTGCTACCCAACTCTTTAGTATACTCCAATACAATCCAGCTTGCTTCATTCAATTTGATTCAGAATTGTGGTAGTGTCTTATTCTTTCCCAGCCTAAAGAGATGGAAGCCTCAGTGAGCTTGGGAGGCTGCCAGGTGTCTCAGGAAGGACCCATTTCCAGGGCTCCCTGGGGTCCCATAGATGCATGCTTCACAGACTCACACGTCACCTCCCGCAGCCAGGCAGGCACAGGTAATGGCAGCTTCCTGAATGAGTGTAGAATGGAAAGCCTCTGACACTACACCCTCATCTCCCTACCCCCCAGGACATCACACAATGGGAAGTCTCTCTAAGCAGGTGGCCCCAACCCTAGTCCTCCAGAGACCCCATAACAGTCCCGAATGCCCTAGATACTGACAAATACCCCGAGGGCCAAACTATCTCTGCTACCAATCCCACCCCTGATGGCTTAGAGTTTTCAAAATCTACTTTAATAAGGGTTCTTCAATGTTCCAACACCTTCTAGCCTACTACCCACCTGAGGTAGTGGAAAAGAAAAGTTAATGGGGCAAAGGGTGAGGTGGAAAGTTAAAGGTTCTTTCCAGAGTCCGCTGGATGGTTTTAGCTATGGCAAACACGTGAAGGAACGTTTCATTAAAGTGGACACAGGTGTGTAAGGCTAAGGCAGACATGTGAAGGAACATTTTTCTGAAGCAGACAGAGGAGAGATAATGTTCTGCTAAAGCAAGCACGTGAAAGGACACACGATGAAGGATTCTTGCTAACAATATATATGTATTTGTCTGCCTTACATTGTATAGTTGAGCTGCATTTGTTGGACTCCATAGAAACACACCATAAAATTTCTGGTGGTGTGCTGCAGTTTCTTGCCATTGCCAAGGACTCCAGCTGATTGGATGCACTTGCTGAGGCAAGGCCCGTGGAGGACACGTGATGTCTGGAGGGTATAAATAGGACTCCACTGAGTGACGGAGAGAGAGCTTGGCTTGCTGGTACAGCTAGCTGTGTAGTGCTTGTGGGTCTCGAGTCTTTACTGATCTTTGCTTCCCTGAGACACAGCTGAGAACTTCTCCTGGTATTCCTGGTAGTTCCTCCTGCTGACTAGTGCTGAGGCTGAGGCCTGGCTGTCTCTGCTAGATTGTGCCACCACTGCCGATTGGTGTTTGCTGTCCTGACTCTACTGAACTGAACTGCTGGTGTATCCGTGAAGTGTTGTGAGTGGATAGAGCTACCCCTGCTGACCTGTGAACTGAACTGCTGATTTCCAGACACATGGATGGGAGTTGCTCCAAAGAACCTTTCTAAACAGGTCCACTTCCCTGTATCCTTTCTTTCCCACTACCTCTGGTGGGCAGTGGAATACAAAAGAGGTTAAAGTGTTTAAATCAAAGTTATAGAAGTGGCCTGCGGACCTGTTTAGAAATAGTTGTTTGGGGCTATTCCAATCTTCATTGTCAGCAGTCCAGTCCATTCGGCAATCACCACTCATGAATCAGCAACAGCAGTTTGACCCAGAAGAAATCTTGAGGCTCCACTAATGGGCCCAAGTTTGTGGAAGTAGTAAAAAGTCACTGGACTATCTTGAGAAGTTCTTTGGTGAGTTACTCTCTATTAAGTCAGGTCAAGTAAAGATCAGGAACACAATGCAAGGCGAACCAATACAAGAGCATCATCAGCAAAGACTAGTGAGGCAGAGCAAGATGAACCAATGCCAGAGCCTCCTCCCACTGTCGGGGGGGGGTCATATTTATATTCTTTCTAAACTTCACGTGTCCTTTGATGTGTTTGCTTCAGCAAACATCCTCTCACCTGTGTCTGCTTCAGCAAAACATTCTTTCACATGTCTGCTTCAGCAAAACATCTTTTCATCTGTCTGCCCCAGCAAAATATCATATGACATAACTTGAGTTTTCAAAGAAACCAGAAATTTCCACGTCACCTCCCCAACCCCAAGGCCTTGGGAGTTACTAAATACAACTGCCAGCTTATCCCATAAAATCTGAGAGGAATCTGGGTATGGTGGCACAGGCCTTTATCCAGCACTTGGAAAGGCAGAGCAGGCATGAGATCCCAGGCAGGCTAGCTAGGATTCTACATAGTGAGACCCTGTCTAAAAACAAGCAAACGAACAAAAAAAAAAAATAAACCAAGCACTGTTAGTGTTATATAAAAACTGCTTTCCATTACCTCTGATTGGTTAATAAAAGAGCTGCAATCCCTTATAGCTGGGCAGATTGCAATCTATTACAACCCAACTAGGCTGCTACTGCCCAGCCAAATGCTCCTTTGCCTGCATCTGAGCCCTGCCCTGGTTTGCTCTGGTCCATGTGTGCTCATGGCTACTCTCTCACAGGTCTCTCCAAACCTCCTTCTCCTTGTGGTCCTCCTCTATGCTCTGGTCTCCTTTTGGACCCCTAGACTGGGATCAGAAGTCCTGCCCTATCTCTTCTGCCCAGCTAATTGGCTGATCAGCTCTTTTATTGACAGGTGATGCTTCCACACAGTATGCAAAAGATTCTCTCTTCATAATATAGACATTTTGCGCTTCTCCCTCCCCCCCTCCCTCCCTCCCTGCATTTTTCTCTGTGTATGTACACTTTCTCTTTCTAACCCCTCTCCTCTGTCTCTCTGTCTGCATGGTGATTTCTCTGGCCCATTCTTTGGGACCAGTGAACTCACCTGAAAGATGGCCCCTGCTATTAGTAGAACTTTTAGAATTTAGGGCAAGGTGGTTAGCTGTGGGGCTTCCCTGCTAGGAAATCCTGGTCTGTACCATGAGACTTCACGGGAGCTGTTGCTCTAAGGGAGATGATACCATGTGACTGATTCTTCTGTATACAGAGGGTGGGTTCTTATCTTGGCTTCTCTGCTGTGTTGTCACACACCAGAGAGACTTACCAGGAACTAGTGCCATGCTATTCAGCCTTCAAAATTGTGAGCCAAACAAACCTTTTTTCTTCATAAAGCACCCAACTTCATGTTTTGTTATAGCAGCAGAAACAAGGCCTCTAAGGAAAGAAGTAGTTAAGGAACCTGAAGAGGATATGACCTGGTAGGATTAGTGTCCTAATGAGGCCACGTGGTAGTGTGGGGTGGGCAGAGGGTATGGGGGATGCTGACCTTAGCTGTGTACAGTGGGCAGGGGGAGGTGTGGGAAAAGATGTTGATGAGGTGGTGACCTTGAAGCTTTGAAGCTATGTCCGAGATTGTTACTTCTAGAAGTAGGATGGGACCTGCAGACATGTTGGGGTACAGCACAAAGGTCCTGTGCCCACAGGACCAGGAAGGTCAAGCACACAGGGAAAGATGTAAAAATATGTTCTTCCACCCAGAAAGCAAGGAATTAGTGGTGACTAACGGTTGGGTGGTGATTGGTGTTATTTGTTGATCCAGGCCATATTATAGCTCCCACAACCAGGACCAGAGGTGACTAATAGCCCAAATGACTGCAACACTATCTGTATGACCAAGATAAGGCCAGATCTTTCCTTAGGTCCTTAAGCTAGTACCCATCTTCTTGGAAGAAGTGACATTTACCCCAAGGTGACTTTCAATATAATTATGATTCTTTGTGCATTGAGGGTTGTATTACAACAGGAAACCTAATTCCAAATGATAATGATATAATTAAGAAATTATTTCTTAAATATACTGGCAATAAACCCCCTAGCATGGGGCTGCCTTGATCATGTCTCTTCAGAGCAATAGAACAGTATCTAAGACCCTCTAGAAGGTTTGATCCAGGTTGATAAAGTCAGCCTGAACTGAGTTTTCATTCTCATCTCTTCGCGGCTCATTTCCCTGCCTGACACCTGCAGAACCACACCCCTCCCCATCCCACTGCATGGAGCATGTGCACAGAGGTGGGGAGCTGACAGTCATTTGAAAAGTTCTTCTGTCGTAGTAGCAGTTCACAATGGTGAAGAGGTGGAAGCAACCCAGGTGTCAAACAACGAATGGGTAGGCAAGGTCTGAATGAAAATGTCCCTCATGGGCTCATGTACTTGCATGCTTAGTCACAACTGATGAACTGTATGGAAGGATAAGAGGTGTGTCCTTGATGGAGGATGTATATCCCTAGGGATGATCCTTGAGATTTCAAAGGTCCACACAAGGCCCAGTGTCTCTCTTTCTTTTGCCTACTGCCTGGGCATCAGGATGTAAAGCTCTCAGCTGCTGCTCCAGCGCCATGCTCCTGCCATGATGATAATGAACTAACCCTCAAACAAGCCCCAACTGAATGCTTTCCTTTTAAGTGTTGCCTTGGTTATGTATCTTCACAGCAATAGAACAGTAACTAAGGCACAAGGCATGACCTGTTCACTGTGGAATACTACTCAGCTTTCCCAAGGACTGAGATTCTGTCACACACGACAGCATAGAAGTGAAATAGTGTGGTGGGCTCTGGACTGTCTGCTCTCCAGGGTTCTTGGTCATCCTGCTTCCCTCAGCTGAAACAGAATCACCCTGCCATTGTCTGTCTACCACCAAGCATGGTGCCCAGTCTCCACAACACAGACATTTTAAATATATGATAAAACGAGCAGGGCAGTGTTGGTACATGTCTTTAATCCCAACATTTGGGAGGCAGAATATTTGCCTTTTTAGGTATCTGATTCTGTGTACATACACATTACTGTGAAAATATAATCAGATCTATCTCCAGAGCTGTCATCTTCCCAGACACAGATACTTCCCCTCTATATGACCCTTGGCACCCACCAAGGGTTCACTCTATGGGATTGAAGCCTCTGAGACCTGTAGTGAGGGAGTCATGGTGTATTTTTCTCTTCCTTTTTTAAAAGAGTTTTGTTGTGGTGTAGGGGCATGTGTGATGTGTGTGCACAAGCATAGGAGCAAGTGCAGAGGCCAGAGTGTAACTCCTGGGAGTTAGTTTTCTCCTTCTGCCATGGGTTCTAGAGATCGAACTCAGGTAGTAAGGCTTTTGTGATGCCTTAGTCAGTGTTCTATGGCTGTGAAGAGACATCACGACCATGAAAAGTCTTATAAGAAAAAGCACTGAATTGGGGCTTGCTTACAGTTTTTGAAGTTTAGTCTTCTGTCATCATGACAGCACACACACTGACATGGGACTGGCAAGGTAGCTTAGAGTTCTATGTCCAGATCGGCAGGCAGCAAAAAGAGAGAGACACTGGCCCTGGCTTGGGCTTTTGAAACCCCAAAGCCCACCCCCACTGACACACTTTCTCTAACAAGGTCACAACTCCTAATTCCTCTCAAACAGTGTCACTCTCTGATGACCAAGCATTCAAATGTATGAGCCTGTGGAGCCATTCCCATTCAAACCACCACCCGTGGGAAGCAGTTTTCACTGCTGACCTATCTTGCTGGCCCTAAGTTGTCTGATTGTAACTGGTTACATATGAGATTGGCCCACCTGGGTTGGTGTCAGGTGGACAATGTTAGGGTGGCTCTGAGGTAAGTGGGATGGTCAAGGGCCGTGGAAAGGGGCTAGCCCAGAGCCTACAAGGCAGCAGGGTATTCGAGGGAGACTACCATTACAGCATGGTGTGTCTCCTGCCGGTTGACAGCCAAGAATATTGATTCAGCTGAGAAGGCCACTTGCCATTTGAGCTTTCTTTCTTTTCTGAAAAAATTCCACACACAAGATTAACATGTTTCAAAGTACACCTCAACCTCCATGTGAACTTGGTACAGGAAGACTTCCTTTGATCTACTAAAATTTACATATACTTATTTATTGTGTGTGGGTGTGGGGGGGGCAGGTTGTAGAAGTCACAGGACAACTTGTAGGACTCAGGTCTTTCCTTCCACTATGTGGCTCCCAGGATGGAACCCAAGTTGTCAGCAAGTACTTTTCATCTCTCTCTTTCTCTCTCTCTCTCTCTCTCTCTCTCTCTCTCTCTCTCTCTCTCTCTCTCTCTCTGTGTGTGTGTTTGTTGTGTGGTGATGGTGGTGGAGGAGGTTTTTTTTGAGACAGGGTTTCTCTGAGTAGCCCTGTCTTTTCTGGAACTCACTTTGTAGACGAGGCTAGCCTGGAACTCAGAGATCTGCCTCTCTCTGTCACCGAGTGTCTGTGTGAGGGTGAGGGTGAGGGTAAGGGTGTCAAGTCCCCTAGAACTGGAGTTACAGGCAGTTGTGAGCTGCTATGTGGATACTGGGAATTGAACCCTGGTTCTTTGAAAGAGCAATCAGGGCTCTTAAGCACTAAGCCATGTCTCCAGCTCTCATTCTTCCCTCTTTTTTACAAAGAGCTTATGTTTTCATCTTATCAGCACTCCTTACATCAGCTCACAAACCATTAATAACCCTGCAAAAGAAGATTTCTTTAGATAAAAAAAGAAAATGTAGCAAAACTTTTTTGGGGGAGACATGGGCAGGATCTCACCATAGCTCAGGCTGTTCTAGAGCTTTATATATGGGGCTGACCTTCCTGCCTTTGTCTCCTGAGTCTGGAGTCTGGAGCACATGTCATTAGGGCAAGTAAAACAAAATGTATGTCCTTTTTTCCCGGTTTATTTGTTTCTTCCTTCCTTCTGTTTTTCCTTTCTTTTCTCCCTCCTTCTCTCCCTCCCTCCTGGTATAGGAGTATTGAACCCAGGGCTCACATGCATAGTAGACTGAGCGATATCAACAGCAAGAAAAATGCTTTTTAAAAACTTATTCTTTTAACCTAAGATACAGATTGACAATATAACCTCCAAAGCTCCCAACTCCCACATAAATATCAATAACTCAACAGCACTTATGTCTCAATTAAATCTAAGTGTGTCCCAACTCACCTTATATCGACTAGTCCTGAGGGTCCGGCTGTCCTTGGAGGAACTCAGACCCACCACCAGCCCCTGGAGCTGCCTCCCAGAGGAGAACAAGGCTGCTTAGCACCATCTTGGGGGAAGTCACTGTTCTGCAAGTCCAGATGGGCAAGCTATGGGGGGAGGGGAAGGGAGCTGTGGCTCTGCTATGCTTTGATTGATCACCATGGCCTCTGGAGAAGGTTGGGCCAGATGGGAAGAGAGAGAGAGAGAGAGAGAGAGAGAGAGAGAGAGAGAGAGAGAGAGAGAGAGAGAGAGAGAGAGAGAGAGACCCAGCCAGGGTCAAAATCCTGGGGGTAAAGGATTGTCAGTTTCTGACCCCATGAAGACAGATGAAGAAGGAGAGGGCAGCAGGCTGGGTGAGGATAGAGGAGAGTGGGAGCCAAAAAGGAGATGAGCAGACAGGTTTGAGTGAACTAAAGTTCTCTGAAGACATTGCCTCAGCTAACCGCCCTCGGTGACCGAGGTACAACCTTCATGAGCCTGGTCGGTGGTGACTGTGGAGACTGAGAGTCAAAATGAACTCGGGCTTGTTTATGTCCTTTAATATTTACCCTAATTTGTCTGTCTGACTTGGCATCCTGGTGACCAATATATTTCCCAGGATATATCACCAAGTGTCTCCCAACCATAAAACTAGAGTTCACATTTTCAACTCATGGAAGAGATCCCACCTGGGAGATACACCAATTTGTCTGGCATCTGTATTCTCAGCCCTGGGCACTCGCGTGGTTTAGAATAAATCAGTCCTTCCTTTATGAGCTCAGTTCCTTCCTGTCACCCATGACCTTTGGGGTTACTTTTGCGTGATTTGAATAGAAATCTCAGCGGTTTTTCTGAAGACTGTGTGTATGATGGGAAGAATCAACTGGGCGGTGACTCACCTGGATCTTCCAGAGTGGCTTACGGTCATGGTCAGTCTAGATCCTAGAATGAAACAGATCGGAAGGGAGACTATATGCGTAAGGTGCGGAAGAGATGGGAGGGGACACCCACTTCCAGAGCCTTGCTTTCCAAGGAAAGGCAAGTTCCTCTGGCGCGTGGATGCGGCTGTGCGCGGTGGTGGAGACACAGTGACACCGTAACAGTGACACATCAGTGTGGCGCAGAGCCCTAGGCCCTCTTCTGACCCCCACACCCACACCGGCACCCATCGCGGGGTTCCCAGGCTCTAGTCAGGACACTCAGGACGGCACACTCCCTCAGCGTGGGCGCGCGGTTTCCCGCCGGCTCGGGATGCGCCCTGGAGGGACGCGAGGTCGAAATCAGCGGCGGCCTGCAACTGTTTGGTCACTGTGGAGAACTAGCGCCCAGGCCGCCGGGAGGATCTGACGGAGCATGCGGGGCCTGGGCAGGTGCTGGCCAGGTCGCGGCGGGCACCCCGAGCTGGTCTCCGGTGTCCTGCGCTGCAACCTTATGCTGATGCGCCACGGAGCCTCGCGCAGAGGGGAAGCAGCAAGACCCAGGCGCGCGCCGCCGCGGTATTACTATGACGACAACGTCTGGGGGGGGGTGGGGGGGGTCGGCTTTGGCGCATGCGCGCGCGTGCGGGTCGCGGTCCGTCTTCCCGAGTCGCCCGCGCTGCTTGTTCGCGGTTCCGTGAACCGCGGTAAGGGTCGGGTGGTGTCCGCCGGGCCCAGGGCAGGGTGGGGACTGGGCTAAGCGCACCTGAGCTCGTGGGACACGTGAGTAGGGCTGGGCTGTGGGTGGCGGGCTGTGGGTGGGCGTGGCCGGGGCATCACCAGTGGCCGGGTTCGGGGTTCAGCCTGGTGCCCGGCGCCGTTGACCGCTACTCGCTGCAGGGCGGCCCGGGCTCCCTCTGCCATGGCCCCTGCGCCCAGGTCCTTGCTGTCGCCACTGACTTTGCTGCTGCTGCTGCTACTGTGCCTGGCACTGCTGGGCACCCGCGCCGAGCCCGCCACCGGGAGCGCTGTCCCCGCCCAGAGTAGGTGCCCGCGGAGGGGGCGTGCGGGAGGCGTCTTTGTTTCCTGAGCGGTCACTTCTTGGGTGGGAACTGGAGGGCGGGCGACAGGGACCGGAACGCCCTGGCAGAGACTCTTGTCTGTCCACTCTCACGTGACGCTGATTCGCGTCCCTGCAGGCCGCCCGTGCGTGGATTGCCACGCATTTGAATTCATGCAGCGCGCCCTTCAGGACCTACGGAAAACCGCCTATAGCCTGGACGCACGGGTGAGTACACAAGGTCAGGGAGGTCTGGGTTTGGCCAGTAGGCACCCCAAGATGTAGCCATAGGGATCTGGGCCTAGGTCTCACCTGACAACGCCCCCATGCCCAGCGCTAAGATCTCAGGACACTATGTCCTGCGACTTGTGTACTCCAGGGATATGTATCCCTAAACCAGATCTTCCGTGAGAGATGAGCCAGAGTAAGAAGAAACTGAGGCTGGGGCACAGAGGTTATGGTGTGTGGGAAACGGAAAGCTAAGTTGAACCAGAGATCTGGGTGTTTGCCCTGGAGTCTTAGGTCCACACAGGTTGGGTAAACTTGTATCTCTCAGTACCTGGGGCATAGCCGAGGGAGTTGACCTTGTACAGAGAATTGTTGGAAGCAAGAGGAAGGAAAGATCCTATCTGGACAGTCAGAAGGATACTCCCCACAGTGGGGTCTCTCCCCACTTCTCAGCGAGCAGGCATCCATTCCTTTGTGGACTATGTGGTGAGAGTCCATGGTGGAGGTGCTTTGTGTATCGATGTGAGTTGAAAGATGGCTGGAGTGGTTATTCTGGCATAGGGATGAGTGTGAGGAGGGACCCCAGCCATGGGGGCTGCTCAGGGGGGAATGGAGGTGATAAGGCACTGAAGGGTAGAGAGATGCAAAGGTGAGGAGGCAGGGTCCCCAGATGAAAGTGAAGGAGCCAGGCAGGCCTGGGAGGTGCCAGTTAAGAACTCTGTCCCATCCTTATGCTGCTTCTGGTTCCTTTGCAGACGGAGACCCTCCTGCTGCAGGCCGAGCGCCGGGCTCTGTGTGCCTGCTGGCCAGCTGGACGCTGAAGATCTTTGGCCAGTGATGTTCCCTGTCAATAAATGCCTGCTAGCATGCCTGTGTCCTGTGGTTTGCTCTGGCCACTAGACCCCTCATGTTGCCCTCTTAAGGCCCTCTTTAGGTCTTGGTTTCTCTGTTACAGGTGATAGGAAACTGTTTGCTACTGTCCCATAGAAGCACTCAGCTGAGGTGCGCTTGCCTGTCCATGCAAATGCTTGGCCGTCTCAGACCTGCCTCAGCCAGCATGCCCTTGTTTGGAGGCCACGGCGTCTTGACACTGGCCTGTCCCCTCTGAGTTCCCTAAGGCCTCTCTGTACTGGAGTGGGCATAGCTTTGTGGAAGCCAAGCTCTGGAACCCTAACCTAGGGCTTCTGCAGGAGGGGGGCAGCAGTAAGCAGCAGGCAGTGGGTAAACATACCTTCCAGGAGGGAGGGGGGGGATGGTTCTATCTCCAGCTCATGCTTGGCCCCTGGGTACCAGGAACTTCTGGATGGGAGTTAGTGGTCCCTCTTATATTTGCACATGTGTGTTAGTTAAGATGCCTAGCAGGCAAAGCTCAGACAAAGTGTGGATAGCTCTCTCCTTTTATCAGAAAGTTTGTGCAAGCGAAGTTAAAGTTCCCCCTCCCCCGCCCCCTTTAAATCAAGATAGGGCTCGTACACATACTATTGGAAACACTTCCAGGAGCACACCAGGGCTGAGGTTTTAGTAACTGCCTTGCCCTAGACACAACACTGGCCTATCTGGGGCATGGTTCCTTGATTACCCCCATATCCCAAAGAGCTAAATCACCCTGGGGGTGGGGGTGTGTGTCGTTGTTGAAGGAGTGCTGAGACCTTTGGTGGCTCTTCAGCCTGAGCGCTGTCCAGGTGTGTTGCACCAGCCAGGCTTCTATTCTGGGTCTCCCTGAGCAATGGAGGTGGATGTATACTCATGTCCCATTGGTTGATTTCAGTCCTGACCATTCCTCATTGCAGGAGAGACCAGGAATGTATCCTTGTTCTGGGTGTAGATTGCCACATCTAGCAAGTCAAATACAGAAACAGCACTTTTTAGTACTCTTTATACAGTGTTTATGGGATGTACTTACACTAAAAGTATTGTTTACCCTAAATTCAAGATTAACTGTCCTGGATTTTATGGATGCTATTAGGTTAGCCCTTGGTACAAATAGCCAAGAAGGTATGGTGTAGAGTTTTCCTTTGGGGCATGTCTATGGAATGAGGTAGAATCGGTCAGAAAGGCTAGGATGAAGGTGTCTGGAGGTTGGTAGCCCATCCTGCAGGAGTTGGGGCTACAGGGAGCTGAGAGAGCAAAGAGGCAGTTTGGCAGGAGCTTTGTAGTATTTTTGAAATTTGTGTGTGTGTGTGTGTGTGTGTGTGTGTGTGTGTGTGTGTGTATGCAGAGGACAATTGGTGAGATAATTGTCTCCTTCCACTGTGGGTTCCAGGGATTGAACTCAGTTTGTCAGGCTTGCTTGGCAGGTACTTTTAGCTGCTGAGCCATCCCTCTGGCCTCGTGATGCTGAGACAGCAGATTCTAGGAATGTAGAAACAGGGTGCTTGTGACTGCTAGAGACACCAGATAGCCTGGAGGATAATATAGACTCTTGAGATAGTTGCACCCATTATGGATGGAGGATAGCTGGGCAGTGCCACCTGTGGCGCATGAGACGTGGTTGGATTCCAGATGTACTTGAAAATAGAAGTGGGGTGTAGTGGCATTTACCTTTCATCCTAGCACTCTGAGAGTTCAAGGCCAGCCTGGTCTACACAGTGAGTTATAAAACAGCAAAAGCTCTACAGAGAGACCCCTGACATTGAAAAAAGATAGAAAATGAAAACAGAGCCAGGAGGATTTGGGGAGGGGGCAGATCAATGCAGCTGTAAGGACAAGCACCTGGACCAGCACCAGAGAAAAGAGTGGAACCGTTACACTGTTTAGTTCTCTGTGGCTGAGTGAGGACAGGAGAGACGGGCTGAGAAGACAGGGAAGGCGAGGGACCTCAGAGCAGAAGGAGCAGACAAGAGGCAGGGAGAAAGCTGAAGCACGCTCTGGGTCTTGTACTGAGGGCTCTAGGGAGATAAAGCAACTTGTGTTTCAGCTACTGTGGCTAAGCAAACACCAGGACTGTACCAAAAGATTTGGCATCTTGGGCCACTGGTGGGTAAGCTTGACTTGGGCTTCTTGGGAAGAGCAGAGATGGAGAGATCTAGCACAGTTACCTGGCAAGGGCCCTGCATTGTCCTGGAGCCACAGTGCAGCTTTGATGTTTGTCATTGACTTAGTATGGCATTCAGAATGACTAAACATAGCCCAGGTTATGGTCAAGCACAAGGCAGGCATTTTTTTTTTTTAAGATTTAGCCCCGGACTAACCAACCTCAGTGTCTGCTTATTGTTGAGTTCTGAGCCTAAGCCTTGGGCACAGGATACCCTCATATTTACCTGGGTCTCTGTTCTTGTTCCCACACTGGATGCCCTCTAGGGAGCAGAGGGTCCCTGAGTGTATGGAGTGCTGAGTGAATGTATGGAGCTTGTGCAAAGATCAGCAGGTGCTTCTTCCTCCTGGATACTTGAAGCGGGGACTGACAGCCTGCACACAACCTTTTCCAGAGACTTTCTCCCTGTCTGTGCTGTACCTACAACATGCAGAGTTTCCACGTTCTAGTGCTAGTGACTAAAGAACCTTACACGACCCTGGCCTCATTGTATGTGTGTTTGTGCATCTGTCAGTCCTTCATTCTTTTGCCATCCCTAGCCAGGGTTCTGGGACCAAACCACCAGCTACGGCACTGCCCACCTGCATCCTTCTGTCAGAGTTACCTTTTTCTAGGTTTAATGTCTTCTACTCCTGTGGCCTGTGTAGGAAGTGTTGAGGAGGGAAACTGAGTTGATCTGCCTGAAAATACCTTTTTTTTTTGTTTGTTTGTTTTTGGAGGCAGGGTTTCTCTGTGTAGCCTTAGTTGTCCTGGAACTGGGTAGACCAGGCTGACCTTGAACTCAGAGCTCTGCCTGCCTCTGCCTCCTGAGTGCTGGAATTAAAGGTGTGCTCCATCATCTCTGGCTGAAAATATTTTGTTGACACATTCCATTCACAATGTAACCTCCACCTCAAAGGCTCTGCACACACTGCTTGCTCTCCTCTTCACCAGTCACCTCCTCAGTCTTGATGACCTGTTTCACAAATCCGCCCCTTATGTCCCTCCCTTTTTTGAGGCAGGGTCTCATGTAGCTCTGGCTGGCCACCTACCTTTGGGGGGGGGTTTGATTCCTAAGGAATACTAGACTGGTTTTCTTTCTATCAGCACATTTCTTCACTCTAGCCCATGGCTGAGTGGGATTGAATTGATCATGCCCAAGATGGGCTGGGGACTCTCAATCTGTGTTCAGAGGAAAGATGAGTGATTGGGGGGGGGGAGGGTTAGCTTCCGATAGTGTTCACTTTGTAGTTACAGCATTTCCATGGCCCTGCAGCGTCTAACCCTGAAGAGTTGACGCTCTGGCTGAGGAGGCTTTTCAAAGGAGGGAAGAGCCTGAGCTTGCCTGGAAGCAGTTTGTTTTTTGTTTTTTGTTTTTTTTCACTGAGAGTGAGTTGAGTCGGGATCTCCAGAAGTTCTGACCTGGAAATATTTTTGCAGAATTCCCATTTTGGTGGCATCTGTTAGTGGCTGCTGGGCCTGTTTCTCTTCTCTGTACTTTGGGCCCTTGTACTCTCTTAAATGTTCCTGTCTTCCCTCAGTCCCTCATATCTTTCAGCAGCTAGCCCAGGGCCATTTCCCAGGATTATCTTGGCTGTGGATATTTCCAGTACCCACTCCTTTTCTCTACATTTTCAGTACGGGGTTCTTCCCCCAGCAGACCCTGGGGCAGTCATGCCAGGCAAGGATAAGTCCTCTGTACCCAACATCCTTAGAGAACACACTGTGGGTGGAGGGCTGCCCTATTAAGGAAGCACCCCCACCCATGAATGTTCAGGTGTAGGGTCCAGGGCACGGGTCCCCAGTCTGTCTCTGAAATCTGGACAGACGTCTTCACCCCTGCCAGGCTATATGCATGCACTTCTAGGCTCCTGGAAGGAGCAATCAGGTGCAGGATGTGAGGAAGCCAAGCGGGGTCTTCTGAGTCTTCCTAGACATCCTGGCAGAGGAGCGTGTCTTTGTGGGGAGCTACGGAGAGGCAGTGGCTCTAGGCTGCTTCTTTTTTAAAGAGGACCTTGATGCCACCCAGGAATGGCCTAAGGGATAACGGCAGAGGGCGCCCCACGACAGGAAGGAAGAACAGGGCTAACCAGGGCTGTGGACTGCCCTGCTATCTGCGCAGCTCCTACTGTAACATCTTTGAGTCTCCAAGCCCTTCAAAGTGTTCATGGGGTCCAGCCCTGGCCCCTTCACACTTTCAGACGGTTCTGATTCTGATGAGTTGGCTATAGGGAAGGTCACCATCATGGCCATGGGAGTAAATGATTATAGGAGGACTGGGACAATGAAGGGAATGGTTAGGTAGACCAGGGAAAGGGACCTCTGCAGAACTGAGGGGAGCATCCTGGTCGCGCTGATGTGAGTCTTGCAAGGCCCCTAGGCTTGGAGGTGCAGGACAACGAAGGAGCAACTCTGGTCAGGGGTGAGAGATAGCCTATAGGCACTAGACCATTTTGTTGCTTCTAAGGCTTACAGGCTCCAGTGACCCTCAAACCTAGAGTCCTGAGTCAGACCTACTTGGCTCCTCAGATGGGTCCTCATTGCTCAGTCTCACTTTCCCCGGGGCCCTTCCACCTGACTACCCTCAGCCCTTACAGGTCGGCATTGTTCCTGCAGAACACCTAGCCAACCTCAGGACCCAGAAGAGGTCAATGTGGCTGGTCAAGGGCCTCAGCCTGTTCGGGTACTGTCATGGAGTTCCTTTGAAATACCGAGAGATTTAGCATCAGTGTCTAGGAAGGTCACCGCTTGGACCCAGATAAGATCACCCTCCACACCCCCACCCACCGCCCCATGTCTTGAAAACTGTGAGGGAAATCCTCTCTAGCCTGGCTCTCTCCTTCCGAGAGTTCCCTTGCGCTGACAACCCTGGCTGTTTGATTCTCCATATCCTACTCCCATGTTCCATTTGCAAGACAGGCCCCTTCAGTCTCTAGGTGACCTTAGCCGCTCTGCTGGCTCCAACTACGGTGCGGCATTACGCAGACTGAGGGTCCTCAGGCCCGGAGACGTCAGAGTCTCCGCGAGCACGTGGATGAATTCGGCTTTGGGGGTGCCCATTCCCGTGATCTAGGAAAGTGGATATTCCACTACGCATTCTCCAATCCATGCGCGTCCAGTCTGCCGCGTCTGCACGTCTTGCTCCGGGGGACTGTGAGACCGCGGCTCAGAAGCGAGCCCCCGTTGCACCTGCACCAAGGCCACAGGGCGCATGCGCGGGCCGTGGAAGGCGGGGGCCGGGCCGGGAGGGGTCCTGCAATCCCGCAGGTCTGCTGCCGGGAGCGGTCGGGTGTCAGATTGGAGAGGGGTGGGGTTCGGCCCTGCGTCTGGCAGCGCGGGCATCATACTCCATTTCAGCCGCGTCCTCATTCTCTCTTAGTCCGTTAGGCCCGGGCCACGGAGGGCGCCTGCCAAGGGAACACGGGGCCCCTCACGAGGACTTCGGCCGGGCGCCGCGTACAGACAAAGGGGTGGGAGATGGAGACACTTCCGTGACTACTGCCAGCGGCCGCGGAAGACGAGGACGCATTGCTGCAGGAACGCCGGCCCGAGCGCAGCGGCAGCTTTGCGGGAGCTCAGGGGCGGGGTGGGAGGCGTCCATCACTCGCCTTCTTCTTGGGGAGTCTCAAGCCCCCCACGCAGCGCCTCTCTGAGCACCCTGTCCCTGCTACTGTTCACTCGCGGCTCACTGAGGACCACTTCCTCGCACGCTCTCCGCTCGGCCCCTCTGTGCTCCCGCGGTCCGCCAGCCACGCAGCCCAAGTGTGCCATCGGGCGGGCGCGGAGGCGGCGTCTGCTCCCACCCCCGAGATCACATGGTGACCCTCGGCAGCCAATGCAGTGGACGCTAGGACCCTGCGGGACCCCGGGCGCCGCGACTGCACCGGCGCCGCTGCATTATAAATACTTCTCCAAAATGCGGCGCAGCTCCCTGCGCGCGCCCCGGCCGCCCGCCGCCTCCGCCCTGCGCCCCTGAGCCGCTGCCGCCGCTGCCACCGCCGCGGGTCCGAGGGCGCCGCGCCCTTGCCCTGGGCTCGGGCTCTGCCCGCCGCCGCCGGCTCGCGTCCCCGCGCTGCGCCGCCCGGCCGGGTGCATGCATTGTGGGCCTCCCGACATGGTCTGTGAGACGAAGATCGTGGCTACGGAGGACCATGAGGCACTGCCGGGGGCCAAGAAGGACGCGCTGCTCGCCGCCGCCGGAGCCATGTGGCCTCCGCTGCCCGCCGCTCCCGGGCCGGCCGCCGCACCCCCACCCGCGGCGGGTCCCCAGCCCCACGGAGGCACCGGGGGCGCGGGGCCGCCGGAGGGGCGCGGCGTGTACATCCGCGAGTTCCGCGCAGCCGAGCAGGAGGCGGCGCGCCGCATCTTCTACGACGGCATCTTAGAGCGCATCCCCAACACGGCTTTCCGCGGCCTGCGGCAGCACCCGCGCACCCAGCTGCTCTACGCCCTGCTGGCGGGTCAGTGCGCCGCGGGGGGCGGGGGGCCGGCGGGGCTGCGGCAGTCCTACTCCGGGCCCGGCTCCAGCGGGTCCAGCGGACCCCTCCGGGGACCGTCGCGCTTGACTTTCTCTGCCTTCCACCTGGGTCCCCATCTCGGAGCCCCGGTGCCGCGTCGGTGCACTGGACCGGCTGGGAGGAGACCCGCTTGCACCCGCGGCGCAGCGCTCCGGGCTTTCGGCCAAGGCGCCTGGGCCGGGCGTGGGAACCAGCGCGGGCTGAGTGCAGGGCGCTGCGGACTGGGAAGCACTGGGTTGGCAACTCAGTCCGCGGCGCCCGTTCTCTCCATCGCGGGGCATCCCGGGTGGGGGCGGCGTGACAGGGCAGGTAGCGCTGCAGCTGCGGCCCGGCGCGACAACTATATATAATCTGCGGGCGGGGGAGGCCGCCTGAGGCTCAAGTGCTAATTTATGACGGGAAGACAGCCAGCTCCGCGGGGAGCCAGGGAGACTGTTCGCCAGAGCCAGGGCTACAGGGAGGATACCCTCTGCTGTCTTGAAGCACAGCCCCCTTCCATTCCATGCCATCCCATTCTGCAGATGAGGAGCTTGAGGCGACTCACCCAAGGTCATTCAAAGGAGGCAACTTTTTCTCTTGTACGTTTTCCTCCTCCACTGCATAAATGAAGCTTGTCACCAGACTCTAACAGCCTAGTGGGCTCCGAAGTTGCCCAGGGAGGGCTCTAGCTGGGTCTCTTCACAGCCTGACGCGGGATGACCTGCTTGGATAGGCAATGCCCTGGTGTCTCTCTCCAGCTCTTTGACTTAGGTGGAGTAGGCAAGAGCCTCTTTGGAAACTGGGGGAACCAAGGGCTGACCAGCACTGCTCTGGCCTAGGCTGTATTGTGGACCTTTGTTTCAGGTTGTGAAGGTAGCAGAGAGCTTGGAAATGAGGAAGCGTAGAGAGGGACTGCGGCCATGACTGCTACACAGAGAACAGTCCCTGGTGGGGAAGCATCCCTAAGCACTGATTTACCAAGGTGGTTTGGACTCCGGGTGCTGTGAGACCTACCCATGTCCAGCCTGGCCGCGTGCCCCTCTGCACCTGCCACCTCACCTGTGCTCCCTTGCCTGCAGCCCTCTGTTTTGCTGTGACCCGATCACTGCTGCTGACATGCCTGGTGCCGGCCGGGCTCCTGGCCCTGCGCTACTACTACAGCCGGAAGGTGATTCTGGCCTACCTGGAGTGTGCGCTGCACACGGACATGGCTGACATTGAGCAGTACTACATGAAGCCGCCCGGTGAGTTCTGGAATTCTCCAGCTCTGCCTCCTCCCTCCCTCTTCACCTCCAGGCACAAGAGGGCCTGAGCTGTGGGATCCTGAAGTTCGGAGCCTTCTGAATGACTGAGGCCTCTACTGAGGCCTCTAGCTAAGGGTGGAGTGTCAGCAGGGGCGAGTCAGAAAGAAGTCCTTCCCTTGGTGGCCTAGCCCCACTGTGTCCTCTGTGGAATGCCCTTTCTTGGTACCTGCCATTTGTGTGTTGGGGGATGAAGTCCTGGCTGGATCCTGAACCAGCCAAGAGTGCCCAGGGTGGAGGAATCCTAGGTGTCACAGGAGATGTCCCAGGGAGCAGAAGATTGAGCAGGGGTCCAGGCCTTACTTGGCCTCCTGACTAGATTAGTGAACCACAAGGTATTATCCCAGACCCCAAGGCTTTCTGTAGAAAGAGGGTCTAGGACTCTGGTCAACAGGAGCTGGAGATTGGTCTCTCCCTGAAGCAAGCCATGAAGCAGGCTGGGTTGTGGGAGCCAGAGGAGAAAGACATTTTGGGATGTGAGGGGCTGAGCGCAGGGGACTGGCCAGTAGGAACAGGTCTAGTTCAAGGAAGGGCAGTCTCTCTGGCCTTGCCAGCCCCTCCCCAGCCGTCCCATCTTGTACCCCAGTGTCCAGTTTAGCTGGCCTTGGTGCCTGCTGTTCTCCTCGGCCCTTACCCACATTCAGATACAGCTTCCTGTCCTCTGCAGGGCCCTCGACCTAC
Organism: Tokudaia tokunoshimensis; assembly: GCA_036184795.1. Taxonomy (NCBI): domain Eukaryota; kingdom Metazoa; phylum Chordata; class Mammalia; order Rodentia; family Muridae; genus Tokudaia; species Tokudaia tokunoshimensis. The sequence continues at coordinate 72,307,129 of BTHU01000014.1, read as the reverse complement.
CTGCCTGGTTGGGAAGAGAAGGGGTAAAATGGTTGAAGCGGGCTTTGGTAGATAGCATGGGTGTGGTCAGAGGTTCCTGTTGTGTGTCCTGTCTGAACTGCAAGCCCCTCAGGGGTTAGAGTGTGGCAGCTTTTGCTAACCCTTGGACTGGGTTTACAGGACCCCACAAGAGCCAAAGCTGGACATCCACTAACTGGGCTATGTAGATTTATGGGAGCCCTTATGCAAGTGGGGAAACAAGTCCTGGGAAGAGTGACAACTGGGTGCTGGAGGCTGTCCTGACTTTTGGTCTGGTTGTGTGGGTGGGTGTGGGGCAGCTGGGAAGAGGGCATATAGGTGTATAGGGTTGGGAAAGTCCTAGAGGCTCTGGGACCAGGGCCCCCCATGAGTTGGCAGCTTTCTCTGCTACGCTGGTGGAGGGTGGGCAGGCAGCACCCTCACCTGTAGAGCAGAGTCTGCATTGAAGGAATTGAGTAGGTAGGAGTGCTTCCTCCTGCTGGGTGAGGGCAAATACAGGTGCAGAGCCTTTGGGGGAAGTGTGGTCCTTTGAAGGAGGCTGGAGATAGGGTGGGTAAGGCCAAGGGAGGCCAGATCATCCACAGCACATCACTCTCTTGGCTGGGCCAGACGCTCCCTCTCCCCTACAGTCCCTTAGCCTTCATCTTTCAGAGTGGTCTCTGGGTGTCCCCTTGACTGTGGACCTCTAGTTCATGAAGGTGACTGGATTCCCCGTGGCCTGTGCCCTTCAGTATTCCTCCCATCCAAACTTCTTGTTCTCACCCTCTCCCTTCTTGTAGGGGTGAGGGAGGGATGGCTTTGCTGTAGGTGGGGATGGCTGGCCTGGTGTCAGGCTCATTGCCCAGTAGAGGCTGGGTTACTGGGATCGGGGTGTGTATGACTATCTGTGGTCCCTCACTGAGTTATAAAACATCCTTCTGGATTCTCATTCAGTTCTATCCCTGCAAAGATAGTGGGGGAGGAGTATGGTAGGCCAAGGGCCGGGATTCAGAGTATGTCAGCAAGATATACTCTGCCCTGTGACCCTGGCTGTGGTTGTCTGTGGTTTTTCAGGTAATCTGGGGGTAGGAACCTGCTTCATCAAGGCCTGTCCAGTTCCTAGGCACCTCCAACTACTATTCTGTGGACAATAGAGACTTGGGCTAGAGCTGATTGTGTCTGCTTGTGACGTGGGATCTTGTCATGCAAAGTTGGGCAGGTTGACCTGGACTGAGGCTTGTGGAATGTTCTTGCTGCTCAGGGGGTCTAGAGGAGGCAGGTTATCTTAAATCATGGCCTCCCATGGTGTCCAAAGAGCCAAAAGGTGGGTCAGGGCACTGGAGGTTTGAACCCCATTGTGATACCCTGACTTGGCTCCCAGCTGGAATGGGCAGCTCTGAAGTCTCCAGTCTTCCATGCAAAATGTCCCTGACTGTCATGTCCTTTCTAGGTTCCTGTTTTTGGGTGGCTGTGCTGGACGGCAACGTTGTGGGCATCGTGGCCGCACGGGCCCATGAGGAGGACAACACAGTGGAGCTGCTCCGCATGTCCGTGGACTCACGCTTCCGCGGCAAAGGCATCGCCAAGGCTCTGGGCAGGAGGGTGTTGGAGTTTGCCATGCTGCACAACTACTCTGCAGTGGTACTGGGCACCACAGCCGTTAAGGTGGCCGCCCACAAGCTCTATGAGTCACTGGGCTTCAGACACATGGGCGCGAGTGATCACTACGTGCTGCCTGGCATGACCCTCTCGCTGGCTGAGCGCCTCTTCTTCCAGGTCCGCTACCACCGCTACCGCCTGCAGCTGCGCGAGGAGTGACCACCACCACCTGCCCACCACCCTGTGCCCCCGTCCACCTCTGCCCTCCTGCTCGCTGCCTAGTGCGGCCCTGCTTTCCAATGCTCACCTTGGCGCTTGTTTGGGTTTTCCTTTTTCAGCATTGTGCTGGTTCATCACCTGGCTGGTTCTGGGGCCACAGGGTCCCGGTCCAGAGTGCTCATCTGCAACACTCTGGTGGGGTGGATTGTCTGCAGCCATGGCCCTTGCCTCCCCAGCCCATCAGAGTGGCTCATCATGCCTTGAAGAGTAGCATTGTGGACCATCTGAACTATCCACAAAGCTGCCCAGCCTGCTTCCATCAGGGAAGGACTAGCCTTGCCCATCAAGCACAGAACCTCTACAACAACTCCCCGCCCCTCCAAGGAGCAGAACCCTGGCCCCCAGCCAGGCTAAGGCTCACCTATTGGCCTCTGGAAGAGTGGTCTGCTGGGCTGGCCAGCCACTGCCCCGTGGGAGGCCGAGCTGGCCCCAGGCCCTGCTTTGCCCTGTGCATGCTAAGGACATGGCCTGGCTGCAGCATGTCGCATGCCACAGCCCCCTGCCTTGCTACCCTGCCCAGCCTGAACCTCAGGCCTGAGCTGGTGAGCTCCCTTGTCCTGTCCTGAGCTGGCCTCTGGAGGGCCTACCTGCCTGACCCTCTCTGCTCTCTGGTGGGGCCTGGTCTGGCCTAACCTGGCTCTGTCCACTCCTGCTTTGCTTCGAAATCATCTTACCTCTTTCCCTTTTTGGTCCCCGTGCCTCCTTGCTCTGGCTGACTTGGCTGGTCGCCTGGGTTTGGTTCCTGTAGCAATCCGCTGCACAGCATGGTGGAGATTTCATGGGGGTGGGGGAACACCTCCCCCAACACCTGTTAGATCAGGTGGCCGGCCACCTCCGAGCTGCCTGAGGTCCTGTGGCTTCATGCTGTTTGTGGGGTCTGCCCTGTGAATGGAACTAGCCCAGGCTGTTGTTGGCAATGCCTGCCACAGCTTCTCCCAGCCTGAAACAACCCATTCTCTAATAAGTTACGTAGACAGAATAGCACTCTGCATGACTTTAATTACTGGGACAAAATGGTAGTTTGAGCCTCCAGACACACATCTGTGTGGTGCTAGCACATGCACGGTCTCTGGCCCCATTTGATGGGGGTGGGTGGCCAGGTAGGTGGAAGGTTTGAAGTATGGAAGGAGACTATAATTTAGTGTAAACACCCCTAAAGTGCCCTCACAACACAGTCTGTGAGGCTCAGGTTGCCCCTTGATTCCTTGTATACAGGATTGAGGGGACTGGAGGGTCCTAGAGCCTCATAGGAAGGGCTGGGCACCTCCTTGGGGGCAGGAGCTGGTGATTGGGGTGGGTCCAGCCATCCCGCTACAGACTATTCTGCTAGGCCAACTGTGCTCCTGGCCTCTCCTTTTTGAGGTCCCACTTAGGATCCAGTCTAGATGGGGTTGGGGATGGCCTAGGACCAGGAGAGGCAGTAGCTGGCAGTGTTCATGTGGCCAGCTGAAACTTGGACTTAGCTTTAGTGCAGGGGGTGCATAAAGGCCCATCCACATTCCTCTGTGTGGGGCTTGGGGTAAGGAATGGCAGGCTAGGTAGACCATAGAGCTGGGCCCCTGGCACCAAGGCTACATTATTAGAAAGGCTCTTTAGAGTTAATGAGTTGGTGGAACAAGCCCAGCTTCCTGAGGGGCCTTTTGTCCTGTTAGCAATTGAGGCATTTGCAGAACACTGTACAGACCCCGCTCTCCCCTGTACATTCCTCCCTGGTGGTGCCCGGTCCCCGCTTGGGGATGGGAGTTTTGTAGACTGTACAGAAATTGGCACCCTATTTTCTTGCAGCTCTCAGATTTTGTTAATCTGGATTATACAGACAGACGTAAAGTGTTTTAGCAAAATGGAAAACAAACAGTTGTGCCTTTTTTCTCTTTTCTGTTTGGATTGGTCTCGGCTCGGGGCTAGTCGTAGTTGTTGTGGGGGTGTAGGGACTGCTGGTGTCTGAGGCCTGCGGGGTCAGAGACTGCTGGTGGGTCTGAGGCCTGTGTGGGCCTAAGTGGAAGCTAGGTCTGCTGGACACCACCAGCTGCCAAGGCTTCTCTGATCCTGTGCCTTTGGGTCCTGCAGTCTTTGGGGTTGGAAGGTATGGCAGGGCACTGGGATCACTTGGGCCAGGGCAGAGCTTGGGGATCCTGTAGCCACCCATGTCTCCTTGATACTGACCTGGGATGAGCTCATAGTAGATTCCTCCAGCCCAGGAGCTTAGGGGGTAAGTGTGGCCCTTCCAGCCTCTTGGCACCTGTCTGTTCAAGGAGATCTCTTCCTGCTGAACAACCCACGGATAAAGGGAAGTTTGCTGGGCTCTCAAGTATTCGTTGCCTTCTGTTGCTGCCAAGACTTGGTAGATTCCAGGAGTGGATGGTGGGATAGGTTCCAGTTGCATCAGGATGGAGCCTCACCAGGCTGTATGTAGCTTGGCAGGGCCTGAGGCCCTGGAGACATACCTGTCTCCCTGGGCTGGAGGAAGCTGAGTGTGCTGATGACTGGGCCTGTCCGTGTCTACTCCATCAACCCAGCCAGAGCTAGAAGTGCTCTGTACATGTGCACTGATGTGAATTTTCTGTTCGTTGAGATTCTGATGTTTCTTCTACCTCTGTGGAGGCCCTCCTCCCTGCTCCACTTGGTGGCCATGTGCTTGGTGCCCCTCCTCTGAGTTTGCTGGCCATCTCCTCCTTCCTTGGGCCTCCAAGCACCTGAGAAGGCCAGCCTGGGGTCTGACTCTGTGCTCAGGATCTGGGGCTTCCAGGAGTTCTATTGTTTGCTTGGAAGCTTTAGAGTAGGAGGGGAAAGAGATAATGGAATGTTCCAGAGTGTCAGTGTTGGATGACCTACAGCATAGATGTTGTATTTCATTGCTTGACTGTCCCCTGGCAGCTCCCACTGCCCAGGCATGTGTCTCTACAGATGCCTAGTCTCTGCTGTATGGCCAAGAGGCTGGCCTGCATGTTCTAAGATCTGACCCCTGAAGGGTGGGGCAGCACACTCCTGAGTGTATCGAGGCCATACCCTGTTGGCCACGGCAGCCTCTTCCATGTCCTGATCTCACCCCTGTGCTTACCCTTCACCCTAGCACTGCCCTGGGGCTGGGCAGCAGCTAAGGGATGTGCTAACCTGGCTGAGGTGGTAGACGGCTGGCTCTGGCTAGGAGGCCCAGTGGATAACAGGTTAGTCTCGGGCTTGGACAGTTCCCATCTTGCACAGGTAACCTTCCTGAGATAAGGGGATAGGTCAGGGGACAGAGTCAGGGACACAAGTGAGCATGGGCTCTGACCTGGTGCCTGGGACTTGCTAGACCATAGGATCATAGGACCATCACTTGTTGGAAAACACACTACCCTTTCTTGCTTGCTTTTGCCAGCTCCAGGTAGCCCCATGGCTACAGCTTCCTGAAGCTGGCTTCCAGGGCTGTGCCTGTGGCTAGAAGCCTGGGGACAAAAGTTTTTTGGGTCTTACTGGTGTCCCAGGCTTCTTGGGAGCTGGATGTGATCACCTGGCTGGGTAGGAACTATGCAGCACCCATGAGGCCATCTTCTTGTCAGACCCAAGGGGCAGCCTGCGAGGGTTGACCTGAGGTGGTTGTGCCTCCCTGTCTATGGTAGCAGTGCTGCTGGCACCCGATGCTCCTGCCCTCTTGGTCTGTTGTGGTCTCAGCAATGGTTCTGTCCTTGGCTCTTGGCTACACTATGCTGGGTGTGGGGCAGACCCTGGGCTGTGCTGCTCCTTGGTGCTGCCATCACTGTGCTTCCAGCAAGGGAAGGGGTCCATGATGGTGGGCTGAACTTGCCTGGAGCTGGGTGGAAGATGAGCCTTGACTTAACCACTGTTGGATGTATTTAAAAAAAAAAAAACAGCAATAATTAGCCATTTTAAAGAAGGGGTTTACCTACATAAATGTGCATGCCCATCTGTGTATGTGCATCTGTGCACATGTGAGTATGTGCATCTGAGAGTATGTGTTTGCATGTGTGAGCATCTGTGTGTGTGTGTGTGTAGGAACTGTGCAACAACCACAGGGCCATTTTGTCAGGCCCAAGGGGCAGCCTGAGAGAGTTGACCTGACACACACACAAACACATGCCATTTGTGCTCATGTGCTCATGTGACTATATGTGCCCAAGAAATCACATTCATGTGTTGCATGTGTGTGAGCATGTGTGAGTATGTGTGGGCATCTCCATATGTGTATGAATGTGTGCATGTGTATGCTTGTATGTGCACATGTGTAACCATGGGAGGGAACCTGCAGGGACAGTCTCTGATTTGAGAGACACTTTGTGGTAAGAAGCAGGGTCTTGTGGTTGTCTCTCACTATGCCCATTCCCTGCCCTGCCCAGCTCCATGTGAATGTAGCACAACCCCTCCAGGCCAGCTGAGCCTCTACTGGCCCTCACCTCTGTCCATCTCCCCCTAGCTGAGGGTAAGGTAGAGGAGCTGGAGGTCCCTTGGACAGGACATAGACTAGGTTTGGCCAGGGTGCAGAGGGTATGGCACAGTGGTAGGTCTCACTGTTGTGGTTTGTTCCTGAGTTTGTACTGTGAGCCCATGATGGGGGTGAGGGTGTCCTGAGACCCCAGGATGTGCCAAAATAGCCCCTAGGGCCAGGTGATGAGCCGAGTTCCCAAGAAGACAGGCTGGGGGCCCAAGTGGGTGTGTACCCCTGCCTGCACGGCCCCCAATGCTGCTGTTTTTCAATAAAACCAGAATTGAAGGAACCAGGCTCTGTGCTTTTTTGAGGCACCTCCTGGGGTGGATATACTGGCTTTCTCACTCTCTGGGCCTTTCTGTCTGTGTTTGGCAGAGCTGGACACTGGAGCAGGAGTGGGATCATTGAGGCAGGGTTAGGGCCTTGGTATCCCTGTGGAGTTGAGGCTCCTTCCCGAAGCTATTACCAAGCTCAACCTCCCATGAAGCTCTCTCTCCCACTAGGGAAGAGAGACTTGGACTTCTCTCTGGCCAGGGATGGTTAGGGGCTGTAGCCCTTCTCATTTCCTAAGCATGGTAGATATAGAGGTAGTACCCAGACTAGGACAACTTGGCTGTAGAGTGGAGAGGTAGTGGGGGTCGAGTGGGGGTGAGGGTGGAGGGATGGGATTGCCTTAGGCCCAGCAGCAACCAGAAGGTTTTTTACTCTAGTTCTTGGGCAATTAAACTTCAGGCACAGCTGAGGCACCTTTGGTGCAGTTTCCAGGCTGCCAAGCTCTACTGTTCTGGCCTGGTTCTGGTAGATATTTACAAGGCCAACACCCGTGGGCTTATAGGGGTTGGATCCGTGGAGGGCTTCATTCTCCTGAGGGCTCTTCTGGACCCTGATGGTGCTGGCAGCCTCCTGCTGGGTGGCTCCACCACAGGCTGTGTCCCCTGCTGCTTGTCTACCTGTCTGCCGACATGCATCTTAGGAATGGTATGAGATTTGGATCTTCACAGGTATCAGTGATGACCAGGTTGAGGGGTTAGACATCTCAGTGAATGAAGGCACACATCCTGTCAGACCCTTGTGCAGTTGCCAGCCAGCCTTGTCAGTATGGAGACCCTTGGAGGCTGCAGGAGGGTTTCCAAAACTCAAGACACTCAGCTCAGCCCCTGAATAGCTTTCTAGGAGTTTCCTCTGGCATGGTCAGGGGCTGCCCTTCCCAGAGGCAGAGGGACTTGGTGATCTTTGCCTGGGCTTGGGTGACATAACAAGAGCCCATCTTCAAAACATAGCCAGAAGGCCATCTGCCATGGAGCTGGCCTTTCGTCTTAAACCTTGTGGTATCTCCCCAGTGACAGATGTCAGCTTCCTTACTGGACATGGTCCATACTGGATTGATTATGTTTGGCACAGAGAATGGCCTGGGGAGATACTTATCAAGGGCCAAATTGCACTGAGGCAATTTCCAGTCCAGCCTCGTGCTGAGCAGACTGTATGTTGTATACATGTGTGTGTACCCATAGGAAGAGCCCACTCACACAAGGATGAAGACAGCTTCTCATTAGGCATTTACTTCAGGTGCCCCTTCAGTTGTCTCACAAAGGGTTAATGTGGCCTGTATCAGTTTAGCCCTCACAAAGTACAAACTCATAACATGGGGAAAGGCTGTAGAATGGATTGGTGGAAACAAACTCTCCCATTCCACTGTTGCCCAGGGATACAGACAAACTTAGGATGAAAAAACATGTCCTTTTTGGGGGTATGGAACAGGGCCCTCACTGGAGCTGGATTGCTGCTGGGGGATGGGTCAGACTGAGTCCACAGTCTCCTGCAGTGGAGCCAGGTGTCCCCATGAGTGGCCAACACTCAAGTTCACCTTTAAGGGCACCTGTGAAGAGTCAACCAGAAATGAGCTCCAAGGAGAAACACAGCCACCTCCCGGGCCCCATGCAGGTTGATGAGGAAGGAGTGCTCAGGGACACACACTTCTACAGAGAGAGGAGCCACACATCCCGGCATGCATATGGACACACATGTGTAAACTCCATTTTCCCTGTTGTAAGCGCACATCACATGCATGTACCATGGTAAACCTCCCTATCTACCAGGCCTCAGCCAGTGTGTAGGTCTACAGGGCTCCCAGGCATAGTGCCTTAGGGTAGGACTGTCTTAGTGCAACATGTGCTCACACTGTCAGGGTTGTATTATGCTAGGGGGCAGAAGACCCCTACTAGAGGTGGGCCTTTTTCCAAGGCACTAGACAAAGCCACCTTGTCAGAAGAAAGGGCCCTCAGCTGTTTCCCACAGTCCTCTGCCTCATGAGGGCCCCCTGATGGCAGCTAAACTTAGTTTCCTTGGCTTCAAGCTCCTCCCTCAGCACCTACGTCTTGGTTCACCACAGGCATTGTAGCTTTTGTAGACTATCTCAGGGAGGAGGAGTCCTGTCACCAACTGGGTAAAATACATATGTTGCTCCTTGACTCTGCCACCTGTCTAGAGGGGTGTTTATGTCACATGCCTGTATTCCCTGGTGTGCCACAGGGTGTCTTTCAATAAAGGGAAGAGTGAACAGGTAGAGCCTTTTCCCGGAAGGCCTCAGAGTCTGTGAGCAGGGCCAAGGCTGCTCTGAAAGGTAGTCAGCCAGCTTCTGTGGCTCTGCTCAGTTCTGAGGGGTCCACTGGACTGCGTTCTTTCCTAAATGAGAAGATGTGTTTCTGGTACCATCTGGGTTCTCTGCAGGCTTCAATGCTCTACCTGTACTCACTGCCCAGTTGTCCACACTGCTCTGGGGAGCCTATGCTGAAACATCCAAAGGTCTTTTCTTGGCAAGAACCCAGAACTACATCCAAGCAGTGTTTAGGTAGGTATAGAGCAGGCTTGTGTTTAGACATGTCCTGGGGTGTACTGGGAGAAGGCAGGGTCCATTGCTCACACCTTCAGGGATATTAAGTCTCAGGGAAGGAGTTTAGCTAGAGGCTGGTAGGAACAACAGCAGCTATCCACGGTGGTGGCTTCTTACTGGGTAGCAACCAAGTCATCCAGCAGGGAAAGGGTTCCTCGGCAGGGCAGGGGCAAATGTAGGCCTGGAGGGCAGTAGTCCTGGTGCACAAGACTGGGATTTGCCTTCACCCTTGCCCTCCTGAGCTCTGGGGGTTGGGGCACTCTTGCCCACCCTGAGTTAACTCAAGGTGTAAGGGATGTAGCATTGATGCTGGGCAGATGAATCTCCTTACCTGCAACTGCAGTTCCAGGGTCTGTACTTGATGCAAGGACTCCATGATCCTTCTGACAAGAGCTAGAATAGGAAAACAGCTGCTTACATGTTGTGTGGGTCAGTGTCTGGCCAGCCTTCTGGCTTCCAGGCCCCCAGAGTTGAGGACTGAGGAACCTTCAGGCTCAATGCTGCTTGATCCAAGTTACCTGGTTGCTTCTTGGGTCTACAAGTCTACTCAAACTCTTGATCCTCTCATGCAACCTCAAAGCTTGTTCAACTCCCAGTGTCTACATCCATGACTCAGGATGTAGCTTAAAGGACCCTCATCCCACTCTTCTGGTCACTGTACTGAGTGAGCTGACCCCACCCTTACACCCCAGCTCTTCACAGCGGTGGCAGGCCACCTGAGGTGGGTAGGTGCTGTGACCACACCAGCAGTTCTGGCTGTGATGGTAGATCTAGGAGGAGGCACCAGGTTATTCTTCCTAGTCAAAATAGTCTGGGCATGGAAGGCCATTATCTTCGATGCTTCTGAGGCAGGTCTAATGTTCTTGTCATGCCTCTGAAGGTAGCTTTGTGGCCCTGACAGTACCATCTATCTTGGGAGTTTGTGTCATAGATGCCTGCTTACAGAAGCTTCATGGCTGTTCTGAAGCACTAGACATATATCTTCTCTTACTATGGTCACCAAGTCAGTTGCCAGCTGGGAGAAGCCTTGAGATATAGAGAGGAGAAGCTTCAAGGAGATATCACATTTCCTAACTGTTGAACACCACCACCCACTATGCTCCCCTGGACGCACCTGCAAACTCAGGGATCTGAGTATCTTCTACTTCAAACAGCAGCTCATCATGAATTTGGGCAACTAACCTGGAGAGGAAAGAAGTCACTTGGGAGTGTGGATACCTCCACACGGGACCTAAGGTTATCCTTCAAAGTTCCTTATAGGTTGTTTGGCATTTGGTTTATGAAAGAGTGTAGCTCTGTGTGGAATAGATATAGCCATCCTGGCACTATGGTCTGGGGTTGTTTACCATCAGACAGCTTCAGGATATGGGCAGGAGGTGCCAGGAGAGAGGAAAGCATGATTTCTGGAGAGTTGTCTAGTTCCTGACCAGGTTGAGCATTTTATGCTCATGGAAGACTGGCAGAGCAGACAAAGAACTCCCTGGGAAAGCAAAACACATGGGACCTTTTCATGTCCCCTAGTTCCCTACTCTGCATACTTGTGACTGTCCTGGAACTCACTCTGCAGACTACACTGGCCCTGAACTCAGAGATTCATCTGTCTCTGCCTCCCAAGGACTGGGATTAAAGGCGTGTGGCACCACCGCCTGCCATGTTCCCCACTTTCCACTGACTTGGGTATAATGATGCACACAGTTGGGCAGCAGTGCTGAGGTGGGTTAGGAGAGTCACTCAGGCTGTGAGGAGGAAAGTTAAATCTAGAATGTGGGGAGAACGCACCCCTCAGCTTAAAGGAAGTAATGGGGCAATATATTTTTTTAATTTTCTTTTAAAGTCATAAAATATTCAACAGAACTTGAAAATTTAAAAATTTGAAGGTACAAAAGCACATTGGACATGAGGTATTTTGGATGGCCCATACAATATTGAACACGTACTCTGGGGCACCAAACCACAGCTCTAGTTGAACTTGGCTTTGTGGGCTGCTCAGATTCCACTTTCTGCAAAGCCCTGTATGACTTTTTTAGCCTCTTCTGGCATCAGTAGGAATCTAGGAAGCAGTGCTTTGTTGAGTAGGCATGTTGGAGGAACAGGCACAGACTTGCACAGGATGAGAAATGAAATTCTGGGGATAACTGAGCACTCAACCCACAGACCTATGTCAGTACATGTGATAGCTTGCTCAAACCTACAGGCTCCCAGGAGGGTGGGATCCTAGTGTACAAGCTTCCCAGGGAGATGACACTTCAGAATCCTGTGGCTGTGTGCTCCCCAGACCTGGTGCTAGCATCTTTGTGGGTACATAGGGGTATAATGGTGCAATCCCTGGTTCTGCACACTGAGGGAGTGTGGTGCATGTGGTAGGGATGGTCACCAGGACCTATGGCCCTCAAGGAAGGGTCGAGGGCATAGAAGGATCCCATGTGCTCTGTCCTCTATGGTCCTTGCTCTGTCTCCTGAACTCTGAAGGCAACAATCACATGTCATATGTCCCCACTGCTGTTTGCCCTGTGTTTCCCTGTGTCAGCTAGAAGCTGAGTCTTCACAGGGAAGTTGTGGCAATCTCCTTAATGCCAGCAGTGAAATGATGGTGCACCCTGGCTGGATGGAAGAAGCAGCCTTTAAATGTCTGAGTAGCAATGATGGTACTTGAGAGCAGAGTTCTATGCTGAACTGTCCATCTGTCTTTTCTGTCACCCTTTTGTTGTTGAATGGGAAAGAGAAGGGGCTATGTTCCCAGTACACATAGTATCTCTTCTATGATGGGGTTACCCAGAAGTTATTTGTTTTCCAACTCCCAGGAAGATATGTAAAGGGTTGTTTTGACCATCATCACCCTTTTCTTGCCTGGAAGGTACTGTGTTAGTCAGCACAGCTCTGTCTATCATGACACCAAAGGGTAAGGGCCTGAGCTAAAATACTCAGCAACCTCTGTGCCTTGGACTTCTCAGGCAGGACGGAGGCCAACAAATGCAAATCCTAAAGACTGTGTAGGCAATGGACATATCATGCTGGGGCCAGACTATGGAATAGTGAAGTATACATTTACTATTCATCAGACATTCACAAAGGGGTGTCTTTGTGTCTTATGTACTGCCTCTGGTTAGGGCACCAACACTGCCCTTCCAGAAGTCCAACTGTGGCAGGACACAACAGGGACTAAGCTATAGCACGAATGTGTTTCCTTAAACTAACATCAAGGTGTCTGGCAGGCCTTGGCTCCCAGGGGGCTTACTTTTCAAATGGGCAGAAACTTCAGAAGAGGCACTTGCAACTCTTTCCAGATTTAGCAGAAGTGCCTTCACACTTCTTGAAATCACACCATGCAATCTGAGCTGCCAGTGTGGCAGGACCTAATAAGTGTGACTGTTAGTCACTCACACATCACTCTCACAGACAAAGAGACATCGCACTTCTCACTGGAAGCTGGGGAACAGGGACAAGTGCCCGGGCTCCCAGAAGGAGGGCGTGCCTCCTTAGCTTACATCTGCTCTACAGACGGCACAGAGCTACTGTATTTGCTGCTGGTTGACCTGACACAGGCAGACAAACCCTGGTTCCTTTGAGAGAACTTTCAAGAAGGGCCTAATCTCATCCCTTTGCCAAGAGCCTGCCAGGAAGCTCCCTCCTACAGCACATCCTAGTCATGTTGAATTTTTTGTGGTTCCCTCCTAGAAGTGCATTGTGTGGTGGTACAAGGTAGGAGACTCTGCAGCCCTGGGAGGATACCAGCCCCAGCCTGGCTCTGCCTGGATTTGGACAAGGTGCATACTGCTTATTGACTCATTTTCTCTTCTCTGTATCCCTGAGTCAGTCTCTATGCTTACATTTTGTAAAGACATTGACACCAAGGAGACCTTAAGCCTTAATATGCCAACACTCTAAACAGTTCCAAAAAGAGCAACAGAGAGGCACCTTGCTAGTCTTGCATGTGGTAGATGCTGAGTGCTGTGTGCTTTCAGAAGCTGCCAGGATGGACTGACACAGACTGGTCCTAGGTCCATTTACCTCAGGCAAGAACTGGCAGAAGATGCTTTCTGAATTTAAGAAATTTCAGAACAGCTGGGGCAGTGGTGGTGCACGCCTTTAATCCTAGCACTTAAAAGAGGCAGAGGCAGGCAGATTTCTGAGTTCAAGGCCAGCCTGGTCTACAGAGTGAGTTCCAGACAGCCAGGGCTACACAGAGAAACCCTGTCTTGAAAAGCCAAAGACCAAAACAAACAAACAAACAAACAAACAAAAAAACCCCAAGAAATTTCAGAATACAACCTGCATGGCCCAAGTGAAGCTAGAAGTTATCTCCAGAAGAGTGGGAATGGGCTGATGTACAGACTTCAGAAATTGAAGGGAATTGGGAGGAAATCATTGGACTACTAGGCAGAAGACAGGGAGGATGACAAGAGAAATCAGGTGGGCTCAAACTTTGCATAGTCTACCACCAGCTAACTCTTGGCCATGCCTGGGGCAGGGCTCAGCTGTAGTGTCTGCACCTTCCTCTGAAACTCGTCCCAGAGGAAGCTTGCAGCCTCCCAACCTATTTCTTTTTAGTAAAAACGTGCCTGGAACAACAGGGACAGTGGACAACAGGGCTTGGAGCTGAGCCTCCTGCCCTTGGCTATGTATGGCACCAATCCATGGTACACACACCTGTGCAGAGGTGTGAACATCACCCAAACACAGGTACAAGGCCAAAAAGGACAAGGAAAACATTTAAAGAAATAAAGTTTTGAAAGAAAGATGAGAGACTGCTGATAAGGGAAAATTAATGCCTTGAGTATGAGTTATACTTCAGGCCAAGAGAAAACTGTAAGCTTGGTTAGGAATGCCCACAGCAAGTTGGTCCCATAGCCCCAAGGCCCTCTTGGGGCTGCTACACAGGGGCCCATGAGGCCAATTTCATTTTAGGACCTAGGGAACCTTCTTCCTGCTGGAGCTTTCCTCCCAGGAACAGAGGTACTGACCCACTTAGGCAGTGATATGGGCACCCTGATGTGCAAGGGCCATGGGGGAAGCTTGGGGTCCTTAGGGTAAGATGGAGGGTAGGTAGTATGGTGGGTAGAAGGAACAATGCCCTTTTGGCACCTGACAAACCTCACTGGCAGGAGTTCAAGGCTGGGCCCAGAAAACATGACTACTTCACTGACCTGGCTGTCAGGGTCGGGGATGTGGCTACTGCAGCAAAGATGTGAATCATGGCTAGCTTACAGAGGTCTGCGGCTGAACCTGTAGACACAAAGGATTCTGTTTTAGTGCCTGAGGTATGTGGCACACAGTGTCTGAGCTGTTACAGAGACATTTCCCATGGACACTGCTCACTCCCCTGGCTAACAATGAAGGCGCTTTTGCAAGTGGAAGCAAACCAAACATCTTCAATGCAACAGCTGCTTGCCTCTCAGTGCTGGGGAACACAGTTTGGATGCCTTACTGAGGAAACCTGACTCCAGCCAGATTCTCAGGGTACAATAGAGGGGTCCCTTTCCATGTCAAGTAACCCATTTCTAGGATGGCTTTATTGTTGGTGAAGCTCCTAAAGACTCCAATTTCTGCTTTTAGAAGGAAACAGAATGGCCTCCATGTGTCATTTTTTCCCATATAGGTCTAGCTATGTAGCTCATGATGGCTTTAATTTTTGGCAGTTCTGCATTGGCTTGTGATCCTGGGGTTAGTGTTACAGGTATGCCTCACCAGATCCTTCTAAAAATGTCTTGAACATAAACATGGCTCTGCCACCCCAGTGTCAGCTGTGATGACACTTATTGCCAGGCAGGACAGGCGAGGGCTGTGAGGACCATACAGGACAATTTTCAGAACATGACTTCCATAGCAAACTTCCAAATACCTGAGGAGCAGGGGACATGGACCTGCAGGGAAGGAGCCACAAGTAGTGGCAGGCTAGGAGCTCTGGTACCTTGTACCACAAAGTTTACTGCCTGTCGCTCCGCTTGTGCCCGAAGCTGCTGGTTCTGTGCATAGATCCTTGGGAGAGGCCTCCTTCTACCCAAGATGGATGTCACATAGCCTAGGGTAGAGGAAGGAAAAGACAAGAGACAGAACAAGTGTCATAGAACCGAGAGTGCTGTGCCTCCTCACTCTCCCTTCTACTGCTCACAAGACTGTCCCAAGTATTCCAGGGCAGATGGCTTCTGTGGGAGAGTAAGACCCACAGTGATGGCCTCTGTTGGCCAGCTGTCAAGCTTCTACTCTTTTCTCCTCTGGCTTCACTAACATCTTACACAGAATAAGGAAGGGCAGGTTTTTTTATTCTGTGGAAGTCCAAAGTCATATGTAGGGCTTGGGCACAGGAGTCATTTAAGAGTGTATGACAGCTGGAATATAGAGCAAGGAGTAGTGAGTACGTCTTCACATGAAGGTAGATTGAGGTCTTTTGGGTCCCAAAGCTTACATGGCTTGGGGCTCTTAGGAAATGCATAAAGGGTAGTAAAGAGATGGCTTAGTAGTTGAGAGCACTTATTCTTCCAGAGGACCTGGATTTACTTCCTGACATCCACATCACAGCTACCATCTATAACTCTAGTCCCAGGGGATTTGACATCCTCTTCTGGCCTCTGAGGGTACTGCATGCTTGTGATTCATACACACACACACACACACACACACACATGTATATGTATATATATGCAAAACACTTGTGCACACAAAACAAGAATAAATAAATAAATAAATAAATAAATAAATAAATAAATAAATATAAAAGCACACAAAAATCCCTCTATGCTTGGGTATTAGTTGGGGTTCTCTAGCGTAACAGAACTTATAGAATGAATCTCTCTTTGTATATAGAAGGGATTTATTAGAATGACATATATGCTGCACTCCAGCTAATCCAACAATGGCTGACTGTGAACAGAAAGTCCAGGAATCAGTAGTTGCTCAGTCCATGAGATTGGTTATCTCAGCTGGGATCTCAGTAGATGCTGGAACCCCAAAGAGGTAGGCTCTAATGCCAGTAAAGGAATGGACTTGCCAGCAAGGCCAGAGTAAACAGGACCTTCCTTTTTCCATGTTTTTATATAGGTTTCCAGAGAAGTTTGGCCCAGATTAGAGGTCCCAGCTCAAATGATCTGAATTAAAGGTGTGTGTATCTTCATATTTCAAAGATTTGGATTAAACATAGATCTTACTACTTTAAACTAAGCAAAAAATGCCTCACAGGTGTGCCCTCCACTTTTGGGTTTTAGTTAATCCTAGCTGTAGTCACATTGACAACCATGAATAGTCATCACAAATCTACTCAACTTGACACACAATCATGTCTCTTTATATCATAATTAATTCATTTCCAAATAAAAATAATCAGGTCATAATAATGTCTAAATATAATATCCAACATAGATTATAAATGCATTCTTTATTTAATGGGTTACAATTATACCTAACATGATATAACCATCCCTTGCACAACCATAAATGCAGTCTAAATTTAGAATAGGTGGCAATGTCTCTTGAGGGATATCCTTTTACTATCTCAAACTTAAATATGACAACCATTGATATTCTCTTGATACTACATCATATGGAGAAATTGAGGAAAGAAAACATGAATATCTGTAAAAATGCATATTTAACAAAATTCAGCAGAAACGTCAATTATAATCTTCATCTCTGTAACTAGTCATGTGGAGTTAGCTGGTCTTTATAATTACTTTCCTCTGCTACCCATTCTGTATTTCCTCTACCCTGGGGCAAGAACCTCAGCAGTCTGGAAGGAGTTACTCATACCTTTATTTCTGTAGTCTGTGGATTAGGTTATTGTAGTTTCCCACTGACTGTAATCACAGGACCAGGTAGTAACAAAAGACACCCTAAAGGATCTCCTGCATTCCAGACATAATCTTTCTTACCTCCATTGTGTAGAAATAATCCAATGTCCTCATGGTAATCTGGATCAACCACCCTCTTAACACTGTTATTACTTTCTTAGCCTGTTGGCTTAAGGGCATTAGAGAAACACAGTGGTCAGGGTGAAGTCTGAGCTTCCAGTTCAGTGGAATGTTTGCTGTGTCTCCTGGCAGGAGCACGCGCTACTCTGGAACCAAAACTTCTAGGACAACAGAACTTAAGGTGGAGGTAACAAGAAAATTTTTTCCTAGTGGGTCACCCCAGGTTCCTTGGTTATGGGAGATGCTGATTCAAAGCATATACTGCCTTCTGAAGAACCCTGCCCAGCCTTCCATGCTGCTGCCACCTAACTTTCAGGTTGGCTGCTTCAGGATGGTGGAGAACATGATAAGACTAGTGGATCCCATGATTATGGGCTCACTGTTGCTCTTCTCTGGCTGTGAAGTGAGTTCCTTGGTCAGAAGCAATATTGTGTGGCAAACCATGATGGTGGATAAGGCCTTTCTCTAAGTCCATGGATGGTGTTTTACAGTAGAAGCATTACATACAAGAAAGGCAAATCAATGACAAGAATAAGTATCCAGTAAGAACAAAGCATTGTCCTTTCTACAAAGGAAGTGGTCCAATGTAGTCAATCTGCCACAAGGTCACTGACTGCTCATACTGGTAAATGATGCAATATTTGGGGTTCAATCTTGTCTGCTGTTGGCAGCAGCTGTAGCCAACAGCAGCTTGGTGAGTGGAAATCCATGTTGTTGAGGCCATACATAATCTCATCTCTGCCACCATGGCCACTTTATTCATGGGTCTATTGGACAATGACAGGAATGGCTGGGGAAAGATGATGACTGTCCATGTAATGAGTCATCGTATCTATTTGATTACTGAACTCCTCCTTAGCTGAAGTCACCTTTTGGTGAGCATTTATATGGGACACAAGTATCTTCACATTCTTCATCTATTTGGAGAGATCTATCCACATACTTCTTCCTTAGATGCCTTTCTCACCAATTTTCCAAACATGTTCTTTCCAAATCCCTCACCATCCAGCCAGTTCATTGGCTACAGCCCATGAATCAAATGTATACCTGGCAATTTCTCCTTCCAAACAAAACATACGATCATGTGTACTGCTCAAAGTTCTGCCTACTATGAAGATTTCCCTTCTCTGGTGTCTTTCAGGGTTGTCTCAGAAAGGGACTATAATGCAGCAGCTGTCTGTGTTTGGATGGTGCCTGTATAATATACAGAACTACCAATAAACCAGGCCATAGTTTTCTCTTCCTCAGTCAACCAATCATGAGGCTACATGTGAATACTTGACAGCAGATGGTGTTGTAATGGGAGTAGAAACCATAGACATTTGGGCAACTTATTCGTGTAGCTTGATTGTGCCTTCAAGACCTGATCATGAATATATCACTTCCATTTGATAATATATCACTGCTGTGCAAATCCTATTTTATCACTTGGTGGATCAGATAACACCCAGCTCATAAGGTGCAACTCTGGTCACATGGTAACTTGTCCCCTTGTCAAACATTCAGTTTCCATTAAGGCCCAATAGCAGGCTAACAGCTTTCAAAGGGAGAACAGTTGTCTGTAGATGATGGTAGAGCCTTGTCCCAAAATCCAGAAGCTCTCTTCTGTGATTCACCTATACAGGCCTGTCAAAGGCTCCAAAGAGCATCCCTATCTACCACTAAAACCTCAAGTGTCTTTGGGTCAGTTGAATCATATGGTCCAAGTGGTAGAGCAGCCTGCACAGCAGCCTGGACCTGTTAATAGCCTTCTCCTGTTCCAGTCCCCATAAAGCTAGCAACTTTCTGAGTCACTTGGTATATAGGCCAGAGTAACACATCCAAGTAAGGAATGTGCTGTCTCCAGAATCCAATAGGCCCACTAAACATTGTGCTTCTTTTCTGGTGGTGGGAGAGGCAAGGTGCAATAAGTTTTCCTTCACCATGGAAGGAATAGCTCTGCACAGTCCATACCACTGGCCTCCTAAGAATTTCACTGAGGTAGTGAGTTTTTGGTTGAATTTCCCATCTTCTGATATGCATATGTGTTACCAATGAGTTCAAAGTGGTTGCTACCTCCTGCTGACTTGATCTAATCAAACTAATGTTGCCAATATAGTGTATCAATGTGATATTTGAGACCACATCAAAATCCCTTCTAACCAGGTTATGACACAGGGCTGGATAGTTAGTATGTTCTTGAGGTAAAACTGTAAAGGTTTATTGTTGGCCTTGCCAACTGAAAGCAAATTGCTTCTTGTGGTCCTTATGGATAGGTACAGAGAAAAAAGCATTTACTAGATCAATAGCTATAAACCATTTACCAGATGTGTTAATTGGCTCAAGTAAGTGAACTGGAAACTTAAGGGGTTTTTGAAGAGTCAGTAGTGTTAAATGAGGTTTTGCTGGGACAAACATGTGAAGGAGTGTTTTCCAGAAGTGGACACAGGTAAAAGACTAAAGCAGACTCATGAAGGAACATTTTGCAGAAGCAGATATAGGAGAGAGGATGTTCTGCTACAGCAAGCGTGTGAAAGGACATGTGATTTAAAGAATTCTTTGATAACAACACACATATATTGGTCTGCCTTATGTTGCATAGTTGAGCTGCATTTGTTGGACTTCATAGAAAGAAATGCACCAAAAAACTTCCGGTGGTGTGCTACAGTTTTTTGCTACTTCAGTGGATTTGGGCTGATTGGCAGAGTGATGTCAGCTGAGACAGACACATGTGCACATGCTAAGGCAAGACCCGTGGAGGACACATGACGTTTGGAGGGTATAAATAGGACTCCATGGACAATGACAGAGACTGAGCTAGGCTTGCTTATAGAGTGATCTATGCAGTGCTTATGGGTTTCACATCTTTGCTGATCTTGGCTTCCCTGAGAGAGGCACAGCCGAGAACTTCTGACATTCCTCCAGGTACCTCCTGTGGACTGGAGCTGAGGCTGAGGCCTGACTGTCTCTGCTAGGTAGTGCCACCACTGCTGATTTGTGTTTGCTACCCCAACTCTAACGGACTGGACTACTGATGTATCTGTGAAGTGTGTGCAAGTGGATTGCACTGCTGCTACTAACCTGTAAACCGAACTGCTGATTTTTTGTTTTTTGTTTTTTTTGTTTTGTTTTTCGAGACAGGGTTTCTCTGTGTATCCCTGGCTGTCCTGGAACTCACTTTGTAGACCAGGCTGGCCTCGAACTCAGAAATCCTCCTGCCTCTGCCTCCCAAGTGCTGGGATTAAAGGCGTGCGCCACCACCGCCCGGCCGAACTGCTGATTTTTAGACAACACAGACAAAAATTGTTCCAAAAAACCTTTCTAAACAGGTCCACTTCCCCCGTATCCTTTCCTTTCCAGTACTTTTGGTGGGTGGTGGGCTACAAGGGAAGTTAAAGTGTTTAAGGGTCAGCACTAAAAGTAGATATTGAGAAAATTAAAGTTACGAGTAAGGATACCAGATTTGGTACAGTAGTTGAAATTGGAGTCATTTCCCTGATTTAGTTTTTGATAGTCAACTGTCATACCCGATGATCTTTGTCTTCTGCACTGGCCAGATAGGTGAGTTAAAGAGAGATGTGGAGGAAACCACCACCCCTGCATCTTTCAAGTCCTTGATGGTAGCACTAATTTCTACAGTTCCTCCAAGGATGTGATGCTGGTTTTGATTTGCTATTTTCCTTGGCAGAGGCAACTCTAAAGGCTTCCATTTAGCCTTTACAACTATAATAGCCTTTACTCCACAGATCAGGGAACCAATGTAAGAATTCTGCCAACTTATATCTATCCCAATCATATATTCTGGGATTGAGGAAATAACCACAGGTTGAGTTTGGGAACCCAATGAACCTACTGTGAGGTGGACTTCAGCCCAAACTCTATTAATCACCTGACTGCCATGAGCCCCCACTTTAACTGGATGGCCACAATATTTCTTGGGGTCTCCTGGAATCAGAACTAATAGACCTGGGAAGTCAGATGGTTTCCTTTCTCCCAGTGTACAGTTAACCTTGTAAAGGGTTGTAGGTCCCTCTGGAGAAGGACTGGAGATATGCTAACAGTAAAGTTTTTGGGTATTTTATCAGGGTCCTTCCTCAGGGGAAATCTGCCATCCCTTCAATCAAGGGGTTCTGGATCTACTAACCAACTCAAGTCTGCAAATTGATTCATGGACAGAAATTGCCTTTTGCCACAGTCCAATGAAGCCTCTGTTTCATTTGTTTCAGAATTTTTCTGCTTATACAGATCAAACAAAAATCCAGTAGGCTTCTTATCTATTTCATGACTGGAAACATCATGATTGATTAACCAGTACCAAAGATCCATATGAGTCATGACACCATAAAATTTACTTTGCCTGTGCTGACCATTATGGGTCAGGCCATTATGGACATTACTTCATCTGTGCGGCCCATTACAGTAGCCATGATCACCTTGCCTTTGGAGATTCAGTGTTGCTACCTAGCCCCTGCTAAATTAAATTAATCAGGGCCCAATTAAACCCATTTCATTTAACTTATCCAACTGACAGCAGCATCTCCAACTCTAAGACCTGGCATAAGAAAACGGGCAATAACAAAGCTCTTTAATTGTCCTGATGCCCCTCTCACCATTTTGTGTTTTATAGGACTAGTGAAAGGAGTGTCTTCGGGGCCTGTCCATTGTGTGAGATTAGGTTTTAAACCTATTCTAGCGATGCAATTTTCCTGAGCCATAAAATCCCTTCATCTACACTAAGCCAAAGAATATGAAGCATCTCCAACTCCTTTTCAGTAGGCCATCTTATGATAAATGCTTCAGCCAACCATACAAACAAACTTTTTTTTTAAAACTGTGCAAGTTTCCATATTAAACCTAGAATTTCCACTCAGGGGGTATCAATAAACTCAGCTTGATCTAGTTTTATGTTCCTTCCATCACTATCACACATCTTTAAATCCATCCCCACATATTCCCTAGACTTCTGCTTGAAAGTAGTATAGTACACCTACCATGTACTATACATTTTACCTCTTCCTCTAGGTATGTTATATGCTTTAAATCTGGTTATAGGTTTAGAGCAGGATTCTCAACCTGTGGGTTACAACCCCTTTGAGAAGGGTATCCAACAACCCATTCACAGGGGTTGCCTAAGACCATCATAAAACACAGATATTTACATTATAATTCATAACAGTAGCAAAATTACAATTAAGAAGTAGCAACAAAAATAATTTTATGGTCAGGGGGTTACCACAATATTAGGAATGGTATTAAAGGGTTGCTCACATTAGGAAGGTTGAGAACTACTGGTCTAGAGGCAACTATTGGTAGGCTCTGAGGGACATCAGTATTGCCTTGCCTGGCATCTCCTTCAGAAAGTCACTGCTGGCTTAGCAGCAAACAATAAAGGATTAATTTTCTAGGTCAAGGGTGAATTTCAAAACGTCAAAAGGCAATATTTCAAGGAGTGTGGCTAAGGGTAGACAGACTACCCTTCAAAATCTGAGGGTTCAAAGTTCTCAGCTACAATAGCTTCCCCCCACATCTCCATTCCTAGTTACAAGATCTCATTCTTTACCTTTGATGCTGGGACTTGAATTTTCACTGTAATTCAGACAGTGAATGTAATAATAATGATGGCTTCAATTTGATTTTCTGCAACTTGAGCTCTGTGGCTGATAGAAAGAAGATTCTCTCCCAGGGCACACTTAGAAACCTTTTAGATTGTTTATGGGAATCTGGAACCCGTCAGTTTTATCATTAAGTTCACTGTTGTCCTTCATCATATTCTGAGATGCTAGAAGTTAATTTTATCATGAAACTCATCCCTATCTTTTGTCAATTTATCCAGAGATGCTAGGAGCAACCTTCCATCGTCATCACTTTCCTTATTTTTCTTCCAAACTGTCAAAAGCTTTGTATACAGAGTCACCAAATCCATTGCCACTGACAATTGGTGAAACAGGATAACCAAATATATTTGTTTCTTTAGGTTTGTAATGTAGTTCACACCACGGACTTTCAGTACTCGCTGAGCTCCCAAGAGAGGCTTCAGTAACAGGAGAGATTTGGTAACTGTAGGTTACCAATTTGAAAAGCCTAATCCAGAATCTTAAAAGATTCATCTTTATAGATCTGTTGCTTTGAATCAGTTCTGGTACCAAGATCTATATTAGTCAGGGTTCTCTAGAGTAACAGAACGTATAGAATGAATCTATCTTATCTTATCTTATCTTATCTTATCTTATCTTATCTTATCTCTATCTATCTATCTATCTATCTATCTATCTATCTATCTATCTATCTATCTATCTATCTATCTATTGAGGAGGTGGACTTTCCCAGTTAAAATGATCTAGATTAAAGGCAAGTCTTCATACCTCAAAGATCTAGATTACAAGTAGATCCTCCTCTCTCCATATATAAAGAGATGGGGGAGGATTTATTAGAATGACTTACAGGCTGCAGTTCAGCTAATCCAACAATGGCTGACTGTGAACATAAAGTCCAGGAATCCAGTAGTTGCTCAGTCCATGAGACTGGGTATCTGAGGTGGTCTTCAGTAGACACTGGAATCTGGAATGGACTTGCTAAAAAGGCCAGAGTAAGCAGGCAGAGAGCAAAAACTTCCTTTTTCCATGTCTTTATATAGGCTTCCAGCAGAAGGTATGACCCAGATTAGAGGTGGGAAGCTAAAACGATCTGGATTAAAGGTGAGTTTTCATGCCTCAAAGATTTGGATTACAAGTGGATCTTCTTATTTCAAATAATGCAAAAACCTTTCACAGCTGTGCCTCCAGTTTTGGGTTTTAGTTAATTCCAGATGTAGTAAAACTGACAATCAAGAGTAGCCATTACAATTGTTACCATTACAATGCTTACATATGTTCCTGAGCAGTGAAGACTTCTGTTTTAACTTGATGTAGGTCAGAAGCACATTTTTCATAGGTGAGTTCATAGGTCTGAGAATTGGTAGAATTCTCTACATAAAATATCTTTAAATTTTTGGTGGTGGTGGTAGGGTGTTAAGTACTGAAATCTAGAGTCTTGCACATGTTAGGTAAGCACTAAGCTGCCTCGATGTAATCATCATGAAGTGATGAGGTTCTGAGTACCCCCCCCCCCCACTCCATGGGAGATATGTAATATAAGGACAGGGCACTGTGCTTCTGGGTCAGCACATCTGCTTCCCATGCCTTCACACACCCATAGTTGCTGACTGGATGTTGGGCATCACAGACTTCATGCGGTCATGTATAAGTGTGGCTGTTCTCTATCTGCTGCTATCTTGGCAGGTTTATGTTACTCTTGTATCTCCTTGTCTTTGAAGCCTATCTTTATGCTGGGGCAAGGACTTTAGAGTAACCTTTCTGTTGGGCTGTAAGGTCCAGCTCTTGTGAGGCCTTTACTGGATGTATCAGGTATTCAGGGAGATTATTCTGGCCTTTATGAACTCTAGAATGATCCAGCAGGCTGTTTCCAGTGGTTATTCTATGCAAGTCTTCTCCTGGCCCATACTGTGTGCTCTAGACATAGTCGTTTACATGGATTCACCACATTTTTCTTTTCTCTTGGCAACTACAGCAATAGGTTAAGTGTCTGAAAACTCATGTACTTTGGCCTGCTTTATAGTTGTCCATGGAGCAACTCTACTGTGGTCCAAATTGGATGTAATCTGACTATACATGTTTTGAGCCTTGGTTTTACTCTACCTAACATTTCCAGCACTGCTGCTGAGTTCTTATTTATAGTGCAAAAGGACCTGATGCCCTGCCACTCCACACTGGTGCTCAGGGTCGAAGCAACACTCTCAAAGTCATTTTCATGTCAGGATACCTGGCAGACCTCCACCATGCACTTAGGAGTGAGTGGTGAGCCATGGGAATATTGGTGCAGGAATCCGTTCCCTCACCCAGCCACCCACCCCAGTTAAGTTGTAAAAATGGCTATGGCCACTCTCAGGCCATCAGGCATGGGAAGGAGGTAGAGAAGCCAAAGAAGCAGCAGTCTTAGTTGATTGTAGTTGAGATATCTTGGTTTGGACAATTTTGCATTTTGTGTTAAGATACAACTATGTGAACAAGTTGTGGATCTGGCCTCCCTGGGGCCTTAGGAACAACTGGCGTGGTTGAGATTCTGTTTGAGCTGGGGAAGATAGAGTGAGTGCGTGGACATCTAGAGCCTGACCCCACTTGCACTGTTTGGACTCTAGCCTCTTGGAATCTCCTTGAGTGACACCCCTGTTGTTTGCCCTCATTTCACCTCTGCTCCTGATCTAACACCTTCACTCTGTGTAGACAGTCCTCAGGTTATAGCTCTGACTCTTCAAATCTCTTGTAACAGTGCTGCTGGACTAAGATGCTTGATGGCATCTGCAGGCAGGCCAATAACAAGCCAGTGGTGACTGCCCAGAACCTATGAGCATGAGTTCAGGCTCCAGGCTATAATCTATTGAGTACCTGAGAGCATCTGAGACTACAGGTGTTTGCTGTACCATAGGGACACATTCTAGAACTCACATTTAGGAATGGGAAATCCTGCCAGCAAAACAAAATTTTCATTTTCATCTAGTTAGTACTAATTTGTGAATGGTATCTCTGCCAACTATTAACCCTCTTGCTTACTGTTAATATCTGGTCCTCCATTTACTTCCTTTCTTTCCTTCTATGATTTCCTCTGCTGCTCTTTCCTACAGGTTGTTTGTTTGTTTGTTTATATTTTATTTTTTTGGTGCATGTGTGTTGAATTCAACTCATTCACAGTTACAAATTTCTTTCTTTTACAAAACCTCTTGGACTGGAGAGATGGCTCAGTGATTAGGAGCACTGGCTGTTCTTGCAGAGGACCTGCGTTTGGTTCCCAGCACCCACGTGGTACCTCACAACCATCTGTGACTCTAGTTCTGAGGATCCAATGCCCTCTTCTAGCTTCCACAACACCAGCCACATATGCTGCACACTAATCATACATGTGAACAAAATACTTATACACATAAAAATTAAAATAAATAAATAAATATTAAAAATAACACTCTTTATCCTCTTTTTTCTAATTAAAGCATATGTGTCCAAGTCTCACATTTTTGATGAGACTGGTTTAATTAGAATAGCTTTTCAAAAAAAATGTATAGTCAATAGAATTGCAATGCATTTTCAAACAAATATGTGGACAGAGTCATTCTTACAGAGTGTATATAAAGCTACATGCCTATTGTGCTATGTTTATAGACATGCTTTACTTGTGGAGATACTATATAAATATAAATATATAAATACATGCCAGAATGTAGGAATATATGGTCTTCCCTTTCAGGTATAGGGTTTTGTTTGTTTGTTTGTTTGAGATAGGTTTCTCTGTTTAACAGTACTGTCTTTCCAGGAACTCACTCTGTAGATCAGGCTGGCCTTGAACTCACAGAGATCTGACTGCCTCTGACTAAGTGCTGGGATCAAAGGCATAATTAATCCATCACTGCCCAGCCTAGGTGTAGGGTTTTATCTGTAGTGACAATTATGGAGTTTTGATTTCTTTAAAAAACACAAAAATACTATAAGAATATGTTTTCATTTTTAATCCCAGGTGTGGGTTATGGGGCTGCTTCAGATTGTCCACAGCATCAGACTATGATTTACCTCATGGTTTGAAGGGGCAAAGAAGAAACAAGAAGAAATTAGATATCCTGACAGCCCGGATCAAACTTGCTCCAATGAATTCGATACCTCCTAATCAGCAGGAAGTAGTCTAATGAAAATATTGCCCCCTTTCCACCCCTGACTTTATTCAGGGATCTCTTTCCTTTCTCCCTTATCTAGTGTTAGGGAGCTGAAAGGGTGGAAAGGGTGAAGAAGTGCAGAAGAATCCACAAAGTAGCAAAAGTTATCTGTCTGTTTTTACCTATGTGTAGCAATCATGTTATTTCAAACTTGTTCATTTTATTGCTACAGGTAGAAACCAGCTCTAGCTCTCTCCCTTCCACATGCAGTCTTTTAGCACTGTTGATCCAGTAGGACTGATAGCTCAGACACTTCCACCCAACTTCACTAAGTCATACACAGACCATACAGACACTCATTTGTCTGTCCATCCACTCAGCAACAAAGTGAGGAGCTATGGACACCACTGTCTGTTTTAAGAGGAGAGGCCTGGCTGGCACTGGCTTACCTGCACTGTGACACTGGCCAATAACTGTCTGGGCAAAGTCCTTGATTTTCTTGTACTTCTGCAAAAATCTCTCCAAAAAGTGTGTGGCTTCCAAAACAGTGATTCCAAGGCACGCAGCAAGCCTCTCTTTCCCTGTGAGTCAGGAAGATATACCATTAGAGTCCAGGCCTACCTAACTGTAGGTCTGAGGGACAAAGGGCCCAGTGGTGTGGGCCTCATGTGATTGGATGTGGGGTGGCCATTGACCTGAACAGGGCCATTTAAAACATTTCTCCCAGTAGTCTTGACTGTCTGCAAGGAGCTACACATGAAGTTGGAAATAGGCAGAATCATTACTCTCAGCTTAGTCAATAGGAGATCTGATTGTAGGAAAGCTGTGGGGCCCACAGGAACAAGGAAGGCAGAGTAGATGGCAAATGTAGAAATATGGTATTCATGGGCCCCTATGCTTAGCATTCTTATTTTAGAATACATGCTTTTGACCCAGATCAGTATTTTGCTCTCAAAGAGGCAAAGTTCTTGTGAAGTAGCCTCAGTGAAGTAGTGAAAGTCTCTGGTGGAGGTGGCACCAAGTTCTAGCATATGAGTCTCCTGCATGCTGGGTTCAGATACTGGAATATACAAAACTGGGTCTGACTTCATCTCTACCACCCACAAGAGGTTCTAGTGGTCTTGGGGGAAGTTGCGTAACTCTCAATACATCTGTTTCTTCAGTCATGAATTGGGAATAACAGTTCTTAGCTTAATCCTTAGCCCTGGGGTTGGAATCCTCTGAACAAAATTCTAAGCCAATGCAGCTTCTACTTGAGGTTTAATGTGCAACCATTCTCTTCCAGTCCCCTTCAGGAATGCGTACCAGGGCCCTTTCCTAACAGTAGTATTATGGAGAAAGTCTTGTGTTCTTGGAGTAACACTGAGGGATTCCAAGAGCTGATTCCTGGTAGAGTCGTTACTAGGGCAAGAGGAAGGCTCCTTGAGCTTTGAACTGGCCAACTCCGGCTCACAAGGGATACCCAAGAGGCCTTCAGGCTTAGGACTTATGCTTTGTATCTGTGAAGATTGGAAGGGTTTCTTAAAAGAGGAGATAACTGACCTCTCAGAATCACCTTTTTAGTGAGGCCATCCCTGGCCTTCACCAATTGAAACCTTCAGGAGTTCTAATGGCAGCAACATTGAACACTTGGAGCAGTGAAAAAGCAGGTTTGCTTGGAAGACTGGAGAGCTCGTCTTTTTTCTCAATAGAGAGGGACAGATGCCTGGGTCTTCTGCCCATGTCCAGGCCTTCCTGGCACAAATTTTGCTGGGAGGGGGAGGAACCTCTTTAAATTCCCTTAGTGCTTAATGAAGATAGTGTGGTGTCTCCATAATAAAGTTATATGCTTTTCTGCATTTTACTGAAAAATTTCATCAAAAACCCTTTCTTCCATCAAATTCTAATCATTACTTTCAGATACAGCACTGGAATAGACAAGTCCATTGGCTTTAAGAAAGGAATCAACAGAGTCAGAAACCCTCATCCAGCCAGTCAGAGGGACTTAGAATTGTCTTCTTTTCTAATTTCCAATGTGTTGTTAAACTAATTTGGGGAACTTTTAATTTCAGATATTGCTAATTGCAGTCCAGAGTTACCATTTGGCCCTTTTTATTTGGCAGATTTTGTTTTCCCCTGTTTGTTGTGAGCATGTTTTTCTTTATGCTCTTGAGAAGTTTTGAAGTACTTGTCTACAATTCCAACACCAGGGTCATCTCAGGCCTATGACTTTATATGTTTAGGATGATCCCAAATAAACAATTTTCCTCAGGATATTTTATTGAAGCAACATAAATGTAACTTGGACAGAAACTATTGCCAGTAGCTGGGAGTTCTATAACAGACCTGACCATTAGCTTTCATGCTTGAACTGTTTTTATGGACAGAATGTGGAAGCATTTGCTACTTTGGGCTGGAAAAAGCCAATCAGTTATCGAAGAAGAACTTAATGAGTCATTCTTTTAAAAATATTTTTTGTTTTATTTTATTTTATATGTGTGATGTTTGCCTGTGTGTATGTTTGTGAACTGTGTGCGTGCTTGGTGCCTGTGGTGTGCAGAAGATCAAGTGTGGGGGTGTTGGATGCTCCCGAACCTGGAGTTGCAGATGCTTCAATGGGCCATTCTTGTGGGAGTTTCAAAGATAAGACTGCTGAAAGTAATATAGACAGAAGGCCCAGATCATGTTTCAGTGGGAAATGAGGACTTTATTGTTAACTGGACTAAGGCTATTTGCATAATATTTTGGCTAAGAAACTGTGTGTGCTGATTGTGGGCTGAAGAATCAGTTAATCTTGTGATTGTCAACAAGGTTAACACCATGAAGGTGAAACCCTCTATGATGCACTGGAACAATAGAGAAGTATTTTCTCAGCGTCAGCACACAAGAGCTAATAAGTTGTGGTCAGAGTGGGTGAGGCTACACTTCAGCAGAACTTGGTAACGTAAGTACTGGTTTTGAAGGTTTTAAAGGGAGGATTTGAGAACATCTGAGGCTTGGCACCTTGAGACAGAGTCGGAGTCCCTGAATAAGAACCTTGATTGACCATTGCTGAAGGTGAAGCCTCAGTTGCAATTAAGACCCCTCCAATATATTGGCGAATGCAGAACTGTAGGATGTCTACCCCCAAAAAGTTGCTGTAGGTACAAAATGGAGGTGGTTAATAGTGAAACTATGTATACTGCAGACGGCAGGGCTGGAGAAGTGGTGCTGCCCAAGGACTTTGGAGCCCAGAAGACTGTGAGTGAATCTCAGATGTGTGTTGAACTATAGGATTTGGGTCTATGCTAGATTTTAGTTTTGCTAAAATGTAAATTTTAGTTTTTGATTGTTCATTTATGTCCCAGCATTTCCCTTTTAAAACATTTAAGGATAAAAATTGGTTTTGTCTTTATAGGAGTCTATAGTTAAGAGAATTTGCAAGAGACTTAGGACTTTTAAAGTGCTGGAATTTTTGAAGACATTGAGAGACTTTTGGAATTGGATTGTATTTTACATTATAAAATTAACATGAAGGGCTTAGAGATGGCTCAGTACTTGGGAGCACTGGCTGCTCTTCCAGAATACCTGGATTCAATTCCCAGCACCCACATGGCACCTCTCAACTGTCTGCAACTCCAGTTTCAAGGGATCTGATATCCTCACAGACATATATGCACACAAAACACTAATGAAGATAAAACAAAAATAAGTCACTCCTCGACTTTGAGGTTATGGAGTAGAAAGTTCCAGTGTTTGCATGTCAAGTATATGAGCAGATTATGTTCCTTAGCTTTAACTGCTAATTTGACACAAACTAGAATCCCCTGGGAAGAGAGCCTCAGTTGAGGAATTATCTAAGATCAGGTTGGTCTGTGAGCATGTCTATAGAGAATTATTTTGACTGATGTAGGAAGACCCAACTCATTGTGGGCAGCACTATTCCCTAGTTAGGGCTCTTGAACAGTATAAAAGAACAGCAAGCAAGGATCCATATGTTTCCTCTCTTCTCTCGACTGTGGATGTGATGTTTAAGTTCCTGTCTTAACTTTCCTGCAATAATGGACTGTAGCCTAGAATTGTAAGTATAATAAACCCTTTCTTCCCTAAGTTGATTTCTGCATGGTTAACTAGGCCATTTCTGTTTCTAGCCCTGAGAAAGTGCCTAACTACAGAGAGCTCCAAGAATGTTGTATTGTCCACTTAAACAGAACTTCCCATACAGCCCAGGTATTGCTGCTCTGGGCAGCTTCCCAAGTTCTGAAGCTCCATCATAAGTACAATCCCCAGGGTACTCAGTATGAGACTTGGCTTCACTTTGTGTTTCTCCTGGCAGAGTCAGGTCCCTTAGGAGCAGGCATGAGCTCTTATCCTCCTGCTGCAGGGCAGGCCTGACATTCTGCATGCATCCAGTGAGTTCCTGCTGATTGTACAACAGCTGAATATGGAGTTCACTGAGGAATCATGGGGAGGACTCAGCATTAGGCCAACCCTCAGAAAGCAGGAGCCCAGCAAGCCTGGGGATTAGGAATGACTTCCAGTAGGGACTAGAGTTCAGCTGAGCTCAGATATAGTGCATTAGAGTTTCTATTGCTGTGTTAAAGACTATGACCAAAAGCAACTTGGGAAGGAAAGAGCTTATTTAATCTTATACTTTACTCACAGTCCTTCACTGAGGGAAGTCAGGGCAAGACCTCAAGCAGGGCAGGCACATGGAGGCAGAAATAGGAGCAGAGGCCATGGAAGAATGCTGTTTTACTGGCTTGCTTCCAATGGTTTGCTCTGCTTGCTTTTATACACTGCAGGACCACCATGGGTAGTACCATCCACAATGGGCTGGAGCCTCCCACATCAATTATTAATCAAGAAAATACCTACAGACTTGGCTTCCAATTCTTGGAGGCACCTTCTCAGTTAAGATTCCCTTTTCCTGGATATGTCTTGATTTGTATCACGTTTATAAAGATCAACTAGCACAGATGGTTATAAGCAGACCCTGCAAGATGCTGAATTTAGCTGGATATAGGAGAGGCAATGTGCTTGTGAGCCAGCTCTGGGTCAAGATCCTAGATAACACTTGGGATACATAAATCTTAGGTGAAAGGAGGCTGGGCGGGACTGCCGCACCTCTGCAGGAGACTGGGCATGCACACACACATCTCTTCCGAGTGCCTTCTCTGCTTGTCTCATAGCCCCATGGTTTTCCCCTCTGTCCTCGTCACAGTTCTCACAATGATCAATCACATAACCATTTCTAAAGGTGGCGTTAGAGCTATGTTTCTCCCTGGCTAGGCATTACTATCAGCAGTTTCAGAGATGGTGTCTGCAGAAACACTTCTCTATACCATCACAAGCTGCCTGTCCAAGGTTCCTCCACTGGGTTTCCCAAGGCCCCATAGCACTGGAGCCTGGTGGTTTTATTATGTCCCAAGCCTGCTCATCAGCAAGGTCTGGCTCAAATAAGGGAGGGACAGAGACATCATGAATTGAATAGCAGATACACAGTAATTCTAGCTGTTAGGTGGAGCAGGAACAATGGAGCAACAGAGATAGAAGATCAGGGTGGGAGCCCCTGTCACCACCAGAGCTAAAAGCAGCAAATTATTCCCTTCACTAGCATCACAGCTACTGACTCACTGCTTATTTACAGTCCTCTCCAGAAAACACAAAGTGAAAGCTCAGAAGGAGCCAGCGGGTGCTGTGAGGCCATGTTTCTTTGGGAAACAACTATTGTGGTGAGGGCTGACTCTCCTACTGACGAGGCCAAGGCCAAGTACACTTAGGACAGTCACACATTCATCCTGCATCCATCCCTCCTGTGCCAGTTCCAGCTTGGAGAGTCAGGAGACCTCTGGAAACTTAGCCACACAGCTCACACCTGAAATGGGAGCCAGATAAACAGGAAGCAGATGACAGAGATGCAAATTAACTGTACCAGTTGTAGCTCCAGCAACCCCAGGGAGCCTTTAAGGGGAAAGGAATGGGCAAAGAGATACAGGGTTTTTTGTGAGGCTACCAGGTCAAGAGGTGAACAGAACTGGGATTTGAGCTCTAGGGTGGCGGTGGAAGTGGGAGTGGGGGACAACATTGGGAGTGCAGAACTCCAGGTATGGCAGATCTACAGGAGGATCTAAGACATCAAGTTCTAGTCTGGCAGAATGTTGCTTCCCCAACCCCAAGGTAGAAACCCCTGAAGTCTGGGGGACAGTAGGGAGGAGGCTGAGGAGGAAATGGGACAAGCAACACTGTGGAGAGCTACCAGTATCATGACTGTACTCTTATCCTAAGTTTGATTACTGACTTCCACATTCTTTCTAGACACTTCATAGGGTCTGATGTTCTCAAAGCATTGTTACTTATTCAGTGGGTACTTTGTGCTTCTCTGAGTTAGTTATTAAGCAGAACTGAACTGGTGGGTACTCCTGACCTCTTGGGCTCATGCTCAGGATGGGCATTTTACCCTGAACAAGATGAATAGGCATAAGGCTGGTACTTTGTAGTCAGCCAGCTTTGAAGTATAAAGTGGTCATAGTGCAGAGTGTTCATACCAGAGACCCATGGCCAGCAGGAAACAGAAGCTGAGGAAAGAAGACTACCAGTGGAGCCTCAGGTGATATCATGGCCCCAGTTAGCAGACTGTAGCAGAGTGTAGCCTGCAGGGCAGGCACCACATGAATCATGAGATAACAAATGTGCTTTCTGTGGGAACTTACTGCTTAGGTGTGAGTAACTAATACAGTGGTGGATAATGTCTGATAAGGGGAGAGTTGGGTAAAGATGGATGTGTTTTATGCATATGGGAAAAACATTCCTATGAAAGGAAGGGCAAGTGCAAAGTCCTGAGTCCTGGAGAGGGATTTGGACAAGACAATGTTTGTGATCCAGAACATCCATTGCACTGTAGTTACAGAGACTGTGAGGTAACTAGGAGTGACAAGAACGCCCCATGCTGAAGCTTACACTGAGGCTTATGCAGTTTTGTTGGCTTTCCTTGACTGCACATTGGCTTTCAGTGGTCAGGAGGAGACTGTTTTTCTCAGGATCTAAGTGCTCAAAGCAGTATTGACCAAAGAAAGCAAGGAGATCCATGTAGGCCTGGATCTGTGGCAGCAAATAGACTGCTCCTCAAGGAAGGAGAGGAGGGCTCACAGCCTCTTCTGAGGGAGAACTAGTCCCTATTTTCGCAAGACCCGGAGGTGGGGGGAGAACACACTCAAGGAGTTGGAGAGAAGGCTCACTGGTGAAGAACACTGGCTACTCTTCCAAAGGACTGGAATTTGGTTTCTAGCACCCACATGGCAGCTCACAACCTCTTTAATTCCAGCCCTGCCAGATCCTTTGCTCTTCTGGCCTCTGGGGGGCAGTGCACACACATGGTGCACAGATGTACATGCAGGCTGAACACTCATACACACAAATAAAATATATTCTTAAAAACCCACTACTGACAGACTAATCAGGAGAGTGCAAGAAATAAGAAAAGAGCAGAGTGGATCAAAGTAGAAGGACTGCATTTCCTCGTTCTGGAAAGAGGAGAAAGAGAAGGACAGATCATTACTGAGTATGTGCTAAGAAGCAGAACCAGATCCTACCAGAGCCCATTTTGGGTAGTGTGTGTTTAGGGATGAAAGTTTCTAAGCACAGAGATGATGCCTGTCACTGTGATGAGATGTGGGGTAGGGTCTGGTCAGACTCTGAACCTCTATTGGTGCTCTTAAAGCAGTGCTTCTAAACCTGTCGTAACCCCCAGGGGGTGGGTGCTGAATGACTCTTTCACAGGGTCGCCTAAGGCAATCAGAAAACAGATACTTACATTATGATTCATAACAGTAGCAGAATTAAAATCATTTGAAATGTAAATAAAGAATATATCTAACAAAATAGTAATAATAATAAAAACAGTAGCAGAATTATAGTTATGAAGTAACAACAAGAATAATTTTATGGATGGGGTCACCACAACATGAGGAACTAAAGGAAAGGGTCACAGCATTCGGAAGGTTGAGATCTGCTGTCTGAGAGGGTGGATGGCACTATGAGTTAGTGGCATAGAGGGGCTTGACTAAGGTCTTATAACATTACCATGAGATGTTTGTGCAAATAGCATACAACGACTCCCAGAGTTACTTCTCTGAGGCATGGCACACTTGAACACAGGCATTTTGCCATTGGCTAATGGATGACAACAAGAACCCAGTCCTTCCCTATGGCTCACCGGCTCCATAGACCACGGAGTACACCACTTTCTTGGTCTGTTCTCTGTCCATGTGTGTCACACGCTCTATGGGAATGTCCTTCCTGTATGGAAAAATGGCATGTTATCTGGCATTGTTGGCGCTGTTTGCAGAGGGACAGAATCCTGTCACCTTCCCTGGAGGTCCTTCACCATTTCAAGCCAGCTGTCCAGGAGGCAGCAGAGACTTGTAATGTGTGCAGTATTCAACTCTCCATAAGCTCCCAAAGAGACAGTGAGGCCTTGGCCATCAAATTCTGGGGAAACCATAAATCAAAGCTAAATAATGCTTTCACAAAAAAAAAAGTCCATCCAGCATTAGCCTGACAGGTCCCAGGTCACAACCAAGACCACTACAGTTGGGGTGAGATAGTTTTAGTCCTGTGTAGTCCCTCACAGGGCTGAATAAGCAGCTGTTGCTTTGATCTCCCTCAGAGAGCAGGGTGAGTTCTCCTCTGTAGCTACAGCATTCAGACAGAGTGAGGATCAGCTCTAGGACTGCCTGTGGACTAGTGTCTCAGAGAAGGAAGCTGAAATAGTGGAGAAGCACAGTGCCCCAAGAGTTTCTCCCCGCCAGTACCTCCTAGTGACAGGTACCTGTGCCTGAGAAGCGCTTCCCCTGACTGCTGCTCTTGGGAACATCCATAGCATGTACACCCAATCTGAATGACAGAGTAAGTGCAGATTCAAGCACCAAAGGACCGAAGTCTCTCTCAGTTTTTGTGATTGTGGGTCTGTGTTTGGGCTCTTGTGATCAAAGTATTCCCAATTCTGTCTTAGCCTTCACTTCCTGTTTATACTGCACATCAAGGTGAGTGCTAGGTCTTGTGTGTGTGTGTGTGTGTGTGTGTGTGTGTTTCTAAGGCCCCCTGACACATATGTAGCAGAAGACTGCCTTGACTGGCCTCAGTGAGAGAAGATTTGCCTAATCCTGTAGTGACTTGATAGTGGGGGGGGGCGGGGGGGGAAATGCCTTCTCAGAGGGGAAGGGGGAGAAGGGATGGTGGGAAGACCTCTGTGATGGAGAAGCAAGGGGGGGGGCAACATTTAAGATGTCAATAAATAAAATAATTAATAATAAAAATAAGGAATTTTCAGTTCAAAACACATTGAAAAAAAAAAACCAAACAAGAAAGCCAATCAAAATAATGTGAAAGAAAGGAAATGATAAAGACAGGGCACTCCTTAATGAAATAAGGAACAGAAAACAAGATCAAGTAGGATCTTTGTTCTTTTTTTTTTAATTGATATAATTAATATTGTGAAAATGGCCATTTTGCCAAAAGCAATCTACAGATTCAATGCAATCCCAACCAAAATCTCAGCACATTTTTTTACAGAAATAAAAAAGAACAATATTAAAATTTCCACTTAGCACAAAAATATGAATAGCCAAAGCAAATTTCAGAAAGAAAAAAAGATGGTTGAGTTATACCTGATTATAATTTTTTTTGTATATAAATTATATGCTAAGCTGTTTATTAAATGATAATAGTTTGGATAAGTAGATTTAAATCTATTTTATGACTTTACATTTATCTTCAATTATATATACACATTTGAATGAATGTTAAAATTACATTGTTTAAAAACATATATACCTGTATATATTCCTCATTTAGTAAAACAACTTATAGTTCTTTTTCAAATGAAATTTTATATTTTAATTATATGTTGATTTGTTTTATATTTATGTACCCAAGATATCAGTTCATATTAATTTGTATGCACTTGTTTTTTTTTAAGATATATTCTTTATTTATATTTCAAATGGTTTCCCCTTTCCTGGTTCCCCCCCTCCCCGAAAGTTCCATAAGCCCTCTTCCCTCCCCTTGTTCCCCCATCAACCCCCTCCCACTTCCCTGTCCTGTTCCCCTACACTGCTGCATCGAGCCTTTCCAGGACCCGGGGCCTCTCCTTCCTTCTTCTTGGGCATCATTTGATATGTGAATTGTGTCTTGGATATTCTGAGCTTCTGGGCTAATATCCACTTATCAGTGAGTGCATACCATGTGTGTTCTTTTGTGATTGGGTTACCTCACTTAGGATATTTTCTAGTTCCACCCATTTGCCTAAGAATTTCATGAATTCATTGTTTTTAATAGCTGAGTAGTATTCCGTTGTGTAAATATACCACATTATCTGTATCCATTCCTCTGTTGAGGGACAGCTGGGTTCTTTCCAGCTTCTGGCTATTATAAATAGGGCTGCTATGAACATAGTGGAGCATGTGTCCTTATTACATGTTAGAGAATCTTCTGGGTATATGCTCAGGAGTGGTATAATGGGGTCCTTCGGTAGTATTATGCCCAGTTTTATGAGGAACCGCCAGACTGCTTTCCAGAGTAGTTGTACCAGCTTGCAATCCACCAGCAGTGGAGGACTATTCCTCTTTCTCCACATCCTTGGCAGCACCTGCTGTCTCCTGAGTTATCTTAGCCATTCTGACTGGTGTGAGGTGAAATCTCAGGGTTGTTTTGATTTGCATTTCCCTAATGACTAAGGATGTTGAACATTTCTTTAGGTGCTTCTCAACCATTCAATATTCCTAAGTTGAAAATTCTTTGTTTAGCTCTGTACTTCACTTTTAACAGGGTTATTTGGCTCTCTAGCGTCTAACTTCTTGAGTTCTTTGTATATATTGGATATTAGCCTTCTGTCGGATGTAGGGTTGGTAAAGATCTTTTGCCAATTTGTTGGTTGCTATTTTGTCCTATTGACGGTGTCCTTTGCCTTACAGAAACTTTGTAATTTTATGAGGTACCATTTGTCAATTCTTGATCTTAGACCATAAGCTACTGGAGTTTTGTTCATGAAAATTTTCCCTCTCCTCCCAACCGATGCCCATCAAGGCATTCCTCTGCCACAAATGCAGCTGGAACCATGCGTACCCTTTGTTTGATGGCTTAGTCCCTGGGAGCCCTGGGTGGGTGGGGGGGTCTGGTTGGCCGGCATTATCATTCTTCCCATGAGGCTGCAAACCCTTTTTAGCTCCTCCAGTCCTCCCTTCAACTCCTCCATTGGGGATCCTGTGCTCAGAGATGGATACTATCTTAAGAAAATTCAAGTATACAAACTGGTTGCAGAGTCAGGGAAAGCAGTTTGCTGGCAGAGGCCTTGCCTAGCATTTCCAAGGCCTTGGGTTTCATCCTCAGCACTTAAAAAAATTAAAATTGACCTCACATTAAATGTAGTGACATATTCCTATAATCTCAGGATTTGAGAGGTGGAGGCAAGAAGTCTCTGACTAGAACAGCCTAGGGAATATATCAAAACTATTAAAAAAGGAAAAACTGACCTCATTACAGATAAACGTTAATGAGGTTGGCTCACTAGAAGAGCACTTGGTAATCAAGCATGAGGTTCTGGATTCAACTTCTAGTTCTTTTGGAAGCATGTTAAATAGATCAGTATCTATTGAAGAAATAGAGAAGATATTTAAGGAACTATGTCATCAAAACACCATGATTGCCCAGGCTACTGGTGGCATATGCCTTTAATCCCAGGGCTCAGGAACCACAGAAAGGCAGAAATCTGTGTCTGAAGCCAGCTTGATCTACAGAGCAAGTGCCAGGGCAACCAGGGCTCCATGAAGATACCCTATCTCAAATCAACAAGCAAGCAAACAAATGAACAAAAAGTCATTGTGACAAAAGCAAGCTGGATGCATTATCTACTTTGCTTATTGTGATAAAATACCTATGAAAAACAACTTAAGGAAGCGTTTGTTTATTGTGGTTCATCACGGTGGGAAGGCATGGCAGCAAGAACTTGAGGCAATGAACACACAGCATACCTACATAGTATGAGAGAAATGAATGCTTGTGTCAGCTCACTTTCTCCTCCTTTTTCAGTCCAGGACTCCAGTTATAGTAACTCTTCCTACCTCAATTCACCCAATCTAGAATATCCTTCACAGACATACCTAGAGGTTTGTCTCTTAGGTGAGTCTAAATTCTGTCAAGTTGGCAATCTTTACTAGTTATCATACTGGGCATGGTGGTGTACACGCATAATCTAAGTTACTTGAAGTCTAAGGCTAGAGGATCATCACTTAAACTCAGCCTGGGCAACACAGTGAGAACTAGCCTGCCCTTAGCATAAAAAGGCAGTATCATTAAGCCAATAGATTTAATGATTATAAAATATAAATTTTGGGTTTATAAATTTGCATTACCCAGCTACTTAGAATGCTCAGGATGGCAAGTTCAAGGCTTGCCTAGGCTTACGCAGTGAGTTTGAGACCAACCTGGGACAACTTAGTGAGACCATGGCAAAAACCAATTCTTTTTAAAGGGTGGGGATATAGTTCAGTGATAGAACACTTCCTTAGTAAGTGTAAGGCTATCAGTTTAATCCAAAGAACTACTCCCATTCCTCAAAAGAGGTGAGTATAAATAAAGGCCAGTAAAACTGGAGGAAATATCAGCATCATGTCTGCCAAAGAGTTAATGAATCACAGAAGACACCACAAAAATAAGAATGTCAAAAGTGAGCAAGTTATATACAAGCAATTAATAGAAGAAAAATAAATGGTCAAGGATAAGTAAAATTTTGGCTTGAAACAATTAGGCAAATGCAAATATATGCACTAAGCGTTGTCTCATCTACCAAGCTGACAAATACTAAACTAACTTGAGACATATAGCAATGATAGCAATGGTTGGAGCTTCTGATATACATTCAGATACACCTCTGATACAAAGCCAAATTAGTAAATTTCTGAAGGAAATCCTTACAATGTATATGGACTCTTTACCTCACAATTCCTCTTCTGTGGATTTTAATTTCTAGACATAGACTCAATTCAGCTTGTAGGAAGACATGGTCTTTCTCCATTGTAACCTCTGCCTCACTTTGCCTTTTTAGCTCCCAAAGTTCTCAGACAAGATGATGAGTGCTGGCAGCCCACCTAGCACACCAATAAAAGCCTTTCTTCAGAAAACTGCCTGCCATGTCAGCAAAGAGCTGAAACCCCCTAAAGCAGGAGTTCACGAACCTTCCTAAGTCTGCACCCTTTAATACAGTTCCTCATGTTGTGGTGGCCCTCAACCATAAAATTATTTTATTGCTATTTCATAACTGTAATTTTGCTATTGTCATAAGTATCTGATATCCAGGATATCTGATATGCAACCCACAAGGGGTTGCAACCCACATGTTGAGAACCACTGCCCTAAAGCCTTGCCAGTATTCCTTGCACACTTATTTGCCTTGGTCTCATTTCTACTGTCTCTATGCCAAAAAGATCCCAAATCTCTAGCAAATACTTCTCAATTCCTATATAGCTACAAAAGTTTACATATAAAAATACATATAGATATGTATACTCAGGACACACACACACACACACACACACACACACACACACACTTTCCTTCCATTGTTAGCTGAGATCTAGAAACAATGACTCCACAGCAGAAAATCACACATCAATTACCCAGAGTTTGGCCTCTAACACCACTTTCTAATAAAGAGAACAGAGGTGTCAAAATAGCTGATTCTAGAACTGAGGCAGAAAACATATTAGATGAGCCTGGGAAACCTTATAGTACCAGAAAGTAGGTTCACACACACACACACACACACACACACACACACACACACACACAGAGAGAGAGAGAGAGAGAGAGAGAGAGAGTCAGTCAGTCAAAGGGACACAGGAACCAGCTGAACAAATCAAACAACAAAACAAAGTATTCCTGTTTATAACTCCAAATAGACTATTCTTGAACTCAGGCTGACAAATAATTGACTGAATAAATTAATAAATAACAAGAACAGACAATTCCTATGTAGAAAAGGTACAAATTTTGAATACACTCTGAACGTAAGAAGATAAGGCATCACTGCCTACCCATTATAGACAGTGCTTTATAATTTTTGTCTCACAGGGTATAGACACCATTGCAGCTCAATGACAAAGGTGAACATCACCCTTGATAAATTCTGTTGAAGAGTGTCTTTCAGGTGAGGTCATGAGACTGTGGTCTTCCTCCATGTTCCATAAGTCTAGTATAAGCATCAGAAGGTCATCAAGCAGGTACCAAATCAGGGACAGTCTAGATATATCTGGCCAGGACTCACTGTTGGCCAAATCCATCAGAATAAATGATACCTCTAAGGTTATTCACACCTAAGTCTGTATGGGCAGGTTGCTATTTCTCTCAGGTCACATCTGAGGAACTTCCAGACTATTTCTACAATAATGGCCCATTCATCCACTGGTAGTGGATGACTGCTTTTATTCCATTTTTCAGGAAAACAAAAATGAAGGTTCACCTTTGAGTTCCCTCTAATCCAGGTTTGGAATCCCTAACAAATAATAAAGCTCCCAGAATGAGCCACACAGGCAATCGTCTCTGTTTCTCTTGTGTGGTTGAAAACTTGACTCCTGCCCCTGAGATCACATGAGCAGAGACAGTTGTGTCTGTGGCCATGGGAGGAAGTGACTGATGTATAGATTATGGTCCTTGCTGTCATTTCATGAACTTCTCTCAGCTTTTCTCCCTGGGGTACTTCTCTGAGCTTGAGTCTTGTCACCATAACTATCTATCATCTCTTTGAGGATAGAACAGGAATGCTGACTGGACTCACCTCCCTCACCAGCATTCACTACTAATCTTGTATGATCCCTCCCTACACTTACACATCAGTCCATTACTAGCTCTTTTTGGCTCCATCTTCTAATATCACTGGAGTCTGGACCTTTACACTATCTCTACTGATGGCTCCCTAACTCTCACTGTATGATGACAAGAACATCTTAGCCTTTCCCATGCTATTATACTTCTTTGACAGCAACCACAGAACAACTCAGGGTGCCTCCCTGAAAGACATTTGGTTAAAGACGACACATCTTTTTTCCTTCTGATATATCATTAAAATAAAGCAAAGGGAAAAAAGTCCATCTGAACATAAGAAGAGAGGGATGTTTAGCAAACAAGAGAGTTCTACACAGTTATGAAAAGTAAGAAATAGTCAGGCGGTGGTGGCGCACGCCTTTAATCCCAGCACTTGGGAGGCAGAGGCAGGTGGATTTCTGAGTTCGAGGCCAGCCTGGTCTACAGAGTGAGTTCCAGGACAGCCAGGGCTACACAGAGAAACCCTGTCTCGAAAAACCAAAAAAAAAAAAAAAAAAAAAAAAAAAAAAAAAAAAAAGAAAAGAAAAGTAAGAAATAGCTGTGTATGTGCATGAGTGCAAAGCATGTGTGGGTTCATGTGTACCTGTACACAAGTCTGTGTGCATGCCTTCTGGTGGCAGCTATGGGGAGATTTGACCCAGCAGGACCAGGTACCACCCAAGGCAGAAGACGCAGCTAGAAACAGGGAAGGCATGAATTTGACAATGTATATAGAGAGGCTAGCACATGCATACAGTCTTCTAACTACCTGTTACTCTACCTCCCAAACCTAAAACATGAATCTAGCTAGACTTCTCCCTGTCCCCACATGATGACCATTGTGAAATGAGCCCCAGTTCTTTCTGATGGTTTTGAACAAGCTCCCCCAATGTGCTTCAAAATGCTTAAATACAACAATTACTCCATAGTCCTCTGCCTATATAAAATGTT
Source organism: Tokudaia tokunoshimensis (assembly GCA_036184795.1). Classification (NCBI taxonomy): domain Eukaryota; kingdom Metazoa; phylum Chordata; class Mammalia; order Rodentia; family Muridae; genus Tokudaia; species Tokudaia tokunoshimensis. The sequence continues at coordinate 72,264,602 of BTHU01000014.1, read as the reverse complement.
TACAAAGAAGAAACCTTCACATGCTGCTCATTTGCGTGAGCAAACACAGCAGTTTGTTCTCAGGTCCTACCTTATTTCTCCTAGCAAGAGTGATCTCTGTGACTCTGTCTTCTGTTTAATACTAACTTAAAAATTAGTCTGTTTTCAAAACTTCAGTCTTAATAGTTTAAAAAATGGTATCTAGGAAAGAAATGAAGGGGATACTCCTCTACCTATAGCTAAGAGGGGAACAGAGTCTACAGTTCCAAGTTGAGGGGATTCTGAGTGAGGAGCCGTCATGTGAAATTTTGGTGTGGTGTCCTAGAGTGGTGAGCATTGTACTTGTTGGGGTCTTCTTATTCCTGTTACACATTTCCTCTTGGGAAAAGACTCCCAGATGTTAAATATGTTGCTATGTCCTGTCAAAAAGGTTCTTACTTATATCAAAACTTGTAAGACTTGTCTGTTCAACAAGAAATCTGCCCCTTGTAATTCCTTTCTATACTCTAGATGGTTTAAACAAAATTCTGTGGCTTGCTGGGTAGCACATGCTTGTAATCCCAGCACTTGGGAGGTTGAGGCAGGAGGATCTCCAATTCAAGTCCAGCCTGGACTACACTGTGAAACCCTACCTGAGAAATACAGCACAGCACAGCACAGCACAGCATAGCACAGAATGAATTGGGGCCATAGCTCAGCAATAAAGTGTTTGCTTAACATGGAAAGGTCCTGGGCTAAACCTCCAGTGCAAAACAAACAAAAGAACTGCAGCTTATTGCTAACAAATTATTATCTAACAAATCATTGGAGCTTTCATTAAATCAATATCTTCTTAACTGCATACTAAAGTTTAATGCATGTGTGGATCTATATATAAACATAACTTTTCTAGTGATCATGTTTTTAGCAACTATGCCTTTATATTTTAATATTTGTGAGGTCAGTCTCATTAAACATTTTTTGAGATTTTCATCATAACCAGCAGATTAGTTGTAGGCCACTAGAAATAACCTATAGTCTCTTTGGGCATTTTAGTAGGGCATTTCTATGTCGATGTAAACGCAGGGGATGTGTTTATAAAATTCAGGGTTTCTCTTGAATTTTTTGTGCTTTTCTAATTTTCATTTTTTCCCACTGGAATCTTGTACTTTTAAAATTTACATACCATAGGTATTTTTAACTTCTTCACTATGTCTTTTCTCCCATTTCATTCTCTACAATGATGACTGTTTATACTTAGGAGCTAGATTCTGCATTAATTTATTCCTGTTTAGCTTCTGGACCCAAGTGTTGTTAAGAGCTTCCCCTTTATCGATTCTCTCAGCTTCCTGGGCAGAAATCACAGCACCCACAACGTCATGGCTTGCTTCCTATTTTGTAGTGTATGTTACTTTGCTGGAGCAAGCAGGGCTGTCACAGCGATGGCGACTTGTCTGGTTCTGAACTTCTAGAATACCTTGGTATTTTACACTCAAGTACGATGCCTGATTTTTAGCTTGTGGCAGAGAAGTCACTTGAGAGCCAAGGAGACTGAGAGTTCAAGAACAGCCTGGGCTACAACTGTAAGGTCCTTCCTCATCAAATGAAGTTATACAAGTATTAAATGGCATACCTGACTTGGAGTCTAGAGAGAACCACATTTGGAGGGAGGGTCTTCTGGGAGCCATGGATAAGAAAGGGGGACAGATCATAACCTTGGGGATCCCTCACTGGAAGGCTGAAGGATAAGTCTCTAGCTGCTACCCTCAGAGAATAGATTTAGGTGACTAGTTGGATGGTAGGGTGCTGCCTGCTCAGTTCCAGCTAGAGTCTTCTAGGGCTGCCTGCACTGTGGCCTCTTGGCTACTTCCATTTATGTAGCTTTTCTCAGCAGACGTCCTGAGACCTCCAATCTACTTGGGTCTTCACTACAACTTAGGCTTTACTTTTACAGCTTTATATAGTGGCTTTTCAGAATCTTCCTGTAGGATCTGATCCTGCTTGATGAAAGCCTCCACAACCCCCTCACTCCAGCATTTTGCTGCTGTCAAGTTCTTTTGCTAGTTCCAGATGTTGATGGACTCCCTCCTACCATAGCTGTAGTAGTCTCTGTGTGCCTTGATAGCTGAACCAGGGAAAACACTTCCTGGAACTGTTGTTTTCCAGTAGAGAACCCCTTCAGCTGCTCAGTTTACTCTCTCCTTCTGATGAATTTGCATTTTCAGAAGACACTGATGTCTTTGATTGGTGGAGTCTTGCCTGGGAGCATCTTTCCTGTTGTTCCAATGCAGAACCTCAGATTTCTCTTTATCAGCACTCTATCAGTTACTGCTGCTTTCTCCGTATTTGCCTCGTCTGCAACTTTATACTCACTTCTTTGCTCCCCACATTTCCCATTTTCTATACCTTCCTTCTTTACCTTCATTCTAAACCTCACCAAGTAGAGAGAACACAGACCATGACTTAACTCAAATACTATGCTTCTTAAAAGTTCCTCCCAGTGACATAGCCTATTATTTTTTAATTCAGCCTCATTCAAATTTTCAGGACACAGACAAACTACAGTCAGATCCTTTGCCAGAAATGCAACACTAGTAAACTCTACCCCAGTTTCCAACAGAGTGCTTGTTTACCTCAGAACCCTTATGAGCCAGGCCTCCACTGCCCATATTTTTTCAGCTTTCTGGTCTTCTACACATGCACTAGAATGGACTAGGAAGTTCTTCCTACAGCAATCTGGGGATTTTTCTAGTCTTCAGTTCTATATTCTTCATATGTAATATATATATATAATATATATACATATATGCTATATGATCAGGTTTGTCATAGTACCAGCTCCACCTCTTTGTACAATTTTTTTGTATTATTTTGTTGTGACAAAAATAGATGTCAAAAGCAACTTAAGGGAGGAACTTAGGCATATTTTGGCTTAGGGTTGAGGAGAGTCTACCATGGTGGGGACAGCACAGAGGTGAGAGTGAAATGTCTAGTCACATTGTATGTACAGTCAGGATACAGAAAACATACGAATGTTGGTTGTTTTAGTTAGGGGTTTCTATTGCTGCAATGAAACACCATGATCAAAAGCAAGTTTGGGAGGAAAAGATGTATTTGGCAAACACTTCCATATCACTGTTCATCATCAAATAAAGTAATGCAGTAACTCAAGCAGGGCAGGAACCTCTGCTAATTAAGAAAATGCCCTACAGGTTTGTATACAGGCCAGTCTTATAGAAGCATTTTTTTAAAGAGGTTCCCTCTTCTCAGATGACTTCAGCTTGTATCAAGTAGACATAAACCACCCAGCAGGCTGATCTCAGCCTGCTTTCTCTTTCATTTAGTCTGTGTTTCCAGCCCACAGGATGGTTTGGCATATGCTTAGGGTAGTTTCCCTTCTCAGTTAAACTCCTAGACACTCAAAGGTATGTCTCCTCAGTGATTCTAAAACCCAATCAGTTGACAATCAAGAGCGGCCATCAGTTTCTATTTGGATTCTGTTCTCTTGTGCTCTGCACTGCTGTGTCTCTGCACCTCTGGAACCTTGCAGGTCACTGTTTCTACAGCACTGACTTCTGAAGCTCAGCCAACAATGCACCCCCAAATGCAGGACGTAGAAAGCACAAGTCAAATTTCTTGTCCTCCTGTGTGGCTGTGGCTGTGGCTGTGACCTTGGTTGCCATCTGGCTGCCTTGAGCCTCAGCTCTTGCCTGGTGCTTCTTGGATTTTCTATGTGGCTTCCACTGGATCTGTCTCCACATTTCCCAGTGTTATCAGCTGTCTAAATAGTCCTCTCTTTAAAGTACCATGTAAGCATTGATCATCTTTTCTGCCAAGAATCTTTCAGAATTCCAAATACAGGGATAGAGAGATGGTTTGGTGGTTAAAAGCATGCAATGCTCTTGCATGGGACTGAAGTTCAGTTCCCAACACCTGTGTGTAGGTGCCTTACAACCTCCTGTAACTCCAACTCCACATGCACCTACACTCACATATACTTAACTGCACACACACACACACACACAGAGAGAGAGAGAGGGGGGGAGAGACTTACCCACACATGCATACATAATTTAAAGTAACAAAAACAAATCTTTTTTAAAAAATCCAAGAATCCAAACACAGTAGCATTGACACCCTATAACTCAAGGGCTCAGTGCAAAGACTACAGAATACATTTGTTTGGGCAAGAAAGAATCTGCCAGCTCCATTGGCATTTGTGCCATATCTCTGACTAGTTTCCTAACACTCCCAAAAGCCTGATCTGCAGTTGGGAAGAGTGGTTATTAAATAAAATGTCCAGGAAACAGTTTTAGATTAAACGAGTACCCAGGAAATCAGTCACTTTTATTCCTAAAGAATGGAAACCAGAAAATGAAGGAAGAGAATACTCCTGGGCATAAAAGGGAGATCAGAAAACAGTGCAAATTTGGGAAAAATTTCCCTCCAAATTTCTACTTCAGATCCTAGATAAATTATTTACTGAACTTATTGCATGTACTGTAGTCCATTAAGATTTAAGAATACATTTCATGGACTAGAGAGATGACTGCTCTTCCAGAGGACCTGGGTTTGATTCCCAGAATCCACATGATAGCTCACAACTAACTGTAACTCCAATTCCAGAGGAAGGAATGCCCTCTTCTGGCCTCTGTGGACAGTGCATGGATGTTGTGCATAGACATTCAAGGTGGCAAAACATCCATAAACATAAACTTTTTAAAGCTAATTTTTTAAAAAACAATACTTATATGATAACTGTCAATAATTATTCTCCCAACTTCCTCACCATAAGCATGCAGTGTTGTATGATGCTCTGTGTTGCCCCAGATCTGTATCACACTGCAACTGACCAGAGGTATACACATGGGCCAGAGCCCACTGCTGCCCACTCTGTATGGTACACACACTTGTCAGAACTTCTGTGGATAATATTGGCATAGTCATGGGAATCAGGCCTGAAAAGATGCTTTCCTCATTCTCCATGAAAGGAAGGTCTTATTTAGTATGGAGTTTGCCTCGTGCTTTACCTGCCCATCTAAATATGTTAACACTGTACTGCTGTGGAGACTCTAACATTGGCAGGCTCTGAAGCTCACAAAGCACTTAATCATATAAAAACCACTGCTTGTAGGAATACTGGAGGGGATCAAAGCTGTCAGGAATTCAACCACTTTACTTACTTTATTTGACCTGCTTCATTTCTCACTTGGGCTTGAACACTCTTCCTTAGGGAAAGGGTCTTCTGCTCTCAGAGATCAGCATATTGATGCTGGACTTAGTCTGGACACACAGCCTAACCCAGAACTCCTGGACTCAAATGATACTCCTCCCTCGGCCCCCAGAGTAGCTTGGTCTACAGGCATGCACCACCATGCCCAGATATTTTTTATTTTATTATTGTGTGTTATGTACTGTGTGTGAACATGGATTTGCGTGTGTGTGTGTGTGTGTGTGTGTGTGTGTGTGCGCGCAGGTACTTGCATACATATACATACATGTGCATGTGGAGGCTGGAGGTCAATACTGGCTGTCTTCCTCAATCACTCCCACCACACAATTTTTCATTTTTGTCTTTGTTTTTCTGTGTAACCCTAGCTGTCCTGGAATTTGTTCTGCAGACCAGGCTGGCTGTGAACTCGTAGAGATCCACCTGCCTCTGCCTCCTAAGATTAAAAAGCATGCACCCCAGAGGCTGAGTCATCAACCAAACAGCATACACAGGCTGAACCGAGGTCCCAGCACACATGTAGCAGATATGCAGCTCATTCTCCATGAGGGTCCTCCAACAACTGAAGCTGGGGTCTGTCCCCAAAGCTGTTGCCTGTCTGTGGAATCCATTTCCCCAACAGGGCTGCCATCTCTGGCCTCAGTAGGAAAGGATGTGCCTAACCCTACAGAAACTTAATGCACCAGAATGGTGGGATCTCCAGGGAGGTGGAAGGGTCCACTCTCTCAGAGGAGAGAAGGGAAGGGGGAATAGAGGGAGGGACTCTGTGAGGGGAGTCCAGGAGGGGGGGCAGTGATTGGGATGGATAGATAGATAGATAGATAGATAGATAGATAGATAGATAGATAGATAGATAGATAGATAGATAGATGAGTACTCCATAACACTTTTTGAGATAGGGTTTCTACCAAACCTGAAGTTCAATTACTGGGCTAGAATGGCCAGCCATTGAGTTCCACTGATCATCTCTGCTGATATCAAAGGCTCACTGTCATGGGCTGGCTTTTACATGGGTCCTGAGACTCTGAGCTCAAGTCCTCAACCAGCGAGCACTTTACTGAGTCATCTTTCCCCATCCCTAAATCAACTCTTCAATAGAAGAATCTGGAAGATTAAATAATACTATTTAGGAGGATAAGGCTGAATAAAAACCAAAACCAAAACAAACTGGTGTATGAAATTGAATCACTCCTGAGGAGTTCTTTGCTGCAATTAATGAATACAGTAGATCTTTCTTATGGAAGGGCTTTGGAAAGAATACTGTTTAACAATGCACATAGCTGGACACCAATGGCATAAACTGTATATTAAAAGAACTATAATTAAAAGAATATAGTACAGCACATTATTTTAAGAGAAATTTCTCTGGCAAAAGCAATGAGACTTTCCCAGTGAATTAATGAGTTGTACTTCCTATTTCTGTTTTTAGTTTTGTCAGTTTTTGCATCAAGTATCTTATTTTTGGGAAAGAATCTTGCTATGTAGCTCAGGCTAGTCTTGATCTTGGGATTTCCTGCCTCAGTTTCTGAAGTGCTGGTATTACAGATGTATGCTACAATGTCTAGCCTTCATCAAGTATTTTTGTAGTTTAAGATTGTTTTGTTAGGTACATTCAAATTGAGGATTGTTGCATCTTCCTGACAAATCCATCTTTTATCATTATGAAATGTCTTTTTTTTGGGAGGTTTTGCTGTTTTTATTTGTTACAGTGTTACTTCTTTTTATTATTATTATTAGATATTTCCTTTATTTACATTTCAAATGGTATCCCCTTTCCTGATTTCCCCTCTAAAAACTCCCTCTCCTATCCCCCTCCCCCTGCTCACCAACGTACCCGCTCCCACTTCCCTGTCCTGGCATTCCCCTATAGTGGGGCATTGAACCTCTTCAGGACCAAGGGCCTCTCCTCCCTTTGATGTCCAACAAGGCCATCCTCTGCTACATATGCAGCTGGAGCCATGGGTTCCTCCATGTGTACTCTTTGGTTGGTGGTTTAGTCCCTGGGAGCTCTGGGGTACTGGTTGGTTCATATTGTTGTTCCTCCTATGGGGCTGCAAGCTCCTTCAGCTCCTTGGGTCCTTTCTCTAGCTCCTCCATTAGGGACCTTGTGCTCAGTCCAATGGTTGGCCACCTCTGTAATTGTCAGGTACTGGCAGAGCCTCTCAGGAGACAGCTATATCAGGTTCCTGTCAGCAAGCGCTTGTTGGCATCCACAATAGTGTCTGGGTTTGGTGACTGCATACGGGATGGATCCCCAGGTAGGGCAGTCTCTGGAGGGTCTTTCCTTCAGTTGCTCCACACTTTTGTCTCTGTATTTCCATCCATGAGTATTTTGTTCTCCCTTCTAAGAAGAACCAAAGCATCCATACTTTGGTCTTCCTTCTTCGTGAGCTTCATTTGATCTGTGAATTTCATCTTGTGTATTCTGAGCTTCTGGGCTAATATCCACTTATCAGTGAGTGCATGCCATGTGTGTTCTTTTGTGATTGAGTTACCTAACTCAGGATATTATCTAGCTCTATCCATTTGCCTAAGAATTTCATGAATTCATTGTTTTCAATAGCTGGGTAGTATTCCATTGTGTACATGTACCACATTTTCTGTATTCATTCCTCTGTTGAGGGATATCTGGGTTCTTTCCAGCTTCTGGCCATTATAATTAAGGCTGCTATGAACTTAGTGGAGCATGTGTCCTTATTACGTGTAGGAAAATCTTCCAGATGTATGCCCAGGAGTGGTATAGCTGGGTCCTCCGGTAGTGCTATGTCCAATTTTCTGAGGAACCATCAAACTGATTTCCAGAGTGGTTGTACCAGCTTGCAATCCCACCAGCAGTGGAGGACTATTCCTCTTTCTCCACATTCTTGGCAGCATCTGCTGTCACCTGAGTTTTTGATCTTAGTCATTCTGACTGGTGTGAGGTGAAATCTCAGGGTTGTTTTGATTTGCATTTCCCTGATGACTAAGGATGCTGAACATTTCTTTAGGTGCTTCTCAACCATTTGATATTCCTCATTTGAGAATTCTTTGTTTAGCTCTGTACCCCATTTTTAATAGGGTTATTTGGTTCTCTGGTGTCTAACTTCTTGAGTTTTTTGAATATATTGGATATTAGCATTCTATCAGATGTAGGGTTGGTAAAAATCTTTTCCCAATTTGTTGATTGCCGTTTTGTCCTATTGACAGTGTCCTTTGTCTTACAGAAGCTTTGTAATTTTATGAGATTCCATTTGTCAATTCTTGATCTTAGAGCATAAGCTACTGGTGTTCTGTTCAGGAAATTTTTCCCTGTGCCCATGTGCTCAAGGCTCTTTCCTAGTTTCTTTTCTATTAGTTTCAGTGTGTCTGGTTTTATGTGGAGGTCCTTGATCCACTTGGAATTGAGCTTAGTACAAGGAGATAAGAATGGATCGATTTGCATTCTTCTGCATGATAGCCGCCAGTTGAACCAGCACCATTTGTCGAAAGGGCTATCCTTTTTCCACTGGATGGTTTTAGATCCTTTGTCAAAGATCAAGTGACCATAGGTTTGTGGGTTCATTTCTGGGTCTTCAATTCTATTTCATTGATCTACATGCCTGTCACTGTACCAATACCATGCAGTTTTTAAGAATATTGCTCTGTAGTACAGCTTGAGGTCCGGGATACTGATTCCCCTAGAAGTTCTTTTACTGTTGAGAACAGTTTTCGCTATCCTGGGTTTTTTGTTATTCCAGATGAATCTGAGAATTGCTTTTTCTAACTCTATGAAGAATTGAGTTGGAATTTTGATGGGGATTGCATTGAATCTGTAAATTGCTTTCGGCAAGATGGCCATTTTTACTATATTAATCCTACCAATCCACGAACATGGGAGATCTTTCCATCTTCTGAGGTCTTCTTTGATTTCTTTCAGAGACTTGAAGGTCTTGTCATACCGATCTTTCACTTGTTTGGTTAGAGTCACACCAAGATATTTTATATTGTTTGTGGCTATTGTGAAGCGTGTCATTTCTTTCTCAGCCTGTTTATCTTTTGAGTATAGGAAGGCTGATTTGTTTGAGTTAATTTTATATCCGGCCACTTTGCTGAAGTTGTTTATCATCTGTACGAGTTCTCTGGTGGAGTTTTTGGGGTCACTTAAGTATACGATCAAATCATCTGCAAATAATGAGTTTGATTTCTTCCTTTCCAATTGTATCCCTTTGACCTCCTTTTGTTGTCTAATTACCCTAGCTGAACTTCAAGTACTATATTGAATAGATAGGGAGAGAGAGGGCAGCCTTGTCCAGTCCCTGATTTTAGTGGGATTGCTTCAAGTTTCTCTCCATTTAGTTTGATGTTGGCTACTGGTTTGCTGTATATTGCTTTTACTGTGTTTAGGTATGGGTCTTGAATTCCTGATCTTTCCAAGACTTTTAACATGAAGAGATGCTGAATTTTGTCAAATGCTTTTTCAGCATCTAATGAAATAACCATGTGGTTTTTTTTCCTTTGAGATTTTTATGTAGTGGATTACATAGATGGATTTCCATATATTGAACCATCCCTGCATCCCTGGGATGAAGCCTACTTGATCATAGTGAATGATCATTTTGATGTATTCTTGGACTCTGTTTCCAAGAATTTTATTGAGTATTTTTTTATTAATACTCATAAGGGAAATTGGTCTGAAGTTCTCTTTCTTTGTTGGATCTTTGTGTGGTTTTGGCATCAGTGAAATTGTGTCTTCATAGAACAAGTTGGGTAGTGTTCCTTCTGTTTCTATTTTGTGGAATAGTTTGAAGAGTATTGGTATTAGACCTTCTTTGAAGGTATGATAGAATTCTGCACTAAAACCATCTGGTCCTAAGACTTTTTTCGTTGGGAGACTCTTAATGACTGCTTCTATTTCTTTAGTGGTTATAGGACTGTTTAAATGGTTTATCTGATCCTGATTTAACTTTGCTATTTGGTATCTGTCTAGAAAATTGCCCATTTCATCCAGATTTTCCAGTTGTGTTGAGTATAGGCTTTTGTAATAGGATATGATGATTTTTTGAATTTCCTCAGTTTCTGTTGTTATATCTCTCTTTTCATTTCTGATTTTGGTAATTTGGATACTGTCTCTGTGCCCTCTGTTTAGTCTGGCTAAGGGTTTATCTATCTTGTTGATTTTCTCAAAGAACCAGCTCCTGGTTTTGTTGAGTCTTTGTATAGTTCTTTTTGTTTCTACTTGGTTGATTTCAGTCCTGAGTTTGATGATTCCTGTCTTCTACTCTTCTTGGGTGTATTTGCTTCTTTTTATTCTAGAGTTTTCAGATGTGCTGTTAAGCTACTAATGTATGCACTCTCCATTTTCTTTTTGGAGGCACTCAGAGCTGTGAGTTTTCTTCTTAGCACTGCTTTCATTGTGTCCCATAAGTTTGGGTATGTTGTATCTTCATTTTTATTCAGTTCTAAAAATTCTTTAATTTCTTTCTTTATTTCTTCCTTGACCAAGTTAACATTGAGTAGAGCATTGTTCAGCTTCCACATGTATGTGGGCTTTCTGCTGTTTTTGTTGTTATTCAAGACCAGCCTTAATCCTTAGTTATCTGATAGGATGCATGAGATTATTTCAATCTCCTTATATCTGTTGAGGTTTGTTTTGTGACTGATTATATGGTCAATTGTGGAGAAGGTACCATGAGGTGCTGAGAAGAAGGTATATTCTTTTGATTTAGGATGAAATGTTCTATAAAAATCTGTTAAATCCATTTGGTCCAAAACTTCTGTTAGTTTCACTGTGTCTCTGTTTAGTTTGTGTTTCCCTGATCTGTCCATTGAAGAGAGTGGGGTGTTGAAGTCCCCCACAATTATTGTGTGAGGTGTAATGTGTGCTTTGAGCTTTAGTAAAGTTTCTTTTATGAATATGGGTGCCCTTGCATTTGGAGCACAGATGTTCAAAATTGAGAGTTCTTGGTAGACTTTTCCTTTGATGAGGATGAAGTGTCTTTCCTTATGTGTTTTTTTTTTTTTGATGACTTTTGGTTGAAAGTTTATTTTATTTGATATTAGAATTGCTACTCCAGCTTGTTTCCTGGGACCATTTGCTTGGAAAATTATTTTCTAGCCCTTTACTCCGAGTTAGTGTTTGTCTTTGACACTGAGGTGCGTTTCCTGTATACAGCAAAATGCTGGGTCCTGATTACATATCCAGTCTGTCAGTCTATGTCTAACTAGTTAGTCTAGTTTTAATGGGGGAATTGGGTCCATTGATGTTAAGAGATATTAAGGAATAGTGATTGTTGCTTCCTGCTATTTTTCATATAATTTTTATGTTTGAGTGGTTATCTTCTTTTGAGTTTGTTGAAAGAAGATTACTTTCTTGCTTTTTCTGGGGTGTAGTTTCCCTCCTTTTGTTGGCGTTTTCCATCTATTATCCTTTGTAGGGCTAGATTTGTGGAAAGATATTGTGTAAATTTGGTTTTATCATGGAATATCTTGGTTTTTCCATCTATGGTAATTGAGAGTTTTGCTGGGTATAGTAGTTTGGGCTGGCATTTGTGTTCTTTTAGGGTCTGTATGAGATCTGCCCAGGATCTTCTTGTGTTCATAGTCTCTGTTGAGAAGTCTGATGTAATTCTGATAGGTCTACCTTTATATGTTACTTGACCTTTTCCCCTTACTGCTTTCAATATTCTTTGTTTAGTACATTTGATATTGTGATTATTATGTGATGGCAGGAATTTCTTTTCTGGTCCAATCTATTTGGAGTTCTATAGGCTTCTTGTATGTTCATGGGCATCTCGTTAGGTTAGGGAAGTTTTCTTCCATAGTTTTGTTGAAGAAATTTACTGGCCCTTTAAGTTGGGAATCTTCAATTTCTTCTATACCTATTATCCTTTGGTTTGGTCTTCTTGTTGTATCCTGGATTTACTGGATGTTTTAGGTTAGGAGATTTTTGCATTTTGCATTTTCTTTGACTGTTGTGTCAATGTTTTCTATGGTATCATCTGCACCTGAGATTCTCTCTTCTATCTCTTGTATTCTGTTGGTGATGCTTGCATCTGTGACTCCTGATCTCTTTCCTAAGTTTTCTAGCTCCAGTGTTGTCACCCTTTGTGGTTTCTTTATTGTTTCTATTTCCATTTTTAGATCCTGGAGGTTTTGTTCAGTTTTTTCACCTGTTTGTTTGTGTTTTCCTGTAATTCCTCAAGGGATTTTTGTGTGTCCTCTTTAAGGTCTTCTACCTGTTCACCTGTGTTCTCTTGTATTTAAGGGGGTTATTTATGTCCTTCTTAAAGTCCTCTATCATCATTATAAGATGTGATTTTAAATCAGAGTCTTGCTTTTCTGGTGTGTTGGGGTAACCAGGACTCACTGTGGTGGGAAAACTGGGTTCTGATGATGCCAAGTAGCCTTGGTTTCTGTTGCTTATATTCTTGCACTTGCCTTTTGCTATCTGGTTATCTCCAGTGTTAGCTGGTATTCCTGTCTCTGACTGTGACTTGTCTGTCCTGCAAGCCTGTGTGTACTCAGTACTCCTGGGAGACCAGTTCTCCCCAGGAGGAATTTAGGTATGGAGAACTGTGGTAAAGAGTCAGCTCTGGGGTATAAACAGAAACCAGAATGATCTTGTCCCCTTTCATCCTTGGTTCCTGTATACTGATGGTTCTGAGCAAGTCCCTTTTGGGCCAGTAATTTGAAGAGAAGTGGTGGTCTTACCTGTGCTCGCAGGTGTGTAGGCACTCCTGGGAGACAAGCTCTCTCCTGGAGGTATTTGTGTATGTAGCTCTGTGACCCAGGATCAGCTCTGGGTGCAGATGGAAATCAGAAGACTCCTGTTCTAGGCAGCCCTTGGTTCCTGTGTCCTGAGGGTTCCAGGCAGGTTCCTCTGTAAAGCAGTAGTGGTCCTACCTGCACTCACAGACCTGTCCACACTCCTGGGAGGCTAGCTATCTCCCTGGAGATAACTGTGCCACCTGGGTATTGAAATGTTGTTTAGTCATTGGCAACAGTTTTTGTCTTGTTTACTTTGATATGAATGTAGTACATTAGCTTCCTTATGTTTAGCATTTATTTTCAAATTATGTCTTGCCTTGTAATGAGTATTATAGTCAAGTATTGTCTTTTTATCTAACCTGACAATTTGTTTCACATTTTAAAATTATTTATCAAAAATATATGAAAAATAAAAATTATTCTTTATTTTCTGCCCCTCCCAGTCTCTAGTTCAGGCTGGCTTAAAACTTGCTATGTAGCCAAGGATGATCTTGATTTTCTGATTCTCTTGCCTCCATATCCCAAGTGATGGAATTACACACTTTCATTAACATGCTTGACTCTAGTTCTCTCCTTTAAAAACTGTAGATACATAAATTTGTTATTGCTGCAGATGTTGGGATTTGATGACTGTTTTATATTTTTTGTTTTGTTTCTGCCTTGTCCTCCAGCTCACTACATAGCTGAAGATGACTATAAAGTGCTGATCCTCTTGCCTTTACTTCCTGAGTGCTGAGAATGTAAGCATAAACCCCCTTGGCTAGTTTACTAAGGACTGAACCAGGGTAACAAGTAAGCTATATATCCCTGGTGTGATTGTGGAATTCTTGTTCTACTAAGGTCTTATAGTATGTGTGAGAAATAGAGACAAAGATAGGCCAAGAAAAGGAAGAACATGAACAGAGCAACACTCTAGTTCTGTTGGAAATGGACACTGACAAAATGACCCCTCTATCAAACCTGGCTGGCATGGTAAGTGGGGCAATGAGATCCCACAACATCAGCTGACACTCTCCTGACAGCTTCCTGGAAAGCAGGGAGAAGTGCACAGTCTGTCTGGGGTCTGAGTGCCTCTGTCTGTCCAGCAGAAAAGCTGGGCCAATACAGTAATCACTGTTAGGGGAAGGTTTCTTTAAAAAGAGAGAGAAATATGTTCTCATTTGCTGGCGATTTTGAATGTCCCTCCATTCTTACTTTTGGGCAGTGAGAAGCATAATAATATATTTATGATTACATGATACATATTTATTTGTGCCTTTTAACTGAAGTTTTCATCTTATTTATATTTAATGCTTATTTATACTATTAAGTTTAATCTTTCCATCTTGATATTTGTTTTTATTTATCCTATCTGCATTTTGTTTTCTGTTCCTCCTTTCTTGAATAATTTTAGGTGAACCACAACATTTTTTGATACCTCATTTTACTCTTCCCATTAATATTTTAGCTGTCATTCCTTTAGCATTGTTTTACCTTAGAAATTACATATGCATCTTTAAGAACTGATAGCCTATGTCTTAAGTACCTCTCTACTTCATGGCTGTTGTCTCATACCTGCAGAATCCCACTGTGCTCCTGCCTACCTTTTTACTTTTGGTGTCTTTATCTTTTACTACTATCTGTGTTCTAAACTTCAAAAAAAGATATTATAGAATTCAAGAATTATATATAAACCACATTTATAGAACCATGAAATATGTAAGGCAGGTCATGTAAAATAAAAGTGAGCATGTTTCATCTCTGCACATTCTAGTATGCTAGTCATGAGGACTCAAAGCTTTGTGTGATCTCTTTTATCTTCAGCCTGAAGAACATTTTTTTTAAGTCATCTTACTAGTGAAGAAGTACTTAGACAAATTCTTTCACATTTTTGCATGTCTGAGAAATGTCTTTGCTTTGCTTTATTTTTTGTAATTTCCTAGATGACAAATCCCAGACTGTTCGGGCACTCTGGAAATTATCTTCTACCTCTGTTTTTGCTGTTATTATACCATTTTTCCTTTGCCAATATGCCTTGTCTTCTGTTGCTGATTTTTAAGATTTTCTCTTTATCTTTGTATTTTACAAATTTTTACTTTAATATGCCCATTGTGTGGCTTTCTTTGCATTAGAGATTTGGAATGTTTTAAAGCTTTTTGGATATGTAGATTCTTGTTTATCAATATTTTAAAGTTTTCAGCCATATTTATTATACCTTACCTTCATTCTCTTCTCTCCTTGTGAAAGTTGACCTATTTTATTTTATCCCATATATGGGTTTTAAGTGATCCATGTTCTTTTTCTCTTTGTGTCTCATTCTTATCTCTGTATACTGGCATAGATTAATGGATATTTTTCTAAGGTGAATTTTTTCCTCTTCCTGTTTCTTCTTCTCTTCCTCTGTTTCCTCCTCCTCCTCTTCTTCTTCTTCCTCTTCCTCCTTCTTTGT
Source organism: Tokudaia tokunoshimensis (assembly GCA_036184795.1). Lineage (NCBI taxonomy): Eukaryota > Metazoa > Chordata > Mammalia > Rodentia > Muridae > Tokudaia > Tokudaia tokunoshimensis. The sequence goes on along the minus strand of BTHU01000014.1, from coordinate 72,249,261 downwards.
CTTCTTTTTGAAATGGGGTCTCACTATGTAGTCTTGGCTGGTCTGGAATTTACTATGTAGATCATGCTGGATTTGAACTCATTGAAATCTACCTGTTTCTGCTTCCCAAGTACTAGAATTAAAGGTATCTAGTACCACACTTGGCCCATGCAACATTTTTTGTTATTGTTCTAATATGGTATTCTTCACTTTAAAGATCTTATCTCTATCTACAGTGTTCATATATCTCTTAAAATTCTTCTTAAAGTTCTTACTTAGAGCCCACCTTTTCATCTAAAATATTTAGTTGGTTTTTTGTTTGTTTTTGTTTTTTGAGACAGAATGTCACTATGTAGACTGGGCTAGACTTGAACTCACAGAGATCCACCTGCCTCTGCTCCTGAATGCTGGGATTAAAGGCATGCACTACCATGCCTGACACATTTTTTAGCATTATATATAATATTACAAATTTCATATATGCAAATTATACATATTATATGTATAATATGTATATAATATATACATATATGATGCTAAAATATGTCAGGCATGGTAGTGCATTATCTATCATATATATTATATATATTAGATTTTAGGAAAAAAAATATATATATAATTTTTTCCTGAGCTGAAGACCTTGAATTAAATCCTCAATTCCTTTTAATATAATATTTTTTAATAATTATTTGAGAATTTTATACAATGTATTTTAATCACATTCACTTCCTATTCCTGCCAAGTCCATCCTCCTACTTTTGTGCCCTTAAAAAAACCCACCAAGTCTAATTTGTGCTGCCCATCCCCACCAGAAACCATCAACTGTGAAGAGCTATACACTTCAGCAACTTTATCACAATTTTTAAGCACTTTCTTTCACAGCTTCATATCTAGACTATTTCTTTGGGTGACTTTTGTTAAATGTTTACTCTCTTGGTTATAGGGCATATTTCTTGTTCCCACTTACATGAATTATTATATTCTGTACATTTTACAGAAAATAACAGTGGATACTGAAGCAACACTTACTTCCTATAAAAGACACACTACTCCAGTTGGGCCACAAAGTTTGGAGCGAAGTCAATTTGATCCTTGGTGAGGTTTGGTCTTGACTTCATCGCAATCAGTTTGATGCAGATCACTACTGGTTTGGATCACTTTGTGAGTAGGCCCAGAAACTCTCTCTCTATGGGGTCTGTAGTATGAGAACTATACAGATAAAGAATTTTTTGGAGCTTTCTAGCCCAGCTGTCAGCTTTTCAGATCACAGGAGATCTCTGACAAAACAACTGCAAATTTCTGGGTTTCTAAGAAGCCACTTTGCTCTCTAGTCCCACCCTGGCTTTCTGCATCTTGAGTTGAATCCCATCAGAACACTTGAGATGGGTAGAGCTCTCAGTGATTCAGAATGCCTTCTGTTGATTTTCCATAGTTGTCAGTCTGCTTTCAGCCTTGGTATCTATTCCCATATACTCACAGACTCATAGGAGACCCAATGAAGAATGTGCTCTGTAAGGGAGTTCTTTTGAGTTTTAGTATGCCTTGCTAGGCTACAAGTTAATTAAAAATTTAGGTGGCGTCTCTTCCCTCCTCGGGATTAGAGTCACTCACAACGGGCTCTTTTCTTTAAAGGGCTCATCACTTTCTGGAATCCCATTTGGTTGGAGCACTTTTGTTTATCCTTTTACTCTAAGGTGGTAGATACCTTCCTTTAAAACTAAGCACCTAAAGAGATGTTCATCATCCTTAGTCATTAGGGAAATGCAAATCAAAACAACCCTGAGATTCCATCTCACACCAGTCAGGATGGCTAAGATCAAAAACACAGGAGACAGCAGTTGTTGGCGAGGATGTGGAGAAAGAGGAACACTCCTCCACTGCTGGTGGAATTGCAGGCTGGTACAACCACTCTGGAAAGCAGTCTGGCGGCTCCTCAGAAAACTGGGCATGACACTCCCGGAGGATCCGGCTATACCACTCCTGGGCATATACCCAGAGACTTTACCTGCATGCAATAAGGACACATGCTCCACTATATTCATAGCAGCCTTATTTATAATAGCCAGAAGCTGGAAAGAACCCAGATGTCCCTCAACGGAGGAATGGATTCAGAAGATGTGGTATATTTACACAATGGAATACTACTCTGCAATTAAAAACAATGAATTCACGAAATTCCTAGGCAAATGGTCAGAACTTGAAAATATCATCCTTAGTGAGGTAACCCAATCACAAAAGATCACACATGGTATGAAGTCACTGATAAGGGGATATTGACCCAGAATCTCAGAATACCCTAGACACAATCAGCATATCAATAGATTTCTAAAAAGATGGAAGGAGAGACCCCTGGTCCTGGAAAGACTGGATGTAGGGGAACGCCAGGACAGAGTAATGAGAGGGGGTTGAACGGAGAAAAGAGGGAGGGAAGGGGGCTTATGGGACTTTCGGGGAGGGAGGAAACGGGAAAGGGGAAGTGATTTGGAATGTAAATTAAAAAAATAAAATAAAATTAAATTAAAAAAAAAAAAACTAAGGTTTTAAAAGGTGTTTCTTGTAGGCAACAGTGAGACGGATTTTGTTTCTTGATCCATTCAGTCAGTCTGTGGTTTTTTGATTGGACAATTGAGGCCATTAATATTTAAAATTACTATTGAAATGTGCTAGTTTCATTCGTTGTGTTTACTTATGATGTGGCTGTGTTCTCATTCTCCAATGTTCATAGCTCTCTTCAGTCCCAAATACTGCTTCCTGTATTTCCCATAGGTTTGGTTTGTTGGATATAAGTTTTTTCAGGGTGTTTATGTAATGGGGAATTCTTTCTCCTTCAATCATGGCAGATGGTTTGGCTGGATATATTAGTTTAGGAGTTGGAATACATTGCTTCAGGCTCTTTCGGCTTCCAAAGTTTCCACTGAGAAATAAGCTATTATTCTGATGGTGTTTCCTGTATATGTGACTATTTTTTTCTCTTGTACCTTTTAATACGTTTTGTCTTTATCATTTTTTCATGTTCCTTGATTGTTTGATCTAGAGCCTCTCTTTTATCTTTGAGACCTGATATTCTGTCTTCTGCTTGATTCCTTGATTTCTAGTTAGGCTTCTGGGTTTTTCAATCCCATCTTCAGTCTTCTTCAATGTTTCTCTTTCCTGACTGAATTCTGTTCAAGTCTTAGATTGTCTTCATCATTTCCATTAGCCCAACGTTAGTGTTTTTGGGGCATCAATCAGACATTTATTTTCCTTAAGTTCTTTCTCCTTGATTTCATTGAGCTGTTTCTTTATGTCTCCTTTACACTTGATTTTTTTGAGATTTATGACTTTTCCTTTAACTTTTGTGTTTGGGGACCTAGGTAATTCTCATTGGCAAGCATTTCTATATACTAATAGGTATTGGAGAAAGATTCTGGCTTGATCTTTCACATTACTGGTATTCCTTTGATGAGATTTGGACATGTAGACTCCCTTTGTTAGTTCTGAGTTTGTTATGGCTATATCAGGGTGGGGGAGAGAAAGAATGGGGGCATCTTGAGATGTTTTGGGGTTTCTTAAGGGGAATGCAGTCAGAAGGACAAAAGGAGTAGGCTAGTTTGCAGGATGTGATTCCTGTTCCAAGTTGGGGAGTGAGGGGATAGACAGGTTTGAGTGGAAAAGCTGGATATGACATGAGAGAGTTTTGTGTTATGGTAGACAAGTATGGATGATACTGCCCCAAGACCAGAGCTCCTCTGCAGCAGAGCTGAGAAGCCCAGAGTAGGCTTTTTCACTGGTTGTGGGACCCAGGCCAAATCTGGCAAATTGTAAAAAAGGGTGGATGAGGAGATCAGGGGTACTTAGTAAGCTAGACTCTGGAGATGGAAATGAGAAGTCTGGGTATGAAATGGAGATAGCGGTCCTGTGGATGGATACAGATCCTGGTGGAAGCCTAGTATAGGAGGAGGTGGTAGGACTTGGCAGGGACACAGGATGTGGACTCAGGCTAGATCTTTCAGATTGTAGAAAAACAAATATTGGGTGGTAGAGGAGGACTTGGGATATATAGGTATGGAGTGGAATAATGGAGTTCAGCTTGCCTCTTGTCCATAGAAAACTAGAAACCCAGGGATTATGGCCCAAATAATCATAGAATATTTTAGTCAGCATTGCATTTACATAGGAAGTGCATCTCTCAGAAATGTCATCAGTCCTTCCACTTAACTCTAGTATGCTTTATGTACCTAAAACACACAACTCAAGAGATATGTCCCCTCTAGATATTGCAGGTACAACAAGTAGGCATCAAGGGTATATCTTTTGTTTGAATTTTACTTCACCGGCCATTTAAAGCTTATCTTTTACTGGGTAAAGATGAGAATCGTTGCTATATTCAAATCAGCAAGACTCACATTTCTGCACTCCTGTATACTTGCCACTTGTTTCTTGAGTTGGCTTCTGTCTTAGTTAGGGTTTTACTGCTGTGAACAGACACCATGACCAAGATGACTCTTATAAAGGACAACATTTAATTGGGGTTGGCTTACAGGTTTAGAAATTCAATCCGTTTTCAAGGCAGGAGCATGGCACTGTCCAGAAAGGCATGTCACAGAAGGAGCAGAGAGTTGTACATCTTCATCAAAGGAAGCCAAGGAACATACTGGCTTCCTAGCAGCGAGGAGGAGGGTCTCCAAGCCCATTCCCACAGTGACACACTTCCTCCAACAAGGCCACACCTCCTAAAAGTGCTACTCCCTGGGCCAAGCATATTCAAACCACCATAACTTCTTTTTCACAGAACTTTGTCAACAGCAGACAACAGTTATCAAAGCATTTTCTTGACTACTGTTGCCTTGTTCTGCCTAAGTGAAAGTCACAAGTTTATTAGTGCAATTATCTTTATTAGCTCTCACTGATGGCGATTTTATCCAGTTCTACCTTCTATCTCCAGTGGCCAGCTCCTCATGGATGGGCACCTGGTCCTAAGCTAGAACCATGTTTTAGGATTTGTTACTGTAGCATTTAAGGGACTGATTCCTGATATACCAGATAAACAGGACATCCGACCACCTTCTTGGCTTACAACAAGAACAGTTTGCTACAGCTTCTTTTTTGTCTTTACTGCATTCCATCACTGGCTGTGACTGAAAGGTGAGAACAAGAAGTTCTTCCCTGAACTATTACAAGCTAATAAAATGCAGAAAAGACATAATACCCAATGTAGACATGAACTTTTTACATCAGCTTTATGTGTGATAAACTTGACACAAATCTGAAGAGGATAATTTTCTGCCTCACATTAAACCTTTGCCAAAAATCAGTTGAGCATATTTGTGAGGGACCATTATGGTGCTTCCATGATTTATTCTAAACTCCATCTTTGTATTTAATTATTCAACCTTCAAAGTTTTCCTAGGAAATTGTTACCATTTTGAAAGAAAGATGTTACTACATATTTTTGATTACTGGCTTTTTTTTTTTTTTTGCTTGTTGCATTTGGAACAACAGAGCATTTTACAGGGTGCAGGCATTTTTAAGTGTATTTGATTTGCATTTTTACCATGTGCTATTCTGGTCCTCTGTTTAGAACATAAAAATCATTTTCACAGCAACTAATTATAGTATAAGTCACAAATGCCAGATTACTACTGCTGTGGAGGTTGGAAGCAACCATCATGCAAATACTAAAAGCTTCTTATTTTGGAAGTTCTTCCCTGAACTATTACAAGCTAATAAAATGCAGAAAAGACATAATACCCAATGCAGACATGAACTTTTCACATCAGCTTTATGTGTGATAAACTTGACACAAATCTGAAGAGGATAATTTTCTGCCTCACATTAAACCTTTGTCAAAAATCAGTTGAGCACATTTGTGAGGGACAGTTATGGCACCTCCTTCCTATTCTGTTCATCTATGTTTCCAGCCCTCTACTACCTCACCATTCCGTGATCACTGTACATGAAACCTTCTTACCCAGTAGAGAGACTGTTTTAGCTGGTCTAACATTTTCTCTCCATGCTTTCCTTATATATTTTAGAATAAGCTCTTCCATGTGTATAAACATACTAACTGGGTTTTAAAAGAATTGCATTATAAACATATGGCTCTATTTAGTGGGACTGACATGTGTACCCTGAGTTGTCCATACTACAAACACAATATGTCTCTTGATTTATTAGATCTTTGATTCTTTTCCTTAGCATTTTCTAATTTTAGGTATAAATGTTTGCTGACTGAATAATTAAGAAATATTCCCTGATTATGAATGGATTTTATCCTTGAAAGCCCATTTAAACTGAAAAATATTTCAAGTTGGAAATCAACTTTGTACAGCTAAACTTTTGTACAGCCTAGCTTAGCAGTACAGCACACGGCAGAATGTTGTTTGTCTCTGTGACTGAAGACCTGTCTGAAGACAGTTTCTCACCACCACTGCCTTCTATGGAGGGAGTACCATAGAAGTATCACTAGGAAAGAAAGCTATCAAACTCCAAGCTCTGATGTCTGGTTCGATCTATGTGGTTTTCAGACCAGAGTAAAGTAAGAACATCTTACTGGTGGGTGGGGGGTGCAGTCTCTGTACAGAGGCTATGAATAATATTGTTTTACTTTCACTTTCTATATATTGTCAGTTTTAAAAAACATGATTTGATTTTGTGTTGATTTGGAACCTTATGACTATGCTGAAATCATATATTAGTTGTAGTCATAAAACAAAACAAGCAAACCTGTTTAGAACTAGGTGGTAGAGGCACATGCTTTTAATCCCAGCACTCGGGAGGCAGAAGTAAGCAGATCTCTCTGAGTTTGAGGCAGTCTGGTCACTGAGTGAGTTCCTGGATAGCTAGGGCTACACAGAGAAACTCTGTCTCAAAAAATCCAAAAAACAAAACAAACAAACAAACAAAAAACCCAAAACAAAATCAAAACACCTGTTTGGGTTATATTCTTAGGATAACAATCATGTTTTCTACAAATAGAGTGGATTTGTTTCTTCCTTTCCAATCCATCTACCGTTTTTTTTTTCCTTACCATGCAGTCACTCATAAGAAGTTACTCATCCAAGGGAAAGAAAGTGTTCAACCAGACCTGCATTGTCCTGCCCACAACTCTGCTTTCCTCTCTGCAGGACCTAGGAACATCCAAGTTAGACACACACACACCACCCCTGCCAAATCCTCTGCCTGCCAGGTCCACCTGGGGTACAGCCAGCACATGTGAACTGCAAGCTGTCCCCTGACTTCCATTGTCTAGCCCAAGGTGGCACTACCTGCCTCCTGAGAAAGTCTTCAGGGCCTCAGAACATTCAGGTCCACCTGGGGTACAGCCAGTAGAGGTGAGTAATGTGCTATTCCCTGAGCTCCACTGTCAGACCCACAGCTCTGCCTGCCTCCCCAAGGAGTCTTTCAAGCATCAGGAACATCCAGTCAACATCAGGGACAACCAGATGGCTAAAGGCACCACCAGGTCTCCTGGTTCAGCAAGCCCTGGAAATCCTAACACAGTGAAAGTACAAAAAGATGACCTAAACTCCAACCTCAGAAAGACGATACATGGCTTTAAAGAGGAACTGAACAAATCCCGTAAAGAAATACAGTAAAACACAACCAAACAGGTGAAGGAAATGAATAAACTGATCAAGACCTGAAAATGGATCCTGGAAATGGAAAACCTAGGGAAGAGAACAGGAACTATACTGTAAGCATCACCAGCGGAATACAAGAGGTAGAAGAGAGAATCTCAGGTGTAGAAGATATAAGTGAAGAAACTGATACATCAGTTAAAGAAAATGTTAAATCTAAAAAGTTCCTGACACAAAACATCTGAGAAACCTGGGACACTATGAAAAGACCAAACCTAAGGATAATAGGAATAAAAGAAGGAGAAGACTCCTGACTCAAAGGCCCAGAAAATATTTAACAAAATCATAGAAGAAAACTTCCCCAACCTACAGAAAGAGATGCTTATAATCATACAGGAAGCTTACAGAACACCAAATAGATTGCACCATAAAGAAAATCCTCCCATCACATAAAAATCAAAGCACTAAATGTACAGAGCAAAGACAAATCATTAAAAAACTACAAGGGAAAAATGCCAAGTAATATATAAAGACGTATCAGAATTTCAGACTCTAAAAATCAGAAGTACCTGGGAAGATGTCTTGCATAAGAGACCACAGATGTCAGCCCAGACTACTATACCCAGTAAAACTTTCAATCACCATTGGGAAAAAGCAAGATATTCCATGACAAAACCAAGTTTAAACAATATCTGTTGAGAGATCCCATCCTACAGAAGATACTAGAAGGAAAATTCCAGCCCAAGGAAATTAACTACATCTAAGAAAACATAGGGAAAAAATTACCAGCAGCAAACTAAAGGATGGGAAGTACACATGCACGCTGCAGGAATAACCCAGTAGGCCACAAGGAGGCAAAGCTCGGTGGGCAGGCGTTGCGAGATGCTGGCTATGAATTTGACCTCTGCTTTACCTCTGTGCAGAAGAGAGCACAGTCCTGGATGCCATTGACATGTGGTTGCCAGTGGTCAGGATTTGGCACCTCAATGAGCGACACTATGGGCGTCTAACAGGTCTCAATAAAGCAGAAACTTCTGCTAAGCATGAGTAGGCACAGGCGAAGATCTGGAGACGATCTTTCGATGTTCCACCGCCTCCCATGGAGCCTGATCATCCCTTCTACAGTACCATCAGCAAGGATCACAGGTACACAGACCTTACTGAGGACCAGCTGCCCTCCTCTGAGAGCCTGCAGAATAGCATTGCCAAAGCACTGCCCTTCTGGAATAAAGAAATTGTCCCCCAGATCAAGGAGGGCAAAGATTTTTGATTGCTGCCCATGGCAACAGCCTTCGGGGCATCATCAAGCATCTGGAGGGTTTCTCAGAAGAGGACATCATGGAGCTGAACCTGCCATGGGCATTCCCATCGTCTATGAACTGGACAAGAACTTGAAGCCTGTCAAGCCCATGCAGTTCCTGGGAGACGAGGAGACCATGCGTAAAGCCGTGGAGGCTGTGGCTGCTCAGGGCAAGGTGAAGAAGTGAAGGTGAGGAGTCAGACTCCTCCCCCACACACTCCCTGCCTGTTTCTGCCTCCTGTACCCTCCCCAGCACCTGCCATACTGACTACATCTTTAGGATCTTAAGTTTAAGTTGTAGCTGCAGATCTGTGGCTCCCATTTTCATTTTAGTATTTTATCCCCTGCACCCACTCCCTTCCTAGCATCTAGTCAGAATAACACCTCTGGGGGTGCAGGCTCTTGGTCCACATCCAGGGACGGCTCCCTGTACCAGGAGAGTTAAGAGATAGTAATTATAGTTTTTCTTAGTTCTTTGTTTACTAAGGGTCTGCTTAGGAAGAAGTCAGGGAGCAACTGTGCTGTGGTATGACCAATGAGGAGAAGCTGTGGCCCAGTTTTGTCCCTGGAACCTGTCCTGTACTCTTCCCTTAATTAGGTAACTGGGAGCATAGTCATTCCAGTGGACAGTCAAAGTAACCTCAGGGTGGTTTAAAAGACTCTACTTTCTCTCTGACCCTAAAGGAGCTGCTGGTCCTAGAAGGTTGGGATCAATTGTCAAGTCTGTGTGTTACATTTACTTTTACAAAAAAATAAAAAGTATATATACATGTATCAGCACACAAAAGCAACTCTGAGGTTGCTAGTGGTAGTTGAAACAGTCCTATGTGGTCACCAGAAAATAAGCCATTCCTCATCAAATGGAATAAACTCCTTGTACCTCTTGCTGTGTTTGGATCACTTTGCCTTGTTTTGTAGAGGTGAAGTCCAAGTTTTTGTCTTTCACTGTCTGAATCACGTTCCAGCTGCTTGACCCTACCATGTGGAATAACAACTAAGTCTCTTTCCAGATTAATATAATAAAAGAGTGATGTGAAATAAAAATAAATAAATAAATAAATGGACATCATAAAATGGAAAAACCTCTGGAAGGCAAAGGATACCATCAATAGGACAAACTGGCAGCCAAGAGAATGGGAAAAGGTCTTCACCAACCCTACATCCAATAGAGGTCTAATATCCAAAATATATAAAGGACTCTAGAAATTAGACATCAACAAACCAAATATCCCAATTAAAAATGGGGTACAGATCTAAACAAAGAATTCTCAACAGAGGAATTTCTAGTGGCCGAGAACCATTTAAAGAAATGTTCACCATCCTTAGCCATTGGGGAAATGTAAATCAAAATGACTCTGAGATTCCATCTTACACCTGTCATGACTAAGTTCACACACTCAAGTGACAGCATATGTTGGTAAGAATGTAGAGCAAAGTGAACATTCCTCCATTGCTAGTGGGAGTGTAAACTTGTAAAACCACTTTAAAAATCAACTTGGTGGTTTCTCAGAAAACTAGAACTAGTTCACCTCAGGACCCACCTATACGACTCCTGGACATAAACCCAAAGATGCTGCACCATAGCACTAGGACATCTGCTCAACCATGTTCATAGCAGCTTTATTTATAACAGCCAGAAACTAGAAGCAATCTAGATGTCCTTCACCTGTAGAACGGATAAAGAAAATGTGACACATTTGCACAATGGAATATTACTCAGCTATTAAAAACAGGACATCACAAAATTTGCAAGGAAATGGATGGAACTAGAAAAAAAATCAGTCTGAGTGAAGTAACCCAGACCCAGAAAGACACACATGGTATGTACTCACTTATCCAGTACTTTATGAATCTTAGCCACAAAGTACTGGATAACCATGCTAAAATCCACAGACCCAAAGAAACTAAGTAACAAGGAAGGCTAGGGGAGGATGCTTGAATCTCACTCAGAAGGGTAAAAAAATATAGACATTGGAGGTTGATGGAGGGAGGAAACTGGGTGGGAAGGGGAGTTGAGGGGGGGGAGATGTGGGGATCAGATGTGGGGAGGGCTGGTGGAAGAGGACTGAGTGGGGGAGGAATTAGTGGGAGAGCATCCCCGGAACTAGATGGAGACTCGGGATGTGGGGGTGACCATAGCTGAGACTCCTAGCAGTGGGGGATTTAGAAACCTCCTCTAGCTAGGTGAGGCTTCCAGTAGAAGCCCACCCACTCACAAAACCTTTGACCCCAAATTTTTCCTGCCTATAAGATGTGCAGGAATAAAAATGGAGCAGAGATTGAGGGAATGGCCAACAAATGACTGACTCAACTTGAGATTCTCCCATGAAGAAAGCCAACTCCTTATACTATTAATATTCTGCTATGCTTGCTGACAGGAGCCTAGCACAATGGTCTTCTGAAAGGCTTCATCCCAGCAGCAGAAGAAAGTCAAACATCAGGTGGAGGTGCTGTGCAGCTGAGCATGGGAGCATGCCAGTGAGGACCAAATACACATCTGATAGATTCAGGAAGGCAGTATCTGAGAGAAGACCTTGGCCAAGTTAGAAGTCACTTGAATTAAAGGGCAGCATTGCAGAAGCAGGGTGTAGCTAAGGAGGGGGGCAGAGAATGGGGTCAGAAAGGAAGATAGTTGCTGGAAGATAGTAGGTGGCCAGACTCTGAGCTGACGCTTAGAAGCCAAACGTGGTGATCACATCCTCACTTCCAGCCAGAACCCCTCTTATTGTACTTAGTAAGGATTCTGTTTGTCCTAGTCACTGCTTTATTGCTGGGAAAAGATACCACGACCACAGCAACCCTTATGAAAGAAAATATTTAATTGGTAGCTTGCTTATAGTTTCAGAGGTTTAGCCCACTGTCATCACAGCAGGGAGCATGGCCACAGACATAGCAGGCATGGTACTAGAAAACTAGTTGAGAGCTACATCCTGATTGACAGGCAGAAAGAGAGACATTGGGCCTAGCAAGGGCTTTTGAAACCTCAAAGTCTACTCCCAGTAACACACTCCCTCCAACAAGGCCATACCTCCAATTCCTTCTAAATGACTAAACCTTCAAATATATGAGACTATGGGGTCCATTCTTACTCAAACCATACTGTTCATTCTTTGTATCTGCCTATTTTCCTGTTGCCTCAATCAAACACAATTTCCATGGTTACTCACTCTTAAGACCAGCTTAGCAAATAGTAGTACCATATTCTCACTCCCAACTCTAGCTCTTTTACATAGAATATTTATTACTCAAATAAGAGCCTGTGGTGCTAGTATTCTGGTGAAGGCACAGGGAAGCCTAGACTCTGCACTCTCCACTTATTCAGCAGATGTTTTGCAAGCTCCAGAGTTTAGTTGGGTACAGCAGGGAACAGAGCTGGTGCTACTGTCCATATGTGCACAGGACAAGAAGCAACTAAGCTAAGAAAAGTTAAGTTGGTGTGTCAAAAAGGGCTCTTGAAGTCATGAGTGCAGGGCATGCTTAGATGAAGTTGAGGAACAGCCTTCCTGAGTACATAGTAATGAGAGGCTTGAGGAAAGTGTCCACCACTGTGCTGAGAACTAGACAGAGAAGCACAGTAAGTGAGTCATAGCAGCTGATGCCAAGTTTGGAGGTATGCAGTCCTGTTCCCAGGATGGTCACATGTCCTGGGGAAGACTAACAACAACAGAAATAAATACCTGAGAGGCCAGGGCAGGGCCATGTATGGGGTCCAAGATCACCCTTTCTGGAAGGCTCCTGACACAAGGAGTGTTCAGGAGGTGAGATGAAAGTGAGGAAAAAGGAGGAAGTCACAGGGGACAGTCTGATGGAAGAGACTCAAGGTGAGAAGAAGTCAGCACCTTCCAATAAAAGCAGGGACCTTCCACCAGCAGCAACCTGCTCCTTCTTCCTTATAGCAGAGTCCTGACTCTGGTAGCAGTGGTATATCTATTTAGGTGAGCATCCTCATGATCCAAGCCAGTTACAGCCTCTAGCTTTTCCATACCAGAGCAGAGCCTCCCTTTTAACTAGAAAGTGAGATGTAGCAGATGACTGCAGTGGCTTCCATGGAGCACCCTGTTACTCCAGATCAGGGAACGTGAGATTAGAATCCTACACCTGCTCTTTTTGCCTGTTTAGCAGGCAGTTGGCTGGTCTTCCACTGGGAGGAAGAAAAGTTAGTGCCCAAGAATGGTGATTCAGAAAAGAAAGTAGACTCCAATAGCAGAGAGGCACACCTCAACAAAACCTCAAGTTGTTGGCTGCTGGAATTCCCAGAGTGAACCACAGAGTTGGGGGCTGCCACCTGAGGTCCGTATGTTCCTGCCCTCTGATTGGCAGGGGTTCGGTAAGCACAGAAATAACAATGGCCGTCTAATAGGAGGTCCACAGATCACACATGTAACACCAGAGCTCCTTCTTCTCCAGTGATTTCCTACTTTTCATTCCTCTTGTCCTTGTTTATAGTGGGACAAGTCATCAGTTCTCTCATAAATAGGAAACTTTTGGCATCCCAATCATCTACTCTTGTTTTCAAAATGGTTAACAATTACAGAAAAATTAACTTTTTTCTTATGAAAATAGCTTTGGAATAACTTAAAATCATGTTAGCATTCCTGCAAATCTGATATTATTGTACCTTGTTTTGTTATCTTACCACTGTGAAGTCAGGGTAGAAAATACATCATCTCTTTCAGAATCCTGGAATAACTTCAAAAGCTCTGGATCCCCAGATAAATGTGCAAGAATGCGCAATTCAATCTGTGAGAAGTCTGTGAGACAGAGTTCTGGGTCAGTTTTTGGTCCTCCATCATTGACTCGCCCTCAGACACTCAGTCTGCCTCTCTGTGGGACTCAGGGTCATCACACCTCCTTATCTGCCAGACTCCCTTAGGCTTAGGCTCTTTTCTATGCTAGCAATTCCAAAGACCTGTTCTTCCTCTTACAAGGTCAACAAAGCCTCCAGAATGGGCAGTGTTCATTCATTCTCTACATTTATCACAACTTTATGGAGGGCCTCCTGTGTGCCAGGATCCCCTTGTGATATGTTAGTAAACAATATAGACACAGAACCCTTCCTCCATGGAATTTACATTCTAGCAGATATTATGAGTAAATCATTTGGTATGTCAGAAGGAGAGAAATGGAAAAAATGGATCAAGGTATAGCTTGGGAGAGAGTGGTATGTATGTGGAAAGCTGGTGTCTTGGTGGGGTAGCCAGCTCCCTTGCTTCTACACTTTAAGAAATGTACAATGAACAAAGACAGAAGAGGAAAACTGGAAGGCTGTAGGGGCTTGAAGTTCAGGAGCACAGTGGCTAGAGCAGGGCTGCTTGAGTAGGCAAGGGGAAGGACTCGGGAGGTCAAAGGAGGAGGAAGCAGATTGAATGAGTTATGCAGGAATTATCTGGGATCAAAATACAGCAAAATGAGGGGATGCTGAAAGCCAAAGGCATGTTATTACCTAAAGTGCATAAGAAATCTTTGTTTCATATAAGTGTTTGCTTTAGGATTTATTTGCATGAATGAGTTCTATATGTAGCTTTGCATTATTTAGTTGGTAAATATTCGAACTGCGTGAAAATGCACAAAGCAAGCTTCAAGACAGTGGCATCCCTCTACCATCCTATGTATGTACCTGCTGCCAGGAAGGTGTGGCCGTCCGAGGACACAAACAGGGTTCTTGGAGAGATGGTGACAGTCTCCTCTTCTTTACCTGCAATTGTCATTTCAAGAACATGTGGTGAGTTTCACTATTGGCTGACTTGCAATAATTCTTCATGCAGAGATACTTCAATATCATCCATAAATAAAAGTCTAAATTTTTTAATTTTTGACTTTCTAATAATTCAATTAAAAAATAAATACCACTTGAAGATAACAACTTTTTCTATTATCAAAATTCTCTTCTCTGTCTATAATTATGATAAAGAAAGTAAAAATTCAGACACTGACAGCCAAAATCACTCTAGCAAAGCACTGGAGACTAAGCCCCACTGACTGGAAGACCTACACAGGGCTATGCAGCTATGTGGTTCCCACTGGAGACACCACAAAAGGGCAGCTGCTTAAGGTGTATTTAGAAAGGAGTGCTCTTAGCTTTGGTGGTATTACTGTGACTCCTGGATCAATGCCCACAGCAAAGCAACAGCACTGACCTGACCACAGCTTATTAGGAGTGGACATCCTAGCACCCTTTACCAGATGGGAATTTTCTTCTTAAGGAATGTGACCATCAGCATTACAAGTGGGATAGCTCAAAAGAAAGAAGGAGTTTCATGTGTTATTATAAACATCTTCACAAAACTTTAGGTTTTATTAAAACTCAGTGCTATTGTGTGTGCATTTGTTTGTTCTTTATTGGGAACTTGGTGGGGGAGGGACGGTGGGAAGGGAGATATTTCCCTGGTATAATTACCATCTATTTTAATGCATAAACTGCTAAGAGGGAGGTACTATATCACTTCAACTGCTTTTTATTTTTTCAGTGTAGGTTTAAATAATGGTCATGTAAACATAGAGATCTCCAGAAAAGAATAACAGTTATATTGTAAGAAAATAACTGTTAACACTTCTGGGCTTTAAGAAATGCTCTAGAGATTTTAACAAGATATGAAGTAATGCGTTACCTTGAAAATTCCGAGGCTTAGAAATCTGAATTGGGTGCTTGGAGATACCTTGGATATTCTATAATAAAAATAATAGTTTTAGTTGAAATATGTACTCTTAATCTGTACCATTTACAATATTTATAATATATGGTATTTATTAAATATTTTATTAAATTTATACTGCCAACACACCATGCAAAAGTATATTATCATATAATACAACTGCCTAATATGAATGTTTCAATGGAGACACCACAAATGATAACAAGCAAGTATGGGGACTGCCTTGACTCTGGCCTGTGCGAGCCTGTGATACATACATTGACCTGCCAGTAACCCAAATTATTAACTTTCTTAATTGTAAAAAAATTGCAATGTGCTAAAGGTAGACTTCTAGGAAATCTGTCCATTATCTTTTAATTTAAAGTACTCCTTTTTCATTGATTTATTCACTTTACATCTTGATCACAGCCTCCCTCCCTCTCCTCCCAGCCCCACCTGCTCACCCCACTTGCCCCATCCTCTCCTTTCCCTCTCCAGGTACCAACCCACCCTGGCATATCAAGTTGCATCAGGACTAAGTGCATCCTCTCCCACTGAGGCCAGACAAGGCAGCCCAGCTAGGGGAAAGGGATCCAAAGGCAGACAACAAAGTCCAAATCAGAAACAGCCCCCACTCCAACTGTTAAGGGATCCTACATGAAGACCAAGCTGCACAGCTGTTACAAATCAAACCCAGTAACACAGAAAAAGGGTTATATATAATGACCAAGAGAGAATTGTCTTAGGAATGCAAGATTGGTTTAAAAACACAAAACAACTAATACATAGTATTCATGGAATAAAAGGCTTTAAAATACAGTTATGTTGTACAGAGCAGAAAAAGGCAATAACAAAATCCAACTTTCATTCAGACTATGTACCAGTATATACACTGAAATATCTAACTAGGAAAGGGGAAGTTTTTCCAACATAATAAACAGCATGTAGAAAGTTTACTGATTCTGAGTAATTTCACTGTATAAGCTGTCTAAAATAGACCAGTGCTCCCCACCTATAATAGTCAGACCATCATCAAGTCAAACTGTAGTTAACACAAACATCTGGCAGCTCTTAGAAAGCACTGTATGGTCAGAAGCCACCAGCAAATAGGTGTTCAGGTCCAAACGTTATATCCCACAGAACACGGCATAGTAGTTTTAATGACAGCAGTTTTACCAAAATAAAGGAAATGTATGGGTTTTCCATTAGTCCTGAGAAAGTAGTAAGTTTAAGCTTATTGTGCTTAGATGAATTGTAAAGGAATATTTTTGATAATCAAGGGTATTTTTTTGCAGTATATCAAGTAACAGGATGGAAGAAAACTCACCAGATATTTAATTTACACGCACACTTTAATCATTTCAAGAAAAGTTAAAACATATATCTTGTCTTTGGTCATATGAAAGATTGTCATACTAAGAAGAACCTTTTTTATTTTTTTGAAAGACAAGACTTTAGCTCTTTCTTCTTCCACTATTGCTAACAGGAACTAAGACAAATTAAATGGTGCCCTGTATTTTGATACCTTGTAATGGATATTTTGTCCAGTATGGACTTGCTGAGGCATGAATGGGAGTTTAGGATCCACTTTAGCAGAGGACTTCAGCCAGTAATCAGTGCCTTTACAGCTGACAGGGCAGGAACAGCCACTACAACAGTGCCATACTGTGCCCTCCAGCTGATGGTAGAGGAATATAAAATCACTGAACAAGAAAAAGCATTTCAGCCAGAATTGCTTCTATAAAGTGTCCCCAAAATGTCTACAGAGCAGAGCTATTAAAACTCAATAAATCAACTTCTAAAATTAAAACAGGTTGGGTTTTTTTGTTTTGTTTTGTTTTTTACAAAGAAGACCAGAAACATCCATGGAATTGTCCATTATATGGAATGGCTTTTAAAGAAAAATAACCTCTTTGTTAGATCAAAGTTGTAAAGATAGAAGAACTATCACATGACCCCACCCAGTTTCACCCTGTGAGCATCTTAGAGTTGGCCGTAGCTACACCAACAGGTTGTATTACCATCCTCTAAGCTCTGTGCTTTGTTCTCATTTTTTTTAAAACCTAATCTCTTTTTAATGTGATACTTAGTCATCATGTCTCTTTAATGTCCTCTTGGCTGTCAGTTTCTTATCATGCTTTACAATTTTTAGGAATGCTAGTTAGATAGGAAACTCCACCCCAACAAGTTGAGATTTGTCTTGGTAGCCGGGGTGGAGAGTGGAGGGCACAGAATTATGTTCTTGGGAAGGTCATTGAAGTGAGGTGTCACTCTCACATTGCTGTCAGGACACAGGCTGTCTGCAGGACCTTCTTGCTGTTGGCATCAATCTCCACCAGTATTCTAGGCCTCTTTTTAGAAAGGTACTTTTCTTTTAGAATAAAATTTTTTTATTAATCATTTTATTTGTTTACATTTTCAAATGATTTTTACATTTCCTCCTTCCCAGTTACCCCTCCACAAATCCCCCAAAGTAAAAGCAATCACATTGGGTTAGTTACTTCTGTTGTCACCATGACTGCAAGACCTGATTTTTAAAAACTTATTTTGGAAAAGATTTATCTTGGCTTCCAGTTTCAAGGGGTTCACTGCATCATGGCATCTTGGAAAGAACATGGTAGAAGTGAACAGCTTACAGCATGGTCAGGCAGGAAGCTGACAGAAGGGATGTCAGTGCTTCATTAGTTTTTAGTCATTTCCCTTCTTTTATTCTGCCTAGGCCTCCAGACTATGACATGGTGTTATCCACACCCAGGGTGGGTCCCCACAGCTAATCTCATGATTCTTCTGGGAATAGGGTTTGTGAAGAAAGACCATGTTCTCACCACATTGCATCATCTCTCTAGCAACATGATCCATCATAAGCTTAGATGATCTAAGGTAGTGACTCACTATACAGCCAAGGTTGGCTTCAACTCTCTATTTCTCAGGCACCTGTATTCTGACTCATTCATTTTTCCTTTTAATTTGTAAGAGCTCTTATTTTATTCCTTGTGTATTTTTTTTCCTGCATGTATATACCAGGGGAGGTCAGAAGAGATTTTCAGATTCCCATTCACACATAGTTATGTACAGTTGTGAGTCACTATGTGGGTGCTGAAAACTGAATCTGGGTCCTCTTCGAGAATAGTAAGTTCTCTTAACCACTGAAGAGATCCAGTCCCTCACTCATGTCTTTTTATGGCTTCATGATGTATTCCTTTTTATCACTGAAAAATATTTCTCTGTATGGATGTAACATAGTTTACTAATCCATTGAAGAAATTTTTGTTTGCTTCCATATTGTAGCAATAACTAATAAAATTACCATCATATATGCAAGATTTTATATAGATATAAATTTTCAGATATATGTGATAAGCTTTGGAGTTTGATGATTGGATGAAATGGCAGTTTGTATCAAACTGTTGAATTTGGGCTTATACACTGGCTCAGTAAGTAAAGGTGTTGGCTACCAGGTCTGCCTGATAATCAGAGTTCCATCCCCTAGAACTTCATGATAAAAGGAGAGAACCAACTCCTATGCTGCCCTCTGATCTACAGAAGTATGCTGTGGCACATGCACACATACACTTATAAATAGATGTAATAAAACTACATCTTTCCTTCTTTAAATTGATTATCTCAGGTATTTTAACACAGTGATGGAAAACTGATGAAGGTGAAGTGAATGTTGTTTCAATTAATGAACCAATACTGACATTATTAAAGTCTACACTTTACTACCAAACTTCAGAAATGACTGCATTTTTCATTCTCACCAGCAATAAATGAGAATGTCTATTGTTCCACATCCTTACCAGTAAACTATTTTAAACAATTAAAAAACATTTTAGCTACTAGGTAGGCTGGTCAGATGGCTCAGTGGCTAAAGCACTTGCCATATAAAGCTAATAACCTGAATTTGGCTCCTGGAACCCATATAAAGGTGGAAGGAGAGAATAGATTACACAAAGTTGTCTTCTGACCTCCACACATGTGCTGTGACATGTACACATGCACATATACACACACAAATAGTAAATGTTAAAAATTTAAACTCAGCTATAAGTGCTGGGGAGATGGCTCAGTGGCTAGAAGGGCTTGCCATGCAGCCATGACAACTGGATTTGAATTCCTAGAATTCCTATGATTAGAACCCACATAAATTCTGGATAGGCATGGTGGCCCATCTGTAATTTCAGGCTCAGAAAGCTGAGGCAGGAGATCCCCACAGCAAACTATACTGGGAGACTAACTAGCTTTACTGGTGAGCTCTCAGTTGGAGTGAAAGATCTTGCCCCAAAGAATAAGGTAGAAGAGCGAGGAAACATGTTTGGTATCGACCTTGGGCTTCCACATGCAAATATACATGAGCACATGCATATGGTTACTTACACACACACACACACACACACACACACACACACACACCACATACAATAAAAGAAGTCTCTATCAATAAGGTGCAAAGTTATCTGTTGAGGATGGCTGCAAAAGACTCCTCCTCAGACTTTAGCAGAAGTTACACAGAGACATTTTGCCTTTATACTTGAGAATAACTGAGCAACTGCTTCCAAGATTTGCTAGGACCATGTAGGCAGTGGCAATGAAGAATGGGCAAAGAATCTGCTGGACTCCTTCCTATAGACTTTGCCTGAAGATGTTCCTTTCTAAGACATCTGACACAGGAAGACTGAGAAATATCCTTAACTGTAGACCAGCTTGAGTTTAGTTTTGTGTTGATTCAGCTGAATGAATACATAGATCAGCAGCACTTTAAACTCAAGTTTGGGTTTTAGGAACCAGCATACACTCAGTGTAGTTCACCCCACCTCATTATTCTCTTTCTACTTGTGTTCCTCCTTCCCCAAGTGGTATCAATGGTAAGGTGGTAGGAGAATCCATGAATCCATGACATTAGTAGGAAGGTCCCATGCCACCAGCTTGGGACTACCCTCATCTTGCTAGCTTTAATGTCTTCTGCCTGGGTTCCATGACCTGTCTACTTCTATAAGTGAAAAGTATCCACAACAGGACTGCAGTCTGTGAGCTTACTGCAACAAGTACCTGATGTCCCTTGTGGCCCTTGTACTTAACCCTGTTGACCCCACTGTGTTCTGAAACTCAGCTGTGCTTTCCTTTTAGAGACAGTCTTGGACTGTACCAGTCACAGCTCCTTTCCAGAGTGCAGACAGAAGTGGGAAGATATAGGAGCCTTCATTTTCTACACTAGAGGCATACATGACCCAGGAGCTTATTGCTCTGGTGGATACTGTACAGAAGAACAACTACAGATATTACTTACAAAACATGCACTATGTGTTAACTTGGTGCTATAAACTGCTTCCTCTAAGCTTAGGGGTTAGGAAACAGAGCTCTAAGCCCCATAGATAGCACCACTGTTAGGGCTGTATTCTCTCCTCTGGCTCTTCCCTTCACTGGATTTTAACCCACACAGGCAGGGTTATAAGACCTTTTCAGAGTTCTCCTTCCCCCTGCCACCAGATCAGCTCAACTCTGATCTCCACTGTCTCTTCCCTCTCCCAAGCCTAAAGGAGCTGCTACAACCCAACAAGCAGGAGCTGCAGATTCCAGTGTGTCCTTATGTTAAATTGACAAATGCCAGGCTGAGTCTGGGCACTACAGGAAAACTTCTGAAATTCAATGTAGCAATTCAGAGTAAAACACTATTAGGTCTTTGGAGCATGATGCTCTTTTTCCTAGTGTGTTCTCTCTCTCTCTCTCTCTCTCTCTCTCTCTCTCTCTCTCTCTCTCTCTCTCTCTCTCTCTCTCCCTCTCTCTCAAGTTCTAATTGAGAGCCAGAGCTCAGCAGGACTCCTTTATTCTCAACTGTATCTTCTCACTCTGTGGAGAGACAGAGGCTCAACCCCAATGGCTGGCAACCTCTCAATAGCAAAAGGATGAAAAACAGGAATGAATACATATCAGATGGTATTTCAAAACCAGCTTTGTGTTATGAAGTATTTTGTCCAGTTAAAGTTGCTTCTGTTTCTAGGAAAGTGGTGTAAACATACTTTCCTTCTTTCTATCATTAGGTACAACTAAAACCCTGGGCACTAGGCATCCAGGAAATATAAAGAACTCTGAAAGCTGGATAGAAAGCAGAATGATCAGGGATTACAAAGTCCATAGAATTACACAGAACTGAGGTTCACAATTTTCTCTAACATGTCTCAAACTGGGTGCTAAAGACGCCAATATCCACAGACAAAACCAAACAAATAAAACAAACAAAAAAAGGACATCTAACAAAAGACCACTGTTACTTGTAGCCTTATAAGACAGGAAACTTTTACACAAACAGAATTTTTTTCCTGTCAAACACCAAAGAAAAGATTTGTGACTGAGTTTAGCTTGGATCCTCCTACCTAGACACCTAGCCAAGTTCTTTGTAATTTTCCATCCACTGACCTCTCACCCTGCCCGTGTGCTCTAAGTCCCTAACTGTCCCTGTTTTTATCCAGAGTTGAGCTCAGGATACAAACACCCATCTTATTGCAATACTCTGAGATATAGTCTTTCTGGATGGCCTCACTCTGCTTGTTTCAGTTTTTTTCTTTGACAAAATATAATACAGCAAACTGTGTAGAATGTAGCTATAGCAGCACTAAGAGGGAAATTTACAGAACAAAAAAGGGAGTCTTCAGGCGGGCAGTGGTGGCGCACACCTTTAATCCTAGCACTTGGGAGGCAGAGGCAGGCAGATTTCTGAGTTCGAGGCCAGCTTGGTCTACAGAGTAAGTTCCAGGACAGCCAGGGCTACACAGAGAAACCCTGTCTCGAAAAACAAACAAACAAACAAACAAAAACAAAGAAACAAAAAAAAGGGAAGTCTTCAGCAAGATCTAAGTTCAAGAAACTAGAAGGAAAGAAAAATAAACCCAAATCAAGCAGGAGAGTAGAAATAATAGGGAACAGACACCAACCAATTGAAAAAGGGGGGGGGCGGAATCAATAGAGCAAGTACTTGGTTATTTGAAAACATCACTAAATCAACAAAACTCTCATTAGACTGACAAAGAAAAAGGAAAGAAGAAAAACATCAATATTGAAGGCTCATTGCTGCACAGAAAATGCAGAGGATGCTATCAGCAACACGTGTGTGAATTTCAGAGTGGAGAAAAACACACTATGAAACGGGTAAAGTAAAAATCCCTTTTAAAGGCAGACCTGGTGGTGCTCACCCTTAATCCCAGCACTCAGGAGGCAGAGGTGGGTAAATCTCTATAAATTCAAGGCCATCCTGGTTTACATAGTGACTTCCAGAGTAGCCAGAACTGCATAGTCAGATCTTAAAATAAAAACAAAAACAAACAAAAACCCAACTTGTAACAAGGATACTGTTCCCAAGCCAAGACTATTTCATCATGCATTTACCAAATATTCAGAGTTACAGTTTCACACATTATTGTCTAGAAATTATAAGAGAAAGAATATTTCCAAATTCATTTTATAATGCTAGTAATTCCCTGATACCAAAATCAGACACAGATTGATATTCTTCATAAAAATACACACAAATTCCTTTAGAATATCAATATATTGATCTTGGGCATACATTTAAAAACACTTGACTCATCAATTGCTGTCATAGGCACTTATTTCATGGAGATGAAGATGTAAGCTAACATGAAAACCTGTATATTGATGTTTATAGCAGATTTGTTTGTAATAGCTGAAAACTGGAACGAATCCAGATGTCCCTCAGATGAAAACTGTCACATTCAGATTTTCAAGTAGTGATTGAACTGCCCAAAGGAACATAATATCTTTTGTCAAAACATCAAGTATTTTAGCCATATTGTTGAACAAAATAATTATTTCCTTAAAGTTGTAAAAGGGTCTTCTATAAAATATATATTCACTGTCAAAAATATTTTTAGGACTTTTACCTAGAATTCATTCAATGCGTTATCAGACTCCTGCCATGTGTGAGCCACAGTGAAAAATGCTAGCTCTTCCTACATCCAACCTCCACATAACTAACACTGATGTAATACATAAGCTGCTGTAAAAGGCTTCCTTAATGAATATAGGCTGTAAGAACTAATATACTAAATATTCTTCCTTACCATGATTCATCAGCAATATCTATCACCTTATATTTAAGACCCAAATTCCCAATACTACTTTTTCCTTTAGTGACATTTGCAACATGTGACAGACATCATGCCCACTTCTGGGCATGGGTGTAAAGGTAAAACTGGGGGAAGGATGAGAGTGCTGAATCAGGGATGCATGAAGTAGCACAGGGATAAAGTCTTTAATGAGACTGCGTCAAAATACACTGATAAACTAGAGTACAGAATAGAACCTAGAATCAGACCATGCATGCCAGCGCTCCTGTATGAAAATGGATTACAGAGTGAGTCGTCATGACAGGAATGTTATAACAAGCAGTTATCCAAATGGAAAATGATCATATCTCTATCTCACACTTGTAGGTTTTAGAGGTATTAAAGACACATTGCAAAATATAGAATTTGAGCATCTTTGTAATTGCCATGCAAGTAAAGATTCCTTAAGTGGTGCAGCAAGCCAGATATTGTGTTATCCATTTGTAGTCCCAGACGCATGGGAGGATAAGGAAGGAGGATCACTTGATCTTATGTCGGTCTCAAAATAGAAACAGAAAACAAAAATATGTAAGATATAAAAAAGCTTGATATTGAAAAAAATCAAAGACTACACAACATGAAACTAACTGTAGACTAAAGAAAGATATACCTGTAAGCAAACAAAGAAAATACCCATAATATATGAAGAACTTTTATAAATTAACAAAAATGAGGCAAACTTCTAAAATGAAATTAGGTAAAAGACAAAAAGGGGAAATAATTGAAACACAATACTGAAAGAAAAGAGCACTCATCAAGAGTAACAAACAAAGCAAATGCCTCACCTACTATGTGGTGCTACATTATTAGGAAAATACCTCTTACATTCCAAGAGACTGTAACTTTTACTTCATAGCCAAAATTAATAGCACAGTCTGGAGTCACTTAGGACTTACTCCTGACATCTTACTATATACTCAGCCTGTTCATTTAACCCGCCTTTAAGAGACTGATGTAACAATTTTACTTGCCTTGAATTTTCCATGTAATCAATTCTTACCTAAGCTAATACATAGCTGACATCTTAAGTTATATTATTCCATGTCACTGAACCATGAGTTTATATAATACACACACACACACACACACACACACACTGTAAATTCTGTTCCTCTAGAGAATTCTGACACTCTGACCTCAGTAAGACAGGTTGAAAATGACAAATATGGTGAAAGCAACCTTATAAAACAAATATCTACCATAAATGCTGGAAGTAACATTAATATAGATTGCTAAGTTCATTTGAAGTTGTTTGTTATGGAGGTCAGTTGAGTCAGTTGGCATCAGTAATGTTTCATCCTTTGTCAAATTTTATTAAAGATTTCTTTAAAGGGTCCTTATTCCTTCTCCATGCAATGCTTTATGTGCCATTCAATAAATACATAGCAAAGGCCTTTGTAAGGGATTCATACAGACACAGAGACACAGGGACAGACAAGACATGACAAGATTTAGACAGGCATGAATTCAGACTCATACAGCAGACAGATTACAGATAGGCCAGAAGCAATGTGCTACAGAGAGATGACAGAAGGCGCAGGGAGAGAAATAGAGATTCAAATGTGGGCTTGCTCTTGGTAAAAGTACTCCAAGAGAACTTATTTCTGATTTTCCTTAATGCGACTCTTGTGCATTTTGGATATTCTGAAGTTATTACTAATTTGTTTAGGTGGCACACTACTATTTAGGGACATATAACTGGGACAATAAACACTGCATTTAGGATAGAAAAGGACACTAACTTGGGAAAAATATCTAGGAAATGATAAACAGGATTTCAGTGCTACCAGGTGACATTTATGTTCTTAAGCTGAATGAGTGACATGCTTAACTACAGCAGGCTTTGTTCCTCTTGTATATATAAAAAAAAGGGACCAATAAACTGGGATGGAGGCATGAAACAAAGCTTGCTGAGGCAGGTTTTCTGTGTGGAGCTCAGAATCACTGACTAGGAAAGACTACTCTGGAGGATATGTGTAGGGATTCAGGGACAGAAAAGGAAAAGAGGTAATAGGAGCAGAGGCTGGTTGCAAACACACCATAGGTCCTATCAGTTGATTCAAATAACTACCTAGTCAGGTACTAAAAAGCTGTACAAACATGCCAATAGGTCACTTAAGGGAGTCATAGAAGTAACAAACACTAGGGAAGAAAAAGTACTCATAAAAGAAATGAAAGTAAGAATCCAATTAATAATACATGGGATGTTAATATTTCTAATTATTCAGCTGTAACCTTTAAAAAAATCCAGAAGAAAACCAAGAACTCAGGGCACTAAAGAAAAACACAATGTGAAAGGTCAGAATTTTTGAATTTTGTAACATTGATAAATTCTGATTCTGAGCCAGCATCACGAGTAGTACTTCAGTGAAATAAGGGCATTGACAAAAACTGGCCCTGATAATGTAGAAATACTAGACTGGACATCTAAGCCATGTGTGATAAGAGGTACTGGATGGAATAATGTGGCTCCTGGCAAGCACAGAGAGAGCAAAGGTTCCCTGCGCCTCCCATGAGAAGGCCTCTGTAGAGAAAATAGTGGTTCTGAACAGGACTTAAAGAGAGACCAAAAGGTCTAAGCCCCAAGGCCTGATTTGGGAGAAAAGAAGAACTTAGACGAAAACTAAAGACTTCATGGCTCATGTTTCAGTTGGGGAAACCACCTAGCCATGTTTTTTACCATTCTGAAATCCTAGTGATGATCCCACGCCAGAGTAACAAGAACAAGATACACATTCCATAAACAGAGACGGAGGCTGAAAAGACTTTTATTCACATGGAATTTATGACCTAACAAGATAAAAACAAGTATTCAGGCTTCTAGAAATGCAGTGCCATATGCACCATGACCAGGGAGAACCTAAGGACAAAAGACTGATTCTGACAGAGGGTTCTTGACAAGCCATTTCAATGCAGAACATAAGACAGAATTTTAGACAAATTTAAATGTACTAGATGGGAGCTTTTACTCCCATTTGGGATATACACAATTGAAAGAAAATTCATTCCCATAATGAAAATGTCAGATAGTTAAAAAATCATCACATTTTGAGCCCACCACCCAGATAAATATTCAGCAGAGAGCTGACCTTTGCATACATATGAAGAAATTACCACCACCTGAAGATAGTCATTCAAAAGACTAGAGAACAAAGTTCAGGTCACAAAGGGCCAAGAGTGGTACCTGTTCCTGGACGTTATTTGTGAAAAGCTCAGAAATCAGACACTTAAAAGAATATTTTAAAAAGTCTTTCCTCAAGGGTGAAGAATAATCAACTATAGTTGGAACACTTCTTTTGGCCTTCCAGATAACCCATGAAAACAGAATCAGAAAAAGAAACTATTTACAAATACCTCATCCTGTGGAGGGGGAGGGTAACTATAAAGATCTATTACCCATCCATGTCTTTTGAGTTTCTTAGGGTTTCTATTGATGTGGCAAAACTCCATGACCCTGTGCCATGTTTATGTCCATGATCATTGCTGTTGCCAGAAACCATGAGAAGTCAATGATCGATGCTCCTGATGACTGTAAAGGGCAAAGAAACTACTTTTGCCATAGCATGGATGACAGCAAACTCACAGTTAAGAAAGAGGGACATAAAAAAAATTAAAAATAGAAAGAGGGACATAGAAGGCTTCAGTGACAATCTCCCCCAAAAAAGTAACAGCCTAGACAGGAAACCATCAGAGAGATCTCTTAAAAATTGTGATAAGGATGGTGAAGTGTAGCTTACCACATTTGAGGGATTCTGGAAGGGTTGGGAAAGACTCAGTTTTCTTTAAGGGGCTGGCTATTGGAAGTTAGGCTGTACTCCATTGAATATATAGGCAACACAAATTGGGCTTGTGGGGTTTTGAGTGGGGTGAAGTAGGAATTTCTGGTTTCTTTGGGGACTCAGTTGTATCATGTGATATTTTTCTGGAAACTATCTTATGAGAGGATGTTTTCACTGAAGCAGACACCTGGGAGGATGTTTTGCTGAGAACAGACATGTGGTATTTTTCTGGAAACTTCCTGGGAAAAGGGCAGGTGATGTTTTGGTAGAGCAGATGCTTGAATGAACATGTGATGTTTGGAAAGGGTATAAATATAACCCAACAGACAGTGGACGCTGCTGAATGGTATTGGTTTGCCTTGACATTCTTTGCTGGTCATTGTTGGGCTTTGCTGACAACACTTTGTGGTATTGGTTCACCTTGCCACTCTTTGCTGGTCATCATTTGTTGTAACTTCATGGAGAAAAATACCACCCTGGGAGTGGGTCGGGTGGAAGGGCTAAAGACATTTGAAAAGCCTTATGGTGGGTCCCTCTGGTCCTCCTGTCCGCAGTTCAACAAAGGCCCGTCCTATGGGCTCTCAGCCAAGGTCAAGACCAGCTCCTATTCAAATATGACCCCCAGAAGGAAGGCAAACTCTGAAGCTGGTTAGAGGGACTCATGGGCCTCTCCATTGGCCCTGACTTCCAGAAGGGTCTGAAAGATGGGGTTATCCTATGCATACTCATGAAAAAGCTGCAGTCAGGCTCCGTCCCCAAAATCAACCACTCTATGCAGAAGTGGCGTCAGCTAGAAAATCTCTCTAAATTCATCAAGGCCATGATCAGCTATGGCATGAACCCCATGGACCTGTCTGAAGCCAATGTTCAAGAGAGAGAATATGACACAGGTTCAAGTGTCTCAGCTTGAGCTGGCAGGAAAGGCCAAAACCAAGGGGCTGTAGAGTGGTGTGGACATTAAGGTCAAATATTCAGGTCAAATATTCAGAGAAACAGGAGAGGAACTTTGACGGCACCACCATGAAGGCCAGCCAGTGTGTCACTGGGCTGCAGATGGGCACCAACAAATGTACCAGCCAGTCTGGCATGACAGCCTATGGTGCCAGGAGACATCTCTATAACACCTGCCTCCCATGGACCACTGCACCATCAGCCTCCAGATGGCACCAGGAGCCAGCCAGGTGGGCATGAGGGCTCCAGGGACCTGGAGGCACATCTATGACATTAAGCTGGGCACTGACAAGTGTGACAACTCTTCCATGTCCCTGCAGATGGGCTACACCAGAGTGGCCAGGTCTTCGGACTGGGGTGGCAGATATATGATCCCAAGTATTGCCTACAGGGCTCTGCAGCTGATGGGGCTTCTGCCAGGGGTGATGGCCAAGGGCAAGGTCCCTGAGTACCTGGCCTACTGCCAGGAGGAAGCCGGCTACTGAGCACCCAGGGGTGCCAGCTCCCGCATTGCATCAGCATCCCTGTGTGGGTTTTGGGGTTTTGTGTTTTGAAACTGGTCATCTCTTTATATGTCTCTCTGCCCTGGAACTCAATGCAATTTTCCTGCCTCAGCTTCCTGAGGGCTGGGATGACAGATCTGTGCTATCTATGCTCCCTCCTCCCCCACCATGCCTTGCTTCCTTCCCAGGATTGACCCGCCAGGCATCGATCATGGGTGTCTTTGGTGGGATAGCAAAGCTGTGGATTTCTCAGTGGACTGTGGGAGAGGCTGGCCCCAAAGAGCTTCCGGTTTCCTCATCTCTTTCACAACAGTTTGTGGTTTGTGAACCCGTGGAAATTGCAGGCAGTTTCAATGATAGAAAACAAGGGGTTTTTTTGTCCCTAAAGTATTAGGGTACACTGGGCTTTAAAATACTGCAGGCATTCTGAGGTATTAAATTTGCTTTCCAAAGACTCTCAGACTTCACCCTCCTGTGTCCAGTGGGGAAACTGAGGCAAGCCAGATGTGACCCCAACAGCTGCAGCCTTCTCTCCCTCCTCTGGTTTTTGAAGGTCTCAGTTCTCCCTGCATCCCTGCACAGACCTGATTAGCTGTGCTAGGGCCTTGGCCTCAGAAAGTGCTGCACATGACCCACAGGGGCCCCTGCTCTGCCAGATAATGTGAAATAAAAAACCTCTGTTTCTAAGAAAGAAAGAAAGAAAGAAAGAAAGAAAGAAAGAAAGAAAGAAAGAAAAGCAAAGCCTTATGGCAACCCATTACTTTATAAACTAATTTTAAAAAATATTTTTTAAAAAGGAGTTTCAGTGTCTACAGAGCTGGCTTGCAGTTGACAGTATCAGTTGTTCTTCCTAAGGACAGGGATTTGATTTCTAGACCCACACAGCAGCTTAACACTGTAACTCCAGTCTCAGGGGATCTGACACCCTCTTCTGGCTTCCACAGGCATGTGGTACACAGACATACAGGCAGGCAAAACAGTCATGTATATAAAAATAACTTTTTTTTTCCCAAAAAAGGAGTTGCACTCTGGCCAGACATGAATAATCCCTTTGGTGAACAACTTTGAAACTGGATCTCCAGACTTCCATAGTAGAAATGGATTATATCAATACTCCATGTCCTAAGTGATTTTAGGGTTCTCTTTTTAGAAGGGAATGTCACAGGAAAGAATGTAACCCATTTCTATATGGAAACATGCCTCCTCCTATAAATCAATGTAGTCAGGCAAGCCAACCACCTGGCTAAGGAACCACCCACCAGGAAGCAGATATTCATCTTAAGCCATACTAAAGAGAAAGGAGAAATAATTACCCTTTAAGAGATAATGTACTTCTCCATGTCAGAATTCTTACTCCTTAGCACAGTCATTCTGAATTTGCCAGGAAATTCTGTTGAGTCTTAACTCAGAAAGACGTAACTTGCCCTTTTCTTCTCTTCTGTCTCTTGGATGCTGGCCAGAGCCTAAGTATACTTTTTCTCTAGTATTTTGGGGCTTTCTGACATTTTCTCTCATTCTCCCTCTCTGCTTTGTGGCTGCTTGTCTGCAAGCTGACCTCCATATAGGCTTATTTCAAATGGCATGGCTTGTTTCTTAACTATTTTTGGTTTTGAGACAGGCTTCTCTGTGTAGCCCTGGCTGTCCTGGAACTTCCTCTGTAGAACTGGCCAGCCTCAAACTCAGAAATCAGCCTGCCTCTGCCTCTGCTGGGATTAAAGGTGTGCACCAACATGCCCAGCTCTGCATGGTTTCTTTCCCTTCTCTATTCTCCCCTGGGCAGCTGTTGAAATTTACAACTTCCCTGCCCTGTTTTCTTTTTCTTTTAAATGGCAATAATATTTTCCTCAAGCTTAAAAGGGGGAGTATAATAGAGTATAATAATGTTGTGAGGGTGGGACTGGGAGTAGAGGAAGGATTGGAGGCTGTGATCGGGATGTGAAGGGAATGAATGAATGAATACATAAATAAATAAGTTTGAATGGCAGTATGCTGTACCCAGAAGCCATGGATTATTAAATGAAAACTTCAGTGTTGGTAATGGAATACCCCCTCATGAGTTGTTGGTCAAGGAGATTCTAAAGTCCCCCACCCCTCAAAAAATACAAGCTATTGTTTGTTGCAATATGCTCTTGGTTGTTCATCAGAAAGGTAAAATCCTATTGCTGAAGATATCACATACTTTGGTTGTAGGACATAAAGAAATACAGTTAGAGCTGACTGAAAACTTCCTTTCTGCTAGCTAGTAATTATAATGCCTACTGCACAGGAGAAAAGTCATTACTGACCTTACCAGAGGTAGACCCTGCATGTTACAATACTGATTTGCCAGGAAAGATGTGTTCACTGGTGCAACAACCTTTGCTTTCAGGTTGATTTGAGGCCTACTCCACTGTCTCCTTCCCCCAGTCTTGTGTGGGCTAATCAGACCTTAATTGTTTGCCACAGTCAGTCTTCCACCAACCTGGGTGGAGTCTTCCGACCTAGGTGGAAGTCTCTTGTTTTGCCACATCTGCAGTTTCCTGCAGAAGCAGACTGCCCGCCCAGCTGCTGGGCTTGTTTTGCAACAGAATCCAGCTGAAACAAAGGGACAGGATCCAGCCAAAATGGATGGATGGGCCTTGGTTTTTCCCCCTTTATATTCAGAGTTAAACATTAAACATTAAGCCTTGATCAGAAAGAACTTTATCTTGGCTACACTCCACAGAAGTAATTCATGTCTATTACTAAAAATCTGGTCAAAAGCTCCTGGGTTTTACATAGGTGCTAGGCCACAGAAGAACCTACTATTGTTTTACTAAATGGATGTGTTGTCAAACCATCTTCTAAATATTTGTTTAGCTTATATCCATAGATTAGTTCTGCTGACAAACTTGATCGGAGAAACTTCTCTTTTACAGTGAGCAGCAGTAGTGCCGAGACTCAGAACTGGTCAAAGTGCTGAGAATAGGTGTCTGTTGAGTGCTCACCTTAAATGGGACATCTTTTCAGGGTCATGGAACGTCACAGAAGAAGGAGGGGAGAGAATGTAAAAGATGGAAGATAAGGAGGAGTACTGTGAAACATTGCCTTCTGAATATGACATAGTTACTACACTCATGAACTCCCCAGCTACTGTTATCTGCACAAGACCTACACAATATCTGAGCTTATCAGATGGCATGATGAGGAAGGGCCACATGACACCCCTGGCCCCATCAAGGGGCTGAAGGGATAATGCTTATTTGCACTGTATGAAGATATATCTCTTTCCTTGCCCAGCCCTTTTTGGTTGGTTAAAATAAAAAAGCCTATGGCCTATAGCATAAGGCAGAATAGTAAGGTGGGACATCCAAGCAGAGAGAGGAACTCTGGGAAGAAGTCAGGCACTGGAAGATTCACCACTGAGACTTGGTGGAAGTTGGATGTATAGAACTGAAGAGAAGTAACCAGCCATGTGGTAGAACTTAGATTAGTATAAATGGAATAACCGAGTTATGAGTTAGTTGGGAAAAAGCCTAGGTTAAGGCCAAAAGCTATTAAAAATAAAAATAAGTCTCCATGTCATTATTAAGAAGTGGGGCAGGCATAGAAAAGCCCATAACAGCGCTATGGGAGTAAACACCTCCTGAGGGATGGGGGAATCATTCTTCAGGGATGTGGCCACGGCTAAGTTGCCCATGGTCCAGTTGCTAACCCTGTACTCATACATGCTAGAAACCCTAATTAAAATCAGTGGGTTAGGGGAAGGAGGGAGAGAGAGGAAGACATGAAAGCATGGACACAGGATGGGGCTATGTTGGGAGGAAACAGAATTCCAGAGGGAATATGAAAAGGAAATAGGAAGGAAGAATGATAAAAAATACATCATATTCAGTATGAATTGTCTAACAATAAATAAACAAGAGACACCTCCTGAATAGGTAAATGTGAAGGGTTGACTCCCAGATGGTAGAGCTATTGCAGAAGTTGTGCAAATCATGGAGTAGAGCTTCGCTGGTAGGTCAATAAGGTGCAATTCTCTCTCTCTCTCTCTCTCTCTCTCTCTCTCTCTCTCTCTCTCTCTCTCTCTCTCTCTCTCTCTCTCTCTCCTCTTTCCCTCCCTCCTTCCTTTCTTTCCTCCTTCCCTCCATCTCAGAATCAACTATAGAACTGATGGTGAGAAGTGGACTCTTCATCCACTGCTGGTAAGAATGTCAAGTGGCATCGCTTCTCAGCCTTTTGGCTAAGATCAAGTGAAGAATGTCAAGTGGCAGTACTACCCCTTAAGAAGTGAAGCACAACCATGTGGCTCAGGCCTTCAATTCCAGCACTCAGGAGGCAGAAGCAAGAGAACTGCTATGAGTTAGTGTCTAGCCCTTAGATCATCTAAGACATGGTGATTACTGTCTCTCAAAAAACAAAAAAAAAAAAAAGAGAGAGAAAATGAAAAAAGGAAAGCAGCACATAATACATACCTAGTGTATGACCCAACTATTATTGTATTATTATATATGTATTTTACATGTATGCATGAAAAACATGCACAAATGTACATATTTATATGCCACACAGGAAACAATCCCAAATAGATTGATAAAGGAATTCATAAACAAACTGTGGTGCACAGACTGAATGGAATATTGGTCAGCAATAAAAAAAGAACAGAGTATCAAAACACAAATCAACATGAATGAATCTGAATATAATAAGTCTGCCAAAGGGGTCAGAAAAAAAGTAAACACTATGTGACTCCACCAACTTCCTGGAAATGTAAGTGATCTATAGTGACAAAACTGGGACACACACACAAGTTGAGGGGAGGCATTATTAAGGGTAACAAAGATATTCCAGGTCATAGCTATGGCCACTATTTTGATTGTTGGGACAGTTTCATGGTTGAATGTATACATCACAATTCATCAAACTATTTGTAACATATGAAGCTTCTGGTATATTAAATTTGCCTTAATAATACTGTTAAAAATGAAAAAAAAACCCAGCTTCTTTCCTTTCTGCTGGGTGCCGGCTGCTTGCTGTTGGGCAAGTTCATGAAACCCAGGAAAGTGGTGCTGGTCCTGGCTGGACGCTACTCTGGACGCAAAGCCATCATCATGAAGAACATTGGTGATGACACCTTAGACCGTCCTTACAGCCATGCCCTGGTGGCTGGAAGTGACCGCTATCCCTGAAAAGTGACAGCTGTCATGGGCAAGAAGAAGATTGCCAAGCAATCCAAAATCAAGTCCTTTGTGAAAGTTTATAACTACCACACCTCATGCCCACAAGGTCCTCTGTGGATATCCCCTTAGACAAAACTGTTGTCAACAAGGATGTGCTCAGAGAACCAGCTTTGAAATGCAAGGTCAGATGGGAGGCCAAGGTCAAGTTTGAGGAGCGATACAAGACAGGGAAGAACAAATGATTTTTCCAGAAGCTTCCCTTTTAGGTGTATTTTTGTTTTCATCATTAAAAATTAAAAAAAATAAAAAAATGAAAAAAACAAAGGTGAGTTTTTGCTCCTGGTGAGATATGGTGAGATATGGCGGATACATTCCATTGAATACAGCCATGAAAACTAGACAGTATGCTGATAAATTAGAGCAGTGCACAGACTAGAGAAGCAGACCAGAACCCAAAACATTGCCAGAGGGGCAGCAAGTTTATCATTTGTTCCCCTCAAGCATGGGGTATACTTGGTACTCTACATATGATTAGTGGCAGAGAGTATACAGTAGCTTCAGATTATTAAAGCCTCAGGTTTCTGATTAGAAGACTAAGAAAAGAGATTGCCAAAGACCCAGAAACAATGAGAGAAACCACAGAGAGGCTCATCCAATCCAGCTCAGGTAATTCCTAGATTGACCACTGGGTGGCTGTCATGGGAAACTATCTAAATGGTGTGTCAAAGACTGAAAGCAGGATCCAGCAACAACAGACCTCAGAACTTGAAACCTAAGCCTACCCAGGCCACTGGAACTAAAACACAAGCATCCCCATTTTAGGGGATTTTCAAAATAAGACTCAAACTTCCAAAACATCCAGTAAATAACCTCAAATTCCCTGGCACGAAGAAGTAGGAAAATCTCAATTCACATGGGAAAAAAAACAACCCAAAGACAGAGCACCTGGAGGACACAAATATGTGTCTCTTTTCCTCTCCCTTTCCCTCCCCTCCCCTCCCCCTCCCCTCCCCCTCCCCCTCTCCCTTCTCCATGGCCTCACTATATTGCCCTGACTGTCCTGGAACTCACTCTGTAGACCAGATTGGCTTCAAACACATAGAGATCTGGCTGCCTCTGCCTCCCTGTGCTGGGATTAAAGATGTGCGCCACCAGGCCTGGCAGTATTTTCTAACAGCACTTTTAAGCAGCTACTGTTAAAAAAAAATTGTGCCAATGTGATTATGTTACATCCAATGATAAAATTTCAGCATAATCAATTAAAAATTAATGTTTTTGTAATTTTGAATAAACCATAACCTATTATTACTTCATTGAAATGTCAAAATATGAGAAAAGATGCAGGGGAACCAAAAGACAAAACACTTTACACCTCCTGTCACTATAAGCAGAGTAACACAGAAATGGGTAGAAATGAATTCAGCTAGTAGCAGAGACTTTCTCTTTGGAGAGATATATGTGAAAAAAAAACCAATTTTCTGAAAATATTGCAATTACAACTGATTTTTAAAAAATATTAACCAGTGACTGCAGAGTTAGCTCAGCAGTTAAGAACAGTTGTTGACTGATCTGAAAAGATCAACAAAATAACTGACAACAAATGCTGGAGAGGACATGGAGGGGAAGGGAACTTTTGTTCACTGTTGGGACTGCAAATTGGTCCAACCTCTGGAAATCAATGTGGAGAACCTCAAGAAGCTAAAATTAATCTGTCATATGACTCAGCTATACTAACTCTAGGCATATGCCCAAAGGACTTAACATCCTCCTCCACAGACACTTGCTCAGCCATGTTCACTGTTGCTCTAGTCATAGTAGCTAGGAAATGGATACAAGCCAAGTGCCGCTCAGGTGATGAAGAGACAATAAAATGTGGTACACATACACTGGGGAAGATTGTTCAGCTATAAAGGAAATTGAAATCGTGAATTTTGCAGTTCTGGGTGGAACTACAAAAGATCATACTGAGTGAGGTAACTGAGACTCAAAAGGACAAAGGTCACATATTCTCTCTCACCTGCCATTTCCAGCTCTCAGACTTCAGATGTGAATGAATCAACTGGAATAAGTACAAAGACCAGGAAAGGGAAAGGGGACCATGGCAGGGGAAGCAGTAGAAAGGGAGAGAAATATGGTACAAGTGATTTAAGGGGAAATGTGGAAAATGGGACAATACTTAAGGAAGGAGATAAATATAAAAGGAAGAAGGAAGACTGTTTGATGTTATCTATTATCTGTCTACCTAAAACTACATATAATACATATATAAGTCTGGGTATGCTTATACATATATAGTTTAAATGAAAGTTTCCCATCTGGGCTGACAATGCCTCCCCAAAGAGCCATACACAATCTAACTAAAACCCTCCACTAGCCAGGAAAAGCCATAGACTAAATACTGTTGCACTTAATCAATTCCTAGAGATGGAAGGTAAGTTGCTATTGCTGAAGACACCATGTACATTAAGCATGTAACCCAGAGAGGACCTGATATGGATCTTGGAAGAGAACCTATTACTGCCACTTTACTAAACCAGCACAATCCCTATCTATATGCTAAATATGTATCCTTATACCCATAGATAAGTCTAGTCCTCACTGCTCATCAAAGAAACTTCTCTTTGCAACCAAGACTATTACAGAAAACCATAACTGGTCAAAATGCAAAGAATAAGAGATTGTGTGGTGCCCAGTTCCAACTGATACAACTATAACGCAATTCCTGCACCTGAGGTTCACAAATCATTTCAGAAGAGGAAACAGAAGAGTCAGAGGAACAGGAAGTTTGTTGTGACATTGTGTCCCCCAGAAAAGTCTTATCAACATGGATGCCTAAATAGAACCTGAACAACGGCAACATCAATAGACATGCTAACATAGAAGGGGGAATTTGCGTAGGTCCCCTCTGCTAGACAAAGAAGGACAGGCAACTAAGGAATGCTGAGAGCAGAAGAAATAGACTTCCCCAGGGAAGAGCACACCAACTGGTTGTATAATACCAAGTAACATTATAAAGACTGAGCAGGTTGCATTTACAGATTTAGGAAAAGTATGTAACAATAATGAAAGAAAGGCCATGAATTTGAGAGGGAGCAAGAGCAGTTACATGGAGGGGTACATGGGAAAGAGAAAAGGGAAGTGGGAGAAATGATAATGATATTATAATTTCAAAAAATAAAAAAAGCATAATGCCAGGCATGGTGGCCCACACTTTTAGTCCTAACATTGGAGGCAGGGGCAGATGAATCTGAGTTTGAAGCCAGCTTAGTGAGTTCCAGGATAGCCAGCACTATTTAGTGAGACCCTGTCTTGAAAAAAACAAAACAAAACAAAATCATTTTTTAAAAGAGTCTCAGATTTGCTGCCCAGCACCCACATGGTAATACACAATGGTCTATGACTCTAGTTCTAAAATAGCCAATGTGTTCTACAGGCACTAAGCACACAAGCAGTACACAATACACATGTAATAATACAGTAAGTAAGTCTAAAATAATTATCAAGGATCAGTAGTAGGGCACTCTTCTAGCATATGCAAAGTTCATCAATTGAATTTTGTTCAGCTTAAGGAAAACTAATTCAAACTCTAGTCATCTTATCATAATATAATGGTATCTGGTTAAATAATGTACAGATGGATTTAAATTTTATGTGCAAAAAGATGAAAAATACTAATATTATGGGAAATCAGAGGTAAATATTCAATTAGTCTTGGAGAGAGGAAAACCTGTCAGAAGATTTGAATATATAACTAATCCTTGGGAAAGGACCATGGACAGTGGGGAGCACCACCATTCATGAGTCATGGCAGAAATGGGGGTTAAACAGAGATAATCTGATAAAACTATAAAAGAAAAAACTGAATATCCTCTGACAAGAGACATGCTCAGAATGCTCTTTGTAGTGGAGCCTGAGCTCATGAGGCTCAGAGAGAGGCACATGCTCATGATTTCCTCTCATAGGTATCTGTGCAATCCAAGAGTAACATGGTCCCAATCTGTTACAAGCAGATGCTGATAGAGAAAAGCAAAAAACAGAGAAAGAATCTGTCAGAGACCCCCATAGAGGACCTGAACCTGTAGCAAGGTACCCAGGTGGGCCTGTACCACAAAAAGACTCTAAAAGGTAGACATCCTCATGATCAACTCCTAGAGCAAATGTGAGAACCTGAGAGACAACTGACTCGAGAATTTATCAGAGCAGAGTCCCTGAGCCTAAGAGAACATCCATATAATGCCAGCTTCTTTCTCCTTCGTGCATAATCACCTGAGTTAGGTCAGCAGGGGCTTCTTCTGCCTGTACCAATGACTTGACTACATCTGCAATTAACTAAATCCCAAGTGTCTGGGTACACCTGTGAAGGGTTTTTTTTCTCTTAATTAAATCATATGAAGTGGGAAGACCTCAAACTCAGAAATCCATGTAGTGGAATTTTACTTTCTTTAAAAAACACAGAAATATTGTATGAATATGTTTTTGTTTTAATTCTAGGTGTGGGGCTGCTTCAGATTGTCCACAGCAGCTGACTATGACTTGCCTAGTGCTCTAGCGGAGGCATGATTTTGCCAGCTGCAGATAGATTCTGCAATGGTGTGATGTTTGGAATTCTGGGGACTTTTCAGAGGATATGTAAATGCTAGAGCCTCAAAAGGCAGGATGGGTTGTTGGTTGTTTGCTATTGGTCGCAGTTTGTTAAATAGTTGTGTTCAAAGAAGAAAGAAGAAATTAGGTATCCTGACAGCAAAGATCAAACTTGCTCCAATGAATTTGACACCCCTAATCAGCAGGAAGTAGATAAACAATAACATTTCCTCTTTTCTTTCTATCCTTTTATTCTATCTAGTGTTAAAAGGTAATAGAGTGGGAGAAAAAGGGTGGAGAAGGGTGGAGGAAAGAGCCCACAAAGTAGTCAAAGACAAGCCACAGATCCGCCTACCTCTGCCTCCTGAGTGCTGGGATTAGGGTGTGAACCACCACCACCCAGCTGGGAAGACCCATTTTTAACCTATATCTTTTGAGGTGGCTAGCTTTAATCTGGCCCACACCTTCTGATGGCAGCCTATATAAGGGACATAGAAGAAGGAAGGCTGCTCTTTGCCTGCTTGCACTCACTCTTGCTGGCAAGTCCATTCCTTCACTGATGTCAATATTCTGAAGACTAGTGGAGACATCCAACCTCCTAGGCTGAACAACTACTGGATTCTTAGGCTCTCCACTGGTAGACAATCATTATTGGACTAACTGGACTGCAGCCTGTAAGCCCTTGTAATGAATCACCTTTCTATATCTATGTATAGATACATTTTATCAGTTCTGTTCTTCTAGAGCACTGGTCTTTGGGTCACTTTTCATAAGGGTCACTTAAGACCATCAGAAAACACAGATATTTACAATTCATAACAGTAGCAAAAGTTATGAAGTAGCAATGAAAATAATTTTATGGTTAAGGGTCACCACAACATGAGGAACTATATTAAGGGGTCACAGAATTGGAAGATTGAGAACCACTGCTCTAGAGAACACTAACTAATATACCTGGTAAAATCCTAACTACTAATTAGGGACTTATGGGAAGAACAAACAGAGAAAGATGACTTATATTTTCTTATTCTTTAAAATTTCACATTATTTTATGTCAAATATTTCTAACTATATACATTATTTAGTTTATATTTTAATTATTCATATATGTATTTTATGCATTTAAATCTAAGAGGACTCATATTAATGTATACTACAAGAGATGTTAAAAATAAAAACTGAGGCCAGGTTGTGGTGGTGCACACGCCTTTAATTCCTGCACTTGGGTAGCAGAAGCAGGTAGATCTCTGAGTTTGAGATTAGCCTGGTTTACAGAGCAAGTTCCATGACAGCTAGGACTGTACAGAGAAACCCTGTCTCAAAATAACAGAAACATAAAAAATTAAAAATTAAAAATGAAGAAAAGAATAGTATTTTCTAATGAATATACCTGTTTAGTGGAATGTATGAAAAGACAGGTGACTCTCCAACTTGAATAAAAGTGGTGGTTGTTATTTTTTTTAAAGATTTATTTATTTATTTTATGTATATGGGTACACTGTAGCTGTACTGATGGTTGTGAGCCACCATGTGGTTGCTGGGATTTGAACTCAGGACCTTTGGAAGAGCAGTCAGTACTCTTAACCGCTGAGCCATCTCTCCAGCCCGTTATTTTGCATTTCTTTTCTGTACTTGAAGAACTTCCCTATGAGAAATTAACAAATCTGTGTGTATATTAATGTTTGTATAGGTGTGTGCATGTGAAGACCAGAAACCAACCTTGGGTGACATTCCTCAGGAGCCATCTACTTTGTTTTTTGAAATGGGGTCTCGTATTGGCCCCAAACTCACTAAATAGGCTAAGCCAGTTGCCCATCAAGCCCAAGGGATCTTTCTGTTCTCATCTCTCCAACACTGGAATTACAAGCATGTACCACTACACCCAGCATTTTTATCTGGGTGTTAGGTGATTGAACTCAGACGCTCATGCTTGTGCTGCAAGTATATTATCTACTTCAACAAGTCTCCTGTACACCAAAAATATAAAGCCATTTAGAAAGCTAGCTGGCTGGGAGTGGTGCACACCTGTAACCCTAGTACTCAGGTGGCTGTATGTAGGCTACAAAGCAAAACCTTATCTATAAAAATTACCCCCCCAAAAGTGTTACTATAAGTTCAAGGGCATTTTTAACTTTCCATTAAAAACGGTGATCAGAGTCAGGTGGTGGTGGCACACATCTTTAGAAGTAGCACTTGGGAGGCAGAGACAGGCAGATCTCTTTGTGAGTTTGAGGCCAGCCTGGTCTACATAGCAAGTTGGAAGCCAGGCAGGGCTACACAGAGAAACCCTATCTCAAAAAAAACAGAATGAAAAACTCAAAACCCAGCCTTTAGTAATTATGAAATAGAGATGGTTTCCTCATATAGCACTTTTGTTGGAGTCACCTTCCCAAGACAAATCCCTCTGCCCTCCTCAAAGTGTCAGAGTTTCTGGGTAGAAAACAGCTATTCTTGTTCTCAGAGCACATAGTTGATGTCTCAATACCAGAGAAATAAAGACATAGAGTAAAACACAATTAGCACCATAAGGTTCTCTTCTGGGAACAGAATGTGCAGATGCAAACGTACATTAGGCACGGAAATGGGCAAGTAACTTACAGGATGCTTAGCTGAAAGTCTCCCTGTCACAGTTCCAGTCTGATTCCATGTAGAAGAGATGGAACCCTTGATTAATTAAGAAGAATTAGTTTAAACCTATGCAATATGGTGTGAGAAAGAACACACAGACCCTTTACCTACAACCCTTTGAAAGTTACAAAACAGTCTTGGGATCAGGGACAGCTGAAGGATGTTCCCCTCTAACCCAAATAGAAGCAGCAATAGGACAAGTAGATCCATGTCAGTTATTAACTCTACATGTAGGTTAAGGGGGCTGTAGAGATAGCATAAACTCAAGTGAGATTATGACACATCTGACTGTAGTTTTCTCATGTGCAAATTAATGTCTACCTGTGATGGATATAATTGGTTGCCAACTTGACTATATCTGCAATTAACTAAAACTCAACTGGCTGGGTATACCTGTGAGAGTTTTTTTTATTAAATAATTTGAAGTGGAAAAACATTCTTTTAATCCCAGTCTTTTGTGGTGGGAAGATACATCTTTAATCCAGATCTTTGGAGGAGGGAAGATCTACTTGGCCACACCTTCTGGTGGCAGCCTATATAAAGGACACAAAAGGAGGAAATTTACACTCACTAGCCTGTTTACACTCACTAGCAAGTCCATTCCTTCAAAGGCATTAGAGCCTACTTCTTTGGATTCTAACATATATTTAAGACCAACTGAGACACCCAGCCTTATGAACTGAAAACAATTGGATTCTTGGACTTTTTGTTGTTAGATAGTCATTGTTGGACTAGCTGGATCATAGCCCATAAGTCACCCTCATACAACCTGTGTGTGTGTGTGTGTGTGTGTGTGTGTATGTGTGTATGTGTGTATGTGTGTGTATGTATGTATGTATGTATGTATGTATGTATATTCATCCTATCAGTTCTGTTCCTCTAGAGAACTCTAATATATTACCTCACATGGCTCCAGAAAAAGACATAACAGTAGATGTGAAAGCAGGTCAGCTGCTGAACTGCCTTATATGAAGGATCTGATGGCATAAAACCAACCTGCACAGAGCTGGAGAGACGGCTCAACTATTAAAAGCTAGGCTCACAACCAAAACCAACCTGCACTGTGTGGTGATTTAATAATACAACCACAGTCCATAGTTCCAAGAACAAGTTCCTCCTTTACTGTAAAAGTAGTATGTGTGTCTAAATTAAAAATAAACTTTATTACTAATCCCAATCTCTTTTGTTAAGTCTTAGTTACCTTTTTCATATAAGCTAGTAATCCATCTATAAAAGTTGACTTGATCTTGTGAACCTATATCATAAAGAGAAGAATAGTTATATTCTTAAACTTGTTTAAGCATTCAAAGAGACCAACTCCATAGCAGCAGTTCACATAGGGATGGGCATATGGTATAGAGTTTACCTTGGACAACCTCAAGTGGTGCCTAGATTGAATAACACAGATTGACAAAGAAAGATACCAGTTTGTCGTTCTGCAGTATTTCTAGGCTACAGAGGATACTACAAAATTGCATTGAAACTTTAATTTTTAAAAAAAATCTTATTTTTAATGATGGTTCTTAAATGCCTTAATCTTCCTTATAGCCTGCCACCCACAAGAGGTAGTGGAAAAGAAAGGATATTGGGTAAGTGGACCTG
Organism: Tokudaia tokunoshimensis; assembly: GCA_036184795.1. NCBI lineage: Eukaryota > Metazoa > Chordata > Mammalia > Rodentia > Muridae > Tokudaia > Tokudaia tokunoshimensis. The sequence continues at coordinate 72,206,489 of BTHU01000014.1, read as the reverse complement.
TTCAGAAAGATTCTTTGGAGCAACTCCCATCTGTATTGTCTGGAAATCAGCAGTTTAGTTCACAGGTTAGCAGTAGCAGCTGGATCCACTCACAAACACTTCACAGACATACCAGCACAGCAGTTGGGTAGAGTCAGATCAGCAAATATGAGTCAGCAGTAGTGGCACAGCAGGAAGGACCAGCAGGAACACCAGGAGAAGTTCTCCATTGTTCCTCTATCAATGAGGAACAATGTTCAACAAAGAGGCAAGACCAACAAGCATTGCACAGTTCGCTCTGTAAGCAAGCCTAGCTCAGCCTCTGTCACTGTCCATTGAGTCCTATTTATACCCCTCCATGTGTGCTCTGTGTGTCTTGCCTCAACATTAGTCTGACTTGGCAAAACTCCATGTGCGTGTATCTCAGCTGACATCACTCTGCCAATTAGCCCAAGTCCTCAGAAGTGGCAAAAAATCCTGGGCACACCACCAGAAGTTTTTTGGTGCATATCTCTCTATGGAGCCCCAACAAATAGAAATCAACTACACAATGTATTTCAGACCAATACATGTGTGTTGTTACTGAAGGATCCTTCATCCTGTGTCCTTTCACATGTTTGTTTTAGCAGAACATCCTTTCACCTGTGTCTGCTTCAGCTAAATGTTCCTTCACCAGTCTGCCTTAGTCTTTTACCTGGCTCCACTTCAGGAAAATACTCCTTCACATGTTTACCCCAACAAAACACCATCCAGCACAACTGACTTTCCAGAGAACCCTTAAGTTTCCATTTCACTGCAGAGATTCTTAATATTCTTCTGTGTCTCAAGCAGTGGACCTTTCTAGTTCTTTCCCCAGCCTTACATCACTTTGGGAAGATCACTAGGTTGGTACCAATGCATTTCTGTAGGCTCAGTAATAAACAAGAGCACTGTTGTTTGGTTTGTAAATGTGGTTAATGGATAACAGAGAACATGAAATAAAGGGCGGGTATATGAACAGAGAAAATGTGATTAACTAAGAGAGGAAAGGGAGCATGCCAGTAAACCCCCAGTAAATAACACTTGATGCCTGGGAACTAGGGGAATGACAAGACTGTCATGAGAAATGGTAGATGTCTCATTCTCACTTGAAGAGACTGGGCACAGGACATCAGTCTCCTTCCCCATATGGCCCCTTGGGCTCCCAGTGTTGGGTAGAGTAGACTTGGACTTGAGTAAGATGACATCTAGTGATGAAGAAGTGGGGCTAACAAGGGCACAGTAAATAATAACACTGTTGTTTGGTTTGTAAATGTAATTAATGGATTACAGAAAACATTAAATAAAGGGCAAGTATGTGTCAGGACAAAAATGACATGATAAAGTTGGTTAAGAACATTTTATCTCTTAGAACTCTGCTAAAGCATGTCAACAAATATGGCATTGTGAGTAGACAGATTGGATAGTTCTCCTTCATCACAAACCATTTACTTACACACACACACACACACACACACATACACACACAGAGAGAGAGAGAGAAGAGGGGAGGAAGGAAGGGAGAGAGGGAGAGGTGGGGGAGGGAGGGAGGGAGGGAAGGAGGGAGGGAGGGAGGGAGGGAGGCAGGGAGGAAATCAACTTACCTGTCTATATTCCAAAATTAATTTGGGTAATGGGTGAAGGTCTTGTAGAGAATTTAACTAAAAATGAAAATACGTATTACCAATATAATTTCTTCATTTCAACATTCCAAATGTTTACTTTCAATTGGAGGGTGTGCTTGTAAATGATGTAATTTAACATATTTTCCAAAATGAAGAGCAAAAATATCTTAATCTCATACCAAGTTTCTTAATCCCAATCCCTTATAAAATCATTCTGACATCTACTCAGGAGCTAAAAATACTTCATATAAGCTGAGAAATAAGAGTCTTCTTCAGAACTCACATTACCAAAATCTAAATCTCACATAAAAAAATAAGTCAAGTGTCCCCAAATATAAAATCCACGCTACAGCAGCACTCAACATTTGACTTTGTGAAACTTCAGGGAGCTGGTATAAGCTTTGAAACCCTAAAGTCACAGGATTGAACACACAGTACTACTGATCCTAATCTGTTAATATGAAGTTCAAAAAGAGAAAAGAGCAGCCAGCAGTCATAGAGCTCAAGGTATGAAAAAGGAGCAGGACCTACTAGGAAACTGGGATATTTATACCTTGCCATGAGAGCACATACGTGGTGTTGTCACAGGAAGTGGCTGTATGTACCTGTGAGTGCCCAACATTACTACAGATGGTCTGATGGGATAGACTGCAAAGACCAGTCACATCTGAAATCATCTTTGACCTTCTTCCAGCCTCACTCACAGCAAGTCCTATGGTTTCTCCCTACAAAATATGTCAAAATCTTCCTCTTGTCCATGCCTCATCACCTTTGTCCTGTCACTTACTTTCTCTCCTGGCCTCACAGGCAAATACATTCATATGCCCAGACACACAAATATGCACACATAAATACATACATAGGCACTCACACACATACATGCACATATACATACATACCCTCTCTGGCACACGCACACACACACACACACTTAAAAACCCAAAATTGCACCAAAATATCATTTTCTAGAAGTACAGTCAGCCAGATGTTCCTGATCATCTCTTGCTGTACAGCCAGGAGCATAACTCTGAGTGAGAGCACTTTGTCTAAAGGATCTGCTGCCAGCACAGAAGGCAGCTTGTACCTGGTGGAGATACATGGACATGTCAGAAAGACAAGGAAGCTAGACTCTTACCATGGCTCCTGATGTGGACAGTTGGTTCTGCAGCCCAGTTCTGGGAAGATGCTTCCTCTGACTCAACAGGTGAAGCTTCAACTTGCCAAAGAGGATCTTTAACAAAAGCAATGCATGTGTGTAAAAAAGATCCAGATTTGAAAAAAAAACTGAACATAACCATCACAGCTATAACAACTACTCTGAAGATTCACACCTGAATAGATAGTACAACAGGCTTAGCTCCTCATTTATAAAGACTTTGACTTAATGTATCTCACAATGTTTGTCACTTGTGAGAACATTAACACCTTATATCATTTGCAGATAGTATAAGTTCAGAATAAGCCGGGCAATGGTGGCGCACGCCTTTAATCCCAGCACTTGGGAGGCAGAGGCAGGCGGATTTCTGAGTTCGAGGCCAGTCTGGTCTACAGAGTGAGTTCCAAGACAGCCAGGGCTACACAGAGAAACCCTGTCTCGAAAAACCAAAAAAAAAAAAAAAAAGTTCAGAATAAACCATTTTTTAAATTCTTGAGTAAGACACTTAGGTTTTTTTTCTAAGTTTTTTTATTTACATTCCAAATGATTTCCCCTTTCCCGTTTCCTCCCTCCCCGAAAATCCCATAAGCCCCCTTCCCTCCCTCTGTTCCCCATTCAACCCCCTCTCGCTTCTCTGTCCTGGCATTCCCCTACATCCAGTCTTTCCAGGACCAGGGGTCTCTCCTTCCATCTTCTTGGAAATCTATTGAAATGCGAATTGTGTCTAGGGTATTCCGAGATTCTAGGCTAATATCCCCTTATCAGTGACTGCATACCATGTGTGTTCTTTTGTGATTGGGTTAGACACTTAGTTTTTGAAAGGACAAAATTTAACATTACCAAGCAGGTATAGTGGCCCATGGCTGTAATCTCAGTACTTTGGAAGGTAAGACAGGAAGACTGTCATGGGTTGGAGTGAGCATACAGTCATGTACTACATAGGGAGTTCCAGGCAAGTCTGGGCTACAAAATGAGACACTGTCTCAAAAAAAATGAAATTGAGCCTTACCTCACGAAGTTGATTATTACTCATTATAAGAAACTGTTCTCCTGCAACAAAATGGGCTTCTTGTTCCAATTCCTTAAGGCGAGCCTGAAAAATTAAAACATCATTCATAGACTTTAGATTTAAAATAATTTAATCTTCTCATCAAGTGACTCTCAACAAAAGCCTTTAATGGAATAAAAAGTCATCTATAACTTACCAAAATGAACACTTAAAAGCATACATATTGACTTGTGGTAGAATTTTCATAAATTATTTTTCCCTAAACCTAGCTAAAACTTAAAGAAGCAAAAATAGAAGGACACCAAAATGAGAGCACCACTATTAGAACTATGAAAGGGCTCCATCATTATGAGAACTAAGACAGAAAAAGAAAAGGTATGGGTTACAGGCTTACACCCACAATAGATCAAGATGCCCTCTAAGTCAGTAAGAGGAAATATAAAAGACTTAGATGAAGGGCTGACTGTGGGTAAAATGCACAAGCCTGATAACCTGAGTTGTTGCATCCCTGGGACTCACATGGTAGAAGGAAAACTGAATCCCCAAAGACCTCTACACACACACACACACACACACACACACACACACACACACACTAAAAACATTTTAGAGACTTGATTATTTTCAAAGAGAAACTAATAGTCAATGATGATAGAAAACAATTTACTTCATCAGTAAGAAAGAAAACAGACCAAACTCATACATGGTTTATGATAGCTGCAACCTGTAGACAACCAGATGCCTCTTGCCTGGGATAGACATCACCCATGGCAGAGCATAGTAGCACTGAGCGAAATACAGTGATAGCATCAAGGCTAAGACACAGACAATTGAGAGGCTATATTCAAACTACTGATTTACTCACAGTTCAACAATAAGCCAAACTATATTGTTTAGACACTGAAATAGAGAACATGTGAAGAAGAACAAGAATGAAATGCCTTCTAAGGCAGGGTGGTAGCTACTTTGGGTAACACAATACGCTTCTGCCAGGAAAAGCACATAAGGCTGTAGATATCCCACGCTTTAAACTGAGTGGTGGATACCAAAGTTATATTTTGGGTTATTTAGATGGAATTAAAAAATATTTTTCATATATCTTTATGTACCTTTCCATATTTTCATTCTTTAGGAAATCTACCAATTCCTTGAATTAACTATAGGGAGCAAATATCCTTACAAGAAAAATAATCTAACTTAGTCTTGGCCTTGATGGCTCACTGAAGAACTGGCCCCCCAGCACACATTAGGTCAATGCTTGTCCTCCCTACATGAGTGCATGTTAGTCACTATTATATTGCTGTAAAGAGCATGACCAAGGCAACATTTATAAAAGGAAGTACTTAATTTGATTTTTTAAGACAGGATTTTTCTGTGTAGTCCTGACGGTCTTTGAACTCACTATGTAAACCAGGCTGGCCTCAAACTCAGAACTTTGCCTGCCTCTGCCTCCAGAGTTCTGAGACTAAAGGTTGTGCCACCATCACCTGACTGAGAGTTCTACTTTTGATCCACAGGCCAGAGAGGGGGAGAGGAAGAAAAAGAAAGTGGGGGGGCGGGGCGGGGAGTAGAGATGGAGACAGAGACAGATACTGGCCTTGGCATCTGCTTTTGAAACCTCAAAGCCTCCCCCTAGTGCCATACTTCCTCTAACAAGGTCACACCTCCAAATTCTTCTAATTCTTTAAAATAGTGCTACTATCTAGTGACTAAGCATTTGAATATATATGCCTACAGTGGCCATTCTTATTAAAACAATAATGTTCCAGTCCTTGGCCCTCATACATAGGCTTATAGTCATAACATAATGCAAAAATGTATTCAGACCAATTTCAAAAGTCCCCATAGTCTATCATAGTCTCAACACTGCTTAACAATCCAAAATTCAAAGTCTCTGAAATTCATGGCAATTTCTTAATTTGTAATCCCCTGTAAAATCAAAATAAAAAGGCAGATCACATACTTCCAACATTCAATGTCACCGAATATACATACCACTTCAAAAGAAAAGAAAAGAAGCATAGGTGAGAAAATACTGGATCAGAGCAATAGTGAAAACCAGCAGGGAAAACTCCAAACTCTGCATCTCCATGTCTGATGTCAAAGTGTTCTTTAGAGCTCCAACTCCTTTTAGCTTTGTTGACTGAAACCCAGTTCTCTCTGGGACTGGTTCCACATCCAGTGATATCCCACGAGTTGGCCATCTCCAACATCTTGATATCTCCAACACAATCCAGGATTCACCTTCATAGCTTCAAGAAATGGCTTCTCTGAGACTCTATGAATTGACACCCCTGACACATAGCTTCAGTGGCTTTCCTTAGCCATGGAGAGAGATTCCATAACCCCTGCTTGTATCTTTGACTCTAAAGCCAGAGACATATGGCTGTGGCCAAAGCTGCCAAGTTCTGCTGCTTGCTGTGTCTGGAACTTGGGCCTCCATGTTCAATTACATTTGCATCAGCTTTCTATTGTTGATGGTTTCCTTTATGGCTCAAGCTTTTCTTTAATTCCTTTTTATAAATTGGAAGCTTAGCTGGATGGGGTCTTGTCCTGAGGTCACCACTCCCTTTATTTCATTTAGCATCAGGCTTTTCTTTAAACTCTTGTTTGTACATTTGTTGAAGACAGAATTTCTCTGTGTAGTCCTGCTGTTCTGGAACCCACTCTAAAGATCAGGCTAGTCTCAAACTCAGTAATCTGCCTCTGCCTCCAATGTGCTAGGATTAAAAGGTGTGCACCACCACCACCTGGTTTCTTTAAGCTTAACTCCTTGAGCTCAGGACCTGGCTCCAACATCACCTTTCCTGGTGCTCTTTTTCTCTTCACACTGTATATTTTATATTTGTCTTTGTCCAGTTTTCTCCTTTTCAGTATAGATCTACATAAGAGTGATTACTAATAACCACAAGATATAGTGTCAATACTAGCCTATCTTGAAATCTCTTCTGCTAATACCATTAATCCAAAATTCTTCAATTTAGCCTCAGACAGATTTTTAGGACAAGGGCAAAAAGCAGCCACATTCTTTGCCAAATTATCACAAGAATGACTTCTACACTACTTGCTAATACTCTTCTCTCTGAAGCCTCTGGAGCTCAGCCATTATAATTTACCTTGCTCTCACCATTACTGTATCCCATGTTTCTACTAGAATGGCCCATTAAACTCTGCTTAAAGCATTCAATCACTTTTCTCATCCAAAGTCCCAAAGTCTTCCATATTCCTCCAAACAAACAGCATGGTCAGGTCTGTCACAGAAATACCCCAGTCCATGGTACCAACTTCTGTCTTAGTCACTGTTCAATTGCTATGAAGAGACATTAACCAAGGCAACTCTTATCAAAGAAAGCATTTAATTGGAGGCTTGCTTACAATTTCAGAGGTTAGTCCATTACTATCACAGTAAGGAGCATGGTGACATGCAGGCCGACATGGTGCTGGAGAAGTAGCTGAGAGTTCTATATCCTGATCCACAGGCCGAGAGAGAGACATTGGGATTAGCATGTGCTCTTGAAACCTCAAAACCTACCCTCAGTGACACACTTCCCCCAACAAGGCGACTCCTCTAATCCTTCTAATTCTTTCAAATAGGGCCACTTCCTGGTAACTAAGCATTCAAATATATAAGCCTATTGGGGCTATTCTTATTCAAACCATTCAGTGCAGTAGATGTCAGTGGGGTATAAATACTTCAACTTATGATCTTCCCCTCTAGGAGTCCAGGAGAGGGAAGAACAGTACCAACACTGCTCTAGGGCCAATAGTGAAGGGAAGAAAATCAGGATCTACTGAGAGCAATGACAAGTAGACTCTGAAATGATAGCTTACCCCAAGGAGTGCTGATGTCCTTTCCATTTCCTCTTTGTCAACTGGAATCTTATGGTTTTCCATCACTGTGAAGTCAAAGTCAAAAGCAGATCTTGTTTTCATTGCATTAATGGATCCTTTTCAGAAGGCTAAAGCACCTGCCCACTCTTTGGTGACCTAATGGTAGCAATGCTCATTTACTCGGGTCTCACTGTAACTCAACTTCTGTTCTGTGAGGGAACAGAAGCATCAAACAATTGGACTGTTGGGGGATACAGTCTAGTAACAGAACACTTGCCCAACGCAAGCCAGGTCCTGGGCTTAGTTCCCAGGTATGAACAACGTGGGACTATACTGGACCCAGTCTGGCTCTTTGCATACTCTGGATGGAGAGTCACTCCTGGCCCTGCAGCAGGACCTGGTCAGAGGCAGATGGGCAAAAGTCTTGGAGGATGCTTAAAGGGAGGGTCTTAAGTACTAGAAGAGAAATGCACAGAACTGTAGGATTAGCCTTAAGTTAAGATAACACAGGTGGGTAAATGACAATGAGACCTCCTTCTGGCTAGAGAGAACAGGGAGGATCTTCATGCCTGAAAGTCAGGTCTTCAAGTCCTTCAAGCCTAGGAAACGATGCAGCCCAAACCCTCTTGTTACAGACGAGGAAACTATGTACAGCAACCTCTTTGGATGAACTACAGTACTCATTCTATTACAGGGTAAAGAGAAAATTCATCCCTAAACAATTAAAAAATTCTCCAAAAGGATGACTATGCTTTGCTTTTATGGTAACTCACCTGCCAAAATTGGTATCAATGGAAGCTCCAAAGTACAAAATAGCTGCCATAAGCCATAAGCCTGTTTTACAGGAAGAAATAATATAAATATGGATTTGAGTTATTATCTACATTTTGTTGAAAAGCAACGACTTTGTTGTGTTATGATTAAAGCTACCTCGGTCTGAAGTGGTTTCTCTTCGTATCTTCATTCTTTTTGATAAACTCTTATTTCCATCACAGAGACTATTTCCTTACTATCTAAATATCTGATAGATAAATTCCGAAATTTCACAAGGCCTTCACTTTCTCACTTTCAGGAGTGTTTGTGTGATTTAAGTCTTCCATTTTAACTACAGAATGGCTCACAGAATTCTAATCATTTTATCTAGTCTACATCAGTCTTGCATTATTGGCCCTTCAGTCTAGTCAGGAGTGTTGGAATCTTTTATGTTAGGCCACCTGTTTTAAGAGCATGAAATTCTTCCTCTTTTATGCATATCACCTTCCATGTTGTTTATTTATAGGACCCTATTTATACACAGGGTGTCATGTAGCCCAGTCTGGCCTCAAACTCTCCATAGATGAGCCTGCTCTTCTTCCTACTCTCACTTTCTAAGTGCTGGGATTATAGGCATGTTCATCACACCAGATTTTCTATGTTGTTTACTGTAGTATTTTCTTTTGTTGCCTAAGAATGCTGGGCCTCATCGTCTAGTTCCTCTCAATTTCTTTGTCTGTCCCTACACTCTAAAGTAGACTGATCCTCTCTAAGATACATCAAATGAGCTCTCCCTCAACTCTTAATACAGTTTTCCTGTTTGGACAGTTCCTAAGGGCAGGAGAGGAGAGAAGCAAATTGACTTAGAGCCAGGAATGGCCTCTAAAAAGAAAGCCTCCGGCTATAGCCTGTCCTAGGAAGCTTCTCATCTTTCCAGTCTCCTTCACCTTTACCTTGGGACATGGTCTTTCCTTCAGTTTTCCTCAGTTGTTTCTCCACTGGCTACAGTTTCCCAATAAGAAAAAAGCAAGCTGGGTTCATTCTACTACTAACTAAAATAAACTCTTAGCATCAGAAACACGCTAGTTAAATGTGAGTCTTTAAAACAATTGTTTTCAATATACAGAACATATTTTTAAACTGCAGGAATTATCATTTTAGTCTTTCCTTTTCTAAATGAGGTACAGGTTAACTTGGCCTTAGCACAAACATCTCACTTCATGTGAGTGTGGGTAGCAAACAAAATCACAGGTCTTACACAGCTAGAAATTACAGTATTAAAAAATAACTTGCCTTCAACTTAGAACAAAGATCCATTGTAAGGTCGTAGAGTATCTTCAGGTTCACACATACATTCTGACTCTTTAAAATGAATACATTAAAATTAGATGAACTTAGCAGAAATTCTCATCACAGTCTTGGAACTGATATAACTTACAAAATTGTTTCTAGTGACATGGGAAGATGCTCCTGATGGCTTTTGTGCAAATCACAATAGACAAGGTCCCTACAGAAAAGTACCTCCATTGGGCAAGTCAGGCTGTCCACAGGGATACACTTCCCCAGTCCAGTATTTTCTTCATTGTTCAGATAGAGAAATAAAGCTCCTAATGCCTGTTGTAATGATTAAATGATTGGAAAAGCCAGAAACATAGATTTTCAGATCTCATAACATCTCATTTCTACTCTACCACACAGCAACCACTTGATGGGTGTTACATTCACACTAACTTACCCATTAACACCCTAGGACAGGTAAATATAAAAGCCCTAAGAAGCCACAAACAGAGGCTATGTTCAAAGAACAGAGAGGGAAGATGGAACAAGAGGCAGCCCCTCAACACACAATCTGAGCTCTTCCTAATAGGGATCTTCACAACAGTCTATTCAGTATCCCACTCTGCCAAATAGCTCCCAAACTCTAGGATGCTCAGATTTACCTTTCTGCTAATCCTCACATTAGAAGAAACTCCTAATGTATGTAAAAAGTATGTGGTTGCTAGATGAACTTTTGGTAGCATGGCTCTTCAGTCTTCATGAACTTGGCTGTCTCTTTGAACAACTCAGGAGATATGAAGCAGAAGACCACATCTCTGCCACCACCTAGAACAATCATATATGGCTTCCTGCAGCTCTCTCAACTTCAAAGTAATCACAAGTTTCCATTTTGAATGATCCCAAGACAGGCCAGTTCCTTGGCATGGTATAGCTCCTTGAGAGCCCTGCATGCGCCTGAATCCTAGAGTCCCTATTCTCTGTACCAAACTGCCCTTGTTGTCTTGACTAAGGAGTTAATTTTCTAGGAGGCCTTACCATCCATTTCATTCCTTCTATCTGAGCTCTCTTTAATTCTGAGGAACTCAAATCACCATTTCAGAGCGGCATATAAGCAGATCCCATAAACTAAAAGCCCAACTTCCATCTCTCACTCTCATGTACTACAAGGTTCTCCCATGGCCTCATCTGGCCAACAACCATGATTGGAGCTGCATTTAAAGATGTCTCTTGGAGCCGCGGGTTACCATGCAGACATGGCCAAGTCCAAGAACCACACCACACACAACTAGTCCCGCAAATGGCACAGAAATGGCATCAAGAAACCCCAGTCACAAAGATACGAATCTCTTAAGAGGGTTGACCCCAAGTTCCTGAGGAGCATGTGCTTTGCCAAGAAGTACACAAGAAAGGCCTGAAGAAGATGCAGGCCAACAATGCAAAGGCAGTGAGTGCGCACGCAGAGGCCATCAAGGCCCTCGTGAAGCCTCAGGCCATCAAACCCAAAATGCCAAAGGGCCTAAGCCGCAAACTCAGCCACCTGGCTTTCATCGCTCACCCCAAGGTTGGGAAGTGGATTCGAAGCTACATGGCTAAGGAGTGAAGGCCCTGCCAGCCAAAGCCCAAGGTTCAAGCCAAGGCAGAGACCAAAGTTCCAGCTAAGGCCCAGGCTTCAGTTTCTGTTCAGGCTCCCAAAGGTGCCCAGGCCCCTGTGAAGGCCCCATAGAAAAGGTTTCTGCCAGTGTGAAGACAGATGGACTGCTGTGACACACCTACCCATGCACTATTTGCAGATGACCAGTGTTCTATGCTGTTTTTATAAATAAACTTGAGGCCAGAAAAAAATGATGTCTCTTATCCTCATGAGGCAAGGACAAGGGGCTTCAGGAATAGAGTGGAAGCTCTAGATTGGGCTTAACAGCATCACTAAACATCTGTGCCAACCTGCCATACCCTTTAGAGCTGATTTTCATTCTATGCAGCTATCTTATCCCTCAATAATATGTGGGAATAATAATAATAATAGTAATAATGATAAACTAGGCTTAAAGTCATAAATTCAAACTGAACCATCAAATATACTTTGGTTAAGATCAGGAACAGTAGCATGTGCACATCTAGTATCCCCACATGTGAACTGGGTATGATAATACTGAGGTGGACAATTTCTTGCAGTCATATTTCAGCTTGTTTGGGGAATCTTTGCCATACTGAGTAGGATTATAATGACCTGTGAGAGAAGAGAGATACTTTCCAAGTGCTAAAATGGAGTCTTGGCCCCTACATGGTCATTCCCCAGGCTGTCAGGACCAGATTCCCATTCTTGTAAGAACTTCTCTGATTCTGAAATCTCTTTCATGACCTTCTGGTAAACATCTTTTTAAATTCAAGAATACAGTGTTTCTGGTATTTACAGTCTATCCATCTATGGGACATAGACCCTTACTCTACACATGGTAGTTATGAGGATGAAGGGCCAGGTATGCAGGCTCTCACATCTGCTGCTGTACCTCTGGCCATCTGAATATTCACCTGTAGTATTCCACCATGTGGCTGAGTAGGGGGTCATGGCTGTGACTGAACTGCTCCCTAACATATCTCCTTCAGGAGAAGTAGCTTTTGAAAGACCAGGGGTATCTGCAGCACAAGAGGGCTTGGGGAAATTCATCTTTCCTTCTCTACCTGGTAGCTTTTTGGAGACTGAGGTGGCTGTCCCCAAAAGTCAGCCAACAAGAACATGTCACTAGTGCTAAAGATTTATAAAAGGACAGTCCTCTGCTCATAGAGAAGGTGCAACTGACACTAGAGAATCTGTAGAAGAACTATACTGTAATGAGACATGCCTGGAAATCTCTCATCTTTATTCATTGACCTCTACCAGAAATACCTCAGCAAAAAAGAATCTGGATAGAGCAAATGACATGAAAATGAGTGCTGGGTATATTCTTGTTACTATTGGATTATTTATGAAGTAGGAAAAGTCAGGGTTGTATTAAGGTAGACAGAACCTCATCTTTAACATCTTACCACAATATTTCTTGAAGCATCACTGAATGCGCTGCTTGGTTTGACTATGATGGACTTTTCTAGGTATTTTGCTACTAAATCTTCAAATGAAGGTGCAGTGTCACTGGGATCTATGAGCCATGCAGCAACTCTGGGATCTAGTCCTACAAAACCAGCAACTGTAGAGGAAAAGGTCATTTAGCATTCATTCAAGTCACAAGCAATTGTTGTTTCCCATCTTTACACTAAGCAGAGTTTTCCAAATATGAAACACAAATAGCTGAGAAACATTTAAAGAAATGTGCAACATCCTTAGCCATTAAAGACATGTAAATTAAAACCACTCTGAGATTCCATCTTACCCCAGTCAGAATGTCCAACATCAATAAGACAACTGACAATGCTGACAAGAATTCTGACAAGCAAGAACATTTATTCATTGCTGCAGGAGTAAAAATTCAGCCAGTGTGAAAATAAGTGTGGAGGTTCCTCAGGAAGCTGGGAATAGATCTACCTCAAGATCCAGCTATGCCACTCTTGGGTATAAACCCAAAGGACTCTACATCTTACTATAGAGACACTAGCGTAATTATGTTCACTGTTGCACTATTCATAATTGCCAGAAATTGGAAACAGCCAAGATGTCCATCAACTGATAAATGCATAATGAAAATATGGTACATTTATACAATAGAATATTATTCAGTTGTTTAAAAAACAATGAAATTTTTAAACCTGCATGTTAAATGGATGGACCTAGAAAAAAAAAAACAATCCCAAGTGAGTAAGCGAGACCCAAAATAGACAAATACTACATTTCCTTATATGTGAATGTTAAGCTTAAAAGCTTTTGATATGTTACTAAAATTCAAATAACCACAGACATTAGGTACCTAGTAAGGGGCTAGTGGGATGGAGAGGAACTTCTAAGAAAGGGGAAATAGAATATAGTGTTGTAGGAAGAAGAGGGGGAACTAGACTAGAAGGATTCGATGGGACAGAGGATGGAAGATCCAACTTAAGTAGGGACTATGAAAGAATACCTAAGACTAAAGGCATTTGAAAAGTCATATAGAAACCCACTATTGTAGAAGCTTCCTAATATAAAAACATTGACAGAATGAAACTAAACGGAATCACCATATAATGGGGAGACAATGTCCCAACTAGATATCTTATGCCACCAAGTAAAATTTCCAGTGCCAGGAAAGGATTCTATATTTTTGACTTGTTGGCCAAAGGGGTCCCATGGATCCCCCAAACATCAGAGACTATTATTACCAAGTTGTTTTCCATAGTAAGGTGGCAAAGCCCTATTGTTGCAAACAACATATATTTATGCTACTGAACGTGGAGAGGTCCAGTTGGTGCCAAACTAGAAGCTTAACTCCAACTGTGTTCATGGCACTGGAAGGTACTCTGCACTCTACCAAGGGTTAAAGACAATCACCAATATCACCCAGCTATAAACCCTGTTACCTACAACAGTGACCTGCCTACAAGATATTCTGATACAATAGTGGCACAAAAGTTATGAAAGTACTTTTAAATTGGATTTAAGTCCAATTGCATGAAATAGAACCCATACCTGACAATACTAAAGTGCCAACAACCTGAAACTAGATAGGCCATGGGCCCTGTGGGAAACCTATTATTCTGCTAAAGGAACATGGCAATAAAATGATTCCTAAGAACACACTGATATACCCATAGATCAGTGCCTCATTCAACCCTAATCAGAGAGGCTTCTAGATGCAGTAGATAGAAGTTAACAGACTCACATCTAGACAATGTGCAGAGAGTGAGAGATTTTGGAGTACTTACTCCTAAATGGAACATCTTCATCAAGACTGTCCCTTAAGGCTCAGGGATCCTTGATTTAGAGAAAGGAAAGATAGTCTGAGAACAAGAGACAGGAATGACTCCAAGGGAAACAGTGCGTACCAGATCCTACGGACTAATACACATATGAACTCACAGAGACTGTGGCATGCACAGGGTCTGTACAAGTTCAAGCCAGACAGTGTTCCACCACTGAGAAGGGGACGTGGACAAGGGTCCCATCCCTAACAAAGAAACTATCTGTGACTGGTATCTGTTGGCAAAGTTTTCTACAATGCAGTGTCACTGGGTATATCAACCATACTCTAGAGCAAGCCTCATAGGCAGGAGTACTTTTCTTTTGTTCTGGTTTTGTGGACTTTTTGCTTCATTTTATTTTAGAATTTTTTATCTTATAGGTTTTTTGTTTATTTGTTTTGATTTTCATTTTGTGTTTTTGTGGAAGTATTTTTAAGGAGAGTAAGAACATAGAACTGGGTGAGTAAAGAAGTGGGGGAATATTGGAAGAAGTTGAGGAAAGGAAACATAATTAAAATATACTATATGAAAAAATTAAATAAAGAAACAAAACAAAAATGATTAATTTCCAATTAATAATATTTGCTATCCTCTCAAATTAATTAAGAATTAAATACCTTATAAATTTTCTTGGTATGTATCTATATGTGTGGTACATGTGCGTGTGCATGAGCATGTATGTGTGCATGTGTGTGTGTGTGTGTGTGTGTGAGATGTATCTGTGTGTATCTATTTGTATGTGTGTAGGTATATACATGTAGAAGCCTGAGGCTGATGTCAGGAGTCTTCCTCAGGTATTTTTCATCTTATTTATTGAGGTAAGGTCCCCCAGTTAAACTTATAGCTCCTCAATATTGCTCTCGAGCCAATCAGTTTGCTCTGGAGGTCCTGTCTCCATCTTCTGAGTGTACTAGAAAGGCAGGCATACCATCACACCTACTCAACATTTACATGGGTACCAGAGATCAGAACTCGCATCCTCACAGTCACACAGTAAGCACTTTACCCACTGAACCACATCTCCACCCCTCTTCAAGAACATCTACCTTGTGGGAAGGTGGCTGGATACATCCAGGTCCTACTTGGCTCATTGGTATCACCATCACATTAAAGAAATAGAACCTAAGCAGCTAAGAAGGGATAGTGAGTTCAAGTTCACTTGGAACATGGACCCCTCAATAATATAAGAGACTGAACTCAGAAACCTAGGTCCATGTGCCTGTTTTTCTCCTCCCTTAACTATTCTCTCACCACTTGGGTTTTTTAGCCATTATAGTAGATCTTCTCTTCTACTTTCTCCTCTGACTCCTGTCTTCCCAGGCCATTCACAATGCTTCATCATGATCTCAGAATCATGACTCCTGAGTCAAGGAATAATGGTAGGAACTACCTGAACTCACATAGTATCCTTGTCACTATGTCAGAGTAAGCAGGCAGTATAGGCCAGGCAGAATAGGATTCTCTGACATAAGATAGTCCAGTGAGACAACTAAAAGCAAAAAGGAGCCGACCTTTAAATAAAACTATAATCTTGGATCACATCACACTAAATGCCAGATTGTCTGGTATCCTTATGTTATTATACTAGCCAGAGAGATTTACATTTACCATAGCAGCCAGTGTCAAGACTTTTCCATATTATGTCCAAGACAATCAATGTAGGCAAATTTGGAACTTTGTATGAGATGAAATAGTCATTTTGGCAACTTGAGCCCAGGACATCAATGTTTGACTTCCTATGACACTGGTAACACTGACTGACCTTTGACATTGCAAAGGTAAGAATTCCACAGAAAGATCTTTTAAAAAGACCTTGGAAATTGGACAGTACCAGAATGTTCTGGGTGCTGATCCTTGTAAGTGCTTGCAACTGACAAACAGAAGCCTGCCAGGATCAATCCCTACTTTTAGTTTGTTGAAGTCTGTCCATAGAGTTCTCCATAGTGGTCATACAGATTTTCTTTCTGTGCGTGTCACCACTTATTTAAACATAATAAGTATGTTTTATTCTGATGCACATATCATTGATGGTTTATAAAGTTTACTTTTCTTGACTTGAGGGACTTTGAGTTGCTATGTACTCACCTTGAGCATTTCCTGCCCTATACTTAGTCATTTCCCAAGGAACCTCTTACCATAGAAATATACATACATAAGTATATATTATTAAAATAGTGCCAATATTTAATATAAATAAGCAGTAAAACCAACCTATATGCTCACCATAACCATAGTTTAAAAGTATTTTATATTAAGTTTTGTTGACTCTATGGAGCAACTCATTATTTTAAAGTAAAGAAAAAAACCTAAATTTCCATATAGGAGTTTCCATCTCAAGTTTACTGAGGCAGATAATGAAGGTATTCTCTCTATAGAACTAGTCTAATTAATAAATGAAGAAAAGGGACTGAGATGACAGCTCGGTGGTCTAAGTGCTCACCTTACAAGCCTGAGGACCTATGTAAATGTCAGATAGGTGTGGTGGCATGCCTGTAATTCCAGCTTCAGAAGGTAGAGAACAAGCTGGCTAGTTACATTTGCCAGCTCTGGATTTGACTGAGACAGTATCTCAATGAATAAGGTAGAAGATCAATTAAAGATCATTACAGCATCAACTTCAGGCTTCCACATGTATGCATATACATGAGGGTGTAGATACACCACACACACGTTCCTCTAAACATATAAACATACACATGTGAAAATGAAAAAAGAAAAATGTAAAGAAAGTATAATAGATTTTAGATCTGACCAGATTACAATTAAAGGACCCTAGACAGTGACAGGCAATAGCTTCTAACATCACAAAAACAAACAAACAAAAAATAAGAGTATCACAGAACAAGTGTGGGGCTGGAATACTGTGAAGACAGCTAGTAATGCAAAGAGACTACTGCTCACTCTGGGGGAGGTGATGGCATTGCCTTGTGCGTGGGATCCTCACACAATAGAAATAACAAAGCTTAATCTTACAGTGTTTGAGATTTTGTTACAAAATACTAAGGAGTCTGGTTTGAAAAATGGAGAGTTACAAAAGATAAAAATCAACTGTAAGTCCAATCTTGGTCAACCTTTGATGAGTAATTTTCTGTATGTTAGAAGTTGATTATAATAAAAAAATTTCTCAACATTTTATTATGAATATTTTGAAATGCAGACAACCTGAGGGAAAAAATGTACAATTAAAACTTAAGGATTCAACAGTGAATAGTTTTACTGTTTGGTTTTCTCTCTTTCTCTTTCTCTCTCTCTCTCTCTCTCTCTCTCTCTCTCTCTCTCTCTCTCTCTCTCTCTCTCTCTCTCTCTCATTTTTCAAAATGGGGTTTCTTGGTGAAATCCTGGCTGTCCTACAACTCTCTCTTTAGACCAAACTTAGAGACCCTCTGGCCTCTGCTTACTGAGTACTGGGATTAAAGGCGCACACCAGCTATTCCTTACACTTTTAAAGATACTACATATCCTGCCTTGTTTGGTGCTCTCTGTGTTGTAGTTCTTAAGTGTCTGTAGCCATTGATGGTAACAACAAAGCCCATTGTGACTGTGTTTCAGGGGTCATTGTTTACACTAAAGGAGTATAAACTGGCACAAATATAAGAATAACCCAGACACAGCAGGAGAAGTGTCTTTTTCTGCCCATGGCAGGTGAAGAAGCAGTGTCTGTGTGGCCAAGAGCCCTTAGAGCAGGAGGCATGGTGGCCTGACCACTTTTCTAAGTCTTAGAGACAATGAGAATGGTGACTTACCATGCTTCCAACTGCCATCTTCACCATAGAGCTGCAGTACTGTTCTCACAAAGTCCTTAGCATTAAAACAAACAACGGGGCATTTACACCTAAGTGTCCAAAACAGTATGTTCCTAGACCAAGGAAAATTCACCATTTAGATAGTAAATGGGTCTTGGAAAAATATTATAATATCAAATAGCTATTTATCCTTATACAGTATATACACACCTCGGTTAACTAAAGAATCCTACAAGGTAGTCATTACTTCTTATGTAATAACTCTGAGGGAGGAAACCACTGCTTTCTTTTTTTCCTTTTAAAATAATTTCATGTATTCATAAAAAACCAAAAGTTTAAATAGTTAAAACTGGAGCTTGGGAAGCTTTCCATTTTATGTAATAGATAAAGATTTCTTACCTGACAAATAAATTTTGTGCTTCTTGCTTTGGGTCCCAGAAAGGGGAATGCTCGGTATGTATGTAGATGCAGTGATCTGTAGATGTGAAGTCCTTTCCCAGAGCACCACCATGGGCTGGGAGAGTCAGAGGACTGCTGCCTGCATCGCTTTTTAGTAAGATCACAATTCCTTTAACAGGACAAGTTAAAGCCTGTGAAGACACAGTAATGCAAAGTCACAAATGAGAGCAAGCTGTAAGACAAAGGAGTAACATCTATAATGAACTTTAAAAATTCCATTTTAAAAATATCTGTGCATGTGCATGTATAAGTTCAGGTATAGTCACACTATGGTACACATATAAAAGTTAGAATACAAACTGGGATATTGGTCTCCATCTTTCACTTGCTTGAGACAGAGTGTCTTGTTGCTTGTCACTGTGTATGCCAGGCTAACTAGCCCCTGAGCTTCAGGTGATTCTCTTGTATTTGCCTCCCATTTTACCACAGGAGCCCTAGGATTACAAACACATGCTATTGCATCCAGCTCTTATAGGTTCTGGGGATCCACACTTGAGTCTTTATGCTCAAACAGCAAGCACTTTATCCACTGAGCCATCTTCTGATCCTCCAACTGAGATTTGTTTTTAAATAGGGTCATCTACATAGCCGAGGCTGGCCTAGAATGCCTGCTCCAAAGTGTTGGGATTATAGGCATGTACTATCACATCTAGGTCTCAACTAAAATTCTCTACTCAACAAGATACTTTTCAAAAATAGAAATCAAAGTGTTTTAGGGCTCTGATTCCTAGTCTGGTTACTAAATGATTTTAGGGTTACCTTTCAGAGAAAGGCATGTTAGTTACAGTAGCCTTGATCAGGGAATCTGTGGAGACCCAGAGCTATTTCTCTGGCTTGGGTGGAGACCTAATATTCCAAGATAGCCCAAACAAGAGAGTCAGTGCAATTGGGCCAGAAAATCAATCACCTAGCAAGGGGACCATCTCTCAAGAAGGTAGGTTCACCTTAAGCCATGCTAAATACATAGAATGAATAATTATCTTTTTAAATTTTTCTTTATTTTTTCTTAATTGGTAGGGATATGAAACTTGTCAAAGTATATTAGTTATTTTTTATAACTTTCAAACTTTAATCATTTATTTGTATTTTTAACTTTTTATTGATTCTTTGTGAATTTCATGTCATTTGCCCTCTTCATATCTGCCCTCCCCTTTGCCCAAAGAAAATAAGACAGAATAAAAAAAATCTTGTCATGGAAGCTGCAGTGTGTTCCACAGTTTGCCCTTCTGTCCACACATTGTTACTTGCAAATGTTCATTGCAATGAGTCTTTGGTTTTTTTGAGGCCTCTCGCTTCTGCTACATTATCAATACTGGGTCCTCACGGGGGACTCCTATAGGATATCCTGTTGTTGCCCTATGTCATAAAGATCATGAAGCTTTAGATCTGCAGGGCCAGCCTTTTTATGTGCTGCAGCAGATCACAGATGGGGTAGATATTGGGGTGGGCCAACTCAAAGCCCTAGATCTGGGCCTAGGAGGTATCTGAGTTGGTCAGCCTGCCAGCTGTCCTGCACCTGCACCACCAGGGCAAACTCTCCAGCACTGCCCTGGCTAGCTCCCTACTGCCGCAGTCAGCAAGGAGCAGGCTCAGCTCTCCTGCTCTCATGTCCTTGGACCTGCTAATCTGGGCCTTCAGCACCTGGGTCAGCTCTACTGTGCTGCCAGGCAAGGTACAGGGACAGTTTCTCAAGTGCTGCAGCCAATGAGGGGTGGGGGCCAGCTCTACTGCTCTCATGACTTTGGTGCTAGCTCACTCCATGTCACCCCATGACAGATGAAGGGTAGGGACAGCTCTCCATCCCCTGACCCCCAACCACAGCTCTACTGTGCTGCCCAGGTAAATTGCAGGGCCTGCTCTCTTGTTTTTTTTTTTTTAATTTATTTTATTTTTTTTTAATTTACATTCCAAATCACTTCCCCTTTCCCGTTTCCTCCCTCCCCGAAAGTCCCATAAGCCCCCTTCCCTCCCTCTTTTCTCCATTCAACCCCCTCTCGTTACTCTGTCCTGGCGTTCCCCTACATCCAGTCTTTCCAGGACCAGGGGTCTCTCCTTCCATCTTTTTAGAAATCTATTGATATGCGGATTGTGTCTAGGGTATTCTGAGATTCTGGGTTAATATCCCCTTATCAGTGACTGCATACCATGTGTGTTCTTTTGTGATTGGGTTACCTCACTAAGGATGATATTTTCAAGTTCTGACCATTTGCCTAGGAATTTCGTGAATTAATTGGTTTTAATTGCAGAGTAGTATTCCATTGTGTAAATATACCACATCTTCTGAATCCATTCCTCTGTTGAGGGACATCTGGGTTCTTTCCAGCTTCTGGCTATTATAAATAAGGCTGCTATGAATATAGTGGAGCATGTGTCCTTATTGCATGCAGGTAAAGTCTCTGGGTATATGCCCAGGAGTGGTATAGCCGGATCCTCCGGGAGTGTCATGCCCAGTTTTCTGAGGAACCGCCAGACTGCTTTCCAGAGTGGTTGTACCAGCTTGCAATTCCACCAGCAGTGGAGGAGTGTTCCTCTTTCTCCACATCCTCGCCAACAACTGCTGTCTCCTGTGTTTTTGATCTTAGCCATCCTGACTGGTGTGAGATGGAATCTCAGGGTTGTTTTGATTTGCATTTCCCTAATGACTAAGGATGATGAACATCTCTTTAGGTGCTTCTCAGCCATTAGATATTCTTCAGGTGAGAACTCTTTGTGTAGCTCTGTACCCCATTTTTAATAGGGTTACTTGCCTCTCTGGAGTTTAACTTCTTGAGTTCTTTGTATATATTGGATATTAGCCCTCTGTCGGATGTAAGGTTGGTAAAGATCATTTCCCAGTTAGTTGGTTGCCGCTTTGTCTTTTTGACAGTGTCTTTTGCCTTGCAAAAACGGGCCTGCTCTCTTGAGTGCTGCAGCCAGTGAAGGGCAAAGCCAGCTCTATCCCACTCTCATGACCTCAGGGACAGCTCTCCTGCCTGCTGCAGGTGGTGAGGGGCAAGGGCAAGGGAGAGTATCTCTTCCTTGCCCAAGCTACTCCACAACAGATTAGGGGCTAGGGGTAAGCCAGCTCTCATGAACTCATGTCCTAGGAGTCACCTCTCCCACCTCATCATCAAGGTCAGCTTTTCAGTGCTGCCTAGGCAAGGGGTGGGGCCAGGGCATCTGCATGGCCTTTGGTGGTAACACTGGCCTGGGACATCAACACAGTCTTGACTGCCATAGGACTACAGACCTAGACGTGGCCCTTGGTGGCAGCCTCATCAAGGCTTCCTCACACCTGCTCATCACCACCATTGAGACTCCAGTTTCATCTTTCTCCACAGTGCATGAATCCCCTGCCTTTGCTTTCTCTTCCATCTCTCCACTGAGTACTCCATCTTTCCATCACACATTTGTCTACCATAGTGGCACCCATGGTAAGCGCTTCAGTGTCTTTCTACCAGCCGCCCCTGCCAGCAGGTCCCAGGCAGGTCAAATAATTTTCCTTTTAATGAAATAATGTACTTTTCTTTCCCAGAATTCCCTCCTTCTAGCACAGTTACATAAAGAACCAAAGCTATACAGCTTTAAGTCTACCTGCTTTTCTTAAATGTTTTTACTAATTCTTTGAGAATTTCATACACGAATACCTTATTTGATCATATTCACTCCATCTGTCTTAGTTTGGGTTTTATTGCTGTGAAGAGGTACCACGACCAAGACAACTCTTATAAAGGAAAATATTTAATTGGTGCTGGCTTACAGTTTCAGATGTTCAATCCATTCTCATCATGTCAAGAAGCATGGCATCGTCCAAGCAGACATGGTGCTGGAGAAGGAGCTGAGAGTTCTACAACTTAATCCAAAGGCCGCAGAAGACCAATAGATTTCATGCTGGGCAGAACTTGAGCATAGTATACCTCAAAGCCTGATTCCACAGTGACACAAAGCCTGACTTCATGGTGACACACTTCTTCCAACAATGCCACATCTCTTAATAGTGACATTCCCATGGACCAAGCATTCAAACACATGAGTCTGTGGAGGCCATTCCTATTCAAACCACCATGCCATCCCTTCCCCTAGCTCTTCCCAGATCCACTTCCATTTCCCACTCCAGACTGTCCTATTTTTTATAATACACTCATGGGTGGGAGTGATCCACTGAAGCATGGTCAACTTATCAGGGCCACACCTTCGTTACAGTCCTCTCTGAGATGTAGCCCTTAGCAATCTTTCTGTTCCCTATTCCATAATGGCCCATGAGCCTTGTAGGGGTGTGATATGATACAGATGACCCATCTGTGGCTAAGAATTTCACAGACACTTATCTCTGACCTTTTTGGTCAGTTGTGTATTTTCACATTAACCACCATCCAATGCTCAAAGAAACTTCTGTGATAAGATCTGCACTAGTCTATAGGTTTAGAGATATACATTTAGAGGCAATTCTTCTTTTATGAACTATTTAAAAAGAAGCATAACTTTTCCTTTTCTTTTTGTCTCTGTTGTAAGCATGCTTTTCTCATCATTTCTCTAGCCATCATGTGGCAGCTTATTTGCTATGTAGCTGAGCTCCATACTGGCCTAATTCAAATGCCATGACTTTCTCTCTTCCTCTTCTCTTTCTCCATCCTCTGGGAAGTTGCCAAGATTTACAGTTTTCTTGCCTTCAGGCCTTTCTTTTAAACTAAATTGTCCTTGAAATTAAAAAAAGGCTTCCCCACCAAAACAAAACATAAAGATTCAACATAATTTATATCAAGCCCTTAGCTGGATGTTTACAGAAATTATGATGACATATGAAATAATGATAATATTTATATGGAAATGCAAAAGAACCCTGATAGCCAAAATAACTTTGAAAAAGATTAACTCAGTTGGAAGATGGAAGAGTCTTCCTTCTGATTTCTAAATTTATTACAAACCTCAGTCATCAAGTCAATATGCTTTCTAGTATAAAACAGAAACAAAGATTACTGGGCATACGATCAGTGGAGCAGCTGGGACAGGAGTCTTCCCTTCCAGCTGACATTTGCAGTGGGGAACCAGGCAGCTCCATAGCCTTCTGTGCTTAGCCCACCAGAAGAGAGTGATCTCCCAGCAGCGATTTCACTTCTGAGTGCAGAGGTGAGATCTCCATCTTCTCTCTGGAGGGGTACAGCTAGGAGCACACTGGGCATGTGATCATTGGAGTAGCTGGGTCAGGAGTCTTCCCTTCAATCAATTTAGGAATATTTTTATGCCTACTATCTTAGCTGTATAATTTTTCATGAAATAGTCAGTTTTAACGTGTTTTTCTATATATTTCTTGAGTTTTATCAGAAATATTTTCCTTGTAGATCTTCAATTTTATCAGACAATGTTTATAATTCCACTTTCAATCAACTTAGGAATATTTTATGCCTACCATTTTATCTGTATAATTTTTCCATGAAATAGTCAATCTTAATGTGTTTTTCTATTTATTTCTTCAATTTTATCAGAGATATTTTCCATGTATATTTACACAATGGAATACTGCTCAGCAATTAAAAACAATGAATTCATGAAATTCTTAGACAAATGGGGAACAGGGGGAGGGAAGAGGGCTTATGGGACTTTCGGGGAGGGGGGAACTGGGGAAGGGAAAATCATTTGGAATGTAAATAAAGAATATAGAAAATAAAGTAATAATAATAATAAAAAGAAACAAAGATTAAAGGAAAGAATCAAACATATGGAAATCAACCTTAGAGGTGATATACCATACACTTATAACCCTAGCATTCAGAAAATTGAGACAGGTGGATGGTCTTGAGTTTGAGTTTAAGACCAGCTTAGGGTACATAGTGAAATTTTGTCTCAAACAAAACAAAACAAAACAAAAGTCTAGAGTAGAAACAGAAATCAACCCTTAGATTTACAGCCAACTAATTTCCAATGAAAGTGTTATGAAGATTAATTTTATTGTCAACTTGTCCAGACTTAGAACTACCATGGAAACACGCCCTTAATGTGTCTATAAGGATGCTTTTAGAAAGGCTTAATCGAGCAGGGAAGACCTACTCTGAATGTGGGCAACATCATCCCATGGACTGTGGTCCTGGAATGAATATAGTAAGAAAGTCTGATAGATAAGCATTCATCTGTCTCTGCTTTCTAAACCATGAGTGCAATATGACCAACTATCTCAAGCTTCTGCTACCAGGCCTTCTCCACCATGAAGAACCATATTCTCAAATTTTGAGCAAAATAAACCTCTCCCCCGACAATTGTTTCTGTCAGAGATTTTCTCACAGTAATGAGAAAAGTAACTAATAAAAGCACTAAAAGATTTAAATGAAAAACTGGAGAGATGACTCAATGGTTAAGAACACTGACTGCTCTTCTAGAGGTCCTGAGTTCAAGTCCCAGCAACCAAATGGTGACTCACAACCATCTGTAATAGGATCTGAAGCCCTCCTCTGGTGTGTCTGAAGACAGCTACAGTGTACACACATAAATAAAAATAAATATTAAATCTTTTTTAAAAAAAGAATTAAAAGAGAAGAATATTTTCAACAAATAGAGCTGGGATGACAGATAGTCACCTGCAAAGGGTGAATTTCCACAGCCTAGAAAAAGATTATCTAGAATGGATCACAGATTTAGATTTAAGAGCTAAAACTACAAAACACTTGAGAATAAAACTGGGGCAAATCTGCTTGACTTGGGGAAGACAAACCGGGGGCAGGGGGGATGTGAATATGGGAGTGTATGTGGAAGCCAGAGCAGAAAGCCAGGTGTCTTCATCAATTGTTCTTTATGTTATTGCTTTGAGACAGAGTATCTCACTGAACCGACAGCTGTCTTTTAGCTAGGCTAGCTAGCAAGTATACAGGATCCCCAGACTCAGTTTCCCAATGCTGAGGTTACATGCATGCAAAGTTGTGCTCTGCTTTTTCTGTGACTGCTGGGGATTTGAACTCAGTTCCATATGCAGACAAAGCAAATGCTTTTACCCAATGAGCCACCTCCCCAAACCCCAAGCATTCTGAATATGCTAACAAAAACACAAAAATAGGATCTTTAGATTTTAAGTTTTTTTCTCAAATTTCTCAAGAAATTTGAATGAAAATTCACAGATTGGGAAAATTGCAAATCACATATCTTATTAGAGATAAGAATCATAAAAGCATATAAAGAATTCTTATACATTCAAAATAGAAAAAATTATAACCTAACTCAAAAATGGGCAAAAAAATCTTGAATTTCACCAAAGATACATGAAGAATGATAAGTACATAAAAATGCTCCGTATCACCACTGAGCATTTGCATGTCAGCAGTACAACAAGAATGGCTTAAGTAGAAAATAGAATAAAATCTCCAGCAGGTGGAGAATTTGACCCTCCTCAGGCATTACTGGTGGAAGGTAGAATGGAGCCCTCCTCTAGAAAAGAGTTTGTCAGTTGTTTCCCAGAATTGACAGGAAACTACATTGTCATAATCACTTGCCAAAGTAGAGGAAGTAAGGCTTAAAATCTTATTTCTAGCTCTTATCAAAATCAGAAAGAGGATTTGTTTTGAAATGAGGTCTTAACTATATTTCCCAGGCTGAACCCAAATTCCAGAATTCAAGTTACCCTAGTGCCTCAGGCATGTGACACTCCTGTTTACTAACCTGCTTGGCGCTGAGCTGTGTGGAACCGTCCTTGTACATCAATGTCACCACCAGGGCTGCTGCCTGCTTGAGAGCATCCATCAGCTGGACTTTTGCCAAATCACCCAAATATCTAACATCACACAGCTTTTTCCCAAAAGTTCTTGTGTCTTCAGAGTTTGGCCAGGATTCCATCCCATCAGTATCTTTTACCAGGGCTGTGTGTTTACTTGCTTTTTCTGGGGAATTACTACATGTAATATATTTCCTTTTAAGATTCAAGCTGTCCTTATCTTCTTTGTCTATATTTTCCTTTAGGAAATGCTTTCTCTTATGCTCCATGTTCTGTAAAAGTGGAGCTTCCTGATCACACTGTGGAATTAAATAACTGGAAAGACACAATGAGCTGATGCTATTCTGTACTTGACCAGCAGAGAGCTGACATGTGAGCTTGGTAATGGAGGGCTGGGGAGAGAGCTCAATGGGTCCTCTTGGTGTCTGGGTTATTAATGACTCAGGGTTCTGCAGAAAAATGGAAAAATATTTCATTACAACATGGATTCATGAGACATGTAGAAATCAAGTGCATTTCTGATACAGCTTATCAAAGATAATGAGAGCATACAAGTTTTACATTAGCTATGATCTTTCTCCTTTCTTTTTCTGGTGCATGATAAACAAGTATTCTACCACTGAGCCACCCCTCCAGCCCTAGAACCACACTTTCCAACAGAGATAGACAGTCTTTCTAGACTACATGATCCTAGAGCTAGAGCAGATACAAGACCAAAATGTTTCCTCTAGCCCCTGTACTAGAAGTGATTCATCTCAGAAGATAATGAACAAGTGCGAGGCCTGCAATTTACAGCTCCAAGTAGAAGGCAGTCATGGAGAAAATGAAATCATAAAAAATACTTGATAATGTTAATTGACCTAATAAATTAACAAAACTATAGTTCATCAATGCTTGTCCTCATTCCAGCAATGTGCAGTCAACACTGGCAGACTCATTCACTAGTATCTCCACCCATCTCAAT
Organism: Tokudaia tokunoshimensis; assembly: GCA_036184795.1. Lineage (NCBI taxonomy): Eukaryota > Metazoa > Chordata > Mammalia > Rodentia > Muridae > Tokudaia > Tokudaia tokunoshimensis. Next base: position 72,179,139 of record BTHU01000014.1, on the reverse strand, counting down.
ACATTTTGTTACAATGGTTCTTTGTGCTTTAATGTTCATTTCCAAATTTATAATTTACCTCTTGCTTTGTGCAACTGCACATTAATATTAATTTTAAAGTAATTTTGAGCTGGGTGGTGGTAGAGCATGCCTTTAATCCCAGCACTCAGGAAGCAGAGGCCAGTCTGGTCTACAGAGTGAGTTCCAGAGTGAGAGCCAGTACTCAATCCAAAAAGACAAAAAATTCTCAAAAAAAGATAGAGGGTTAATATCCAAAATATATAAAGAACTCAAGAAAGAAAGAATTTTAAAAGAAAATGTCTTAACACTTGGGTCATAAACCACAAAAAATTCAATGTATTTATTCATATTTTTTACTGCAGAAGAAATAGTTTATGGTTCTAAGAACAGACTTGAGGCATAAAATTATATTAATTAAAAATTCTATGGATGAGTATTCAAGAAAAGGAATTCAATAAGATTTTAGACTGTTGAAGATCTTGCCCGTATGTTTTTTAAATGGGTGATGATGGATATCAAATTGCCACAGTGTACTTTGAATCACAGTGGATGTTTTTTAAATTTTGTGACAGTTTTTAAAATGTCAATATTAGCAATATACTAGAATAATGTTCTTTGCAACTTTAGAAACTTATGGTGAATGCTTTAAATTTCAACCTTAAAATATTTCAGGAAGGACATAACTTTTCAAAATCTTAGGGCCAAACAATCAGCCAGCAGTATGAGGGATAGGTCCTGACAATATCCCCACTTTATTACAGGGAGCTTAATTTTAAATTAGGTTGGGAGTTGGCAGAATGACTCACTTGCCACCAGGCCTAGAGAACTGAGGTTACAACCCTGGGACCCACATTGTGGAAAAAATATGCAACTTCGGCAAGTTGTCCTCTGACCTCCACATGTGATCCATGGCATGTATCTCTTCCTCAACAAAAATAAGTAAATAAAAATTAAATAAAACTCTAATACAGATTTTGCTAGGTGTAGTGCTATATGCCTTTAATCCCAGCACTTGGAAGGCAGAGACAAGCAGATCTCCATGAATTTTAGCCAAGTTTAGTCTACATAGTGAGTTTCGGGCCAGCCATGGCTATATAGTAAGATCTTTAAACAAAATAAATAAAATAGCCTTTTAAAAAGGAGCCAGCAATGATAGTTCATCCCTTTAATCCTAGCACTTGGGATTGGGCAGGCAGAGCTCTGTGAGTTCAAGGCCAGAGTCTACAGAGTTCCAGGATAGCCAGGAAACCCTGTCTTGAAAAAAAAAAAAGGTTAGCCTGAATAAGCAGTTTGCCCCAGAGTCCATTTTCTCCACCATGAGGCTGCCTCTGCCACAAGGTCTTTGGTGACATGACCTCTTCTTTTTTCTTGTATTACCAAAACTTGTATTAATTGTTAGCTTACTTGAAAAGTTTCAAGCTCTTTTCTCTTAAAAAAAAATTTCAGTATTCTTTCCCTACTCTTTTTTTTTGTTTTGTTTTGTTTTTTTTTTTTTTTTTGATTTTTCGAGACAGGGTTTCTCTGTGTAGCCCTGGCTGTCCTGGAACTCACTTTGTAGACCAGGCTGGCCTTGAACTCAGAAATCCTCCTGCCTCTGCCTCCCAAGTGCTGGGATTAAAGGCGTGCGCCACCACCGCCCGGCTCTTTCCCTACTCTTGAAAGGTGGGAGCTTCATTTTGACCAACTCCTGATCACCCATTATGTTTCAACTCAGATATAATCTTCATACTTCATAAAGATCTCAAGGTCCTGCCCTTATTGCCCACAAATGAAAACTGCAATAGCACAAAGCTTGGCTAAATTTCCTTCCTCTTGGTCTCAGAGAACATGGAACTCATTGCTATCACAGCACTTATTGCACACATGGAGCAGATGTGTGGGATGTTTCTGTGTCCGCCTCCTCACCACCTGTCTAAATTAAACCATGTGTTCTAGAGAATAAGAACCTTTTTTAAAAGCAGTGTGTCCGGAGTTTTTAGCATATACCAGGACATTTACTAACTATTTGTTAACAAATAAGGATCATCTGTTTAGAATTACTCATAACTGAAAAGATTTACCTTTGTTTCTAGTGATTGAGTCTTCTCATGTTCAGCTAATACTGAGTAATGAACACTGGATTTCTTTGTCACTTTTAAAGCTTAAAAACAAACAAAGAAACAAAAAATTAACATAGAAAACCTAGCATAGTCTTATATATCTTTAATCCTGCACTCAGGAAGCAGAGGCAGGTGGAATTCTGTGGATTCAAAGCCAGTCTATACGCAGCCAGATCCAGACCAGACCCTACCTCATACAAAACAAATCAAAACAAAAACTTATAGAATTAGCTAACAATTGAAAACTGATTAATATGCTATTTAGTCACTATTAACACAATCAAATACATGAGACCATTGTAGTAAGTGGTTACATAAAGTGTCTTCAAATTAATAGAAGACAGATCTATATAATTATGAAATGTTTATTTGTGGTTACTTGTAATTTGCACTTGAATATTTTATTTTGAAAACCTAAAGTTAGTTAGGCAGTGATGGTGTACACCTTTAATTCCAGCACTCAGGAGGCAGAGGCAGGCAGATATCCGAGTTTGAGGCCAGCTTGGTCTAGAGAGCTAGTTCCAGGACAGCCAGGCCCCCGCAGAAACCCTGTCTCGAAAAACCAAACCCAAACACCTTTAATCCTAGCACTTGGGAGGCAGAGGCAAGTGGATTTCTGAGTTCGAGGCCAGCCTGGTCTACAGAGCTAGTTCCAGGACAGCCAGGCCCCCGGAGAAACCCTGTCTTGAAAAACCAAACCCAAAAAGATAAAGAAAAAGAAAAAAAGGAAATAAAGAGAAAACAAAACCCAAAGTTAACACTCTAGAGTCACCTTATAAGTACTAAAGGATTGAAGAAATGGTTAAAATGAATGATACTGTAACAGAACAATCAGGAGCTCAGGAAAACATCACTGATGCAAACATCTAATTTAGATTTTAATAACCCTGAACTGGAGAGCTGCATAAATGGCTCAGTGTGTAAAATGTTTGTTGAGTAAGAATAAGGACTTCCGTTTGGTTTCCAGAACTCATGTAAAAAGCCAGCTGTGGTGCAAGCTTATAACTCCAGTGCTGGTTGGTGTGCAGATAGGCTCCCCTGTGGCTTATTAGCCATCTAGCCTAGCCTAAGGTGAGAAACCCTATCTCAAAAGAAAGAAAAAGATTAATAGCTGGCTCCCGAGGACCTATAGCCTCCACACGCACACACTTGTGAACTCACACAAAAACACACTGACTGACTGACTGACTGACTGACTTGAGCTGTACAGTAAGGGACAGAACTAAGACTCAATTCCAAGCAGTGTAACTTATACATCTGTGCTCATAGCCACCTTGATAGGTGTTCTGGTCACGTGGCCCCACTTGCTCATGTATAATTCCAAGGCTCCAAGAGTACTCATGGAAAATGGAGCTGACAACTGAGAATGGAGCACTGAGAAGGTGAACCTATGCTTGGACTACTTGTTGGTTCCGTTCAAATGAGTCACTATGTAGGCAGCCATAGTGATATAAATCTGTGGTCCAGTTGCTTGAGAGGATAAGGTAGAAAGACAACCCTTGCCAGGCAGTGGTGCACATGCCTTTAATCCCAGCACTTGGGAGGCAGAGGCAGGCGGATTTCTGAGTTTGAGGCCAGCCTGGTCTACAGAGTGAGTTTTGCAACAGCCAAGGATATACAGACAAACCCTGTCTTGAAAAAACAAAACAAAACAGACCACCCTTGGCAACACAGTGAGATACATCCTCTAAAGGGCATGGCAGGGGGCATTTGTAACTTTAATTTTTTCAAATCCTATTTTGAATGATGGTTCTTTAACCTTCCTTGTAATAACACACCACCCACCAGAGGTAGTGGAAAAGAAAGAGGATGGTGGGTGAACCTGCTTAGAAAGGTTCTTTGGAGCAACTCCCATCTGTGTGTCTGGAAATTGGCAGTTCATTTTACAGGTTAGCAGGCAGCAGCAGCTTGATCCACTCGCAAACACCTCATGGATACAACAGCAATCCAGTTCAGTTGAGTCTGGTTAGCAACAACGGTGACACGACCTATCAGAGACAGCCAGGCCTCAGCCTCTGTCAGGAGGGACCAGGAGGAACACCAGGCCTGCCTCTCTAAGGGAAGCAAAAACTCAAGACCTGCAAGCATTACACAGCTAAGGGTACCAGAAAGCCAAGCTTGGTCTCTGTCACTCTGTGGAGTCCTATTTATACCCTCCAAACATCACATGTCCTCCATGGGTCTTGCCTTTAAGCATGTGTCTTGTCTCAGTGCATGTCTTGCCTCAGCATGTGCATCCAATTAGCTCGAGTCCTTGGAAGCTGCAACAAACTGTAGTACACCACCAAAAGGTTTTTGGTGTGTTTCTCTCTATGGCATCCCAACAAATGCAGCTCAATTATGCAGTGTAAGGCAGACCAATACATGTGTGTCATTAGCGAAGAATCCTTCATCACGTGTCCTTTCACATGCTTGCTTTAGCAGAACATCCTCTCTCCTGTGTCTGCTTCAACAAAATGTTTCTTCACAAGTTGGCCTTAGCCTTTCATACCCACATCCACTTTAACAAAACATTCCTTCACATTTGCCCCAGCAAAACACCATCCAACCAACTTTCAACTTTTGAAAGAACCCTAAGTTTCCACTTCAGGCATTTGTAGTTTAATTTTAATCTTTTAAAAGATTTATGGTTCTCTGATGCTGATGGAATAGCCTTGCTTCATATTCTTGGAGTCTGTATTGTTTCTTTTGTTAAGGCTCTAAAAGCCATGCATCTTTTTTTTTCCACCTTTAATATCATCAGGTCTATTGTGTCGGCAATACACATGACTGGGACACTAGCTTCACTGCCTAAACCCCATCTACTTTAGGTCCTACGTGAAGCAGGGAACTTTTGTATCATTCACTGTATGGGATAGGACAGATTCCCAAATGTTAGACAGTTGCCTTTATTCTCTTCAAAGTTTTCTATCATGTCTGTGACTCTTTGTTAGTGGTGGGAGGCATAAAATGCTGTAAATACTCTACCCTGAGGCTTTTGAATCACTTAGAGTTTATCTCCCACCCATTGAACAGCAAGAGCTCCAAAAGACAATATTTGCACCGTTGGACTGGCATGATGCCATTGAAACACTTCCTAACAGTCCTAGGGCAAGATGAAAGTTTATATCATCCATCCTAAGTGAACATGAACAAACCTCTTGACTCTCCTAGCTAGTTGTGATCCTGGAGCTGACCCTGTAAATGTGGCACAGTGCTAAATGTAGTCAGCAGAGGGTGCTGGAGGTACACTGCCAGAGGATGGACAACTCTCCTTTTTTCAGCACACTACTCCAGCATTAAGGGGAGAAGCTGCTCCCTATCTGCTACTTAGATCTTTTAGAGTTCTCTTTATATACCTTGGTGGCTAAAATCCATCTAGTCAATAACAATTTAAACATTCCCTGTTCAAATTACTGCATGACTTCTGTCCTCTGAGGGGAGGAAAATATTCTATTAGCAAATGTGGTTCTGCTAGACCAGTTTTTACAAAAAGAACAGGAAGTAGAAAGAGACCCAAGAAAGAAAAACATTTAACTTATACTATAAAAGTACATATAAACTCTGAAAGTTTCAGATAAAATGTTTGAGTACATAAAAAAATTTTAAAAATTAGAGTAATAAGACATCAGTTTAGTTTTAGGTTTCCCTAACATTACAAAATAAACAAACATGCCGGGTTTTTCTAAAACAGATGCCAGCACTGCTTTCAAGCAGGGCAATAGGGCCTGGAACTTCATCCATCCAGGCAACATGGCCATGGATTAGCTGCATGGGAAAGGGTTTCTGGGCCCTTTGTATATCTGGATGGCAAAACCTCCAGAACCACACTTTTTATACCATTTGGTTTTCACCCTTTATGGTACTTGATGATTCACTCTATCTTCCATTTCAACCTACTCTGGTTCCCCCTTTCCCAAAGTCTTCCTTCTACTTTATGAACACATGATTAAACAGAAAACATTGTCTGAGTTTGGCTTCTTGAATATGGTCTCCAGTTTCCCTATAAATGGCAGTTTCATTATGGCTGAGTAAGACTCTATTGTACACATATACATTTCCTTTTCTCATCTGATGATGAGTGCTCCCTCAACCTTAAGTTCTGCTGGTCTAGAAGTTTTGATTTCCCATGTGGAGTGCTCCTGCTACGAGCCACAACAAAAATTCCATTGACCTGAAAGCTCAAGATTTTCCCCTGGCCACTTTGGACTTCTGATACCCTTAAACCAACAGACTAAGAAAGGAGTAAGATTATTAGGAGGGGTGACTGATCCAGATTACCAAGAGGAAATTGGATTGCTTCTCCATAACGGAGGTAAGAAAAGATTATATCTGGAATTCAGAAGATCCTTTGGCATCTCTTGGTGCTACCATGTCCTGTAATTAAAGTCAATGGGAAACTAAACAACCTAATCCAAACAGGATGAGAAAAGATACATACCCTTTAAGAATGAAGGTATAGGTTACTCCTCTAGGAAAAGTGCCAAGACCTTGCTAAGGATGGAGGAAATATTGAGTGTGTAGTAGAAGGTAGCTACAAATACCAAGCCACATAAGAAGCAGAAGAAATGAGGACTATAAGTGATATGTTCTGTCATATTTGAAGAATGTGTTAGTACAGATATTTGTGCTTTCTTTCCTCAATGTCTTTATCATGTAATGTAACATCAATTAAGAGACTATCAGTGATTATCATATTTAAGTTCAAGATACTAAAAGAACATCCCTCAAGAAATATTGCTGCCTATTCTAAAAATCTGTAATATGTTTGTGGTTGTATGAGGGATAATTATGAGCTGATTAAATATATGTTTGTGACGATAAGTGGGATCTGGTTATTGTTTTCATTTGGAAATTAAGTGTGTATAAGAAAATATGACGGTGTGTCAAGTTGACAAGGGGTGGACTTGTTCTTAGTTGCCAACTTGACTACATCTAGAACTTACTAAAACCCAAGCAGCAGGGTACAACTGTGAGTTTTTTCTTAAGTAAATCATTTGAAGTGGAAAGACCTACTTTTAAACTGTATTTTTTTCTGTGTTTAATGGAAAGATCCACCTTTAATCTGGGCCACACCTTCTGCTGCAGCCCGTATAAAAGACATAGAGAAGGAAGCAACCAGGCAGTGATGCTGGATACCTTTAAATCCCAGCACTTCGAAGGCAGATCTCTGAGTTTGAGACTTGCCTGGTCTACAGAGTGAGTTCCAGGACAGCCAAAGAAAAGAGGAAGCTCTCTTTTTGCCTGTTTGCTGCAAGCCCATTCACTAACATTATAACCTCCTTCTTTGGGATTCCAGTATATATGGACGACTGATTGAGAAAACCAGCCTCATGAACTGTACAATTACTGGCCTCTTACATTGGCAGACAGCCATTGCTGATACAATAGGCATGTATTATGATTCTATAACCTGGCTATTGTGAATAGGTGTGTAGGTACATTGGATATATACCCAGAGGTGTAAAACTGGATCATATGCATGTATTTATTTATTTGGTTTTTGGAGACAGGGTTCTGAATAGCCCTGTCCTGAAACTCACTCTGTAAACCAGACTGATCTTGAACTCATAGCTCTGTTTACCTCTGGGCCCTGCCTCTGGTCCCTGAGTGCTGGAATTAAAGGCATTCGCCACCACTGCCAGTCATATTTTCTTTTAAAGGACTTCCATACTAATTCCATGGTAGGTGCATTAATTTATAATTTATTAATGAACAAATTATTAGTAATTTATTTAATGAATTAATTTATATATCCATTAAACTGTGTTAAAGGTTCCTTTCCCCCATATCCTGAACAGAAAAAAATTTAAAAAGAAACTTTTCTTTTCTTTTTTTTTTTTTTGGTTATTTTTCGAGACAGGGTTTCTCTGTGTAGCCCTGGCTGTCCTGAAACTCACACTGTAGACCAGGCTTTAAAGGGCAGAAATCCACCTGCCTCTACCTCTGCCTTCCAACTGCTGGGATTAAAGGCATGCGGCTAAAAAGAAATCCTTAAAACTTTTAAAGATTATTTTTGAGTGTTTTACTTGCGTGTACCTGTGTGTACCACATGCATGCCTGGTGCCCGAGCAGGTTAGGTAAGCCTCCATATGGGTGCTGGGAATAGAACCCAAGTCCTTTGCAACAAGTACTCTTAACCACTGAGCCAACTATCCAGTCCCAAATTTGTCTTGTTGATGACAGACATTCTAACTGGGGTAAGATGGCATCTCACATAGTTTGGATTTGAATTTTCCTGACAGTTAAAAACATTCATTTTTCATGTATTTATTGGCTGCATATATTTCTTTTCAGAACTCTGTTCAATTTATCTGTTCATTATTCACTAGCTGAGTTTTTTTTTAATTTCTTGAGTTTTAAAAATGTTTAGATGCAAATGCTGTTAGATGAATAGCTCACAAGAATTTTCTCCCATTTTGTAGGCTGCCTCTTCACTACTTCCCCCAAGATGCCCAAACTCCACTCTGTGTTATCCCATTCATCACTTCTTGGTGATTTCTTTGGCTAGTGTCCTATTTAGAAAGTCCTTGTGTATATCTTTAAGTTTTTTTTCCTGTTTCGTTCTTTCAGGTGTTAATCTTAGTTTTCCCAGTACCAACTGAAGATACTGCTATTTCTCCAACATATTTTGGCATCTTTGTTGAAAATCGGGGGTTGTAGCTCCATGGGTTTATTTCAGGGTCCTTAATTCTGCCATCATTGGTCTCTATCTGGTTTTGTCAGTACCATGCTGTTTTTGTTACTACCGCTTTGTGGTATAATTTGAGCGTTGTGATATCTGTAGTGCTTTTTGTTCAGGATTGCTTTGACAACTTGAGGTCTTCTGTGATTTTTAGGAATCTAGTTCAAATTTTAGGAGTTTAGATGTCATTAATGTCATTGGACTTTTGATTGAGATTGCATTGATTCTATAGATTGCTTTTGGCAATAGTCATTTTCCTCAGGCCAGTAGATGAACTTATTTTTCTCCATCTTCTAGTGTCTTTGATTCCCCTTGGTGCTACTCTTTTCACTGGAAAAGCCTCTCTCACTTCATCTGTCCATCCTTTCTTCTTTCCTTCCTTTCTTGAGACAGGATGTGTCTATGCAGTTCTGGCTGTCCTGGAACTTGCTATATAGTCCAGGCTGGCCTCAATCATCTTGCCTGTCTTTCAAATGCTGGAATTAAAGGAATGCACCACCAAACTCAGCCTGATTTTTTTCAACATGTTCTTTATTGTTATATACAAAAGCAACTGATGTTGATTTGTATTTTGCTACTTTGATGAAAATGTTTATTTAAAGTTTTCTGGTGGCATCAGGGTCTTTTAAGTATAGGATCACAGTATGAAATAGGGATAATTGGACATCTTCGTTTCCCGTGTGTATTCTTTCTTAAAAAAATATTTATTTATTTACTAATAAGTACACTGTAGCTGTCTTTAGACACACCAGAAGAGGGTGTCAGATCTCATTACCATGGTTGTGAGCCACCATGTGGTTGCTGGGATTTGAACTCAGGACCTTCAGAAGAGCAGTCAGTGCTCTTAACCGCTGAGCCATCTCTCCAGCCCCTCCCATGTGTATTCTTTATTTCTCTCTTGCTTTACTGTTCTGGCTTAAGAATTCAAGAACTACATTGGAGAACAGTGGAAAATAGACATTTTCTTTTTAAAACTTTTTTTTTTGTGGTGGTCTGTGCTTGCCATAGGATGCCAGTGGTCAGAGGACAACTCTCAATGTTAGTTTGGTCCTTATACCATATGGGTGCCAGGGATTGAACTCAACTTGTCAGGCTCAGTATTAAGCACCTTTACCTGCTGCTTTATCTCACTAATTAGACATTGTTTTCTTATTCCTGATTTTACAGAGAATGCTTTCAATTTTTTTCTCCACTTAATCTAGTGTTTGCTATATAGGTTTTCTTTTAATCTTCTAAGTTGTTTTCCCATTTTCATATGTGTAGTGTGCAAGTATGTATATGCATGTTTAGACACACATGTGAGTAGGTACATGAACACATGGATGCTTGTGCAAGTAGAGATTCAAAGTTGATCTAAAGAATCTCCCATTACCCTTCTACCTTAACAGGACCTCTCAATCGAACAGAGTTCATGGATAAGGCTAGTCTCACTACAGACACACATGTACACACAAACACAGCATTTACATGAATGAATTCTAGTTCTCACACTTGTATAAGTACTTTAACCATGGAGTCATCTTCACAATCCTTAATTTTAAAAATTCACTTATGTTTGTGTGTAAATATGCCACACCATGCACATAGTCAGGAAACAACTTTCAGGAGGAATTCTCATGGTCCACCAGGTACATCCTGGTGATTGAACTCAGGTGGTCAAACTTGGAGGGACGTGTTGTTACCTGATGCTGTCTTACTATGCTAAAGTATGATCCTTCTAGACCTAGTTAGTTCAGAACAAGTATGAAAGGGTAATGAACTTTGTCAAATATATGGATCTACTGAGATGATCATTTGATTTCTGTCCCTGATTCTATTTATGTGCTATATTAATTTACTAATTTGCTTGTTTTGAGCCACCATTACATCCTTGGAATAAAACTAACTTGATCATGTTGTACAATGTTTTCAATGTGGTATTAAAATTCAGTTTACAAGTATTTTGTTGAGAAAATCTGCATTCATGTTCATAAAGGAAACCAGCACTAAAACACTGTGAGCTATGAGGAAAGGTAAAAAAAGGAAATGAGTACAGGGGAGACAGAAAAGCATCACATTTTCAGAGTCATAGTTAAAATCTGAATGGAACAACAGAAATGTAAGTTGAAGTTATAACTTTGCACTGGTATGGAATTTATAGATTGATGCAGATTTAAGGTTTTCATTGGTGTGAATTTCTTATATGATAGAAAATTTGGAACTAATATTGTTATTCTTTGATAGGTATTGTAGCTATGCAACTAATTTAAGAATACAAGGCTTAACCTAGTCCTTCTAATAACTGCCGTTACAAACTGTTTAGGATGATTAAGTAACATGAGTTAAGGGCCAGATAATAAACTCATGGTTATACTATATTCTGATTTAATTATATGGCACCTTTAATTTACTCAAATTGAAATGACTAAGAATAGTTAAGGTTTAACAGTTCAGATATACTTTGCATAGTCTTCAAAAGTGTCATATGTCCACGGAATACAACATTTAAGGCCGTTTCAGTATTAAAGATTATTTGATTAGAGACATGTGGGTTCCTAACAGTACCTCCTTCTTGGTTCAGAGAAGAAAGTGGGCATCAATGGAGTTGCTCTAGTTGTGGTGAGATAGCCACTGGTTAAGAATTGCCTCAGTTCATCTATGGACAAAAATACTGTCCAGGAAAAGGACACACTATGCAGAATAGTTGATTGATAACTCTGCCAATACAGGGTAAGCAGTCCTTAATAATTCTGCTTTGCAAAAGGTCTGTCAGATGATCCTGGCCCAGAAGGCTGAAGACTGATGCTCCAATGTTTTGAGGAATAAGAGACTGTCCAGACAGTCTGTGGACTATATAAATTGGTTAAGTTTTAAAAGCTATGTTATGTTTCCTATATTTTCAAATATATTTAAGTCATTCTTGGATTTCTGACAGGGTTGAAAACTAGTTATAATCTCATAGTCAACACAAGTTGTTTAGCACTGAGAGAAATTATATAGATTTGAGGATGATTTTCAGATGGTAATACAAGCTAAAACCAGAACATAATTCAGGTATAGAATTGTAGCTTCTAGGATACTGTTATTTAGACTAGGACTGAAGAGAAATTATCCTGAGTTCCAACTGGTAATCCAACTTACAAGCAAGTTGATCATCTTCAAGTGTGCCTTAGAAGGGACACTTACTGAGTTCCACTTTGCTAACAGGGACCTGATGCAATGAAACTGAGCCATGCACAGATCTGTGTACCTCAGACAAGAAGTCTGGATCCCTACAAATAGTAAGTAATCTCTGGCAAAGAGGTCTTTGAAGCAATATAAAATGCCTTTCATTATAAAAATTGTAATAAGTCAGGTAGTGGTGACCTTTGAACAAGAATATTTTGAGAAAAATTAAGATTCTAGCAATGTAAGCAGTAATTTTCATTTAGGCTGGCGGGCCAATGAACTCCCTATATTTACCTGCCTCTACCTCCAATACGGAGGTTACAGACACATGTAGCTGGCTTTTCCATCTGAGTACAAGGGATTCAATCTGAGCTGCTCAAGCATGATGCCTCTTTTTCACTGAGTCATCTCTCCAGCCCCAAGTACTATTGTCTCTTAACTGAGAAAAATGTTTATTTGTTAGCATTTGTGCTAATACTTGGTAATACTCTCAATGATTTTATCTCAACATCTTAGTATCACTTATAACTTATTTTGTATGAAAAGAAATAAGCTACTAATTACTGGTTTTGCTGGTTTAAAAAAAGCCACTTGTTACAAACCTTTCAGCTATACCTGAACCTGAGAATATATGCCACAACTTTTTAATATTATACCACACATAATAAATCCATATAGACAAACCCATTCTTCTCTGACACCCAGCGTTTATACATTTATGGAAGTACAATGACAGAAACACTTCTCTTAAGACCATATACAACAGCAACTACTATGTACAAATTCAATAATCTGTCAGTCAAGCAAGAGACATTATAAAAGATCTCATTCCTTTGAATATTCTAGAATACCTGAAACAAGGAAGAATGTGTTGTATTAAAACAGTGAGATTAAAGGACTTCAAATTCAGTAAGCAATTTGGTCACAATGAATGGGAAGGCAGGGAGGAAGCATATTGGAAACTACTTCCTTTGTAGGTAACAAAAATCCCATCAAAAAGTTCTATGGAATAATTTTATAATATTCATTTCACTTGTCTTAGTCTTTAAAATAATTAATATTTAAAACAATAAAAGGAAGGCTTGTAAAATTACTTACTCTTTATACTCTCTCCCTCATTCCTAGAATCCATTAAATCACCAGAATGCATAGCAGACATAATCTTCTGAGCAATAGCGGAGAGGGGTGTCTCACAGAGATCAAAACCTACACAAGCCTTATAATTTTCCATTTTCATAAAGTCCTAAATATAAGTACCCATATATTAATTTTAAGACTTTAAAAGGATTTATGTGTATTATTCTTTAAAAGATATTAAAAACTTCAAGAAACAGGTTTCAATTATGTAACACAAATAGGATGGAAAAATGAGAGGTGAGACACGTTGATGGAAGCTGAACTGCGAGGCTGATATAGGGGAAAACAGTTCAAAGCCTGCCTAGGCAGAGCAAATTCAAGGACAGCCTAGGCAACTTAACAAGACCCAGTCTTAAATACTTTAAAAATAAAAAAATGCTGGGATAGAGTTCACTGGTAGAGAGAGCATTTGCTTGGTATGTGTAAGCCCTAGGTTTGATTCAACTTGCTGGTTGGTAGTGGCACACGCTTTTGATCCCAGCACTGGAGAGGCAGAGGCAAGTGAATCTCTGAATTCAAGGCCAGCCTGGTCTACAAAGCTAGTTCCAGGACTACACAGAAAAACCCCTCACTTTATAATTAACCAATTATGAAGTAAAAAGTATACTTTTTACTCCTCAGTTGTGAAAACTATTATTAATTTTCAAGCATATGACTGTGACTATAAATATGGAAATTAAAACTGACTTGAGTCATCAAAGCAGACAACCTGCCATCTTGGCACTGATACACCCTACTAGTCCCCAAGCAGGTAAAGGTTTAGGTGAAAAGTATAGAACAAGCATCTGGCTCACACATCCAAATTACCTGGTGCCAATTTAAAATGATTTTGCTACCAACCACCAAGAAAGCAGTTAATATATTTTCCCACATTATGGTTATTTTCTAAAAATGACCATAAAACTTTGAGATATGTCATTTTTAAGACTGGCATTCCATATAACAAAGGTAAAAAAATATTCTTAGAGGTACTTACGACAGCTGATCTCTTATGGTATTTAGTATTTAACACAAATGTATCATGAAACAAGCTCTTTGATAACTGACAGGCAGTCTATCTAACTTGAGATGCATGCTGATAATTAGGCAGTCTAATGTGGTGATACATGCTAATAATCCCAGCATAGTTAATGCAGGACCATGAATTCAGAGAGGCAAAGGCAAGCAGATCTCTTATACTCAAGCGCAGTCTGGCTAGCCAGTGCTACAAAAGCACAGCACTTCCACTCTCAACAGTGGTTACAGGGGTTAACAACCAAACTGATGCAAACTAAATATCCCTATCTCAAATGTGTGGGACCAAAGTATTTCAGATATTTTAATTTTTGTGCATATACAATTAGATAACTTAGGGATAGAACCCAAGCTGAAATGTAAAATTCATTTATATTTCAGACAAACTGAAGGTTGTTTTATAAATTAGTGTATCTGTTTTGTGACTCTGACCTGTTATGTAAGATTAAATGTAGAATTTTTCACTCACAGAATCACCCCAGTTACTTACAAAGTTTCAGATTTGGGACCATTTAAAAATTTCAGATTAGGGAAGTTCAACTTAACGCTGAATCTATTAAAATAAAAAGTTCTGTTGATCTTAAAATTTATAAACTTAGCAGCATCGAGGCTGACAATATGGGCTAGTCACTGCCCCTAAGACTAATGACCTGATTTCCATTTCCAGAGCTTTCATGGTAAAAAGCTAATACCGACTCCTCCAAGTTGTTCTCTTATCTCACATAGGCATTATGGTACACACTAACATACAAGACCACAACAGACACACACATCCCTCCCTGCATACAAATAAATGTGAAAAAAAAAACTAGTTGTTTATTAGTCTAGTACTTTAAAACACAGCAGGCATAGTAAAGATTCTGTTTTTAGAAGTCTTCAGTCTTAGCCAGGCAGTGGTGGTGCACGCCTTTAATCCCAGCGCTTGGGAGGCAGAGGCAGGTAGATCTCTGAGTTTGAGGTCAGCCTGATCTACAGAGTGAATCCCAGAAGAGCCAGAACTATACAGAGAAACTCTGTCTTGAAAAAAACAGGGGAAAAAAGTCTTCAGTCTTTAAGACCCGAAGCCTTAATCTTTAACTGATTTTCTAAATTTTCTACAACCTCTTTTAGATAGTCTTCATCTTTAAAAAAATATACATATAATTCTCTTTCCACTTGATGCAATTTATTAGTTGCCAAAATTCTTCTTTTCGTCTTCACATCAGCAAGAATATCAGTAAGGAGATGATTTAGTTTACTCAACTGAGATTCAACTTGATGAAATTGCTCCATTAACTCCTGCAATGGGAAGAAAAAAGCTTTTATTTCAAGAACTTTATTCCAAACATCAACTAGAAATTTAAAATATAATTTAAAGCAAATTCTGTGATTTAGTAACTCCTCATAATAAAAACCCGTATTACACGCTCTTAATCTCAATGCTTCGAGACAGAGGCAGAAATATCTCTGAGTTCCAGGCTAGCCAGATCTACAAACCAGCCAGGACTACAAGTGAGATCCTGTCTTTAAAAAAATAAACGAAAGAAAAACAAAAATCTGCAATTAAAGATCACTGGACTGAAGAGATGGCTCAGTGGATAAAGGTGCTTGCTATCAAGCCTAATGACCTGTTTGATCCCCCAAACTTACATGCTTGAAAGAAACAATAGACTTCCAATTGTTCTCTAATCTTGAGATATGTGTGCACCACTCCACACACAAAAATAAATGCAATGAAAAGTTTTGGGCATGTGCTCATGTCTGGAATCCCAGTAGTAGGAAAGCTGAGACAGGATTGCTACAAGTTTGAGATCAGACTGGAATACATAATGAGTTCTATACTAACCTGTACTGCAGCATGAGACACTATGTCAAGCAAACAAACAAGAAAGCAAAGAAGTTTCCACCAGATTTATAGTCTATACAAAATTAACCATAATAACATCTAATAGGTAATTCTGAATGACTCAATGCAAACTCTCACTTCCTAAAGTGTACCTTGATCTGTTCCATGTCTTCATATAATCAACAAATATTATTGAATGCCTTCCTTGTATCAAACACTGTTTTATAACTATTGACACAAAAATAATGAACAAAAACTTTCTCATGAAGGTCATATCAATGAAATTTCATTGTAGCTTAATCTGTGCCCGAGACATAAAAATGCAGGAACAACCTTGAAATGAAGTCTAATAAAAAACAATTGCTTCAGTATGGACTCACAAATGCTTTGTTATGGGTGCGGGAGGGGCTCAGGAAGCTTTCCCTCCTGTCTCTCCAAGAGGATATACAGACAGTTAACATTTGGGAGGAAGACTTTTTTGGGTAGTAGAGTTGCCAATAAGTTAACCACCCATGCTCCAGTAATTGGCCTCTCATTTAAATCCTGTTTTTGCAATTAAACTCACTGGTTCAATCTCAGGGGGATTCCTTTATTCATTTCTGTCACTGATGAGCCTCAGTTGGGTGAGTAGATGGTTTATTCACATCACCTTAAGAACTAGATCAGTGGGATGGATTTTGGGACATCAGCCAGATCACCAACCATTGATTTATGACTGCCTCCACATTGACTAAAGGATACATGGAGTCACAATCATCCCAGGGTCTCTAGAAATGGTAATGTAGGTTATTTGACTATATTATATAATCACATTGACAATAAAAATCCACAGTGGCACGCTGCTTTCTTCAACCAGTAAAAAACAAAAAACCAAACAAACAAACCCTGTTTCACAAAAATCTCCTTTTTTTTCCTGTCCTATAAAATGAAATTACACAGAATATTTAATGAAAACCATACTAACATAAGTAATTCTTCTGCTTAAGAACTCAGACTTGTTAAAGCTTTAATGTTTAAAAAATTTGATTTCTTCACTTTCAGCATTTAAAGGATTTTAATGTCTCTAGAGTTGTCCAATCAAGCATTCTACTCTTCAAAACTGTAGCCAGTTACCAGCAGAGGGTCTCCTAAAGTTTGTAGCTATAACTACCTCCAGCATTCTAGAGCTTCTAGGCATGGCCCAAAGCAACTGGGTGCTTGTCATAAAAATACAATTCCTGGACCTCAATCCAGGCTAAATTCTTCAATGTCTGCAACAGAGCCAGGAATCAACACTTCAATACTCTGCTCCCTGGTAATCCCAATGTACAAATTAAAACCTGTCACATATGCCTATTTCACAGATTAGTACTTCAAAAATACATTTAAAAAAAAACAGTAATTTTGACATTATTGTCTATTTTTAATGTTCTAAGAAAATTTTAGTAAATAAAAATTTGGTATACTAATAACCTCCCTTTTAATTTTAATTAAATCCTAATGATCTTAAAGTGCTAATATTCCTACAATACTAAAAATGTTCAGCTTCACTAGTAAAACTGACGACTTTTTAAATTTCCTTTTTGGGGAGAGGAGGGACAGGACTCTTGAACTCAGTATGTAGGCAAGGCTGGCCTTGAACTCACACAGATCTGCCTCCCAAGTGCTGGGATTAAAGGTGTCACCTGAGTTGATTATTTTATACCCTAATGAGATAGTAAAACATCAATGATGCCAAATAGTGAGATTATAATAAAAACTATTCTTGGGAATCTACAATACAGTTTTTTTCATATCTCCACAAATCTGAAATGAAGATGCATCTTATAATAGAGACTACCATGAGGTAGCTGCTGATGGTCAAGCACTTTTAAAATACTTTTTAGATGAGCACAGTGACTCAGAACTGTAATCCTACCACTTAGAGGCAAAGGCAAGAAGACAAGGTCTATATAATAATTTCCAGAGCAGCAAGGGTAACATGGTGAGACTGTTTAAAAAAAAAAAAATTCCCCCAATATTCTTGATGTACAGTATAGAAAATGAAGTCAACTGTGAACAACAAAATTATTTAGAGCCATTCAGTATTATATTCATTTTAATTAGCTTATTTTTTCCTTTTAAAATATGCTGAAGAATATCGCCTGATAACCTGAGTTCAATCCTTGGGACCATATAGTAGAAAGAAGAGAATCAACTCCTGTAAATGTCCTAATCTCAACTCTGCACCATGGCACACATACACACACAAAACATAAATAGTAACTTAAAAAATATGATAAAAAATGTCTACTTACACCTTAAAAGACTCAGAGAGAGAGAGAGAGAGAGAGTGTGTGAGAGTGAGTAGGGGGCGCAGAGAGGCAGAGTAGTGTCTTCCTGCTTCCTGTGCTCACAATGAGAACCTCCTCTGCCACTATGATGTTCTAAGCACATGGAACCAAATGATCATGAATTAAACTCTCTGAAATCATGAGCCAAATAAATCTTTTCCACTTTAAGTTGCTTCTATTAGGCATTTGGTTTACCAAAAATGTATGTATATATGAATTATTAACACAAAAACTAACTACAGAAAACTAGAAATTATTTTAACATCTGTCAAGACAATAGGTAATTATGAAATTTTATATAATGGAACAATAATTATATAAAAGAGAAAACTGATATATGTATCTATATAGATGAGTTTCAAAAATATTATTAAAAAACATGTACATGCCAGGTATGGTGGCACACACATTTAGCCCCAGCACTGGGGAAGCAGAGGCAGACAGATCTCTTTGAGCTTGAGGGTTGCCTGATCTACACAGTAAGTGTCAGTTGAGCAAGGAATACACAGTGAGACATTGTCTCAAAAAAATAAATAGAAGGAAATGAAATGAAAACAAGCAAATGCTAGTCACTGGGAAGCATGTTTGTAATCCAGCATTTTCTATAAGCAAAAGAAGGATTGCAAGTTTAGGGTCAACTTGAGCTACAAAGTAAATTTAAGGCTACCCTGAGCACATGAGATCTATTTCAAAAAAAAAAAAGTGTGGGGTTGTACCTCAATGATGAAGTCCTTCCCTAGCTTGTAGAAGGTCCTAGGTTTTATTAACAGCCTCAGTGACTGAATACTATAAGTTGAGGGGTAAAAGGTTGTAGTGGGTTAGCCTAATGTGTTAAAACAGGAAAGGAGAAAAAGGCTTTGGACTCCTTCCAAAGAAATACGGATCAGACATGACAGAGGAAGGCCTGCTGCAGAAGATCTTGGCTGCAGACAGGAAAAAGAAAATCAAGAAGACCAAACAGAACAGGTAACATGATTTTGCTGATCCCTCTATATGGGAGCAGCCCTCAAACTAGCTGAGACATGAAAATGTCTCTAGCCAAAACTTCAGCCTATAAATCTTGTTGGTTACAGAATCCTCAAAATTCATCGTGTTATCCTTTCATATGGCATGAATGAAGATTGACTGCAATTTGGTTACTGACCAAACTAACTCATAATAATAATAAAAAAAAAAGTTGTCTTTCACCTGCTCAAACAAGAAACAAAAATTCATCCGTAACTGATCTATGCACCTTGCACAATACACACAAATATCTTTATAGAACTAAATACTGGTTACAAAGTTCATATATTACAAAATAAAACACCAAAAGGACAACTCTGACAGGATTCACCCTCAGGAATGCTGAAAGGACCTGCTGTTCTAGATCCCTGACTGATCCTGCCTCAACTGATGGTTTCCAAAGACTCACTTCCTGAACAGTTTCAGAAAGGGCTGCTAATCCCCATCTCAGTTCATCCAGCCTCTCAGATGGTTCCAGTCAAGACTTCAGTTAGATGAACTCTCTCAATACACAGAGACTGGACAACAAATGCTACAGCTAGCTTTCTTGAGACTAACCATTTTTTTCTAATTTTCTTGCCACCCCCCAAAAAAGGAATCATTTGCCCCAATTCAATAGGAAATAATAAGAAAATCATCACCCAAATCCCTTAATTTGGGATGTCTGGTTTTGGTTATTTTATAAAATACATTGTCATTTTTAAGGGATAATTTACAAACAATTATAGTTCTGGACAGGGAAGAAACAAAATAGAGAGCTTAGACTCACATTCCTATCTTTCCTTTCCTCTTCTCTATCCTTCTTTCTCTCTTAGATAAAGGGAAGGAGTTAAGAAAAAAGGAGGGATATAATAATAGTATAACAAATTAGTTAAATGGAGATGGATTATTAAATTTACTCTTAAACACAACATTTTATAGCCATAATCTTAAACTGATAGAAATCTTTATATTCTGATGCAGAATTGAAGTTATATTTTCTTACATTGGTACAGAATTTATATATTGATACAAGTTAAGGTTTTCATTGGTATAAATTTTATATATTGATACAAAATTTTAATTTTGTTACTCTTAAGATAGGCATTGTGTATATGCAACTCATTTAAGAATCAAGTCTTAGACTCAGTCCTTTCAATAGCTATTACAAACTGTTTAAAATAATTAAGCAATGCAAGTTAATAGTCAGATCGTCAAACTCATGGTCATATTAGATTCTAATTTAATTAATTACTATAAAATGTTTTCAAGGTTATTCATATAGTAAACAGCTAAAATTAATCAATATTTAACAATTCAGTTATGCTATATATAGATGGGTCTTCAAAAGCATCTGAGATCCACAGAATATTACATTTAATGTTATTTCATTATTAAAAGATCTTCTGACTACAACACATGTGTACTCCTGACAGTATCCCCATTCCACTTCAAAGAAGGTGAGTATCAGTATCTCCATGTGGCGTTGCTTCAACTGTGGCAAGCTAGCCACTAGGCAAGAAATGCCCTAATTTTATCTGTAGGCAGAATGCTGTCTGACTATAAGGTCTGTCAGATGTTCTGGGCCAAAAGGTTAAAGATAGATGCTCCGACATTATAAGAAATGTTGGGGACTGTTCAAGCGGTCAGCTGTCTCTGTCATTTCTATAGTTTTGGAAGCTTTGTCTTTGTGCTTCCTGCATACTCGAGTAATATTTAATCCCTTCTGAAATCTCTGACAGGGTTGAAAACTAGATAGTTATAGTCTCACAATTATACTTACATTGTTTAACATTAAAGATGTTTTAGATTTGAAAAGATAGTTTTAGGATAGTAATACAAGTTAAAACAGAAGATGATTTAGGTACAAAATCATAACTCATTGAGATAGGATAGATGGTTAAATACCTCACCTAAGTTACAAAATAAAGACTAGACTTTTAAATGTAATTCAGAATTAATAATTTTCATAACTGTTTCAAAATAGTTCCTAGTATGTATTGTTTGTTACTATAGAGAAAGAGCCTTTTTAATTGGACAAAAAGGGGAAAATGTAGTGGGTTGGTCTAATGCTGCTTGCATTCTAATGCTAATCTGGGCCCCCAAAATTGATTGTCCCAGAGACGAAAGAGACCGAAAGTAAGATTGAGTGACCCTGTCCCCAGGTTATTCTGATTGGTAAATAAAGATGCCAACAGTCAATAGCTGGGCAGAAGAGACATAGGTGGGGTTTAGTTTTCCTTAGTTTGGGGTTGGGAACGACCACAATGTAAAGGAGAGGAGGGGAAAAGGAGGAAGAAAATAAGGAAGAGGAAGAGGAGGAAGGAGCTGTAATAAATTAGGTTAAGCCATAAGAATTCGACCCTGAGGGTTAGCCGATTAGAGTTAAGAGCAGTCTAGTGAAACAGTAAATAGTAAATAATAATGACCCTGAGGGCTAGCCGATTAGTTAAAAGCAACCTAGTGAAACATAAGTAGTAAGTAATAACTCAGGGTTATCGATAGGAAAGTAAACTCTTAACAGCACAGAGGGCAGGCAGCTGCCCAGCTCTTGTGCTGTTTAAGGCCTATTGTAAATAAAAAGGCTGTCAGTGTGTCTTTCATCCAGGAACTTAAATACCAAAGGCAGGGTAGAAGCCTCAGGCCAGGGTTTAAATAAATAACTATAAAACAGAGTGAGAACAAACAAGTTAATGAAATATCCAATTGAATGCATATAAAGTTTGAAAACACAGCACAATCTAATTTACTTACATAATAAAACTGACAGTACTCCTCAAAGAAGGTTGGAAAATTCCATTAGAAAAAGCATGTACTGTGCTCACTTCATCAGCACATAGACTAAAACTAGACTGATAAAGAGATTAGCATGGCCCTGCACAAAGATGACATGGAAATTCTTCAGGTGTTCCATATTTTTAGTTTGCTTCTTCCTGTGGTGCTATATTTTCTACTGGCAATTACTTTTCAAAACTGTGTCCAAGATTTGTTGATTTAAATCCTGTTCTGTTCAGAAATAATTGATTCAACAAAAGAAAGGACAGACACCATAAACTAAGAATCTGAAAAGATGCCTTTAAACTTATTTGACCTGAGCCCTAAATAGGCATTGCTCAGGTTCTAGTTCATTACATATGACTGTTTCTTTTCCTCCTTCCATCTATTATTCATATTTGACAAAACCTTTCGCCAAAAACTCTCTATTTTTGTTTACTATATTATATGAACTCTTAGTATATTATATGTATTCAATCTGCCTTATATTACATATATGCCTTTATAATATTCTATAATGTGAAAAAAAAAGAAAAAAGCATGTACCTAGAGATTTTAAATACAGAAAGGCAATCCTCTATTTGCTAAAATAACAAGTTTTCTTTCTTTCTTTTTTTTTTGAGACAGGGTTTCTCTGTGTAGCCCTGTCTGTCCTCGAACTCAGAAATTCACCTGTCTCTGCCTCCCAAGTGCTGGGATTAAAGGCGTGAGCCACCACTACCTGGCCACAAGTTTTCTTTCTTAACAGAGCATCAACATTATATAAACTTTTATAGTGGCTGAAAATTTTATAAATTTTCAAGTTCTGTATAAAAACTTAAAATTATACATATAAATTAGTAGTTAAAAAATCGTAAGCTTTTTGTATGGTTGCATAAGCCTATAATCCAAGTACCTGGGAGATTTTGAGTTGGAGACTAGCATAGGCTACATAGCAAGACTATGTCTCTCAAATTCAAGTAAATATTATATTAGTTTAATGGAATAGGCTAATCTTTTCTTCATATTTTTTATAAGAAACATTTTTTAAAGTTATTATATTTTAATTTGAGTAATTATTTTTGTTTGCATGTATGTATGTGTACCACGTGTGCCTGGTACCCACAAAAGCAGAGGACATCAGAAACAGAGTCATAGGGGACTGGAGATGGCTCAGTGGTTAGGAGCACTGATTGCTCTTCCAAAGGTCCTGAATTCAAATCCCAGCAACCACATGGTGGCTCACAACCATCCTCAATGAGATCTGATGCCCTCTTCTGGTGTGTCTGAAGACAGCTACAGTGTACTTACATATAATAATAAATAAATCTTAAAAAAAAAAGAAAAAGAAAAAAGAAAAAAAAAGAAACAGAGTCATAGATGGTTTTGAGTCACTAGGTGCCATGTGGGTGCTAGGAATGCAACATGAGTCCTCTATAAGAGTAGCAAGTGCTCTTAACTACTGAGCCAGCTCCCAGCCCCTGACAATAAACAGAATTTTTAAGGCATTTTAAATTTCTAGGTAAGCACTCGCCTGATCACAAAGCAGTAGCTGATTCCCTCCATGATACAAAGCATCACAAAGCATGTCCACGTCACTATTCAGTTTGGACAAAAAGAAAAAATGCTCTTGAGTAGATACTGCCAACTGATCTTGTATTAGAGAAACATCTTGTTTCAATTTCTCAGCCACTTCCTCCAGGTGTTCATGGGTTATAAACAACTCTTTTTTCTTATTGTCTCCTTCTAAAAGTTGATAAAGCCTAAAATACAAAAATATTAAAGGAATCAAATTTAATTAAAATTAAAGAGAAAAATGTTCAAGTTAGAAGTTTTCAAAATTAGAACCAACCAAATTGGGTCATAGATAGTAATAGTAATTAACAACTGATAAGTATTTATGTGTTTCTAATATTGAGCAATTGAAACCATCTCAGGTATAATATTATTTCAGAGGAGAAATATCTAAATTTCAGTATGTTGTAAAACCCTGTCATCCCAGCACTTAGGAAGTTAAGGTTAGATGGATGAGAGGTTCAAGGCTACATAGCAAATTCAAAGCCAGTAAGACACTATCTCAAAAGATAAATAATCTTTAAAAGAAAATCTGAATTTCCAGTTTCTCCATCTTCCATATTTTAGATATAAACATCATCTTGATTCTTAACTGTCATTAGTTTACTTCAAAGTAAACTTTAAAGTAATGTCCCGAGAAAACACTTCTTTTACAGAACACATCTATGATATAGCAGCAGCATCAATGACATAGGAAAAAAAAATCAATCTTTAATGCTTATTTCACAAAATTATGGTGGGATTAAAAGAGAAAAACTAAAAATGTAAGACCTATATAAAATGGCGATTAACAACAAACTGCCTATTTTAATTTGATCAGTATTTGGTTGGTAAAAATCCTGTTAATTAACAAAACCATTTTAACATTGCACTTAATGGCAGAAAAATCCATCAGCCTATAAGACAAAAGATAAATCTAAAGCAGCATGTTATGCCTGCCTTATAAAAAGACATGCTCTTTTTACTCATAATATACATACATCAACACATAGCTTGTTTTCTCTCTCTGTTCACACGCACAGATCTTTTTTCCCCCAAGATAGGGTTTCTCTGTGTAGCTCTGACTGTCCTGGAATCTGCTACATTGACCAGGCTGGACTGGACCTCAGAAATCCATCTGCCTCTGCCTCCCAAGTTCTGGGATTAAAAGCTAAAGTATGTTATTCTGATCTTACCAAAAAATGAAGAGTAGCATACAAAACGTGTGTGTGTGTCCACATGCACACAGGGAGCCCAATGGTTAATGTTGGGGATATTACTCAACCACTCTCTGCCTCACTTTCAAGTTTCTCATGAACCTGTAGCTCACCCATTCTATGAGACTGGCTAATCAGCAAGCACTAGGGATCCTTCCTCCTCTACCTCTCCTATGTAGCGATGACAGGAGTGTGCCACTGCGCCTGGCTTTTTTATAGTTTCTGGAGGATCAAATTGAGTTTCTCAAACTTGTACACAGCACTACAGTGACTAAGCTATCTCCCCAGCCCTCTCCAGTCTCCATGCCAATTCTTTCTTTCTTTAAAATACAAAGTCTCATTGTGCAGCTCAGGCTGTCCTAGAATTCTTGCTATGTATCCCAAGCTGACCTCAAATACAAGATTCTCCTGCTCCAGCTTCCAGAAAGTTGAAATTAAATATGTAATCCCATCACCACACAGGATTTAAAACACAAGTGTTTTTGAACATTATTACATAGCCCATAAAGGAAGGCCTCAAACTTAGTATAGCTCTTCCCCAGCCTTCTAGGTACTGGGATTACAGATATGAGCCACACATTGGGCAGAGTACAGACTTTTGAAGTCTAATACTTTTATTCTTCAATTCCAGGATCCTGTTATCATCAATTGCTTATATATCCAGGAAAGAGCCAGCTTTCATTTTAAGAGATCTACCTCATCAGATAGGGAAATAAAGTCTTCCTGCCCTACTAACCCCTTCCTGATACAATCAATATCATGCCCAGCAATACCCACAATACAGAGCTGTATCCAAATTTCCTGTCCCAAATCTAGGTGTCTAAGTGGGAGTAAAATATTTTATCACTTTACTCCCCCAACTCATTAACTTCAGCTCTAAAGTGGCTATATTCAGACCTAACATGAACAGAAAGGGAACAAAAAATGTAAAAGATAAAAGAAAAGCAGAAATGCCAATCTGAATACAAGTAATTTTTAAACCTTTAAAATTTCTGTTCCAACTCTCTAGTATTCACAAAAAAAAAAATGCTAAGGAAGCGATGACATATACATACCTATGAGTAGAAAGATCTTTGCTGTCTATGGGAGTCCTTGAGGTTAACTGCTCAGATACTGGTAGGTCTGTTAACATTGCCAAGTGCTGGCAGAGCACCGTGTTTCTTTGACTGAGTTGCTGAACCAAACTCTCCAGTTGCCGATATGTATCCCAATGTTTTCTCAACTCAATCTCATATGATAACTGGACAAGCTCAAATGATGCCTTCTGCTTTATCAACTCATTTAACACTAACTCTTGTCTTGCTGTATAATAATCTTGTTTAGCAATCTGCAGATCAAAATCGCCCTTTACAACAGGCATGTTCAATAGCTGTGCATTCTCTTTTACCACAGCAGGCAGAATTTTGTCTTTTATATGAGTGATTTGTTCTTCAAGTTTTAGAATCTCACTGTTCAAGCTAGAAATTTTTGCATCCAAATTTTCTTTACCAATAACCTATACAAAGAAAGCAGTAACATTTTAAACTGTAGGTTTAAACTCTTATTTTAAAATTATTTTCATTTTTTGTTTTAGGTGGGCAGATAATATATGCAATGAATAAAAATTAACTTATTAGTATAAGCCAAAACTAGTTTTAAAGGAAAATATGGACTAAGTCAAGAGAAAAGCCAGCATGAACTACTGAACCTCAGTGCATTTACACTATATATGTATACAATGGCTAACAAACTAGAAGATCTCACCATTATCTTAGTCATAACTTTGAAAAGTACATTACTCATAACAAATGAAGATTTTAGTTTTTTTAAAATTATGTAGTAGGTATTTTCTTAGTCCATGGGCTGATTATAGCACACAGATTTACCAGACTTATTATTTCAAAAATTTTCTGTTGTAGTAACTAATTTAATACAGGTACTGATTCAGAAACCTCTACATTTTTATTCAACTATCTAGTGGTTATATTATCAAGAAATTAAGTTTCTAAAGAGTGCAGATGAACAACTGCAATATATCTACATATTATCAACAAGTAAAGAGAAATTCATTCTACTGGATCCTGGACTTCATTAATACCATCTTCTTGTCAGAGGAAACAAGGCAGAATACCCAGTCAATCAAGTAGTTTCCTTGGTGTATACCAAAAAACAGAAACCCCAGATTTGAAATGACACAATTTTCAAATTCATAATGCAAATTAAAGCTATTTTTGTCCAAAATTAGCTCAGTAATATGACTGAGGATAAATTTACTAAATTCTAGTAATAAGATTAATAATCTATTTGTATGAAATACATACTACAAATGAGTACTATAAAATTATACTAAATTAATATAATTGTATATAAAATTAAAATTAGAGTCCCCTTTTCTAAAGTAGTAGCAATATTAAACTCTATTTCTAACAATTACAATATTAATTCAGTCTTATTTCTTATGTTTACCTCATTGGTTAATCTATGAAGATTCTCTTCTGCCCATTTTATACTTGACTTCATGCTCAAATTACTTGTTTTTAAGTATATGATCTGTCGTTGGGCACAGATGCAGGCCATCTGCAGTCTAGCCATCTCCAGCTGTTGCTCCCCAAGGATTTCTTCATTATCACAAATAGATGGTGTTTGTATATCTAAAAGTTGGAAATTTTCTTCATTTGAACTTTCTACTACTTCATGTATGCCCTGAAGGAATTGCTTTTTTGTATATAAGGTTAAGGCTGCTGTGCTCTGCTCTTCTTGGCTTATATATTTTCTCAAGGAAAACTGAGATAAAAACACTATTGGAATTGTCCTTTTACTTAAATCAGAGTTTCTAAAGAATATCATCAAATCATTAATTCCCTCATTAAGACCCTGAAGTTCATTACTGAGCTTAGTGTTCGCAGCATTTAGGAGTCCTTGCCTCTGTCTCAGCTTCATAGTGACTTCCTCTTGTTTAGCATTTAATGCCAGAGACTTGTAGCTAGTTTCAGAAGCCATTAACTGGTATTTATTCCGTCGCTGAATTTTTGAGTTATTTAATTTCTGCAGAGTGTGAACCTCATCCTCTAATTTCTTTATCTCTTTGTCATCCAGTTTACAGGTCTTCAAATCAAAAGTTTTACAGGTCCTAAGAACTTCATCCAATGCTGTTCCTTCTAGGATGGGCTTGCCTGATCGCTGAAGATCGCTGAAAGCTTCCAATTCTTTCCCAGACAATACATTCTGTTCATTCACGTTCCCACAAAACCATTTCAAAAATGACTCATCTTCAACATCCTCAAACAGCCAGTCAAAATCTTCTCCATTAAGAATATCAGCTTTGGGATAACCAATTTTTTTCAATGTTTCCACAAACTCATTTCCACAACTCATGGTTTAACGACTCCTGTTTTTTATATTTGATATGAATCTATGGATTTTTAAAACTAAGTTCAAACAGAAAAAAACATGTTTACACTAAATCCATAGAAGAAGAAAAAAATACAATCTATAATGTGTTTTCCTAGTGGGGGAAGAACACAAGTATTAGACCACAAACAAGGCAAATGCATTTTAAATATACAAATCATTTTATCAGATGACATCAGGAGACTACTTAAGTGAATGGCAGATGCAGGTGCAATATCTGACAAAAACAAAGCAAAACAGAAGCAATCAGGGTGTTGCTTAGGACACTACAACAGTAATGAAGAATCTAATTAATGAAGAGATAACAATTTTTAAAAAAACCTGATTTTTTTTCCAATGATGAAATTACTTAAAATAAACTACATTTTGTAAAATAGTTGTTTTCCCCCGTCCTTTCTAATTAGGAAAAAGAAATATGCCTACCTTTCTAAGAAAGAATCACCTAAATATTTACCTCAATCAGCGTTCATCAGGTTCAAAGGATTTGATCTATAGATATAACCAGCCTAATGCAGAGAAAAACCAGGACAAGTTAAGAAGTTTCAAAGTACCCATCAGTCATCAAGTAAAAAGTTTTATTTCGACCAGAGCCCAATGAACCACGACTTGAACCAAACGAAGGTGAGTGGCATAATTTGACACTCTGGTAGCAAACTCTCAGAGTTGCTTTTTGTTTCTGAGTATCCAGTTATGACACTTAAGAGCTCTAATAAAACATACCCACAAAAGTACCGAATTGCTGTATTTAAAAGATGGTAGCTGATAAGGGTATATTTTAGATTTAACGTTTGCCTAGTAAGATTGAGGCCTTGGATTTTATCCGCAGCATCCGAAAAATAAAGCTACCAACCCCAGCCGGATGACCGGCCAAGCACCTCCGCCCCCGCCCCACGCACGAAGCCTCAGCCTTCCCGCACACCCCGCGCCCGGGCCCAGCGACCTCTATCGATGACTAAAGCAGGCTGTAGGAGGGTAGCTGCGGCCCCGCCAGCCCGGAACACAAGCCCCTTACCTCAGGAAACCCCGCCATAGGTCTCCGCTAGCCTCCAACTGCGCGCGTCGCAGTGCCTCACGGGAGTGCCGGAACGCGCACGCGCAGATGACACCATCGGTAAAGACTGCGCAGGCGAAGGTGGACGAGGAACCGCTGACCAGCCCCCGTCAAGGAGCCAGAGCAAAGTGATTGGTTCTCCTGCCAGACGCACCGCCCCTTAACCCCGCCTCTAGCCCGCCGTCCTTCCCGCTAGGCTCAAGAGGATTGGTTTTCTCACTAGAGGCTCTGCCCTCGCTCCGCCCCACCCCGCCCCCGCTCCGGAGTTGGAGTCTGGGTCTTGTCCGGCTGCTGGCTGCCACAGCCATTCCCGCCTGTCTAGTTGAGTTAGGCCTCCGGACCTAAGTATGGCTTACAGTCTTTGACATCACTAGGGGACCGGAAACTTGAACCCGAACAGACTCCTTCCCCCAACAGCTCTTACCACCACCACTGGTAGGGTGACCCAAGGTCAGTAGCTGGTCCCTATCAGGTCTCTTGCAGGATAGGATTGTTGGCTATAGAATCTTTTACAGTGGTTATTTAACAAAAAACACTTAATTCCCAAGGCCTCGACGACTTCCAAGCAAAAGCTGACTTCCTCCAAGATACCATCTTCAAAATGTCAAGGTGTAAAGTACATCAGTCTTGGAATGCATTTAACGCAGAAGTACAGACATTCTGAGGATGCTAGCAGGCCCGCCTTCATTCAATGAAAGACAGAATGATGAACTAAGGCTAAGTCTCATGCAAGCCTAGTTAATGTCCTATGGTCCCAGAAAACTGATCTTTAGAGTTACAGTTGGCATTGGTAACAACTTGTCTGTATGGGTCATAATTTGTTCATTTTTTTCTATCAGACAGCATTTGCAACTTACCAGTCTCTTGTAAGATGACATATAAATTCGCAAGATGTGGACTTTGATCATTAAAAAATAGTATTCCCCTTCTCCAGTCACAAATAGGGTGATGTATCAGACAAGGTTCTAGTCTAGTTACTACTAGGTTCTAGAATTCTTTCTGCATCTTTTTCCATGGACTTATTTGTTTTATGAGACAAGGATTTGCTTCACTGCCCAGGCTGGGCTCGAACT
The DNA here is from genome assembly GCA_036184795.1 of Tokudaia tokunoshimensis. Taxonomy (NCBI): domain Eukaryota; kingdom Metazoa; phylum Chordata; class Mammalia; order Rodentia; family Muridae; genus Tokudaia; species Tokudaia tokunoshimensis. The sequence goes on along the minus strand of BTHU01000014.1, from coordinate 72,148,918 downwards.
CAAGATCCTCCTACTTTAGCATCTTCAAGTGCTGGGGTCACAGGTATGAATCACCATGCCCAGATATTAATGTTTTCAAAGAGGTAAAAATCTAATGTTCTAGGCAGATCACTTAAATACCAGTTGAAGACATTTACTATTAATTCTTATTTAACTTTTATCCTCCTTTTGAAAGTCAATAAAACCTGAAAGTAAATAAAAACAAACAGTACAGGGGCAAAGTTCTCAGAATGGTGCCTAATGGGGTTTGGAAATCAGGGGATTGGCCCAGGAGGACTCCAGATGCCAATCTGGAGGTAGGGGTTCAGCAGGGAGCTGGCGTTGAGTGGGTTTTGGCCAAAGGAAGTGCAGGCAGTACTTTTGGGAAAATTTGCTGAGGAGGCAAAGACTGAGAGAAAAAGAGCCAAATGACACAAGATGAGGGGGTGGGAATGCAGGGCTGAGAGGATTTTTGGTGTTGTTTTGTTTTAAAGTGGGAGGAACTTGAGGATATTTATAGACTGTGCGGAAGAGCTCAGAGGAGACAGAATTAAAGATGCCAGAAAGACAAAGGGCTATTTTGCAGGACGAGGTTCCCCCAGGCACAACCTGGAACCCATGAGACCTTCCAGAAAACCCACTGTTCTTAGTGACTCCTGGCCCCCAGCTCTCCATCTTGAATTGCTGGCCACAGTTACTTGTTTGAAAGGTGTTTGTGAGGCCATAAGAAGCCATGAAAACGTAAAGATTAGAACAGGATCAGCCCCCTGAGTACTAACAGCAAACACAATGGGGTTAATTATACAGAACTGGAAAGTTTTCTTGGGATTGGATTAGAAACTTAAGAAGGCAAGTATGTTAAACTTATTTCCAAGACAAGCTTGCTTTCTTCTACTCAAAATCAGTTGTGGTTTTAGTGGGGTCAAAAGGTAAAGGGAACCAAGGAGCTAATCGTTCCTAAGCAAGCCTGTGAGAATGTAATGGACAAAACAAACCTAAACTCAGGACCATGGGTCTTTTCTATTGGCCTTACTCTCCTGTCATCAATATTAAAAATTATTTTATGCTTTATACAGTATCTTTTCAGACAGTTTTAAAATTTTGTATACAACTGTGATGTTAAAGGTTGTTTTTGGATGCAGTTTAATGGAAGTGAAGAGATCTATTCTCCAGACAACATGGAGGAGGGAATGATAGCCTCAGACACGTTAGCTTTATTCTGCAAAAAAAAAAATTTAAGTCACAAAAGGTCTGAGAAGGTTGGTACTGGACAATTCAGGAATGGGTAAAGGGGGAACCCCAGGGGCCAGTGAGTTGTGGCCTGGCAGCTTCCTCCTATTGGTCTTGTTCTTTCAGAAGAAAGTTGACTTTTTTTTAAGACCATGGAGTTGGGGGAGGGGAAACTTGCTTTTCATTGTATTTACACTCATGTGATGAAGGTGAAAACTCAGTATGAAACTAGGAAGGGGTCGCCATAGTGGTGGGTAGACACAGGGGTCTTTGGAGATGGAAGCTGGTAACAAGTGGTCTGGCAGAGTTGAGGGGTCTGAGGAGTCCAGGACCTCAGGTTGCCTGAGAGGCTTGGTCAGTTGAGGAGGAACTGGGATGAGAGCCCACTCTTCTCTGCAGCACCCTTCCCAGGCCAGTGGCCTAACTCTGGAACAGTCCAGAGTTCCTGATCCCTAACTTTCTGGCTAAAGATTGGGAAAAGAAGAAGACATAAAATGTCCCACTAGCAATTAGTCCAGATTAGCCCAGCTTTTAATTTATACAGCCATCATCTCAGCAAAAGTGGACAAAGGAACAAAAGAAGAAAGGGACAGGACTTGGGGACCACTTGTAGAGAAGGCTGGGCTTGAACTAACCATGGGATCTAAAATGAGCTGGTAAGGACAAAGGGCTAGGTAGAAGGTAGACTGGGTTGAGGTGAAGGCCAGGACAGCAGGCATCTGAGTTTAACTCTGGGGAGGAAGAGGATGAGGAGCAGAAGGGCCATCTTGGAACCACTCTGGCAAGGGTTAGGATTCATACAGGGGTCTCAGGTAGGGGCAAACATGGAGGAACAGAGAGAGAGGCTGGGTGTGTGAGTGTGTGTGTAAGGACTGGAGTCAAATCAGAAAAGCTATGGAAGAAGTACCATATGTGAGCTTTGAGTTTCCTAACCATATGATGGACCCTGCAAGACAGTAGTAGGTGCTAATTATGCAAAGTGTTTAGCACAGACCCCTGGCACCCACTGCTTCCAATAGGAAGTGGTAGCAGGGAAGACTAAAAAACACAGAGTTAGGGATTTAAATGTTCACATTGATATCAACACCTAAATCATACCAATTCTGAGGTTCCAATTGTGTTTCACATCAGAAAACTCCTTTTTCTCTCTGAGTTAACTTCAGCTGCCTCTAAGGCTGCCCATCCCTTACCTTGTACCCAACAGAAGGCAGGGAAGGCAGGAATACACATTTCAAGAATCCAGAGCTGGTTGTTGCCTGCTGGGAGCAATAATCCCTCCCCAGGTTTCATGATTCCACATTAGAATTCATGATTCTAGCAGGTACCACTAGGTCATCTCATACATACAGAGGGTTCAGTGTGGTAAAACCATCCTTTCTGGAAATCCTGATCCAAGCCTTCCACTGTATTCAAAGTGGCAAATCCTTGAAGGACAAACCTCAGTGTACTCATCTGTCTGGGAGGACATTGAGTCCTCCAAGAACCAGAACCAGGATTCTGACAATGGGCTGGGGCCTCCCTGTAGGCAATGGAGTGTCAGCAACACTATCCTGTTTTCTCTCCAGTGTGTATTCTAACAACCTCACAGCTGCTCTGAGGGCAGTTCAGAACCCAAATCCTCATGCTAACACTAAAGCACAGCTGCCCACACTTCCACCGCAGCAGTGTAGGTCTTGAGGGCAGAAGCTAGACCTGAGTCAGCTTAAGGATGCTGGAATAGACCCAAGGAGGGGTTCTTGAGGTGTAATCTGGAGACACAGCAACTTCTCTGCAGAGGGCATCTGGCCAGCATAGCACCCTTAAGGACTGAGCTATCTTTGGGCCTACAGTGTCCTAGTCCAACAACAAGAACACCTGGCATACGGCAGGCTGTATGGTACTTCCACCCAAACCTTCACACAGAGCTGGTCAGCTTCCCAGGAAGTGGAGGTTGTAGACACTTGAAGGTTGCTTTCCAAGGGCCAGGATGACCCTGGCTCCAGTGAGTCAGTCCCTCTAGCTGAAGCTAGAGAGAAAGGAGCAGAGCAGAGAGATAGAAAGAACTAGAAACCAGGAAATGAGGTATAAAAATCTGTATTTATATTACAATGACAGAATGACACAGCACAGCCCCATCTGTTAGACAGGTGGGATGGGGTCCCATTCCAGTCTGCAGCTCAGGTCTCATAACACCCACTGCACTGGCACCAGGCCCCTTTTGTAGCCCCAGACTCTGGCACGGAACCTGCCCTAGTGCCCTAGTTTAGAGGCCTGAGAACTTGCTTGCTGGCCTGGGATCAAGACCCTCTGTGCAGGCACAAGGGGTGAGAGGCTAGCTGACCCACCAGAGGCAGGGAAGGCTTGGGGCACACAGAAAGGTAAAGGGTCATCCAGCCACAGTTTGGTGCACAACTCCATCTGCCTAGAAGGGCAAGCTCAGGCACCTGCAGGTTAGAAATACAGAGGCAGGCCTAGGGCCCATATAGAGACGAAACCTCTGTGTCCTCTCCTGCTAGACCAGCTGGGCCTGCAGCAGGACAGTGGGTCTGGTACATCTGGACCACCTCCTAATAAAGAGGCCCAAGCCTGAGCCTGGAGTTCCTGACTCTGTTATGGAGCACCACATGGCTCGCATGGACAGGTGCAGGTGGAGGACATAGCAGCAGCTATTTTGGTCCAGCTTTCTTTCCACAGACACACCACAGCCTTGGCTGAATCCGTGGCTACCAGTAATGGCCATACTGTGCAAATGGTAGAGAGCAGGAGAAGGAGTAATAGATATGTAACTCTTAGCACCAGCCCCCATACCTATGGACCACCCCTCACATGCCTGCTAGTGGAAGGGGCAGCTGGCTAGCACCCCTGGTGACTGAGGAGGCCAACTCCCAGGCTACATGGGATCCATAGCCGGAAAAGGCAAAGGGCTGAGCTGCCACAAAATTCAGCCAAGGGGGCCAATCTTGTCACCAGGAGTGGAGGACTCTGCTGTCAGGGGTGGAAGCAGAATGTGAGGTGCTGGAGATGGAGTAGGGAGTTGATGACATAACAATTCAGGGCACATCAGGAGCCCTGGAGTTCTGGGGTCCTGAAGCAAAGCCTTTAAACAGAGCTCTGTCCTGTGCTAAGGGCGGGTGTGCTCAAGACAAATGCCTGGGGGATGTGCTCAGGCAGAAAACGTTGACAGAACCAGCTTACTAGGGTGTTGCCTATCTTTCCATTCCAGGGACTCCTACCCAGGCCTGCTGTCCACCTGTCATTTTGAGTGCCCAGAGAGCAGGTTCTATGCCAGAGTTGTCCATGAACCTCATTCTGCCTATCAGTAGGTCGCTCACCCTAGGATATTCATTGGCATGACTGAAAATGAACAACAATTTCCCCACAGTTTGGAAATTGTTTACAAATGCACCAGAGGAGGTGGCAAGTGCTGCTGTGGGCCAGCCCGTGGCCACTACCCAAATATTGCTGTGTGGTGCCCCTAGAACAAGGTCTTCTAGTATTGGAAGGCCAACAGAAGCCTCCTGGACAGGCCTGTACTACTTCCAGAACTGTGTATTTATAAGCTGCCCATGGCTGACACTCCAGGCCCTATGCTAGCAGGCCTGCTGTCCCCGAAGTTTCAGGCACAGCCACCCTGCCAGTTACCACGGAGGCACCACTGGGGGCCAAGTCATAGCCCTGCAGGACACAGGAATCAGCCGTGGGAGCCACACAGGCATGCACATGTCCCTCCCAGGAGGCTGCAGCTGCTGGGAGGGGCTACCGTAGGAAAGCAGTGAGGGGGGCACCTACCAGGAGGCCTGGTGCATCCCATAAGCCACAGGGGCATGCTGGTGGCAGTGGGTGGGGTGAGACAGGGAACACAAGGCACACTATGACGATGTGACAGAGGATGGGTCCCTGAGACGCTGGGTCGCTCCCACCCCTCAGCAAACAAGGACACAACAATGGCTAGGAAAATAGAGTACAAAAATCTCATACGGGAACTAGAGGCGGCACACTCATGTCCCTTGGCGAGTCTTCAGAGCTTTCTTCTCTTTTTAAAAATGTTTCTGTTTTGTGTTTTGGGTAAAGCCTCTGCCAGCTGAGGCTGCCCTGGGCAGGGCTCGTGAGGCCCCTTCTGGGAGCTCCCTGTCACACTTTTTTTTTCTTTTTTCTTTTCTTAAGAAAGGAAGTTGAGAAAGCTTGGAGGACCCAGTGGTTTCAGCTTGCCACCCAGTTTATTCCAGTCCCCTGCCAGGAAGAAAAGCCCTATCTATTTCCTGTGCAGATCAGGCAGAGCCATCTGGACTGGCCCAGGTGAGCAGGGGCCTGAGTGAGAGGCAGGCACAGGTTAGGGACCACCGTTTCCAAGTGACCTCAGGCCAACTATCTCAACACATACATTCTCTGACGTCCATGTGTATTTGTGCTTGTGGGTGTGAGCCTAGGCATGTGTGTATACATCTCATGGTCCTAAAAGAGCAGAAGCCACCCAACTTGGTTTGAGGTGGTCCAGCCAGACCCCAGGAGCATCCCCATGGCTCCTGACACCATGGAAAAGGAGGCCACCCACCAGATGCTCATCCAAATCCTTCATAGATCCCTTTGTCCACACTATGTGAACCAACAAGTAGATGGATAGACAGACAGCAGCAACTTCCTGCCTCCCTTCCTTCCTTCCTCGCTTCCTTCCTTCCTTCCCTCAGTCCACTCCTCTCTCCTGGGATCCGATGTTGGGGTTCAAGCTCCCCATGGTGGTCATTAAGGCCCCTACACGGATCCTGCCGAGATTTGTAGAAATGATATTTAATACTTCTGGAATGATTAGGAATCTGAGAACAGATTGTGGGTGGCTACGCTGGGCTCCAGGATGTGAGAGCCTGACCCTGCTTCCCTGCATGGGGTCTTGCCCTGCGGAGAAGGGGCAGGCAACTTGAGTCCTGACCGAAGGGTGGGCAGGCAGAGGCAGGCAGACCAGGCAGCAGCTGTAGCTTTGAGAATGGCACAGCAGTAGGCCCATGACGAGGCTGGCTTCAGTCAAGGGAGGATTGGAAGGCTGAGACGCTTGGCTAGGTGAGCAGGCAGGTGGGCCAAGAAGCAAAGGACATGGAGCCTACGAAAGGCCAGGGCAGCCAGGTCGCCTGCAAGGGTGCCCATAGCTGCTGTCGCTGCAGCCACTGCTCTGTAGGCTGTAGTGGTCATCGGCATCACTGCTGCTGCCAACACTGTCCAGCTCCCCAGGGCCAAACTCCATGCCCTCTATATCCACCTCTGAGAGAACAGAGAGAGGATGGGTCAGGGCGGCCTCTTCCAAGGAAGCCAGCCTGAGGCTCCCAAGTTAGAGCCCACAGTTCCCTTCTATGGAAGTGGAGCCTGGGTTGGGGGAGATAAGGGAGGTCCTTGGGAACCTGAGGTGGAAGATGCTAGGATGCTTCCAGACAGCCTTGGGTTATGAACCCAGACACTGCAGCATGCTGCCCAGTGTGAGTCAACCTCTGTCTTCACATAGCCTTGTCTGTCACAGCCTTTGGGCCTTACTGTCTTCATCCCATCTCTTCTTCGTGCCAGGCTGGGGGATTACTGTAGTACCACCAGCAGTTAGCTCAGGTGGCATGGGCACCTTGTCACCACTCACACCACCCCACCTTCAGTACTTCCTTATTCCCCTGGAACATGGTGGATACCTATATCCAGAGGCCAGGATTGGGCTGCCCAGCTCCTACCTTGCTTGCCAGGGCTTACCTTGCTCTGAGTCATCTGTGGACACAGCAGAACCAGTGCTGTCTGTGCGCACGCGTTCTACACTCTGCACCGATAGCTGCTCCAAACGTCTCTTTAGGAAGCGATGCTCCCGCTGAAGCTGCTCCTTGATGCTCAGTGCCCTGCGGTCCTGCTCCTCCAGTTTCTGGGGATAGAGGGTAGTCTGTGAGCCCATAGCCAAGAAGGAGCAAGCTCCCTGGGCAGAAGCACAGAAGCCTCACAGGCAGGATCCTTACCTATAACATGGCCTGCTAGACAAAGCCACAGGGTGCCCAGCCAAAGGCTTAATATGCCCCTCCTCACCCCAGCAAGGTGACCAGTTACACAGCATGGTCTTCCACACTCAGCCTAGTGACTCGCTGTAGAATTCCCAGTGCTGCTAGCCAGCCCCAGGAAGTGGAAACACGTGGGCTTTCAAGCCCTGAAATAGTATCATCCAAACTTTGGCAGGCACCTCTCTCCAACCCTACTCATGAGAGCTCCACCTGCACTCAGAATGGGCTGTGAGTCTACCTGCCGCATCTGAGAATGGACAGCAGCAGGAAACCCTCTGTGTGGAGGTCCACCTGAGACACTGTTGTCCTATTAAAACCCTTCCAAAGCTACTACCACCCAACCTGCAAGTCCACACTTGTGAGGCAGAGGAGCCCCTCTAAGGGAAAGAGACCTACTACCATGGTTGACCCAAATGTCCAAATTTAGTGTCCCAAGAATACTATATGAGTAGATCTCAGTCTGAAGGCCTTGAGGGATTGCCCCAGGTAATATCTCCCTCAGCGTAACTCCATACTAACTCCCAAGAAAAGCCTCTACCACCCCACTCTCTTTAAACATTACCTACTCCAGGTTAGACTGTCTATGAAGACATGCAATGACCCCTTGCTCCTCCCTCAACTCCACCTCTTCTTCCAGCACCATCTCCCTGCCAATCACCCCTCAACAAAACCCAACACAAGTCACATAACCTCCACACCACCAATCAGCTCCCACTGGGTCTCCCCATAAGCTCCTGACACGTACCTGCTAGGGGGCTCCACCATCCACCTCCAGGTCCTCTGAACCAATGCTGCTCAGGGTGGGGATGGCTGGGGGACATCAGGGTGGCTGATGAGACACAGCATGCTTACCTTGATGTGCATCTTAGCACGCTTCAGGAGGCTCAGAGTAGTGTGGCGGGTGCTGTCAGGGCCCAGGGGTACCAGCTGCTTGAGCTGCTCCAAGTAGAGCCTGAGTTTAGCTCGTCTGAAAGAGCCAGAGACAGACTATCAAGCTAGGCAGCAAATCCCACAGAACTATGGCTCATGTGGCCGGTGCAAGGTGGGAAGTGGCCAGCCGGGCCCCGAGGCCTCTGCACTGCTGTAGGCTTGCCTTTTGGCCTGGGGATTGCCCCAGACTCTGCCTCAAGGCTGGAGTATCTGGATCCCTCTCTAGGAATTCCCTCCTGGCCTAGATACTACTTCCCCTCCGGAGCAGCCTGCCACAGATACCTTTGTGGATATGGTGTCCACATGATTCCACAGGGCCTAAGAGCCAGGGAACAAATACTATCACCTATTTTGCCCTATACAGTGTGCTCTTGTCGTCACAAAACATGAATTGATAAGGTTAAGGGGGTGCTGAGGACCAGTTCTCTCTGCCGAGTCTGTGGTCTCACTGGAAGTTGCATTATTTTAGATTTTTCTTCCTGTATCCATTTGTGTGAATCTATTTTTTCCACAAAACTGGAGCCACATTCACAGTACTTGTTCATATGCTGCAGGGCTCTCCTGCCTGGTCTAAAGGGGTAGCTAAGTTCACCTCCCGAGGCTAGCTCTGGCATCACCATGAACAACAGGTACTGCTGCTATGTCTGCACATTCCACCCGGCCAGGATCCGCAGGACAACAGTGTTCTGCCCAAGTAATGCAGATTATGGAGCTAGCCAGGCCCTATAGAAAGCCAAGGTGGTTTCTAAGTCAGTATGGCTTGCTTTGGACAGATTCTTAGAAGTGTAACTGGCAGGTCAGGGACAGATTTTTTTTTTTTTTGAGGATTTAGCCTGCTTCCCAACTGGCCTCTCATGGCCAGTGCCCACACATACTCCTTTAACAGTGTTTTGTTTTTTAATTTGCCTGTTTGTTTTGTAAAGACAGAGAAAAAAGGAGGTGTAGAGCTGGATAGGTGGGGAGGTAGGGAAGATCTGGGAAGGGAAACCAAGACTAGAACATATTGTATGAAAAATATCGATTTTCAATTAAAAACAGTAAGAGTGGCATCATGCTGAAAGTTTCTATCTGTCCCCTAGTCACAGAGCCCAAGCATACCCACGGATTCCATCAGTCCTAAAGAGACTTTGGAAAGGCAGCAGGCAGAAACAGCCATTTCTTGGACAGAGAAGGGACCCTTGGGAACAGGGAGAGACTGTAGAGAGATGTTAACAGTCACACACACAGAGGGCAGGGGTGCCACTCCTGGCCATTATGCTTTTCAATCTGCACTCATTGCTGACAAAGCACTTTTTCACCTAGTGTCCTGGCCCAGTACCCTGAGGCCTAGAGGTCCTTTTGGCAAACTGGAGTTAGACCTTTGGAAGAACTTCTTAAACTCAAGACTGGGGCTGGGCTTAGCTAGGAGGCAGGGTGTGAGTGAGAGTTGTGTTAAGCCCTGATTCTGTCACAAGGCTAAAGGATCTTCAGTCTCACCATATACAGACAGGCTCCTGGCTCCATGCTACTGCCTGCATGGTTACCCTCCCAGAGGCCAGATCTCGGCTTCACTGCTTCCAGCCTGTGAGCATCCAGCCCTTGGAAGTGAAGGGACTAGAGAATAGAGCCGGGCTAGGAGCAGAGGTGGAACCTCCCCGAGACAGATTCCATTGTTCTGAGGCCAGCACTAGGATATGGCAGGTGAACCCTTGAAAGTGAAGGCCATGAACCCTTCTCACCAGGTGTGCTTGTTACACAGCAATTCCTGTAACCACTTAATCATGTCAGCAGCAATGGCTTTTTGGAAATTGACAGAAAGTGCAAATTGACAAGAAACAAAGTATCCCCAAGTTCCCTGTTTTAGAGATGACCACACTGTTGTTTCAGTGTATCTGCCTTTCCAGTTCATGAGTGTTAAGTGGAAACATTAGGATATGGAACCACATAGTGACAAGTGACCCACTTTTGTTTAAAAAATAAAAAGAGCAGACGCACACAAGAGACTCAAGAGAACACAAGGAAGCACAGGAAGTGTGCATCTCCAGGGATGCGGCTTGCAACGTTTATTTCTTTAGCATTGTGCTCGTCTCTAGTTTCCAGGTTTTCTATGCTTTTAAAAACCCCACATTTACTTTTACAATTAGAGAAAGACACATTTGTACAGGAAAAAACACAGCTGAAAGACAAATAACAGTAGAAACGCACTTGCAATACATATAAAAGACAAAACGATTAGTATTAGTGATATTTTGAGCTCATACACATCAAAAATAAAGAACACTGCCTCCATGTAACAATTGAGCAGAATTGCAGAAGACAAAGGGCAAATCTAACATGAAAACGGACTTCATCCCACAAGAAATCAGGCAATGACAATGCAAACAAATGGGCAGACGCTCACTTTCTCCTTTGTATCAAATGGAATGTAAAGAGGTGGCTGGAAGTTGCTTAGTGGTACATGGGAACCTGTCACAGTTTCTGTGGGAGAAGTCCCGCCTCTTTGGCTCAGACTGCTGGACAGTATTTCTAGTCTACTACTAGAATCTGGGTTCTACAGAACCATCCCCGGGCATCTGAAGACTCAGATCAACAATGCTCAGGTCAGAGGGAACCGGGGATCCGATGGCTGTGGACACAGGTCTGGAGTACTTACATGGGATTGGGTGAAGATTCCAGGTAGGGAGAGTAGGTAACAAAGGCCCCTTCTCATGTCAGGGGCCTCCAGGTAACCAAGGGATAAGGTCTCTCGGTGGGGTGCAGGAAGCACATGAGTAATATTTTAGAAAAAGGGTTTTCTTCAAGAGACAAGGAAAAGTCACCTGACCATACACAAGCGATGTAAAACTAATATGTCAACCCAAGCGTAGAAGAGTGCACACCCTGGTCTGAGCCTGTGGTTAGAGAGGGGATGTGGGGAAGGTCCTCCCCCAACCCGATTATGAGCATCACAGTCGTAGAGTCTAGGATGCTCTGGGATCTTACTATGTCCTCCCTAAAGTCACGATAGCATACCAGACTCTCAAGACACTCATGGCTAACCCTATGCATCCCAAACTTGTCAAATCCCTGTGCTTCTAGAGGAGGCAGAACTTCCCCTGGAATTCCTACATTTCTATCAGCAACAGCCCCATTCCTCCTCACAGCTCAGCCATTTGACATTGCAACACCTACTGTCTCACCAAAAACCCCTACTCTCTAAGAAAGGCCCAAGAGCTGGGGGTGGGGGCTTAGCTCCACGCCAGGGTCTGGCACATGTGTGGCCCCAGTCCTGACTGGATAGCAGAGGTAGGATCCAGACCAGGTTAATGGAAAAAAGACAGTGGCAAATTCCACCACAGTCAGTGTGATGGGGAAAGGGAATCCCCATTCTTTTCTGTTTACTAGCATCTTCTAGCTGTTGCTAACAAACATGTCCTTTGTGTGGTTCCACATGGCTGCATCAGGCACTTGTGGGCAGCCATGCACGAGCATGCCATGGGTACTATGGCAGGCCTGAGAAACCATCTGGGTCAGGGTTAGGGGTCTAGCTGAGAGCTTAGATCTGGCCTCTGACATTTCATGTACCGAGACATTCCAGGAGTGCTAAGGGCCAGGAAGAACACTTACAGCTCTCATCAATACTAAAGACCAAATATTAGAGCTGAGTCTAGGAGGGTTTCCAGGCTCTGAGGTCAGCAGCAAGTGCCACCTTGGAAAATATACCAGAAATAGTGACCTACAAGGGTAGTGGTTAGGGTGGGTGGGTACTGTTCCAAGCTCCAAAAGGGGAAGTCCCACAGGCCCACCTGAGTCTCCCTGACAGACACTTCCAGTGAAGGCAGCATCCAGGGTATGCCTCTTATGGCCTTCTTGGCAGCTAGCCAGGTGTTTCCTTCCTTCCTCAGAACAACACACAGCCCTTCCTTCAGCCAGCATCCAGGAACACCTGGCATCGATCTACAGCCAGCTGTGACTGATGTCCTTACCAGGGCCCAAGCCCCAGACTTATAGACTGCTCAGAGCTGTCTACATCTATGGTCCGATCAGCTAGGTAGAAAGATCCTGCCCTGAGTTGGGTGTCAGAGAGCCCCAGGATGCCCAGCAAATCTTACCCTGTCTTAAATTAAGAGCCTCCATGAGACCCAGTCTAACTATAGGCTTGCGGAGAATGGCAGAGGCCAAGACTAAGGTCAACAGATGTCTGCAGAGGTGAGGTCAACCTTTATTCTCCCTAGAGGTTGCTTATACCCTTACTACCCACTCTTGCCTCAATGGCATTCCTCATCTGTCTTCACTATCAGGTGTCCTCCCACACACTGCTTCCAGGAAGTCCTCACATAGGCCAGGCCATTGTGCCTGAGTCTGGACAAGGTGGATCGATCCCTTCTGACCTAGGAGCAACTCCAAGCCTGCCTCACTCTGGCTTCCATCCCTGTGGCCTGGCCCCTTGGGAACCCCCCAAACACACAAGCCACTGCAGGAAATGCATCTCCTCAGGGAACATGGTGTTCTGTCCCTGCCCAGCCACCCGCCCCAACTAGAGTCCTGAATCCCGGGAGAGCGGAAGTTGGCGCTGCACTGGGCGCAGACATGGGGGAGGGGGGAGGGGAAAAGGAAAGAACTGGCTGGGCTCCAGACCTTTCCAGTGTACCCAGGAGGGATCATCTAGGATGCAGAGTTAGGTACCCCACCCCCAACCCCAAACACCAAGAAGAAAGCAAGACAGAACTTGTCCATTTTATCAATAAAAGCAGAGAGAGGTCAGGATAGAGCTATTGCTTACTACTATCTCTCAGGGGCTTTCCCTGGTCCTGGCATGGGGTCTACTGCTTATGGGGCTGCCTGGCCTAAAATACCTCTGCTTCCACTTAGGCTGCTGCTGGCAGCTACAAGTATATCCTTCACCCCCCAACTCCCAGGGTTTACCCACACTTTGTCACCACTGGCAGTGGAAAGACGCAAATGACAAAGTGAAGTAGCCTCGTGGGCCATCAGCCATACCAGGAGCTGACTAGGGCCAGGGTACAGGGATAAAGCCTGGGCCTGCTGTCCGCCTCTGATGCTCTAGTCATGCAGAGCACCACAGCTCCTTAGAAAACAGACCCCAAAAGGCACAGAGGTAAGGGGGGAAAGGGATGAATCCCCTACCAAGGCCATGGTACTGAGAGCTTAAGCAAAGTTTCCAAAGGGGCTTAGGCATACCCAATCACAGCCATGGCCTCTTCCAGGGAGCCAACACAGACTGCCACCAGCACAAGGAGTTCCAAGTCCTTGGTACCTATCCAGTTCTGACCCCAAGTTAAACATCAAAGAATATGGCCTGAGCCCAGCCCATGCCTGCCAATCCAAAAATGCTTGAAAACAGACCCTAGTCCCCTCTAGAACTGGCCTTTCCAGAGCCTAGAGCAGAGCCTGGTAACCCAGATAGGTCAGGCCAGCACAAGTCCCTCTTCAGTGCGGGGGGTAGGGTGGGGAGGCAGTCACATCCAGGAGCTCACATGGGAATGGGGGTACCACTTACCTGTGCTTTTCTAGTTCGTTGTGTGAAGACCTGTTTAGAGAGATAGAAAGACAGGGCTCACTCCGAGGCCCAACAACAGGAGCACAAATAACAGTGGCTCTTTGTAGAGAGCTAGGAGCCCTCACACAGTGGCTAGGAGGATCTAGGTCTAGAATGTTTCTGGATGCTGAGAGCTAGGGCAGGTATACAGCTGCCTATCGAAGGTTAGGGTAACCTCACACTGAATTGTGAGGATTGGGGGGCGGGGCAAGGCACAGAGATACAAGCAGATCTAAGGGCCCCATGACCACACAGGCCTATGGTGGCTCTAGTTGGCAGGGATGCCCAGGTGACCAGTCCTTTCTGCTCCCCTTTCTCTGAGGCGAGCTGTGTCCTTATAAGTAATACAAGCCACACACAGTGAACCAATGGTAGGTCAGAGCATGCATCATGAAAGCCAGGCCCTCAGAAGACAAAATGATCCAGTCCTCCCCTGACCACTCTGCCATACAGATAGGAATACCCAGGACAAAGCGTTGAAAGCCAAGTCAGCTCACAGGGGCATTCGTGAGAAATGCATGCTTTCTGGGCCTGTAGGTTCATAGCAGGACATAGAAGATGGCCAATCCCCATTCTCTCAGGAGTTGCATTATGTAGAATATGTAACCTTGAGACCAACTTTACCTTCCCTGGGAACAATGACCCCAAGGGCTGCTTGAACCCCACTAGCCAAGGCCACTCACCCAGACCAGACTTCTGAACACCACAGGTGTCACTCAGGTTTCCAAGTGACTCTCTCAATCTAAGGGAATGTCACAGACCAACAAGGGCTTCTAGGTCCCCGGATGTTGTCCTTATGAGCAGATAGCGCACGACACACCCAGACCAAGGCCCTCTCTCTGCTCTGGTGCTGCCCACCTGTCCCTCTGCCGCTCCAGAGTTGGATCTGGGATCTTTTACTAGAAAGTGTGTACATTCTGCCTGCCCCATCATTCACTGAAGCCATTAGGGTACTAGCTCAGCTATCTTCCCTCAGGCCCTGGATTCCTGGGCTCTCCTGTGTAGTTCCCAGGCTCTTCCAAAACCTGCTAGTCACTTGGGCTGGGCCAAGGCCTCAGAATCCCTCCACAGGCCAACCAGAGCCAAGGAGGCAGTGCAGAAGCTCCTTGATGGCCTCTGGAGAACTGTCTTTCAGTTCTCCAAATGGCAGCCTGAGTGGGTCTGTAGGTCTGCTAGTTTGTGTAGCAGGCTAAGGAGCCTTCAGCAGTGAGGAGCCCCCTCATCTCCAGCACCAGAGGATACTACTACTTGTTTTGCCAGCTCCCAATCCCTGGACTAGAGGGCCACTCTTTAGCAGCATGTGAGTTGGCCTTTCTTGGAACTCTTTCTGATGAGTCCAGAGATCCTGGGGAGGGGGGATTGTCACACAAGTTCTAAAAAGCACCTGTGCCTGAGGAGAGGCCATGGTTGTGTCAGATGCTGCCTGGGCACCACCTTGACCTGACCCTTCTGCATACATTCTCAAAGAACTTGACCCTAAAGGCTGGCTCAGGCACTCTCCCACGGAGTCACTGCCATTAGAGACCTATCCATCTCTCACCCTAGCCTGCTATACCAGGACCTGTCATTCAATTTGCCAGGACACAGAAGCCTTATAGGTTCAGATCTGCCCTTCCACATCTGGAATCCCAGCTTCTCAACTGAGCTGGTTGAGAATAGCCTCTGAGCAATGACTGGAGAGGGAAGGGCTGTGTCTGCCACCCCTAAAGGCTTTAGGCCTTGAAGGAGTACATTCTGTCCAAGGAAGCTTTAGGCAAGGTGCACCCAAGTCAAGTCAGAGAGGCCCTTTGCATCCCCTTCCCCTTGCACCCAGTTCTCCATTCCCACAGAAGGTGGAAGGCTCAGACCTCATCCAGGAACAGGGGACAGAGGTGGTTAAATGGCCCTACACAAGTAACTGGATCTATCTATGCCTTGGCTTCCTCAGTTGTAAAATGGAGATCAAAATAAGGCTTCATTTACAAGGCTGTGTCAGATTGGTTACTTGTGTGTATGGCAGAAGCATTCAAGGGCCTCAGCTCATGAATGCTGCCATTCCTATCAGCGGTGGGGACTCCATGCCACAGGAACCGAAGCTCCCAGAGCAGGGGCCAGACCATCTCACTGTGGAAGCTTGGGGCAGCGAGGCCTCAACACACTTATGCCCCTCTGCAAACTGCCCAAAGCAGGAGACCAGGAACTGGGACTCAAGCAGTTGGTAATTCAAACAGTTCTTTGCCAGGCCTAGGACACCACAGAAATGGGTCCTTGTGCCAGCCTCTCTGTTTCCCAAGAACAAACAGGCCACAGGAATGAGCTGCACCCTCTGCCAAGGGGCCCTGAAGCCCCCAGCCTGCCAGGGAAGCTCTCAGACTGACCACACAGGAGTAGCTGGGCCAAAGTTGACCCCTAGATAGTGTCAGGTGTGCCATGGTCTCCACTGCAGCCCGGAAGGTGGAACCTTTAGGAGTCCTAGCCATACCTAAACCTCAGCTTCAGGGCTTCTTCAAGCACACGGCCAGGCCTTGGGACTTTGGGGAGAAATAGCTCCCTGCAGCTCTTTGCGACAAAGCCAGCCCTATGATTGTGGTTGGAGTTTCCTTGTCAATAGGCTGCGCAGAACCCGTAGGTACCCAGGGAGAGAAGTCTCTGTCCAGGCTCCTGGGGATAAGGTGCTGGGCCTAAGAGCAAAGCCAGCTCCGAGAAGTGCAAGGGAGGGAGGAGTCCCCAGTTCGGCCCAAACGAGGGAGTAGCGGTCGGCACCAACTGACAACTCCTCTCTGGTCTGGAAAAGTCCAGAACGGCTCTAGGCGAGCGCGGCCGCTGTACGCGTGGCACTGTTTACGGCGGCGGGGAGGCGCGGCCGCGGGAAGATGGCGACGCGCGGGCGGGGCCGGCACCTCCTCCAGGCCGGCCGCCGGGTGCGCGCAGGACTGCACTGGGGACGCAGAGAGGACAGGGACACTCGGGCGGGGCCGGCCCGAGCTGGCTTGGCACAGCGCGCGGGGGTGGGAGGTGGGGGTTGGGGGCGGTACCTGTTGTTCGGGGCCTTGCGCACCAGGCCGGCCGTCTTTGTTTTCTTCCTGGCGAAGTCGCCGTCGAAGGGCAGCACGGAGGCGTAGCCGTGCTCGGCCTCTGCGGGATAGACGGTGCGATCAGCGGCCCCCTGCGCCCACCCGCCGCCCGCCCACCTTGGCACAAAGGGGCGCGGGCTACCTCGGTCCCTACGCTCCAGGTACTCGGCCGCCTCCAACAGCAGCAGCAGAGAGTTCAGCTCCATCCTGCCGCCCGCGCATGGGACGGCGGCGGCGGCGGCTGCCCGGCGCGCTCCTGCCGGCTATGCTCGCCGCACGCCCCGCGCCTGGCGGCACACCAGCCCGACTCGCGGACTCCAGCTCTGGGCCGCCACCCTCCGCCTCAGGCCCTCAAATTGACACATAAGTCGAGCAGCAGCTGACACAGCCAATAGGTGTGGGCGCTCCGGCCTAGGGGACGGGTTCTTGACTAGCCTTGGCCAATAGGAACTGGCCGAACGCCTCGGGCAGGGCTGAGAATGTTGACAGATGCGAAGCTTGGCTAGGATAGGCTGGCTCCAGTAGTAACAATTTAGAAGCCCAAGCTTAGCAACAGCACGTGGTGGCCCAGCCCCAGTGCTCCCTGACTGGCGGCCGCCTTGCATGTTAAGTAGGCATTGCACGCCGATTGGGCCAAATTGCTCTATGTAAATTGGGTCCGCGGACCAATGGCCGGCGACGGGGCGTGGGGCCAATGAGGACGCCCGGACCGGACGGGTTGCCGAGAGGAAGCACTGTGCGGTGGGCCGGGGCCAGGAGGACGTGGACCGTGTCTCGGGAGACACCAGGCAGGATGCGCTGCGGACGCGCACCCCGGCGCTTTGTCGTGCCCATGCATGTCGTGCGCAACGACCTGTTGCCCGGAATCAGCTGTACCATAGTCTCGGTGGAGGACCGGGCTTGGGGCCTGGTTTGGGGCGGAAGCTGGGATCTCGCTAAAGAACTGCAAACGGCACCTGTCTCTGCATGAATAGTGCCTTCAGGGAAGGCTAAAACTTGGGGACAGGATCGCAGAACATTGGAATCTAAAAGCATCTCAGATGTCAGACCCAAAGTAGGCAGGATCAGGAGTGAAAAGGAAGGTCACCAGGCTTAAGGAAGAGGCACCAAAATCTACTGACACCACTGTGCGAGAGGGATCCGGGAGTGTAGTCTGTTTGTGGTGCTTGGTCTGAGGGTAGGACCATTCCAAGAGCCAGGCTATGGTGACAAGAGGGTGCGCTCTTCAGCAAGCTCCTGGCTATCTTGGCCACCCTACGCCCTAATGACCCGGGCCCCTCATGCTGGCCTATTGATGCATGGAGGACAGACAGCTCAAGATGCCTTAAAACCATCCTTTGTATCCAGCGCCTCCCACCCCTTGATCCTCTCCTGTCATTAGGTTGAAGACAAAACAGCAGGCTGGAGAGTTCTGTGGAAATAAGGTGACTAGATAGCAGCCCTTAAAATGGAAGGAGGCTACTGTAGCAAACAACAAAAATTATTAACATTGAACTTTACTTTAGGACCAAGGTGGATGCATTATGCACACTTCCTTGTGGCTCTCCATATGCCCAATATGCAGATAAGGAAACTTGCAGTGTCCCCTTGAAATAGAAAAATGGAGATTAGTGCTCCCACACTCAGGGCTGTTAACAATCTGGGAATGTGGAAACCAGAGCCACCTCCCTCCCAGCCTGGGTATGAGCCACAGATGTCTGACCTGTGGGGCAGGATTAAGAATAACAGGTGCTCTGATGGAGCCCTGAAAAAAAAAACAACAAAAGAGGAACCTCATACTGCCGTAAACAGTCCAGTATAGACACTGAAAGAACTCCTTGGTGTTGGTTGAAGTGCCTCTCTGACCAGCCCCACAATCACTCCAGGCCCAGGGCGGATAGAACAAACTAGTCTGTAGGGCTTCCCAGAGTTGTAAAGGAGAAGGGTATCCATCTTTCTGGAGCATTGAGGCCCATGCTCAATGCTGAGCTTTGGACTCCTGAGCTTAGCATTTTGAAGGGTGCACCCTTGCTTTCGCAGGCTAGTGAATTGCCTCCAAGTGCTAAGGCAAGCCTGACCTCCCCAGCCTGCTGCCTCCTGCTATTAGGACGGGATGTTCCAGTGTGCTGAAGTGGAGCACATGGGTGACCATAGCCTCCTAGCCTGGGAACATTTTTAATCTCAACTGAGGACACTAGCTTCCACCAGCTGCGTCCAAGACAAAGCACTTTCCAGTGCCAGAAGTGTTCTCCCTCTCCGAGAACATTCGAAAGCTGGGAAGGAGTGGGCAGCGGTGACCTGATAAGTGAAGGTCGGCTCTAGAGGAGTCCCAGGGGCAGAACAGCAAGCCTGCTGCTCAAGGAGGCTGCAGAATGAGCTGGCTTCCCAGGGGAGATCTGGAAGCTGCTGCTCAGAACAGGAAGTGGCTTGCAAGTACAAAGGGCAAGTTTGTCCCCTGTAGACCAGAGGGGTCTCTCCACCCATGGCCTGCAGATGGGGCAGGGCACCAGCAGTGCCTGTATGCATCTGTGTCCCAAAGTTCCCAGGGTTTGGGAAAAGGAGGCATCAGGCTGGCCAACCAAGACCATCTTCCTCATTACAGGTCACTGTGACATGCCAGGCCCATCCAGAGAAGACCAGTGCCTTGTATAGATAGAGCCCAGACCTTTCCAGTTGGAAATTGCAGAGTCCAAGGTGATGAGTAAAAAGAAAGACACCTCTACTCTTGGCACTGCATTACCCCAAGTCCTCAGTGCCATCTTCCCTCACAAATGGTAAACTCAACATGACCCAGGAGAAAGGACATAGGGCCTTCCCCAGGGTTGGGTAGATGACCAGGGATAACAAGTCTTTGCTCTACCTGGCCTTTCCCTAGCTGGTCTCCCTACCTCCATTTCTCTGGCTAGGAATGAGGCTAGCACCCATTTCTGGGACATTTGGGGGATTGACCAAAGAGCTTTCATTCCAGTGTGAGAAGGGGCTGCTTTATTCCTACCCCACCACACAAGCACAGTGCTGAGAGAGAGAAACGACTAGAAGACTGCTCTTAGGGCTTTTCCCACTTACCCCTTGGCTTCCTTTCTCTGGGACCAGGGTCACCAGTTTTACAGTGGACAGCACCCTTATATTTCCCTGTCCAGGTATGGCGACATTCCTCAGGCTCCTTAGGACCAGGGAGTATCCCACACAGCTAGAGTAGAAATGTCCACCTCTCCCTCTGATTACCTGACCCTGACTCTGCTCCCTCACCTCTCACCTTTGGCCACTTCAGTCATTGTAGTAGACACCCACAGCCATCAGGCCTCAGTCCTAGCACCCTTTTTTGCTTATGCCCTGGCCCACTTGTCAGAATCCTGCAGCCAGCACCTGCCTCTCCTCAGACCCTCAGTAGGTGGCTCCTTCAGGAAAGGCCTGGATCTGTAGGATGGCAGGCCCAGCATGGAAAGCTGTGATGAGCTCAGTCTTCCAGAAGCCTCTGCTACATGCACACACAGGCCAGTTGTATGCCTACCACAGGGAAGACTATATGGAGGTTCCGTGTGAGTCCCTTCCTGAGAGCCATTCTGGATTCTAGTACGGCTATGACAGTTCGGCTCTCTAAGCTTCAGTTTCCCTAACTATAAAATAAGAAAGACAACCTCTTGCTCATGGAGGGGCTTAGTGGCACATTGGAGGACACATGAGAAACCCTAGGCAGCAGCAGGCACCCTGGGAAACTGGAGGAATTTGTACAGCACTCCTGTGAAGCACTGCAAAGCTCTGGCCACGCCCATGGGGAAATGGAGCCCATAGGGGCAGGCTTACCCAGCCACAACCGGTCAGAATCTGGGGTGGAGCTGAGGCTGCCAGGCTGGCCAGTCACAAGCACCAGGCCTGGTCTCCAAGCACTTGGAGGCCTTCCAGAAAGTTTGACATGCAAGAAAACACTGTGTTCAGAATACAAAAGGAAGACAGGAAAGTCAAAATGTATCAAGATGTAATTAACTGTCTACAGACACTAATAAAGTGTCAATATTGTTTTTAAATTTAAAATAAAACAGTTCATTGTATCTGTGAATGATTTGTGGAGGAGTTTTTTTATTGCAAGTTTCCCCCCACTATACTTAGAGGCCATGCATAAATTAACAATGTATCTATTTAAATGGAATTTTGTAGCCTCAAAGGTCCAAATCTTTACAATGCTTTCACAGAGAAAAAAAAAATTTAAAGTCCTCAAATGAAGAATGTGAGTGGATTCACTCACTCACTGCCTCGGGGTCTCCACAATAGGGAGAGCCCAACTTGGCTGCCTCTGCCCCTGGACACATATGACTGTGGAGTCCTCCTTGTTGGAGGTCAGACATGAACCAGAGGGGCTGTGTTCTGCTCTGTGTGTGCTGTGGATGGGAGTCAGCACTGCTATCAAACAAGGCTTCCTGTGTGCCTGGGAGGAAGCACCGGCTTCGGAGCTAGAGATGGCACAAGTAGGGGCTTGGGGTCCTTATTACCTCCTCTAGCTTTCTCTGCACATTCTAACAGCCCCTGGCCCACAGAGGCCATAGAACCTCTTAATCTAGGATGCTGTTTGCTTTGCCCAAACCCTACCTGTGAAAAGTACCCAGTTCGAGCCTGGACTCTTCCTCCTGGCTTCCCAGAGCTTCGAGGACATGTCTTCCTTGCTGTTTTCCATTACTGTGCCAGCTATAGGCCCCTCTGGGCCTTGCACCCATCTGCAGGATCTTGAAAAGTACAGCACGGCTACTAGTCTATCTGTGCTGGGATTCTATCTGGAATTAGGGTGCCAGTTACAGTGGGATGACTCCTGCACAGGAGCACCCTGCCCACCACACACACACACACACACACACACACACACACACACACACACACACACAAGCTTTCCTGAAGGGGCATGAATGCCGCCTGGTGGTAACTAGGGGCTGCAGCTAGAATTCTGGCTATGTCAAGGACAGAGAAGGGAGAGGAGAATCAGGCTTCAGATCCACGCTTCACTTGGCCACAAGAGCTATCCTTGCCACAGGACACCAAAAGTCCTTCAGATTCCCACGTCCAGCCATATGCCCCAGGGTCACTATATGTCTGGCTTATGGCTGCTTTTCTCCACTCAAATGAGAATGCAGTGGAGATACCATACTGCCTTCCAGTCAGGGCTCTTCTGGGCTCCTTGGGGTAGGCAGATAGGGATGGAAGACAAGTTAGCTATACAAATGAACCGCAAACAAGGGGTATATGCATCAAAGCGGCTTCTAATATCTCATGTGCACAGGTGGGGCACCTAGAAGCATTTCTGTGGGCACTTGGGATTCTATAGTAATTTAAATGAGACTGTCCCCTATAGTCTCAGATGTTTGAACACTTGGTCCCTAGATGGTGGCATAGTTTGGGAGGGTCTAGGAGGTGTGGCCTTGTATGTTTCTGAGATGGACTTTGGAAGTTTATAGTTTTGATTGATGTCCAATTCTCTCTCTCTACTTCATACTGTGATACAGGATGTATGCTCTTGGGGCTCTGTTCCGACATCATGCTTGCCATTCCTGCCTTGCTTCCACGCCATGATGGACTCATTCCTCTGGAACCCTTAAGCCCAAATAAACTGTCTTTTATAAGCTGACTCAGTCAAGGTGTTTTATCACAGCAGCAGAAAAGTAGCTAATACACCAGACATGAACCTAGAGGTTGCTTCCTCTTCCCTCTACCCATGCTATCTCCCAAGACCAGGCATAGCAACCTCTGCTCCAGACCCATCCTCAGCTTGCCAGGTTCTTCTAGGCAGAGCTGTAGGCCGTTTGGTCCCTGAGTACCTGTGGCCTCGTGCATGCCACCACAATCTGGGGTAGGAGTTTGGGAGATTGCTGAGGGTCCCTTCCCAGGGCCATGAGAGTAGCCAGAGGCCAATGAGAACCCCGCTGCCAGCTGCCAAGTGTGGTGAGGTTGTCATAAGCTGGCCCAACCCCCAAATTCCAAGAATGGATACCAGTACAACCAGCTTGGACCAGTTCTCCAATTTTTTCACTTTACTGGTCACTTCTGTATCTACCTCTTGATGGATTCTCCTTGAAGCACGCAGCTCAAGCTCCGCTGCTGTCTGACCTTCATGAGCTTCAGTTTCCCTATCCATGACAGGGGATCCTGCTCTCTCGAAGGATTGCCATGGGGATTACCAAGGGCATATACAAATCTGGAATGACAATGATGGTGACAGCAAGGAAACTAAGGCTCAGGAAGGAGAGCCTGAAGGAGGCTCAGGAGGATAGCCTCAAAAAAGTTGATTCCATACCTAGATCTCTGAGCATGCTCCAGTGTCTCTGCTTCCTAAGATTGCCTAGATACAAACCCCAACCATAGATGAGGCTTCTAGAACCTTCTTTGTTGCTGTTTTTTTTTTTGTTTTGTTGTTGTTGTTGTTGTTGAGATAGGGTTCTGATGTGTAGCCCTGACTATTCTAGAACTTGCTCTGTAGATCAGGTTGGCCTTGAATTCACAGTGATCCTCTTACCTCTGGATTAAAGGCACACACTACCACCACTCCTGGCTTCTAGAGCCTTCTTGAAGTGTCTTAAACCTGGCTCTGCTCCTGGTGTTGGCATAGCTCCACAGAAGAGTAGAATGAACAGATATCCTAAGTTTATCACGGAAAGCCCAAAATTCCTTCATCATGGATGAATGGGACAGTTGATCATCTTCATTGAAAGGCACCTATGGCCGCAGGCCTTACAACAGAGCAGTACATGGAGCAGTGCCCCTTACCCAACCCACAAAGGTAGACCAGGCTGCCTCAGAAGGCCACTTATGAGCAGATCACATGGGGAAAGTGCGCGCGCGCGCACACACACACACACACACACACACATACTGTGTTCTGACTTTCACTCCTTTTACTTCTTTCTTCCTCTGGCATGAAGAAAAGGACACCATATTTCAGGTGTGGAAAATAAATGCCTGTGAAGACAGAGGTGAACACCACAGTATATTCCATGTAGGCTCCTGCAGGGCCCAGCTTCCTGATCAGTAGCATCAGAAAGTCTTCTTTAAAAGCTCCTAAGGCCACTGTGGTACAGCTGTCTAGTCAGTGACACAGACAGGAGATGGAGATGAGTTAGGGAAAAGTAATTTTTCTGCATTCTGCCCAGGTTGGCAGAATGATGGGGTCCAACCTTGGGAAGTAAGAGTCACTAACCTCGCTGGACTCTCCTTTCTAATACTCCCTAGGCTTGTTCCACTCAGAGGGAACCTCACTTTAAAACATTAACCAAAAAAAAAGTATGATAGTCATTTCTGTCTCTCACAGTCTGTTTTCCCTACCCATTGTCACCAGTGTGGAGTGGCCAGAGGCACCTGCTGCGTCCCTTCCCCTAGCACAGGTTGTCTTAGCTACAGGATGGGCAACAGCTGGGAGTCAGGCCTCAAACAGCAGCTAGGGAGCCAGACATCATTCCAGGCAGAGAATAGCCAACCCCTCCTGAGTGTTGACAGGAGGACAAGTTCTGCTGTCCAACTGTCCCTAAGTCACAGGTGCCCCAGTCTTCCAGAAGAAAAGCCACATCAGCACCAATACCATCACCTACACAACAAAGTCAAAGACTCAGTGTTCATAGAAGACGCCAGAGCATGTGCAATCCTTAAATAGATTTATGGAAATGGTTTCGAATTACAGCATTTAGAAAATAAAAATAATCTCAATACATAATATTCCCTCTGTTATATACTCTCCCCCCACCCCCGCACAGAAGCCATTTTTGTGCGTGTGTATTCCACTGCTGAGCAGCGATTGGATTTCATCCTATAAAAGAAGCAGTAGGTGTGTCATCTCTCTAAAAATAAAACTGTAATCATCATTGCAACGTGAAGCCTGAGATTGAAGCCTGAGGAGGTGTCTGTGCGTCTGTCTCAGCCTGTCCAGGCCGCACTGAGGTCTGAGGAAGTGGGTTAGAGTCCCAGCGGGTGCAGAGGAAGAAGGGAATGTTAGCCAAGCTGCCTCGTGGGTCCAGTCCTAAACACCTGAGAGCTCGGCCTATGGTATCAGTGGGTGGTCAGCCCCTGCTCCGCCAGTAAGTGGCAATGGTGTAGATGCCAAGAGCATGCCCACTTCCCCTGGAGACTACTGTGTCTGCTTCCTACATTCCCCCTTGAAACGAGATGTGTGTTTTTGAGGAGGTCTGAGGCAGGTGTGAGCCCTAGGGAATGAGGTGCATGGTGAACAGCAGGAAGTCCTGCTATGATGCTGAGGCCTAGCGCCCCCTGGCTTCTGCTTCCAGATTCTTGGCTACCGAAGAGAACACAAAGACTTGGTCCTCTCCTGCCTTGGCATGCACAGCTCGAGCAAAGTGCCATTGATGGCCAAGAGAAGAAGGTTCAACCCGACCTACCCAGGTAACTTGACCTGGAAGCAGCAACTGAACATCCCTGGGTCCCTCCTCTGAATAAAGTTGACCTCTCATTGGCCCATGCCAGAACTGATGTCTCCACAGTGGAGAGGCTAAGGAGAGCCGTAGACAGAGACTCTGGACATTCTGGAACCTGGGCAGGCCTGCAGCAGCTGCGACATGGTGAGATGCAATGAGGCCCTTCCACAGCACAGCCTGGACAGGGCACACGGTAGGCACAGCACCTCCTTCCTGGAGACCCTGGATAGGACTCTAGGCAGCCTGCTTGGCTGGGACACGCCAGGCACAGCATCACATGCCTGTCTTGTCACTGTAGAAGGGTGTAACGTGGAACATGTAGCAGTGTGTGCACACACGGACGGGCTTCACCTGTCCGTAGCGCGGAAGCGGTGCTGAATGTGATGAGCAGCGGGAACAGAAGATCTGGAAGCCAAGGAGGGATAGATGGCAGTGAGCAGACAGGGCCGTTGTCAGCCCTTCACACAGCTCTCCCTCCCCAAACAGGCAGGGAAATCATGGGCAGGAGTCTGCCCGGCCCAGACCTTGCAGTTTATGGAACTGGAGGTTTCAGGAAACTCTGAGTAGGACTTGCCCAGTAGGTCAGGCTTCTTGAAAATGACTAGGTCCTTCACCATAGCTACCGAAGACTCCTTCTCAAACACCTGCCTGTTCTCACCTTGGAGAGGCCAAGATTGTATCTGGGTACTACCTATGAATAGCCTAAGACATGGAGTCAGAGTGGAGCTCAGAACCTAGACCCAGGCTCTAACACAAGGACCACAAAAACATGACTGAGTTCCCAGGACGTCAGCTCTAACCTCTAAACCCTGTTGCTGTACCTGGGGACAGTCCCCATACAACTCCAAAGATGCAGAGGGCCAGCAGGGCCCCACCTACCTTACCACAGCTGCGACAGTGGTGCTTCCTGCGGATGACAGTGAAGGGAGCTTTACAGGAGGTGCAGAAGCCACAGGCCTCATCTGGCACCCACTCAGGAGGGTCTGTCACAACAAGAGCAGCAGAATAGCAGACATGTAGAACAGTCTGAGCTGGGGGTAGGAAAGGGTTGAGGCCTGGCTGCTGGATAGATGCCTCCCATCCTACTCCTCTGGTCTTGCTCTAGGCTTGTCAGTCACAGCCAGTGACTAGTGACAATGTCAGTTGGCAGAGTCACACCCCAGTTGCAGACCTGAGACCAGGTAATCTGAACTCAGGATGTACAGCAGACTCAATCATGCCCTAAGACCTTGCCATCTCTGGTCACTCTGTCTAGCCATCTAGTGAGACACTAATCCGGACCTCCATGATCCAGGCACCATTTCAACACTTCACTAGCACACTTTTGTGCCATCCTTGGGCCCTCTACCATTGATGCACTGCAGTATTCCCAAACAGGCCAGGATTCCTTTCCTTTGATATCCAAGGGTCCTAGCTTCCAGCCTACTCTGGGCAGTCTCCACGTGATCTATCTGAAGCCCCCTTCTGCATCCCTCAAAACCCCCATTAATGTGCCAGAGTGTCTGAGGCTGCTATGTGAGACTCTTTCAGTGCAGGTGAAATGCTAGGGTGTTAGATATTGGCCAGATCAGTCACTTGTACCCACAGTCAGTCCTTGCTCCCCCTTCTGTAGGTTGTACCTACTAGGCTGAGCTGCTAATCACCAGGCTCAAGGTTTCATAGCAGTACAGGGGCTGTATATACCTAGTACTAAGGAGGAGGTAGAGTGGGTGGCCATCGCCATGGGAAGCTGTACCTCCAGATGGCCTGGATGTGCAGATGGATACGTACAAAGAAGCTCCTTCTGCTCAGCAGACAGCATGCCAGCTTCACACCAGAGCTTCAACATACCTTCAAAGTCCCCATCTCGGGTTTTGGCTGCCAGTTCTGAGGATGACACAGTCTCCTGGCATAATGCACAGTCCTCCAAGGCTGCACTCCGCAGGGTCTGAGTTACTGAAAGAGAAAGGGGAATCGCTGAGGTTTGGTAGGCAATGCAGTAGATGCAACTGATTGTCCTTAATGAGCACTTGGGTGACCCCAGTTTTCCACCTCCCTACAAGCCCCCAATCACCTCTCAGCACACAGAACAAGTCACCTCAGTAGGTAGGATGTCAATGCTGGCAAAGTTCTCCCTATCAAAGACTTCATTCTTTGTATAGTGTGGTGGACCCTGGGGACACATGGTAGTTAGTTCCTCTGCATGAGCATCTAGTCCTGAGGCCCCTACCCTGACTGGTAAGATTTCCTAGCCTATGGTTCCCAAACAGGAATTTTAAAGCCCCGGCATGTGAGAGTCCTGACCAGAGTATGGTCAAGGTGCCGACCTCATCCCCAACTTGACTCATGATTTCCAGAGGCAGCCCTGCCTGGATTGCCAGTCAGAATCTGGCCAGGTGGCAGGGCCAGATGATGTGGAAGTCACTCTTCAACAACAAGGACATTCCCTGTTAAGCCAGACTCCCAGGACCAGCTGGGCTATTCCATAGACCCATATACCTCACAGCCGGAAGCTCTTGTGTGAAGATATAGCTCTCCCCAAACAAGTACCTCACACTAGCACCAGGGGTCAGAGACAGTGTCTAGGGGCTATTTTCTACCAGGGATCCTATAGAGACAGAGGGCAAACTCTCTTCCTTGCCAAATATCTATTTACCTGTTTGTGTATAAGGTATGCATGTACATGGAAGCCTGTACATGTGTGTACCCATGTGTAAATATGAGAGCAAATGTGTGCCTTCAAGGAGCTGAATGTATGTAAATATGAGGCAGCTGAGAGTGGGTGTTGCCACCCTCTCCTAGAGAGATGAGGCCATTCCCCTCTTTTTCACTTGCGCTGGGCTGGGCTATAAATACTTTGACAGGCAAGTGTAACTAACTCATCTGGTCTAGTCTAAGATGGAAGGCACGTTCTCAACCTCCGTCTGCAGTAAAATATTGGATGGCCTATGCGAGAACCAGTGACAGGGACCCACCTGCAAAGTGGCATGGAGAGCCAGCCACCCTTCCAGGCTATACTCATCGCCCCAAGTCAACAACCTGGCACGTTTGGTTCAGCAGATCCTGGGGTGTGTGGTTGCCTTGGTGTGGTTTCCTGCACATAGTGGCTGGCATGAGCCCCAGAGCCTGTTCCGCAAGTCTACTCACCCTTCTTTAGCTTCTCTTTGTCATCTGTTTCTGGCTTGGTGGCCATGACTTCAAACAGTGTTTTGAGAATACTTCTCAGGTCGCTAGCATAGTTCGTCTGCAGCTGGTCAGCTACACCTGATAGAAAAGTGGCAGGAGGACAGGAGACTTGGGTGAGCCAACCACACTGAGAGACCACACTGCCACGTGCTGTATAGGATACACCCAGTGCTCATGGATCAGCAAGTGCCAAACCCTGGGAGAGGATTCCCTTGACATAAGTATAAACTTGGGGATCAAGAGATAGAAAAGAATGAAAGCTTCCTACCTAACCCCACCGTTGTTGCTCCCTGATATATAACTTATCCAGGGCTCATAGCCACAACTAAACTGTGGTGTTTGCCAAGAGATACTCACAGAGGCCCCCATAACACTGTGCCTATGGCAGTACCGGTTGACATCACAGAAGCAAGGAAATCCAGACATGTCCGCATTCTCCTGGTACCCCATACTACACTGACCTGAGTAACTTTTGACTGCAGGGTCACAAAGCAGACTCTACATAGGCACGGATCCCAGTGTAAACCCCACTCCGAGGTGCTATCCAGGGTCTGGCTGTTATCTGCCCATCATTCCAGCCACCCCTAGAGGAAACCCCTTCCTCCCTGTAGGATAGATCTATCCCCACCCTAGACTTGCTCTTCAGACCACACTGCGCTCCACTTTAGCCAGAGAAAGCTGGGACAGCCCCGCTGTTCTTTCTCTCCCGAGGCACACACTGCTTGTCCTCCATGTCCTAGGTCTAGATCACGCACCTGAAATGCAGACAAACAGGCGGTGGATCAGGTCATGGCTGCCATGGAACCTGGACCGGATCTTCTCTCTGGTGGCCATGGGGGTGACAGGCATGGCTGCAGTGGTCACCTCCAACCTGGTGTTGTCTAAGGAGCAGGAGCCAGACGTGGAGCTGATGCAGAGAGAAAAGGCAGGGCAGGTGAGCAAGGGACCTGTCTCACTTAGGGCTTCCATTGCTGTGATAAAAATCATGACTAAAAGCAACTCAGGGAAGAAAGAGTTTATCTCAGATTACAACTCTCAAGTCTCTCCAACACAGAGGGAAGTCAGGACAGGAACTCAAGACAGGAACCTAGAGTCAAGATCTGAATCAAAGACCATGGAGGAACACTGCTTGCTTTCTGTAGCCAGCCCAGACTCCTTTCTTATACAATCCAAGCCTACCTATCCAGGGCTGGCAACACTCACAGTATTGTTGGCCCTTCCACATCAATTACTAATTAATATAATGCCCCACATACTTGCCTACAGGCCAAGTTTACAGGTGTGTTCTCTCAACTAAGATGTCCTCTTCTCAAATGTCTAGGTTTGTGTCAAGTTGACAAAAACCAAGTAGCAGAGGGACTCTGAGGCCTGAGGGCAGTGGGGTAGGACAAATCTGTCCACAAGTTCTCCTCCAAGGAGTTGAGCTGCCTGGATATGCCGTTTCATGTAAATGCATCGGTGTGTCCACTTTTAAAAACCAATGAACTTGACAGATACTGCTCTGGTGGTCCTGCCTTGCTCTAGTCTTTGATTGCAACTTTGCTGTCCTCGCCCTTCCAGGGGGGCTGATGTGGCATTACAACAGCTTGAACTTCTCCACCTTGCACCCTCATTGAGCATAATCCCCCAACTGCTATGAAGACCTTTCACCTTTTACGCCATCTGTGGGTACAGAACACAGACTCTGAAATGTGTACACACCTGATCCCCTGAGTCTGTGAGGGGAACATTATTGAAAAGAAGGACTTTTCCAATGTAATCGAGTGAAG
Organism: Tokudaia tokunoshimensis; assembly: GCA_036184795.1. Classification (NCBI taxonomy): domain Eukaryota; kingdom Metazoa; phylum Chordata; class Mammalia; order Rodentia; family Muridae; genus Tokudaia; species Tokudaia tokunoshimensis. The sequence goes on along the minus strand of BTHU01000014.1, from coordinate 72,118,900 downwards.
AGTCTGGTATTGAGATTATGCTGGATTATTCAGCAGGTCCTAAATCCAAACACAAATGTCCTTGCAAGACACAAAAGTGGAGGCACAAGAACTCAAGATGAAGGGGAGACCACGTATTCCAGAGTCTGGGATTGGAGTGATGCACCCAAAAGCCAAGGGTTACCTGGAGCTCCCTGCAGTTGAAAGAGGCAAGAAGAACTCTCTCTGCTGCTTCTGGGGGAAGAACAGTCCTGCCAGATTTTAGATTTCTGGCCTCAAGACTATAGGATACATTATATAGGATACATTTTTGACAACTGAGGCCACTCTCTGTAGTACTTTGTTATAGCAGCAACAGGATATGCAAATATTCTCCTCCTCCTAATACCTCTCTCCCTTCTCCCCTGCCCCCAGAGGCTAGTTTTATTAGATTTGTTCTTTAGAAATTCATTCTGACAGTGCACAGCCAAATCTCTGAAAAGTCAGGGCACTAAGCCCTAAGTGGAGCAAAAGCTGCTAAACTTCCAGCAGATTGGCCATAGAACTGAGGCTGTCGGGATAAGAAGTGACAGGAAAAGTGGAGGGGAGGCAAGAGAGGGAAGGCCATGAGCTGAGGCCAAAGAATGAGATAGAAGATGGCTCAGCAGTTAGGAGCAATGGCTGCTCTTCCAGAGGACTGGAGTTCCCTTCCCAGAACCCACATGGTACCTCACAACTGTCTGTAACTCCAGTTCCAAGCGATCTGACTCCCCTTTTTATGGCCTCTACAGACACCAGGTATGCATACAGTGTGCAAATAGACATGTAGGCAAGACACTTACACGCATTAAATAAACACATGAAAAGCAGAAGGTTGGTAAGAACTAGAGAAGAGAATTTACAGGCCTTGGTTGCTGGAAGTTTCAGAGAGCTGCCAAACCTAAGTGCCAGGAGTCTGTCACCCGAGGCTGTAATATTACTCACTGTGGCGCTGAGCATCCCAGCACCCAAGCATTCAGTAGTTCTGCCACCAGCTGGCCACCTCTTCACACTGCTGCCAAGAGGTGAGGCTTCCGACAGTTTAAGTCCACTGCAATAAGCCTCCAATCAGACTGTTCAGGGCCTGCAACATCTACATCCCCAAACAATAAGCCCTGCTTATAAGCTATTAGCCTCTGGCACTCAAGGGCTCAGGACTGTCAGCACTAGGAGAGCTTTCCCTGTCTCGCACAGATTCCCCACAGGCAGAGTAAAAGAACCGCTCGATCAATAGCAACTCGTAACCTCTACTGCCTCTCTTTTCCTTTTGATAGAAACTGATTTACTTGTTGGTCTGTTTTCTATGCCAAATGCTTGTGGGTACTTGACTATTTGGTGTAGAGGAAAGCCTGCCCAACAGGAGTGGAAAGTGGTATTTGGACTTCTTGTTGGAGTGTAAACTACTGAAAACACCCTGGAAAAGTGCCATTAAAATAAAACTGTATATATTCCCAATTCTATAGCTCAATGAACCATTTTCAACATAGCCTTGAACTCTCTGTCTCTGTCTGCTGACACGATTGATCTTTGTGACAGCATTCCATGTTCCAGAAGAAAACTGGGAAGGAGTTCAAACCTCCATGATAGGATGCGGAGTCTACTTCAAACTGACCACCCACTGCTATGGCTACCAAGGCAGGGGCAGACCGGCCCAACACAGCCCACTATAGGCATGACTTGTACGAGCAGTGGGACAACACAGGGCTGTGCTCATGGATACACCCTTGATGAGTATTAAAACAAGTCAGTGAAATATTGTCCAGCCTTCAAAACAGAAGAGGCTCTGAGGCACACTCCAGTGCCGATGAACCTTAAAACATGTTATGTGGAAGGAAGTGGATAAAAAAAAAAACACAGAAGATGGTGTGGGTAGATGCCAAGGGCTGGGGCAGGTACATGGAGACAGAATGCAGCTTAGTAGAGGAAAACTTGCTGGAGAGGAGGGTAATGGTGGCTGATTGAGGATACAAGCGAGGTATCACAGTGCAGCTCAAACCACAAGGGGCTGATGTCATGCATTTATCAAAATTGTATTAAGTGGAAGTAAAACAAGACAAACAAGCAGGATAAGGAAGAGAGACAAAGGCATTGAGGATAAGAGGCAGGGGGAGCAGACAGGCAGGGCATGAACATAATGGAAATACTGGTAAGTAAAACCCCTTTCGGGGGACTCAGCAGGTAAGGGCACTCACTGCTAAGCCTGAGGACCTGAGTTTAGTCCTGAGCCCCACAGAGATGAGGGAAGAATGGGATCCTGCAAACTGTCGTCTGACTTCCCCAAATGTACTGTAGTACGCATCCAAGCCCCTGCCTCCACACCACTGAGTAATAAATAACTACAAACATTTTAAAACTAGAGTGCTGTCAGACATGGTGACGCACACCTTTAATGCCAGCACGGGCAGGCGGAGCTCTGCAAAGTCAGGCCAACTTGGTCTAAAAAGCAAGTGCCAGGACAGCCAAGGCTACACAGAGAAACCCCATCTCAAAAAACCAAAGCCAACCAAACAAAAAACCTTAGAGTATCATACAAACACAGATGAGAGATTAGGAAATACCAAGCATCTCCTCTCTGGCCAGAAGAATAAATGAAGCATTCATCATGGTACATTTCCATAATCCCAGTTTAGGAGAAGGGTAAGTTTGAGGCTAGTCTATGCTACATAGTAAGACATAGTCTCAATAAATAAACAAACAAATAAACGGAAATTCAATTCCAAGAAGAGAACGAAGAGGCAGACGGCAGCAGATGGCACCCTTGGGCCTGCAGATGGTGGTGGCAGCAAGAGGCGTAAAGAGGAGGGAGGTGGTGAAATGGGCTAGGGCACAGTGGGTGCCCGGCTATCTACATAGAAACACACTGCTGAAGATCTGATGCCTGAGATGAAAATAGCAGGCAAGTTGGCCTGTTCACAAGTTAGACATGGAGGTCTCGCTGCCCACCCTCAGGCCCTGGACCATCATCCTGGACATCTCAGTCCCCAAGAGTAAAGCTACAGAGAGCTGAAATGACCACAGCATGTTCTGGCTCGGCCTTCTTCATGAGTCAAGAGGTCAGGCAATGTACTGGATAGTTTTGTCAACTTGACACAAGCTAAAGTCATCTGAAAGGAAACCTCACTTAAGGCAATCACTTCCTTATGGTTGTGCTGTAGGCTTGCTTGTAGGGCATTTTCTTAATTAGTGATGAATGCGGGAAGGCCTGGCTCTTTGTGGGTGGTGTCATCCCTGGGCTGGCGGTCCTGGGTTCTATAAGAATGCAGTCTGAGCAAGCCAGAGGCAGCACTATGGCCTCTGCATCAGCTCCTGCCTCCAGGTTCCTGCTTGCTTGAGTTTCTGCTCACACCTTTTGATGGTGAATTGTTCTATGGAAATAAACCTGCCCCGACTCCAAGCTGCTGTAATGGTGTTTCATCACAGCAATAAGACAGGTAGGGCAGGACACCTTTCCAATAACAAGCTCTAAAAACATCTACCAAGGTCATACCCACTTTGCAGACCAGCTGTGAACGGCAGCAGGTGGTCAGCATGCTGTGACCATCAGGCACCTTACACTCCTGCTTGGCTCTAGCAGAGAGTTATGTATGCTGTCCTAGGATGTATGGTATCCATTCATATGTATGATGAAGTCCTAGCCTGCAAACAGCATCCTAGTGGGTGTTATAAACTCAGATGAGGTCATACCAGAGCAGGGTAGGCCCTGATCCAACAGGACTGGTGTCTCCGTAAATAGCAAACCAACACAGACACGCATGAGGTAACAGCAGCATGTGGTGATGAAGGCACAGGAGGGGGTGATGTTTCTACAAGCCAAAAACTTCCAGGGATGCCTGGCCACCACCAGGAGCCAGAGGGTAGCCTGGGACAGGGTCTCCCTCACAGCTCTGAGACTCTCTGATCTTGACTTCCTGTCATCAAGACTCCAAGATGGCAGTTTCCCTCTCCAGCATCTACTGCTCATTGTTAAAGAAGTTCCAAGACACTTTTTCATGAAGGAATGTCCTAGGTTTCAGGAGTGTCCCATGACTTAGATGAGCCCAATGTCCAGACTGTACCAGGCACAGGCTGCACCCACACTGCACAGCTCCTACCAAGACCCCCACAGGTTCAGGACAGAGGAGCTCTGCACACAAAAGTCAGGAGCCAGGCATGATGTAGTCATAGGACTTTTCAGTGTCTCTGAGCCACCATGCTCTTCCCCTGGATCTCTTTAGGAGCTTCTTGACTAAAAACTCAGGTCCTCAGGCTTAGTAGTGAGTGCCTTTACCTGTTGAAGGAGTGTCAAGTTCCAGTGTCCTATGGGAGAAGCCATCCCCAACCAGGTCATAAATAGGCCCCACCACACAAATCCCTTCCTGCTCCAACCCTATCTGGTTACTCCTTGTGGACCCTTGTATTAACACAATGAGAATGTAAAACCTGTAACAGCCTTTCTTCCTGCTCTGGATCTACACCAAAAGATCCCTAACACAGTAGTCTCCATGTCTGAGGAGCAGACAAGAGTTCATACACAAGTAGGCTCTCCTCTCTGTGGGGATAATCACTTTGCAGTGACGGACACTATATGGATTAGGAAAGCAGAGTCGTCTGCAGGGCTTGCAGCAGCCCCCTGCCTCTGGCCAGGCACTCTTCCTCATGGCATCATCGTGACATCATGAAGACATGTCCAATGGCCGTGCTGGGAAGGAGTGGGAGAGCAGAATGGTCAGAAGCCCAAGGTCCAGATGCCATGGTGAATGTCATATGCCCCCAGAGTGTGACACATCCACATCACACCCCAGAAGATTTCGTCAGTGTCAGGATCTCAAGATGAGGCCAGCCTGGACGATCAGTAAGTATGAGGGAGAGAAAAGGAGATTTCCCACAAATCAAGGAAACGCCAGAAGCCCTAGGAACTTGAGGCAGGAAGGCTCAGAACCTTCAGCTGGAGTGCACTGTGACCTCAGACCTCTAGCCTCTAAAACCTGCGAGTAGAAGTCTGACTTTAGGTCTCATCTCACACAAAGGTGGATGTGGAGTCTCTGATCCCCTCCTGGGACCATCCCACACCTGCTCCACAGCCCCGGTGAGTTACTGGTCCAGAGATGAGATCCTTACACCCACAGAATGGCAATCAAATGTCCTGATGGCGAGATAAAGATCCAGTCTGTGAGATAGCAGTGCAGCTGCCGCAGGCCACTAATACAAAGAGCAGTTTGCAGGGAGGGGATATCCATGAAGTGAAGAGCTGTCCACACAAACACAGCATGTTTAAAGTGTTCGATGCCGTCAAAGGAAACAGTCATACCTAACATATAATTATAGTTTAAGTCATTTAGGGGAGTCAGAGCTTGTAATCAATGTTTATACACCTAGGAAAGTGATCTGCAAAGTGTGTTTACTGCTGCATTTATTCCACAGATTGAACAGAAAAGAGGTGGTCTCAATTCATGCTTCTGTGTGCAGGCTTTGAATGCCACAGCACCTGGAAACCAACTGCAGGGAACGAAGGAAGACAGCTGAGGTCTCTTTAAGAGAAACAAGACACACACACACACACACACACACACACACACACACACACACACACACACACACACACACGCGGCGCGCACGCGCACACGCGCGCGCACACACACACACACACACACACACACACACACACACACACACACACACGGGATGAGGGGGGAGGAGGGGTTTCTGCTGACATGGCAATTTTCACTACAGATGCTAGCTGCCCCCACCTCCACTACTTCTGTCAAGCCTCTCAGGGTGACCTGGAAGGAAGGTGGATCCTCACTTCCACCTCAGTATTCCAGGCTAGGGACTCCGACCCTGAGAGGGTGGCTGAGGCTGAGGGGACACCCGTCCCCAACCCTCTGAAATTCCCGTGCTACCTGCTCCTCCCCTCCTTGCCACTCAGAGGCTCTCTCTGAGGCAGGGAAAGGGTCAGATTTCTAATCCACATTCTACAGTTAACAAAGGATACCTGAGAGGCAGAAGAGTCACTGTGGGACAGCAAATAGACCTGAATGTGAACAAGGTAAGCACCAGGTCCGCCAAGTGCGAAATGAACTAGGCTCCGGTCCCTCTAGGCAGTGTGAGGTCTCTGGCCTTTGAGATGGGCGGGCCATTCATCTAGCTAGGAACATTCTTTACATTTTCAGTTACTACTGACCAAAGTTCTGCTGAGGCCACGTACAGAGTGTCCTGCCTCAGGCATGCCTGTCTGAAGACACAGAGTCAATTAGCCTGTGAATTGCACTCACACCCATGCTGCCAATGCCTTGGTAGAGCCCTCGTTGAGGTGAAGGACTCTCAGGAAATTAGACAGTATGAGCTGAAAGTTCCCAGGCATCAACATCTCTGCCAGGGCCTCAGTTTATTTAATCTACAGAATGGAGAAGTGATGATATCTGACCTTAAGAGAGGGACACTGAGCACACACTGTGGAGGGATAAGCCTATGGTGTTCACTCCTCCTGCTGTGAGACTCTAGACCTGTAACATGGGGCTGAGGCATCATAGGTCATCAGGCAAATGGGGAGGGGAGAGTTGAGGCCTCAAGGGAAACCCTTGAGGTCACAGGCTGCCTCAATCTCCCATTGTCAACGTAGGAGCCCTCTGAAGATCTAGATAGGACAACAGAATGAAGCTGCCCCAGCACAGAGTGACCGAGGGTCTACCCATGCTCTGTGGACAAATCACTCTCACAGCAAGATGACTGATCCTAGACTTCCTGGGGCCTACGCTAGAAATGTCTCCACATCTGACTGGGAAAGCCCAGAAAGCACACAGTGAGCAAGACTCCACGGCTATACTCAAGGGTATCAGGAAGGCTCTAGTCACTACATTGTCCCCTGGCTATCCAGGGGGAGGAGAGACACAGACACCAGGTAGGCCCGAGAAGCCCCATCTTCACAGAGGCCAACTTTGATGATAACAGTGATAGCATGGCCTCTATGAGCAGGCAGAGCCTGCATTCCATCGGTGCACCTGTACCCACGGTAGGCCAGCAGGCAGTGACCTGAGGGACACATGTGTAGTGTCAGCTGGGGAGGAAATCCTACTCATGCTGGTAACCCATTGTGTCAGAGGTACGTGAGCCAGAGTCTACAGACCCTCCTCTTCTGGATTGAGTGCAATAATGCCCAATATGGAGATTGCCTCTAAGTGGCCATAGCTATCCCTCCAAAGATGCCACAACTACTCTTGTCTACCCACCAGGACTAAGGCCATCTGCCCTGCCCAGTTTCATCTGTATATCAGCCGACAACATTGCTCACACCTTCAGGAGACATCTGGGCTCAGAGACAGAGCCAAGACCAGGGTAGCACTCACTTCAGCACTCAGAAGACCCCATTATTATGGTATGGGACTCTAACCTCCACGTCACTACTTTTTAACTAAAGATGCAATGTGTGTGTGCACTAAGAAAGTATGGAGATGCAGATAAACAAAAAGTATGTTTACATATGTAATATATACATATACATACACACATGTATATGTGTGTGCATGCAGGCACAGATAAAATGCACTCAGGCACACACACCAACACACTGCCACTCTTGCCATGAATGCAAGACTTTCCCCGAGCTTCTGCTGCTTTGAAACACTTCCTAGAAACTGTGTGGCAGCAAGTGGGTGAGCTTGACTGAGGACTTTCCTGGTCACCCTGCAGTTTAAACAGGGGAAGCCCCTTCTGCAGTCTGGCGTCTGAGGATGGGCACATTTGACTGCATGTGGTCTATCTGAACCTTTCCCTTGCTCACTTACTTGTGAGTCTGTGCTCCCTGAGGAAGGAAGAAGCAAGAAGACTTCACTGGAAATGGTCTTGCTTCATACAGATAGAACACCTGCTATATGTCTTGCTGAGAACTGTCATAAGAGCCAGGACCAGCCTGCAACCCTTCTCCCGAATAGCACAGGGCATGGTGCATGTACCATAAGGCTTAATACTTCAGGCCTGGATTCTGCCAAGCTATGTTCTCCAGGAGCCTCCTCTCAACATTGGCACCTTCCCTACACCTACTGATACCCAGGTGAGGATCAGAGGTTCCCTGAGGGAACCATCACATATGTGCCCTGTAAAGTTGGTACTGGACCACTACCAGCATGCACTGGGGCTATGTTGGGCAGAAGACAACAGGGCAGACACTGGAGAAAGGATGGCAGAAGTGAGAACATTAACAATGAGACTTCAAATCCCAACAGTGCTAGGGCTAGTGACATCTGAAGGCCCACTGCCTTCCTGCCCATGGTGCTGCATTTCCACTTGGCCTTGAGCCAGTGCATTTCCCTAAATAGGATTCTAAGTCCTATCCAGATACACAGGAGATGCAACACACTACATGGGACTTGCTGAGAGATACTGTGGATGGTTTGGCCCAGCAGCTGAAATCAGTTTCAGAAGGCCATTGCAGCCATCCACCACCAGGGGGCACCAAAGAAATGCCTGCTAAAAGGCAGGCACAAATCCCCCACAAGACCACACTGGCAAAGTGCCCCACTGGCTCAACAAAGGCACTAACTGGTACTGTGCTAAAGGCCGGGTGTAGGGTGTGTCTGAGCTGCAGCCCAGAGCTGTAAGCTTATTAACATGGCAGGTTTTGTTTTTTGTTGATGTTTGTTTTTTTTTTCTGTTTGTTTTTTTAAAGACAGGGTTTCTCTGTGTAGCTCTAGTTGTCATGGAACGTACTGTGTAGATCAGGCTGGCCTTGAACTCAAGAAATTACCTGACTCTTCCTTCCAAGTGCTGGGAATAAAGGTGTGATCTACCACCATCTGGCTGATACACACATACACACACACACACACACACACACTTAAATTTATACAGAGTCTTACTGTGTAGGCCTGGCTAACCTAGAATTCATCATGTAGACCAGGCTGGTTTCAGACTCAGAAATCTGCCTGTGTTTGCCTCCCAGAGTGGTGGGATTAAAGGTGTGAACCAGCACACTTGGCCCAACTACAGTTCTTAGGTGTGAATGTAGATGATAATGTCATGTTGCAATGTCAAGAGACTAGACATTGGAAAGAATAAAGAGATGTCTTAGCACATGGGCAATGTCTGTGGCTGAAAGGAAGCAAACAATGATCAGAGGCAGATCACAGAGGGATGGAGAAGCAAGTCATCTGGTTTGTCCAGAGAACACATGCAAGGATGAGGTAAGGCAACTTAGGAGCCCAGGTCAGCTGGTCTCTACCTTAGGAACCGGTTGATTTCTTCTATGTACCTGATGGAGGATGCAGCTGCAGAAGGAGCAGGGTGTGATCATGAGACATGGGAGCTACCTAGTGACCAGGCTAGAGAGAGATATTGGAGTCAGGGCTGAGAGGCAGGCAGAAAGGACTGTTACAGGGGACTCTGGTCATGGTCATCCCTTTGGTTAGGCCTGTTTTACACCAGCAGGAGGCCCACTATCTAGAAGGTCAGCATGTCTCTCAGGACTGCCCACTGACCTACACACACACACACACACACACACACACACACACACACACACACACACACCACACAGGCTCTGCCTCCCAGGTTAGCAGGATGTGTAGTGGGCGCCTGTGTTGGTCAAAATGGGCACACCTTGGAGCATGTAAGCTGTGTATGTTGTGTATGTGTATGCTATGTATGTGCATACTGTGTATGCATAGGTCAGTGCTTCTCTGGAAAGATTTTGACCTCTGTGATGCTGATTCTAGACCCTGGGGTAGAGTCTAGAGAAAAAAAATGAAACTGCACAAGACTAACCTAAAATATAAATTGAAAATATGGATTAAATAGACTATGTCCTGTGATGCAATATCATTTCTATTAGATTGGTTTGGTTTTTTTTTTTAATTTTGTGTGTATGGATGTTTTTCCTGCATGTGTGTCTATGTATTATATATTTGCTTGGGGCACCATAGATGATATAAGAGGGCACTGGAGCCCCAAGATCTGGAGTTACAAAGCTGTAGGTTGCCATGTGGGTACTGGCAACTACATCAAGGTCCTCTGGAAGAGCAGCCAGAGCTCTTAATCACAGAGTTATCTCCCCAACCCCTAGAATTGTGTTTAACAGAAACTTTGTGGAGAAATGCTCACAGCATCATTTTTGATTATGAAAAATAATCAAAACTATTCATAAAATGTGAGAAATTTTTATTTACTTCCTTTAGTCATTAAAAGTTTCTAAAGTTTTTACAATGATCAGGGACCACACTTACAGATTTTAAAAGGGGGCATTAGTGTAGTTTCTACAGCAAACATCCCTGCATGTCTGGGTGGGAGACGGGCTTGAGTGGGTTTTGTCCTCTGACAAGCAGACAATGGAGTTGACACCAAAGAATGTTTTGAGTCAGGAAGCTAAGGCTAGGTGAGAGAAAACCAGTTTTTTAAAAAAGTCAATGCCCCACGCCCCAAAAAATTTCATCTCTGACCACTGAACAGATAGGTAAGAAGCCAGCAGAAAGGAAAGAACTAAAGAGCCCAGGTTCCAGAACATTCACTCCGCAGGGTCAGGACATCCATGCTGACTACTGACGATGTCCCACCACCCTTGATGCTGGGGCGGGTGGAATCAGCCAAGGCCAGAAGACCACCCCCAGAGGGGCTTCTCCAGTAGGGTCTACACTCTCAGCCTTAGGCTCCCCTGCTTCCAGCATGTGTTAGTCCCTTGGCAGGAATGACCCTTGGTCCTTATGGGGTCATCTTCTACCTGACTAGCAACAGACACTCCAGGAACGTGGAGGACTCCAGCCTCAAATGCAGGTCTCTTGTCACAGCTTCCAGCATTTCTTCCATTTTCAGAGGTGAGACTCTCCCTGTGAGCACAGGGCCTACCGTTGTTCATTGCACTTGGCATGTCACAGGAGGTACAGAGGCACCTGCCAGAAGACGGGTGAAGCCCATGATCAAATCAGAACAACAGAGAAATGGATCCTGCTGCTTGCAGAGAGTGAAGGTAACTGTCCTTTTCAGGGACACTGGGGTGAGGCGGACATTAGCATCTGTCTCCCAGATGCAAAAATAGAGTTGAATCATAATCCACTTGTGATGGATAACCTTGGTTGTCAATTTGACTGCATACAGAAGGCAACTGAAACCCAAGACGCTGGGCACTGCTATGAGGAATTTTCTTAATCTGATTATTTGAGCAGGAAGACCCACAATAAATGCAAATAGCACCTGCTTGCAGCCCACAGAAAAGGACACAAAAGAAGAAACTTCTGCTTTTTGCCTGTTTGTCCTCACTCTCACTGGCAAGTTCATCTACTCTGTTGCTGAGGTACTCCTTCACTGGTATTAGAAACAACTTCTTCAAGATTCCAATGCAGACCAAAGATCAGCTACTCCTCAGGAATCCTTCAGGACCACAGCACCAGATTGGGACTGCTGACATCCGGCCTACAGACTGGACAACTACCAGGTTCTCAGTCTTACCAACATGAGACTTTAGAATACCCAGACTAGATCCTATATAGATATATCCCAATCTAATATGGAGATTTATTATATATATAATATAATTAAAACAACATAATACAAATTATATTATATATTTATATAATTTATAGTTGCATATTTATAATGTATATGTGATATGTACATAAATATATACATACACACACACAAACACACCATCTTGCTCCTTCAGAGAATCCTGACTAATACACCACCCTGTACATGAGACCACATGTGTCATGAGAAAGCTTTGTCACATCGCTGTCACACTAACCAGACCTCCTGATGTCTCATTCCACATTTCAGCAAATGTTTTGCCTGTGTGTGACTGGCCTCTTGCTTCTGTTTGAAAACATGCTGCTGTTATCACCTCCTGAAAGGTCTGCCACACCCATCTGGTACCTGGCTTGGCCCCTGAGGAATGTGCCTATGACACTGAACACTCGGTCAGTGCTCACAGGGCAGTTCTGTGTGCTGGCACAGGAGTGGCAGGTAGTTGTAGGCAGACCTCTTCCAGCTCCCTAACGCAGTGCTGAGCTGACATGCCTCTGTCCGAGGTCCTGGCCCCCTGCCAAGGGCTTCTTCAGACAGTTTGTATCTTCTAAACTGGCTTCCAGGAAGGTGGGAGGTCTTCTGAGCCACCAGGTAGGTTTTCTCACCTTTTCATAGATGAATGTTGAGCGTGGACTGAGCTGGACTGGGTTTAAATGTAGAGGCATGTTGTAAAGGGCCCTTCCTAGGGTACAAGACGTTTTCAGATGGCAGATGTCTTCTGCTGTTACCTGGACCAATAAGAAACGGGACAGATAAACAAACCAAAACAAAACAAAAATGAAAGAAAGTCCCACACCTCCCCTGTCAAGGAATTTATGGGGTTCTTGTATCAACCTTGTAAAAAAATAATTCACTCACCAATAAACAGAGCCAGAGGTCTGAAGGTAGCCATCAGCAGTCTTTGGGAAGTTAATTCATTCCATTTGACATGGCTACGAAGCTGGAGTTGCCTCCAAGAAAAGGCTTTCTGGGAACAGGAGAGACATCTGCACCAACTGTCCTCAGCAGCACCATCTACAACAGCGGATGTGGATGTAGGCCTGAGACATCAGGCCCAAGACGTGGAGTGCACACTGGCCCAACCATGCCTGGGCTCGACTTTTCAGTAAAGGAAAGTAGGGATGTCTCCAAAACATTCTGGTAAGGTCTTGACTAGAGGTCAGGAGGCCAGGAGAAGAGGGTATGGATCTCAGAGCTATCTACCCGGTATCAGGAATGTGCACCTTCCAAGTCTACCTCTGAGCCATAAAACTGTATATACGTCTATTTGCATAGCTTTGTCTTTCTAGAATGCAAACATTCTATGTAGTTATAAAGCCTAGTTAACGTAAGCCGTAGTTTCTGTAAACTTAATGTGGAACTGAGCGGGGACATTTTCAAGTGACATTGGTTCTTGTTTGGTTGGTTTGGTTTTGAGACACATTCTCACTCTGTGGTCCAAGCTGCTTTCAAGTTTGCCATTCTCTTGCCCCAGCCTGTCAAGGGCTTAATTATGGGTGCTCTCCCACCAAGTCACTGACTGGCTGTATATTAAGAGGTTACACCCTAAGGATAGAAAGTTGCTTGAGAATCATAGACAATGTGAAGGAGTTGAAACACACACACTTGTAGGATGTATGTAACCTTGGGTATGTTGAAAATGGTTAGTTCACATATGACCTGCATGTTCTACTGTTAGAGACCAAGAGATAATAAAAACACGTGTCCACACAAAATCGGAGATAGAATTTCATAGCCGCATTGATTCTTGACAGCCAAAAAACCTCTTACAGATGGATGAACTGTGAAGGGAGAGAGAGACATAGCATGGCCACTCTGCATAGTGGGGTGGCACAGCTGCAGAAAGGAGTGACGTGCTACTCTAGCTGCAGTGTGGATGACCCTTGAAGACACTGCTCAGGAAAAGATGAGGCACATGGAAGTGCCTGCACTGTATGGCTTATTCTCAATGTCTATAGTTAGAAGATCATGTATGTCAAAAGCAGATTAGAGGTTGCCAGGGCCTGGAAAGTAGGTGGGTTTGGCACGTCTGCCATCACAGACACCAGCAGAGCAGAGAGCTATGTAGTGACTGGGGAGCACTCAGTCATGACAGACAGAAGGTCCTGACCAGCTCTCCCCTGCATGCTTCCAGGAAATGGGTATCTTCCCTGGACCCAGAAACTCCTGCCCCCTGGGTTGAAAGTACCCTCTTTCTCCACCTGCTCCCTATCCTGTCCTTTGCCTTGTCCCAACCTGTCCCCAGTCATGTGCTGGTATCCAGGACATCCAGATGGAGACCCTTCCACTCCAGCCTTCCATCCTTGCCTGCCTTGCCCAGGTAAGGACACAACCATCAGTATAAAACCACTCAGGCTGGGAGACATCTTTGCCCCTCCCTCTTGCTCCAACATTACAGACAAAATACACAATACAGTCAACACTAGTGATGCTTGTCAAAATCTGTTATGGACAGACTCAGGTGAGAGGCAAAGAGAGAAGGCTCAGCTCTAACGAACGAGGCATGTCCCATCCCACCCTGACATCACCAGGCAATGGTAGAGAAGGATCTCCAAGGGAAGAGCCTCAGGGAACAGGGAGAGCACAGAGTTATGGAAGGGCGGGAGGCATGCGAATACTGCCCAAGAAATTGCCCAAGGGTAGCCTCAAGAGCTCAGTATGACTCTGTACACAAGTCAGGGTTTCTGTGAATCTCTTCTCAGCTGTGTGAGTCCAGCAGGTATGGTGGTGAGCGGAGATCAGTGGACTGTGTGCTTAGCTCCCACCTATACCCACTTACTACTGGCCAGTCCACCATGGGCTATGTCAGGGGTAGAAGAAGCTACCAAGATGAAAGTGGGCAACCTTGTGCCAACATTATCTGAAAGAATCACTGGGCCCCTGGAGATCACTGAAAGGCAGCTTAGCTTAGTGCAGTATGGGCACCTGGGCAGTCCATACCTCGTCCTCTCAGGCGTCAATCACATAACCTGCCCTGAGTCCAGAACCTGTTTGGTGGCCAAGAAACTCCAAGAGGAAGCATCTCAATGCTTTGAGAATCAGACAAGACATATCCTGAATACAAAAAAGTTCTAAGTCTGGTCCCTAGAACAGAATCAGCCCTTACCTGGAGCCCGACAGGTGCTGGGGTTCTGTCTGGGCCACGTCCCCTCTTAGACTGTCCCCACTGACCACAGGGGACTTCTCAGAGTCCTGCTTTCTGGCCTCTGGCTCTGGCTGGCCTTTGACCTCACCCTCTCCTTGCAACCTGCTTGCTGTGTCCACCTGAGGCCCTGAAGTGTGTGCCAGGCACTTGCTGGAAGCAGGGGCTCTGGGCTCCTGCCTGTTGGAGGCATCTTCTGCAGGCAGGGTGACATCAGAAGGCTGGGCCTCATCTAGTCTCTCAGGCTCTTTGTCACCGCCCTTGGGTAAGCTGACAGAAGGGTTAGAGGCACTGATGACACTTCCTGGGCCACACTTCTCCCGTAGGCACTCTACAGCATCCTCCCTGCTGTCCCCACAGCTCCCACAGCACACACAGGAGTGGAGGAGGCAGTTGGTGGCTGTAGTGCTGAGTTTATGTGAATTGTCCCCTGCCCCCGCTGCCCTGGGCTCCAATGGTGAAATGCCATGGCCTGGGGCTTCTTGGGCTTCCACAGCCGAGTCCTGGGAGGTGGGAGACTTGGGGTTGAAGATGACTGTGGCCGACAGTTTCATTCCCCCGGTCCGGTGAGCAATCATCTCTGCAGTCTCGGCATCCTCTGCACTGAGCTCCCAGCCATCCAGGTAGAGCTGTGAGTCTAGGCAGCTGCAGGAAGTGGAGCCCACGAGGCTGGCCAGCTTTATCTTGTCACCTTCAATGTTGTTGTTGCTCCAGTCTTCCTCCTTTACCAGGGCAGGTACCCCGACCCCCACCTCTCCACTCTGGCCATCCTGTCCTCTCTGCTGGACATTAACCTGCGTCAATTCAAATGTGTTCCTTGGGGATTCGGGTCTGGCAGAAGACTCTGCCACCTCCACATCATCCATGAAGAACACCCTTTCCTCCTCATCACTGCCTGATTTCAGCTGGGCTCTGGCTGGAGAGGCCTCCCCTCGAGGGCTAGCCTCTGAGCCTGGCCTATGCGCTGGGGACTGGCAGGCACTGGGAGGTGAAAGCAGAGAAGACATCTCATCCCCAGCCCTATGGACCATGCGGCTGAGCTCCTCCAGTTCCTGATCATCATACTGCATTGAGCAAGCCAGTTCTGCCTCTGCGTTGTTGGCACTGGATGAAAGTGTCTCCTCGGGAGGAAGGGACGCAGAAAAGGTGGGTGCCAGGGCACTGGGTGCCTGGGCGTCTGCCTGGATGGGGAGTTCCACATCCTGAGAAACACAGAGGCTCCGCTCCAGAGAGTGCAGCTCCTCCTCAGTCAGCGCCTGCAGCAGATCCCTATGGGGTCAAGACAGAAACGAGGCTGAGGGTCTCAGATGTCACAGCTGCCTCTGTCAACAAACAGCAGAAGCAATCCCCCGAAGCTGACACCACACTGAAGAGTCAAGGTCGAAACCACTTGTGCCCTCTACTCCAAAAGGAGACCTGGCCGGGCAGTGGTGGCGCACGCCTTTAATCCCAGCACTTGGGAGGCAGAGGCAGGCGGATTTCTGAGTTCGAGGCCAGCCTGGCCTACAGAGTGAGTTCCAGGACAGTCAGGGCTACACAGAGAAACCCTGTCTCAAAAAACCAAAAAAAAAAAAAAAAGAGGAGACCTGGTCACCAGCTCTCTCCTATATCATGAGGAGTAGAAGTGTGAATAGCTGTAATTACATTTGTAAATTATATTTAAACCTGAGATTCTGGAATCACTCACTGTGGAATGCTGAGGCCCTGGTTGGATGGGAATGTAGCTCAGGGGTGAGCATTTGTCTACCATGCATGAGGCCCTGATCATAAGAATGTTGTGAATACATTAATAAAAACTGTTTTTAAAGATTTATTTATTTTTATTTTGTGTGTAGGGGTGTTTTACCTCATGTATATCTGTTTAACATATATGCCTGGTACCCATGGAAGCAAGGAACTGGAGTTACAGATGGTTGTGAGCCACCATGTAGGGGTTGGGAATCAAACTCTGGTCCTCAGGAAGAGCAGCAAGTGCTCTTAACTACGAGGGGCAATCTCTCCAGCCCCAATAAAACCTTAGAGCAGTGGTTCTCAACCTTCCCAATGCTTCGACCCTTTAATGTTCCTTGTGTTGTGGTGACCCCCAACCATGAGATTATTGCATTGCTACTTCATAACTGTAATTTTGCTATTGTGAATCATAATGTAAATATTTGATATGCAGGATACCTGATATACAACCCACAAAGGGGTAGTAACCAACAGGTGGAGAACCTCTGCTTTAAATAATATCAATACATAAGTTTATTTACCTAGGAACTTATACCTTTTTAAAAGAACTAAACCTTACTAAGAGCCAGCCATATTCCTGACAGACTCTGGACAGCAGTGGCTTTGCAGGGAGAAGGCAAGCAGGGCCCGGCCTTTCTAGGCACGTGAGGCAGGCTTCAGCATCTGTACAAACAATGCACATTCTACAGTAATGACAACAGCTAGGAAGGAAACACATGCCAAGAAGAGAGCAGTAGGCCCGGCTGAGTTTGGGATGGTGTCCTCATAAAGGAGATCCTGGGGAGGGGAGTCGGGAGCGGAAGAGGGAGGAACAACTGAAGGGACACTGAAGCTGATCCTTGAACGTGAAGACTGGCTTTGTGACAGTGACCAGGATGAGCCTAAGGCAAGGCCAACAGGCCAACTACATGCTGCCCTCTGCTACGGAAAGCCCAGGATGTACATGAAGTCTGCATCCCATAGTGAAGAGTCCAATGTATCTATGGAGGGGCAGAAAGGTCCGTGTATTTCTCTGAATTGTGAGGCTTGTCAAAAGCACCAGTGTCAGAGGCAGGATTCCTCCCTTAGGCTGTTGGTCAGGAAGACCCCAGAGTCTCTCAGGACCATTCAGGCTACTATCAGGGCTTCTGCTTGTCCACTAGAACTTAATGATAAGACCATATTGTTGACTGCACAAAGAAGCCCTGGTAGGTTGACTATGCACCAGTGAATGGCCTCATGCCCATGGTATATGGGCAGCACTGATTACACTCAGTGTGCTACTAAAAACAAAATCAAAAGACATCAAAATTAAAGGACAGATATGTTGCAGGGCACCCAGGGGAAGGCGTAAAGAAGGTGGAGTGCATGTGATCAAATCAGATTGTATACAAGTATGAAATTCTCAAAGAATACATTAAAATATTATATCAAGGAAAGAACTGTAAGGCTTCTTGAGTTTCCTAATCCAAACACACTCACAGACAGTATCCACACCCCAAAATAATCAACCAGGAGCCCCAGCACACTCCCTTGCCTCCAGTCTCCCTAGTTGCTGCCATCTTGACTTTATGAGCAGATGTGCTTTTATCTGTCTTCATTATCTAGAGAAATGAGAATTTGCAACAGGCTCTTGTGGCAGGCACTGTCCACTGATACAGTATAGATATGGAAGTGAGTGTCTAGAACATACTGACATAAAAATATTTGTTGTTTACCTGAAATTCAAATTTAAGTGGGCATTCCGTTGCTGTATCATTGTATCTGGTAAGCTCAATGCATTAGTGTGCTTTCTGTTGCTATAAAACACCTTGACCAAAAGCAACCTGGGAGGATAGGGTTTGTTTGGCTTGTACTTCCATGTCACAGTCTGTCACTGAGGTTATACTTGGAAGCAGGAACTGAGACAGTCAATGGAGGGCCACTTCATAGCTTACTTAGCTGCTTTCTTATACAACCCAGGACCACCATCCCAGGAGTGGCCCACTCACAGTGGACAGAGCCTTCCCACGTCAATCATCAATCAAAAAACACCCCCACAGATCTGCCTACAGGCCAACGTGATTGAAACATTTTCTCTATTGAGGTTACCTCTTCCCAGATGACTCTAGCTTGTGTCAAGCTGATAAAAAACTAACCAACACACTCAAGAAAGATTCACAGCAAGGTTCACTGTTGTAGATCATTCACTCTAAGGCTACTGTCTTCTGTTCTATAAACATGCCACAGCTCACTTAATGATATTTCTACTGATGAGATCTGGCTGCCGCAGTCTGGCATTGCTGCACACGTAGAATATCACGTGACATTTCCAACACACAGGAAGAGATGGCTGGCTCACAGAGTTGGTGTATGAGCTACTTTTCTCAATGCTATGACAAAAAAACCCTGATGTGGGGAAGGGACAGGTAGGTTTATTTTGGCCTGTGGTTTGGGGGAATACAGCTCATTATAGCAAGGGAGGCATGGCAGCTGAGATGTGAGTTAGATGCTCAAAATGCATGTACGGTCAGGAACCAGAGACAGTGATGTTGGCTTTCCCTCCTTTTCCTTTTCATTCGGTCTGAGATCCCCGGCCCTGCTGGATGGTGCTACTCACATTTGGGGTGGGTCTTTAGAGAAACTCTGTGAAAGACATACCCAGTATCGTGCATCTTAGGTGATCCTAAATCCCATCAAGTTGACAATGAAGACCATCAACCAGTCTGTAAACAGCCTGGACATGCTGAGTCTGTGGCCTCGGCTGTCAGCTCTGTCCTGGGCAGCACAAACATGTCCCCCTGGCGCATGCGCAATGGGACCTCATTCAGCATCACGGAATGAAGCTGAACGCCAGCTTGCACTTATCAGTTCTTACACATCCTAGGTGATACCTACTCAAAACTCATACTAGTTTTTCTTTTTGTTGATTTTCTTTATATGTTTGGGAGTTAAGTTCTTGATGGGTTCATTCTCCCGTTCTTCAGCCCACATTTCACTCTCTTACAGGTGTCTACTGATGTGACATTTTTAATATAATAAAGCCTAATGTGTCATTTTTAGTGGTGCTGAAAATTGAATCCAGGGACTCACCCATGCTAGGTAAGTGCCCATCACTGCACGGTAGCTCCAACCACGCTTTTTTTACAGTTGGCCCTTCTACGTCCTGTTAAGGAAACAGCTGCCTCCTCCACTGTTACAATGATGATCTTGGCTGTTTTCCTTCAAAAGCCCAGTAGTCTCTCTTTTCACATTTATACCTCTACTCTATCTGGAATTGATTTTGTACATGATTGCAATAGTGATCAGAGACATCCATAAATGAGACCATTTTCTCACATGGACACCTATTAGCTCATCCCATTTATTAGAGATAAAAATGTCCCATTCTTCTGCAACGCCTCACAGCCATAAGTTGGAGAACCGTATCTTGATCCATGTGATCTATTCTGTTGATATTTAATTTGTGGGAAGGTTTAAATCATAGATTAAGTTATCTTCCTACATACTGTATTATAAAATTTTGCTTCTTCTGCCAGCTTTACTTTTTGTAAAATTTGCTACTTTAATTCAAATTGTCAAGTTCATCGACATAAAATTATTCATAGTATCCTGTTATAATTGCTTTGTCTGTAAAGTCTGTACTGATGTCTCCTGTCCATTATTTTTCTTGCTTGCCTTCATTTCCTTTCTTCTTTATTTTTGCACTGGCTGGACTTGAACTCAAAAACTGAAATTACAGGCATGTGCCACCATGCTCAGGTTTTTGGTGTGTGTGTGTGTGTGTGTAAAATGGGAGGTCTATTTTATGCTACGTTTAAAGTAATATACTATTTTCCTCCTCTCACTGTTTTTAAAGGTTCTTTGCTGCTGGCAATTTTATTATGACATGTACAGGAATGCTCTGTGCTCATCTTGCTTGTGATTTGAGTCTCCTGAATATATGAGTAGATTTCTCATCAGTTTTGGAAAGTCCTAGGCCATTTTCTTTGAATATTGCTTCTACTCATTCTCTCTTCCCTTCCTGGGATCCCAGTGAGAAATGTTAGACATCTGAGCATGTTGCACATGTCTCTCCTACTGATGCTTATTTATGTCTACTTGCTTGCTGACTCCTTTTTGACTTTGTGCTTCCTTTGTTGGTCTAGCCTCAGGTTTGTCACTTCTATGTTCTGCTGGGTCTGACCTGCTTTCAGATCTATACACTGCTTTTTATTTTCAGACAGTGAACATTTAGCTCTCAAAAATAATAATAACTATTATTATTACTAATTATTATTTTGGGTTTTTTTTAAAGACAGGGTTTCTTTGTGTGTAGCTCTGGCTGTCCTGGAACAAGCTCTGTAGACCAGGCTGACCTGGAACTCACACAGATTTGCCTGCCTCTGCCTTCCAAGTGCTGGGATTAAAGGTGAACCACCACTGCCTGGCTAGGATAGTTTTACTTGATTCTAAATTGGTAAATTCTCCTTCCTCTTCTCCAACCCCCTCTTTATTGTATGTTCTGCAGTACAATACTGATCATTGTGCTCATGTCCTTGTATGTTAAGTGTACCTTATAAGTCACATGTTTTTCTCTTGACCACAAATCATTTTCTTGTAGCTTTACATTTCTCAACAGGTTTGAACTGCATGATGGACATCAGAAAACATTCTAACAGTGGCAAGTGATGTTGTGTTGTGCTAAGGGGATTCCAGTCTTTGGCAAGTGGTGATAGGATCCATTATCACACGGGCCCAGACATCTAGCAGGTTTTCTGTTGCTCTGAAGCTAGTGAGCCTCCGTCTTCCCATACACCAGAGTCCTCAGACACTGTGCTCTGCCCTCTGAGCTCCAACTCTGCCTCCAGTTTTTCAACCCTCCATCCCATGAAATGCCAACATTTGGCAAAAATCTTCAGGGTAACTAGTGGTGAGCTTGAGGCACATTATCTGTCTCCTGAAAGTCTGCAAGACTGCAAGAAACCTCCCAAGCTCCTGAGGGGTTTTTTGCCCAGACTCCTTCTACATCTGAACCTAGCAGCTATGCTGCCTGGCTGCCCCTAGTGCTGATGTGGTCTGCTGGACCACTGCACCTGGGCTCTGCAACCCGGTCTGAACCTTGGGCAAGGAAACTCTGCCTTGAATTTTTAGATGCTTTCTGGGAAGAAGGGCTAAGATCTTTGGACCTAGCTCTCTCCTGAGCCTGTGGAACTTCATCTTATTACCCCAGCACCCGCCCCATTCTTCCTCAGCTAAGGTCGGGCTGTGCTTACCCTCTTGGCCCCAGCATTATGATCTCTCCTCATTTACTGTCATCCTTTGTCTTGGAACCAAGAAGGGCCTCTAAGTCTTGGGTTTGCATTCCACCCAGAGTGAGAGTTAAACAGCCAGGAGCCATCTACCGGATAAATTGAACTGTGAAATAGACTGAGCTCCCAGACTGCTGACTCAAAGAGGTTCCAAGACTTCAGGACTGCCCACAGGAAAAACCATAGGAGTCTCTTCTTGAATCTGTTCTGCATAGATCAATGTTCTATATGTCTACAAAGAAACTCTGGACTCACTGACTGTGCCCGAGGCCACCTTGTGCTAATAGGTTCTAAGGAGGCTCTGGATACTCTGAAGATCCATAGGGTGCTACAAGGACCCACCTAGGACCCACTATGTAGAGCCAAAGGAGAAAACACCAGTAAGACACCCAGAAAATAAGTGGTCATGGCCTCTACATTGTTTCTGGCCCATCATAAGGCCATCCCTAGGGTATGGAAACCCATCCCACAGAGTCCCTGGGCAGCGCTCTGTCCAATGTGAGAAGAGTTTGGCATAGAACAAGGGTTCCAACACATCCTCAGGAGCCTAGCTAACCAGGTCTGACACAGGGGCTTCCTGAAGGGAACTTCAGAGCTTTTACGAACTGAGAGCAAACACTGAACTGTGTGGCATACCTACACCTACTGTAGGAAGTTTACAATTCCCTAGAGCTTGGCATTCAAGAGCTGCCAACCACTCTGAGGCCCAGGCAGAGTAGACAAAGGCTAGCCTGAGCCACTGTAGGACAGGTATCACACAGGAGGATGTATGGCCAGTTCTGGTGATTCAGAGGGGGCTGAACACCTGACAACAATACCCGCCTCCCAGACCTCATGAGTTGGAGTGGGCTGAGCACATGACTTCAGCAACCGTCTTCAGCCCTCACCTTATTTTCCGCAGCAACGTGTGGAAGGGCCGGAACAGCTCTGACATGTCCTCCACCTTTCGGTCCAAGTTCAGGGGTCCATCTGCATAGACCACAAGGCCACTGTATTCAAGACACACAAGCCGGTGTGGTTAGGCTCTATAGGCCTCTGAGTGAGCCCTGTGATTTCAGCTTCAGCATCTACAAGAAGACTGACAGCCAGCTGGGACCGGGGCACCCGCACTTAGCAAAGTTATAGCTTCACCCCTCACCTCCTATGAGTAAAGTTTCAACAAGTCAAGGAAAAGATGATTACAGTTAATGTCCAGACTTTACCATCAAGTTTATTAGCTTGGTTCACAGCAGGGATCTAACAACCATGGTGTGTATCTGCTCACCTCAGTGCTGCAGAGAGAGATCAAGGTTCATTACTTACGTCTACCTCACGGAAACTGAAAGACTAGATTTGTAGAGGCTCATAAGAATGAAGCCTAAAATTGTCATATCAAAACCCAAGCACGAGCTAGAGACCCATGTGGGTCTCTTATCACCCTTCAGGGCAGGAAACAGCTTCCTGTCTACCCACAGGCAGGACTGACCCTTCCCTGGATGCCCTTCCCACAGGTTGGCGTTTTCCTCATTGTCTGGGCCCAGCACTTGGCATCCAGCACCCAGCTCAATACCTGATGAAGGCCAGCTCCACTCTGGACAGCCCTGGTTCTATCAACTCATTCTCTTGATAGCCTCCATCACCCTCTGGAAGCTCAGAGGCTTACTGTCCAGTAAGAGAACTGAGCACCTAAGTCAGCCAAGTCCCAGCTCATCTCTTTCTCAGGAGCCCACAGAATATTCACTCACCTATGCCTCTGCTCCCTCATCTGAGCACAGATTAGGGCTAATGGGCTTTCTGCTTGGAGAGCCCTACTTATTTCCACCACTGTGATATAATCTCCTTGCCAACAGAGTCCCAGTTATCCCCATTCCACAGAGTCCCTGTCCATTTGTAACAGTCTTCTTTAACATACCCAGTTTGGTAAGAAAATGTAACAAGCAGAATCAAAGGCACTCTTTTCCCCTTGAAAGGTTGGGTTCTGTGTGCAAAACAAGAATCAAAAGTCACAGCAGAAATGTACTGTGCCACATCTGGGCTCTGTGGGCCTGCTGAGTGGTGAGTTCACATTGAACAGAAGCAGGCTTGTGGTGGGAACTGTACCCTGTACCCTGAAAACATGAGGTCAAACAGAAAGAGGAAAGAAAGGGAGGCTGTGTGTGTGTGAGTGTGTGTGTGTGTGTGTGTGTGAGAGAGAGAGAGAGAGAGAGAGAGAGAGAGAGAGAGAGAGAGAGAGAGAGGGAGAGGGAGAGGGAGAGGGAGAGGGAGAGGGAGAGGGAGAGGGGGAGAGAGAGAGAGAGAGAGAGAGAGAGAGAGAGAGAGAGAGAGAGAGAGAGAGAGAGAACCCACTGGCTTACAAGACTGGAGATCAGGGTGCAGGATAAATTCCAACTGCATGGGGCAGATGACAAGCAGGCTGGAGACATGGGGAAGGGTGGTCACTATAGTCACAGGCAGAATCCCTTCTCACTTAGGGGATTTTGGCCTGTTTTCTCCTTGGATTTCAACTGATTATGTGAGGTCCACTGCACTAAAGAGGGCAATCTATTTCATTTAAATAAAATGAAAATAAATTTAAAATAAAGAGGGCATTTCTAATTCATTTAAATGGTAACTTATCTTTAAAATGCATTCACAACGTCCAGACTGGTGTGAATGCTAAATATCTGGGTATAGTGACCATGTTGACACACAGAACCGATGATGTCACAGAATCGCTAACAATTCCAGATGTGGCAGCCATGTTCCAGCAGCATTCACTTCCTCCTTAAATTCTCCTGGCATCCTGGCCCAGGATCATCTGGGCACAGATGGAAGGGTTTCTGATCTCTTAATTCCATTTCACTGGCCGTCAGACCTTCCTAAGTGGGCAGGGCCACCATTTTTATTTGCAGTAAGTTTTGAAACAGACTGTGTGAACCGTTTTTTTCTTTGTGTTTCTTTTTTGAAGTTGTTTTGTTTTTTGCTCTATAGGAGGCTCCATAAGAATTTATAGGACGGCTTTTCTATTTCTTCCATACAAAGGGAAAGGGAGATTGCAGGGATTGCACAGAATCCAAAGGTGACTTTGGAGAGCAGATAGCCTCCCAGTCCATGAACATAGGCTATAGGCTGCCTTTCTATCATGGTAGATTTTTTTTTCTCTACGTTTTTTTTCTCCCCACAAATGGTCTGGAGTCCTCAGTAGCTATGTCTTTGACCTCCTTGGCTAAATTTATTCCTAGGCATTTTATTCTTTTGGACGTTGTGTTTTAATTCTTAATACTAAGGCTGAAGGTATGGCTTAGTAATACAGCACTTTCCTGGTATGCTCTGAGCCCAGGGGTGATCCCCAGCCCTGGAAAAACAAACAAACAACAAACACGAATACCCAAAAACTTCATGTTTCAAATAACATTTAATTACGTTCAATGGAATATTAGCCCTAAAAAAAGAAATCCTAACACATTTTAATGTGCTGAGAGAAAATAAGCTAATTCTGTGTGGTTCTACTCATAGAAAATCCCTCATATTGTCAGATCCACATGGGAAGGAGAGCAGTGAGTGCCAGGAGGGTCGGGATGGTGGCATTCATCCAGACAGGGATTTTTAGGATGGAGGTGGGCAGTGTCTGACAACACTGAAGTGCTCACTCAGAAAGGGTTAAAATGGGAAAGAGATGCCTCAGCAGGTAAAGTCGCTTGCTGCCAAGCCTCAGATCTGAGCTTAATGCCCAGAATACACATCATGGAAGGAGAGCTGAATCCTGCAGGCTGCCCACTGACCTACACACACACACACACACACACATGCTCACACACACTCAGATACATGCTTACACACACACACATGCACACACACACACACGCTCACATACCCACACATGCTCACACACA
Source organism: Tokudaia tokunoshimensis (assembly GCA_036184795.1). Lineage (NCBI taxonomy): Eukaryota > Metazoa > Chordata > Mammalia > Rodentia > Muridae > Tokudaia > Tokudaia tokunoshimensis. The sequence goes on along the minus strand of BTHU01000014.1, from coordinate 72,093,446 downwards.
CACACTCAGACACATGCTTACACACACACTCACACAGACACATGCACACACACACTCACATACAGACACATGCTCACACACACACAGACACATGCACACACACACACTCACACATACTCAGACACATGCTCACACACACACACACTCAGACACATGCTCACACACACACATACTCACACACACATGCTCACACACACACTTACACATGCTGACACACTCACATACTCAGACACATGCTCACACACACACTCACACACAGACACATGATCACACACACACACTCACACATGCACACACACACTCACACACATGCTCACACACACATACATATACACTACTAATAAAAAAATTTTTTAAAGGGCTAAATGTTAAGTTTTATGTATTTTGTAGTTTATCACCATGGTAAAAACACATTTCATTGCCTTGTGTTTACACAAGTGTTAATTTTTACAGAGGGCTGGGGCTGTAACTCAGTTGGTATGCATGGTATGCAGGTAACTAACCTGCATTGCATGAGGCCCTGGTTCTAACCCCAGCAGTGCATGCCTGTGATCCCATCATGTGGGGGGTAGAGAGAGGAAGACCAGAAGAAGTTCGAGGTCATTCTTAGATACATAGCAAATTCCAGGTCAGCCTGAGACACATGAGACCCTGTCTTAAAGAAAAAAAAAGTGGGCTGTAGAGATGGTTCAGTGGTTAAGAGCTGCTCTTCCACAGAACCCGGGTTCACTTCCCAGAACCCACATGGCAGCTCACACCTGCTGTAACTCCAGCTCCAGGGGATCCGACACCCTCACACAGACACACGCAGGCAGGCAGCAGTGCACATAAGTAAATTATTCTTTAAAATCAATCTTGTACTGACAGCATTTGGCTATGATTCTGTATTTATCACAGAGAGGATGTTTCCTTAACACTAGTGTTTCTCATATTTTAGTGACAGAAATATCACAGTCAGTGCCTTAGTTTTAGATATTCATCCCCTCAAATGTTTTTATTACAAGTGCTACTTTATGGGTAATCTGTATAAATATGCATCTGAGTCTTGTCAGATCAAAGTGGCAAAATTCTACCAAAGCCCATCATGCCCCACCCTCCAGTAACTGCCTTCTTGTGGGGATACACACCCACAACACAAACCCTATTTATACAACTGCAGGACTGAAAATCCAAAAAGTAGGCTTGAAAGAGAGAGAGAGAGAGAAAGAGAGAGAGAGAGAGAGAGAGAGAGAGAGAGAGAAATATAAATATAAATGCATTACTTGGGCATATGTGTGAATGTAGGTGGCACTCATACCCACAAAGGGTAAGGAGTGTGAGGTGTCTGTGATACAAGTATTCTGAAGTTAGTGCCAACCAGTACCCAAGTCTAGCTGTGGTAAAACTGTGATCTGAAAATTCATGGATGGGTCAGATAGTGGGAAGCTGTACTTATAGAGTGTTAAAAATCGGGCTGCAGAGATGGCTCAGCAGGTAAGAGCACTGACTGCTCTTTCAGAGGTCCTGAGTTCAATTCCCAGCAACCACATGGTGGCTCACAACCATCCATAATGAGATCTGACGCCCTCTTCTGGTGTGTCTGAAGACAGCTACAGTGTACTCACATATAATAAATTTTTGTGCTGGAGTGAGTGGGGCTGAGGTCCTGAACATGATGGCTCACAACCATCTCTACAGCTACAGTGTATCATATAAATAAAATAAATCTTTAAAAAAAAGAACGCTAAAAACCAAATAGAGTGAGTATATCATTTTGTGAACCTGGAGGTAAAGAACATAGAAGGCAGAACTGGGGAGAAGATGGATGGGTAAGGGGTCACTGTGGGCGGGTCAGGAGGTGAGGTCATGGCAGGGTATGAACAGGTACGGTGTCCTTCTTATTTGAAAATTTCCAGGACCGCTGGTACCCTAGGCTAAGAGGTACCACTGTTCTGACAAAGAGTAGGTGTGGCCGAGGGCCAGGCTGGGACAGAAGCTGTGGTGTGGACAGGCCTTCTGGGGAGATACAGATGATGCAGATTTGTCCCAGGTGAGGCCAGTGGGATCCTGGGCTGGCAGGCAATAGTGACCCTGTGACACAGGCCTTGTTGGTCAACCAAATGGGCGGGCTGGAAAGTCACCACTGAATCTATAGGTTTTGGTTTCTTTATTCTTTTAAGGAACTGTTTTTTGAAGATAAATACCTTAAAATTACATCGGAACCTAAAGAAGAGCTGCTTTCCAGACCCTGCCTCTCCTGCTCAGGCATGACCTGACCCCTGGGATGTGCAGGGCCAGGCACACAGCGGTCACGCAATATCAATGCATGCTCACCATGTGAACACAGGAGGACCCTCCTGGGCCTCCTCCTGGGAAGTTGCAAAGAGTTAAATGCGAGAGCACGGGTTGTAGGTTGTGTGGACCTGGGGGGAGCATCAAGGGCGGTGGTGTGAGAGAAGCGCCCACAGTGAGGTTCACCTGGGTGGCTTTTCTCAGACACTGCCCCTCTTGGCCCCTCAGAGCCACACCTGGCCTTCTCCTGAGGACCTTATCAGTTGACTATGCAATGCTCCCTGTCACGAGCAAAGACCCCCAAAGCCCCCGCTCTGAGCGCCATGTTCCCATGTCTGCTCCTTTCCCAGAGATCCTAGGTGTGCTCCGCCGTGTGGAGATCCCTTCAATCCCCCCAGCTCTTTTCTTAGGTCTTCCTGTCACCTTGAGGAGAAGGAGCTGCATGTCTACCTCTAAGAGGAGCCACCCAGAATAAAGCCCACACCCACAGTGGCCTTACTCTGCTCCAGGACTAGTGTTCTGGGTGGAGTACTGATCCAGGTGCCGGCAGTACGGCACCCATGACACTGGCCAGTGAGGAGTAGCCACTGTTCACCAGCCACATTTGTTCAGGCACAGATGGATGTGAAACCACTGGTAAAAAAAAATGGGATAAACATGGAAAACAGAGTTCAGAATAAAAGTGAGCATGGTGGGGTATCCCTGTGATCCCATCCTCATGGGGTAGAGGCTGGAGAATCAGAAGTTCAGGGTTATCATTGGCTACATGATGACTTCACGACCAGCTAGGGCTATGTGGAACTGTCTTAACCCACCAACCAACAAGAAAACAGATTCCAGAGTTAAATCTGGAAACAGCACAGGCAGGGGCCGTCTGACACCTCTGTTTATTTTAAAACTAGTGTGCTGCCTAAGATAAACTTGAGGGTCCTCCCAAGGACTACTGAATAAGTTGTCCCCCGGTCCCACCTGCACCCAGCCAGGAGAACAGCGGTCAAAGCAGGGAAGATATGCATAGCCCAAAATGGCAGCTGGTTCTGCAGGGCTTCCCAGGGAAGCCAGCCCTTGGACATCATAGGTGTAATCTCCTGGGTTGTGGGTAAGTGCTGGGTACTGTACTTCAAAGCACTTACAGTGGTCTGTTATAAGAGAGATGAGGTATTCTGTGTTACAGCATCCATTCTCAGAGACGCATTGTCCACTGAGATAAGGGTCAGTGCCTGTTCTTAAACATTCTCAGACCCTTGCTGGTCAGCACTAACAAGATGTACATTCTAAAGAATTTTCTGTTTTGTTTTTCAAAGATTAGAGGTAAGGACCAAACCATTTCCTCTTAATGAACCAGAGACCCCTGTGAGCTAGCACGGGCCCACGGGTCCACCTGGAAACAGTCACTCCCGCCCACTTTACATGGGCTACCGGGGACTTCCAGTCCCCCAGCTCAACATGCTCAGAAGACATGATATCCCCAGATCTTGCTGACTAAGGTATTTTAAAGTGGCCTCCCTGGGCTGTGACGTGACCCTTTGGATATGCTGAAGAGAAGGAAGAGACTCTATATGGAAAGGGGGACTACATAAGGAAGGGACTGAGCTATGAGAGACTTCTGGAAACACTAGACAGTGCTCATACATAACCCGGAAGTCCCTGAAGACATCTAAGACGCTTGAGCCAGCAGCCTGGCAGGGAGTGTCTGGACTGGCACCAGCCCCTGCTCTGCTTCTCCCAATGCCTGCCCCAGCGCTTGCCTATGCAACAGAGGAAAGTGCCCCCATTTCTGCAGGCCCAGACGTTGGCTGTCCTGAAGCACCACCGTTCCTCCCTATGTTCCCACCTCCCTTGGGAGGCTGCTTTGTGTCTATGCTCTAGATTCCCTGAAGTCCCCCTGTGAAACCTCTGCATGGCCTGGACTTAAACCCAGCCTGGCCTCTGTTCCCTCTCCTCCTACAGGACTCTCTGTCCCTTTTATCCTAGCTATGCTCCTGCATGTGGGGCCATCTCCCAGACTTCATATCCAGCCAGCCATCACCAAGTAACCCCCACCCCCATGAACACCCACCCAACAGAAAGATGGAGTGCGGAGGTAGAGCAAGCTCTAACTGGTGGGTTCTGCTCTTAGTCCCAGATACTCAGAATTCCTAGCAAGTGATTGAACACATTGTCTTTGGGGTACACAAGACCCCAAGATCCTTGACATCTTGAACCCCACAAGACTCTCAAGTCTGACCGGTGAGTTCCTAATTCTCCCCATGTATGTTCAACCTTGCTAGTGAGAAAGGATCCCTTGGTGGGACCAGACACAAGTCAGACCACAGCTCACCTAAACTAATGGCTCCATCTTCCTACAGACCAGAAACCACTCACTCAAATCATATTCTCCTTTGGGAACTAGGGCCCCTTGTCTTCCCACAGAACCAGCCTGCCTCCCACAGCCCTGCACTGTATACCCAAGAGACGCTGTACTGGGTGTGTCCACCTCACCTGCCAGGACTCACTGACTCAGTCTGCAATATGAGCGCCACCCTCCCCAACCAGGGAAGCAGGAAGTTCTCTGGACACTTGGCTCCTCTCTGCTGAGGAAGCCAGACTGCCAACTGCTGGGGGTTGACCACAGCAGAGTCTGCAGTATGTGAGGACCAGTACCAGTACCCAGGAAGCAGAGGACACTCACCACACAATGGCCAGCCGGGGAATGGTGAACATGAGGGCAGGTTCGTAGTCATCGATCATGTCCTGGGTCAGATACCCAAAATCCAAGGCTCTGGCAGAGGGAATGGGGAGCGAGAGGGTATCCATGGGTAGACTCCAAGTACAGGGGGGACAGAGTACACAATCTGCTCTAGGATTCACACTCGGGACAGGTAAGGAGGGTGACCTGTGCTACTCAGACACACACAGAAGACAAGGCATGCTTTGCTCGGAAAGCCCCAGACAAGGGGCCAGAGCTCAGCCCGTGTTCCTCTTGTTTCACCTCTGTCCCAATAAGGAATGGAAGAGCAGGAGGTGTGGGAATCTGTGCTGTCATTCTGTCAGGTGTCTGTCTATCATTACCAGTACTTTGCCTAACCTAGATGCCAAGACAACTCAAGGGCCACGCACAAACCCGAGGCAAGAATCTTCCTCAATCTAGCACCTCCTATGAAATCTAGGTTAGTTCCCTTCCCCCACCATAAGCAGGCGGCTTTCCCAATACAACAAACACCCCACAAGCAGGTGCTGAGCCATCAGGACTTCAAAGCAAAATGTACTTTCAGCCACCTCGTTTTCTGGCAATTTGAAACACTTCTGAAGGCATAAATGGTGAACGATCTGTCTTTTAAAAATAACAACTTATGGTATGACTTAATCAGTTTCAAAATGAGCACCACAGTTGACTCTCTGTGGTGAATCTTAGCCCCAGACTATTTGGAGAATCTGACTTTGAACTGCCAAACAAGGCCTCACGGCCACAGTCATAACCCACCCGTGGTGAATAGGCCTGAGCCCTCACAGGCCCACAGAGGCTCTGAGGTGAGCAGCAGACAAGTAGGGAAGTGTGGGATGAGGAAGTAGAGAAGTGGGGGAGGCAGGGGTCGAGGGAAGTAGGGGACAGGGAGGGGGAAGGGATAGACAGCAGCTGCCTATTGAGGCACACACATCTTCTGTCCTGTCTGTCACATGACTCCACTGACCTGTGGGCACCTCCCGTGAGCCCAGAGCAGAGGGAACTTGGGGTACGAGTGAGTATGGGCTCTGCCTTCTGTGCACTGGTAGACATGAGGAGAAGCAACAGGCTGCTGTCTTCCCACCTGGGCATCCCTGACAAGATGCCACCCTGAGCAGCCTGCCCTTACCTCTCCACCGTCTCACAGAAGAGCACGATGACTTCCTGCTGCACATAGTACTCCCTGGGGGACTTCACTGGCACCATGGCTGAGACATAGCTGCAAGGCAGAGGTGGTCAGACGTCTGTTCCCCAGCTTCCCAGGCCTCCCCAAACAAGAACACGAAATTAAAACCACAGCCCTCAATATCACCACCGCCAGAGGCATTGGTTTCATAAACACACAGCTCCCAGCATCACAGGGACCATTTAAACCAGAGCCCCAGTCCCGCCCCAGCTCAGCCCTGACTGCCACGAAACCACCACACCCACTTAAATGACTGTTCCCACCTTAGCCCCAGCTGTGAGCAAGCGATGCATTAGTCTATGTAGATCCACGATGGGGAGCAGGCTCCTGGGAGACCCCCTTTCCCCATGGAGTACAAACTCGGGTCCTGTGTACCTCAGCTGCCCAGGAGTGACCCCAGATGTACACAGGACTGCAAGGGTGCTGGCTGAGCAGCTGGGGGTGTTGTTTACGTGATGTTTGTCAGTTTGTTTACCTGATCCCAGGTAAGAACATTTCTTTCTTTTCTTGTTTGTTTTGTTTTTTCAAGACAGGGTTTCTCTGTATAGCCCTGGCTGTCCTGGAACTCACTCTGTAGTCCAGGCTGGCCTTGAACTCAGAAATCCGTCTGCCTCTGCCTCCCAAGTGCTGGGATTAAAGACATGTGCCATCACTGCCTGGCCTAAGAACATTTTCATGCCTTCTAAACTACAAACTCTATTTTTTTTTTCTTGCTATGAGACACAAGAAAACCATCCTCATCGTCTGCACTCGGACTTCTAGAGAATACTTCCTTCTAGGGGCCAGTCATGGTATCCTACAATCAGTAGGCATGGATTTCCTGTCTGCAAGCATCACAAAGTTGGTGCATAGAGCACAGTGGGACTCTCCGTTAAGTCTGTCTGGAGGGGCTGTGACTGCCAGAGCCCTGCTAGACTCTATACTCTCTGTTTTCCCTCTTCCTTTGAAGGTTCCCCAATACCCACCCTCAAAGATCCCCAGGAACTATCCATCCAACTCCTTCCTCATTATTTCTACACGGAAACATCAAGATGTGGTCCCAAAGAGCTGGTACCCCAAAATTATGAGCAAAAGTCATTATTCCAAATGTCTAAAGCATATGCATAGGGCCATCAAGGTCACCTCAGTTCAAACTCAGCAAACAGAACATCAAAGCGCCTCAGCGCCTCCCGCATCTTCTCCGTGTAAGTGTTGAGGTCTCGGAGCGCCTGGTCACGCAGAGTGCCCCGCACATCCTCCAGGCTGCGTGTCAGCTCCTTGGCCAGCGGCCGCATAGACATGCTCTCCAGCTCACGATTCATGATAATGGAGCCAGCTGCCAGGCACTGTGGGCAGGAGAAGATGCTTTAGAGTGGCCTCAGTGCTCAGTGTGGGATTCAATGTAGGGAGACCCAGTGATTGCCTCCTGGTCCAGGGTGGCTGCTGGGAGGGAGCCAAGAGTATTTAAAGGCCACACTCAGGGCTGTGTCCTGGAACAGGACAGCAGCAAGGGTCCAGCCACCCTGCAGGCCATGACCTTTCTGGGAAGTCACAGTGCCTCTTGCACACACACACACACACACACACACACACACACATCTAAAGTTAATAGGAACATGCTCTCCCTGATAACCATAATCATCTATTTAAGCATCTGCTCCTGGTTGGTGAAGAGGCCTCCATGCACCCTCAAATCCTCCACATCTGGGAAAGACCCCAGCCTGTGCTCAGAAACATAGGAGTTTGCCTGCTACTTTCAAGGTGGGGACCAAGGAGTATGGACAGCTCCCAGTTGGTATCTTCCAGTAAATGCTCAGTCCAGTAGCTAGCCTTTACCAGTTTAGGGCAGAACCAGTCTGCTAGCCAGTCCGTCAGCATCAATCAGGACAAGAAGCAATATCCTGTTAGCTGAGGGAAGGGGGCCATTGACTTCCCAGGTGTATCCTGCAAAGGGGAGCATTGAACTCCGTACGCACACACCAGCTAACTAACTGAGCTGGGCCTGTCTCCTTTCACAGATCTGCACAGGAGCCTCTGCCCTGGGCTATATAGAGTGAACGAACACTAAAGCTTGATGAGGACAGCCTGCTATGGCTACCCCACCAATCAGAACCTCAGGGAAGAGCCAGCCAGGTGGTTCAGTGGAGAGGCATGGGTGGGATGCGGAAAGATGAGGTAAAATGGAACATGAGGCAGGTAAGATCCACAGTGGCACAGGGAGGGATGATGTCAGGAAGGACAGCACAGAAGGATGACGGGTGGCTGGCTGTGGTCAGAGCCCTGGACCCCCAGTGCTTTGAGAACACAGTCAAGGGAGACACACTGGAACTTCACTTTGTTGATGGGTGCAGGAAGTTCTCAGACAGGGAGGACAGTGGTCCTACTACCTTATGGGGAAGCCATCGTCCTGTGTCACTGGAAAGTAAGCAAAAGTGAATGTGGTGGGGTAAGGCCCCCCCCTGAAGAGCGCCCCCTGCTGACGTCACAGCAGCGGGTAGGTGAGAACTATGCTCACACTGGTATCTGAGGAGCAGGATAGTGGTGGTGGGGAGCATAGGGTTATGGCTCCCCATGATGTTCCTAGGGCTGGTGGCCAAGGAAACTCAGCTCATACCTTCCTAAAAACAAACGGCGGACAGAACCCCTAGAAGAGACACCAGGCTTTGCATGGACATGGCTGGAAAAGGGTGTTCAATGTCAGGACCCGGAACTCTAGCAGCTGCCCCCTACCTCAGCCCCAAACCACAGCTGGCCAGCCAAGTTGTCATGCCGGATCTCCTCTGGAAACTTGACGCAGAAATCCCGAGGGGCACGGTCCTGAGGGATACACTCCTCCATGATCTGATTAATGATGTTTAACACATTGTCCTGAAACAGAAAGAAAGACTGCTCACCCAGACTACAGAAGTGATCTGGCACCACATCCTGCCTCAACCCCTCCTGGGACGATACCCCCTAGTGGTCTGCTGCTGGCACACAGCCCTGTGACTGAGTTCATTTGATGACATCACTCTTTGTAACAACTGAACCATCTTCCTAGAAAAAAGACTTCAACTTTCCTCCTTGCCTGCCCCCCTAAATACCTGGAGCCATGGCTATCCTGGGTGCCTCTGAACAGCCATATAAGTTCTTTTGGACACCAGGTCAGTGGACTCCTGTACAATCTTGACTCTGGGGACTGGGGAGACAGCTCAGCAGAAACGATGCTTACTGTGCAAACACGAGGACCTAAGTTTGGATCCCCAGCACCTACTCTTAAAAGTAGGGTACAATAGCTCATCTGTAACCCTAGCACAAGGGGCAGGGTGGAGATAGGACAACCCTGGGGACTTGCTGGCTCCGGTTTCAGCAGAGACGCTATCTCACACACCCGCCATATGCACTCTCAGGCACATGCACACGTACACGACTCTCGCTGTTCATTTCTACATCACTATTATTCCCATAACAAGCCCAGGCTATCCTTCATGTGTCCATTTACTTCCAGGCAGTGACCCTGCTGAGGACTACTATGTGAAGTCAGCCCTTTCACTATGTGAAAATCTCCCCAGATTGGCAATGTCCGTTTTTTCAACAGAGCTAGCATCAAGTATGAGAAAAAGGGTCCCCAAGCACCAATGACGACCAGCTAGGGACCCTTGGCCTGTCTGAACCTCAGTTTTATCACAGGGCACAAACATACACCTTAGGACCACATAAGGAAAGTCTGTTGGGTCAGTACTTTCAGACCCTGCTCCTTCACCAAGCAGTGACCCTCCTACCTGCTCTGGGACCAACAGACAGAACAGGAAAGTCGCTGCCTGTTGATACAAGGGTAGCTCCACCTCTACCCCAAAGGTCGGGCAAACTATGGCAGGACACCCAACTTTTCTGATTCTTAGCAGCAAAATGGAGAACACAGTTCCATAGCAGCCTGGAGGCTACAAAACTAAAGTCTGTAAAACCTGGGAACCTGCCATGCACAGCTACTTGTTTATTTTATTTGACACAATGTCTCATTTTGTTGCTTGGGGAGGGGCAGGAACTTGCAGGAATCCTATCTCTGCCTCTCAAGAGTAAAGCCACAACCATTGCGTCAAGTGTGTGTGTGTGTGTGTGTGTGTGTATGAGTGAATGAGTTGTATGTGTGTCCGCCTGTCCACACACACAGAGAGGCCAGAGGAGAATGCTGGGAATCCTACTCTATCAATCTCCGAGTTATTCTCTTGCAACAGGGTCTCTCCCTGAACCTCTGGCTGGGCTGACCATCTAGCATGTCCTGGAGAGCCTCTATTCCCCGCCTTGCCTACTACACTGGTATTACAGACATGCATATATACAGCTCAGCCAGCTTTTTATGTGATAGTTGAGAATTTGAACACAGACCTTCACATTTGTATAGCAAACACTCCTACCCACCGAGCCATCTCCCCAGCCCTTGACTGGGAATTCTGAACCCAGCCAAGATGGAGTAGCCAGAACTAAATTTGCTCCACACCAAACAGCAAAGGAAACAATGGCTCTCAGGCATGGACGTCAGATGTCAGATGAGAATGGTCAGTGACCCTGAGATGGAAGGAAACCAGGCATGCCCTGTGCAGCACAGGATACAGCACCCAGCGAGACCAAGGCAGCTGGATTCCAAGGACAGCAGCAGAGAACATATAACGAAGGGCCTGAGGATGGAGATGGGAAGTACCCCTCGTGGATTCAGCACAAACCAGACAAAACAAGATTGTGAGCAGTGAGGACACTCGTGGGGACAGAAGAGTAAAAGGTCTTCCACATCTCAGAGCAACTAGGAATACCCCATATCTTACCACGGCTCTGATCAGCCTAAGACCTTAAAACACAAGAGGCACCCCTTGAGTGGCTAAGTTTGAAGGGCTGAATGTGAGACCTCCACTGGGTCCCAGATGGTAGAGCTATTTGTACCAATCAGGGAGTAGAGCTTCCCTGGGGAGCAGGTCATTAGGGATAGATGTGTTCCCTCTAGAGACACACACTGTAAGATAAAGAGTTCCATGAAAGAGAAAATCAACAAAGTTCAGTTGAGATGAAGAATAAAACTCACAAGGTTCTACCAGCATGGTCAGGACGGCACAGCTTACACCCAGAGAGAAGACATTACTATACGTCCTACAGATACTAAAAGCGACTCTGTGAGCAATTCACGCTGACAACTTAGACGGAATTTCTTGAACTATACAAACCACCAAAACTCTTCAAGAAGACTTAGAAAACCTGAAAAGCCTCGTACGTATTCAATAAAATGAAATCGAAGTTAAAAATATTCCCACAGAGAAGCCTCAAGACTCAAACAGAAAAAATAACGCCAATTTGACACAAACTCACAACCCCCTCCCTCCAAAAATGCAGAAGTGAGAATCTCTCTCTCCAACACACTGTATAGATGTACAAGATATCCCGATACCAAAACAAGACTGGATGAGTAATCTTCATGAATATAGATGCAGAACTTCTGTTGTTTTGAATTCCTATTTTGAGGCAGAAACTTATGTATACCAGACTGGCCTCAAACTTATGGTGCAGCCATGGTTGCTCTTAAACCCCTAATTCTCCTCTGTCTCTCAAGTGCTGGGCCACAAGTAGTGACAGCACAGCTAACTATATTACATATAAAAATTCTTAACAGAATTTGAGTGGATTAAAATAATTCATAAAAAGTGTATTGTGGCATGAGAGGAGAGAGAGAAGCTCTAAATTCTGCACGTCTTAATAGCACATCTGACTGCTTCTGCTTTGCTTTTCTATATGTGGCTGATCACAGGTATTGAACCCATGGCCTTACACAATAAACAGGAGTTCTTATCATGGAGCGAGATCTACAGTTTTAAAAGTCTACTTTGGTTAAGAGTAGGATCCAATGCTGTCTTATCTTTCTGGTGAATGTGAGATGCTGGGTTGGTTTCTCCACCCTTTTTCTACTGGGGAACCTTGTTAGCTTTCTTATAGGCAGCTTTCAATACCACTGTCTCTTTGCTAGAATATATGTAATGAGGCAATGTAGGAGTCACCTTCTCTGAAGATACAGAAGTAGCAGGACCAGATGAGTCCAAGATTCCTTCCAAAGCTACATAATTGTAACCCTAAATACAGAAATGGTGAGAAGCCCAGGTGGGTATACTGGTGCAGTATTCAAACTTTCAGCAGTTTGACATAGCTTATCGTAACTTATGTGACGCTCTGATTATTGTCAGAAAGTGAATAAATCGATAAGAGATATCATTAAAGAAGAAAACCTCCAGGCATGGTGGTGTGCAACTATACTTAGAAGTCTGAAACAAGAAGATTATGATTTCAAGCCCAACTTGACTAAGCAAGACCCTATCCAAAAAAAATCCAAAACCAAACAAACAAAAAACAAAAAGCCACAGAGGCGGGGGCTGGAGGAGGGACAGAAGGAAGAAGAGAAAAGGACAGTATTTTAGGTCAGTCACTCATATGATTGAATGTTGATATGTACTAGGTGCTGGGGGTGACCTAGTGGGTGTTATGGACAGAGCCCTGTCCTCACAGCACCTTCATGCAGCTATGAGGGCAACAGAGAGAATGATAACAGAAACAGTGTTTTACATAAAAGTATTCCATATCACTTGACATAAGAAGAAACTTGATTATCCCAATAGTCACAAAGAAAGTATTGACAAAACTCCAGCAACCATTCCTGATAAGAGCCCTCAGCGAGATATAAATAGAAGGCAACTTCCTTGGCATGATAAAGGGAGTCTGCAGAAATCCTACAGCTAACATGCTTGAAGACAAACGACTGACAGCTGACTCTCCCAAGGTAAGAACAAGTCTATTCAAAGTGTATGCCAAGCACTGGACTGGAAAGCCAGTCAGGTTCTCGGGAAACAGGGCATGGCACACAACACAAAATCATGACAGTCAGGGAAGCGAGAAAGAGTACAGGGCTGGTGCCGGAAAGATGGGTCTGAGGTTAAGAGTGCATACTGCCCTTACAGAGAACCTGAGTTCAGTTCTCGGAACCCTCATGAGGCAGCTCACAGTTGTCTGTAACCCTAGGTCCAGGGCGGTCTGACGTCCCCTCTTCTGGCCTCCACAGGCATCCGTATTCATGCCACTACACATGCATAGACACAATCTAATTAAAAATAAATCTTTTTAAAAAGAAGCACAAAACTTTATTTGCAGAAAACATTTATAGAAAAAAATCTAGTAGTCTCTAAAAGAATGATGTCAAAACTAGTAAGTGACTGAGAAAGTGACCCATGAAATACGTTTGGGAACCAGGCACAGTTGAGCTACTTGCTAAGGCAGAAATATCACTTGATCCCAATGTATGCTCTTCTTTCACTTTTTTCTTTTCTCTCTCTCTCTCTCTCTCTCTCTCTCTCTCTCTCTCTCTCTCTCTCTCTCTCTCTCTTTCTTAAGATTTATTTATTTTATGTTTGTGAGTACACTGTAGCTGTCTTCAGACACACCAGAAGAGGGCATCAGATCCCATTACAGATGGTTTTGAGCCACCATGTGGTTGTTAGGAATTGAACTCAGGACCTCTGGAAAAACAGTCAGCACTCTTAACCACAGCGCCATCCCTCCAGCCCTTCTTTCATTTTCTCGACATACAATTCCCAAACTCCTAACAATCTCTGAGGTAATGGATCTTACGTTAAAGAAGTTACAGGTAACCAGAGTCTGAGTAGCTTCAGGGCGGGACTGGTCATTACAGGACACAGACCTAGATTTTCAACTTTAACTGTCAAACTCTGAGGGGAGGAGAGGGTATCAAGCACACTTGCCCGAAATCTCCATAAACAGAGGATCCAGAGGGCTTCTTGGTTGGCACGCTGATCTGCCATTGAGAATGGAGCATCTTCCAGCTCCACAGAGACAGGAATGCCCTGCTCAGGCACAATGTCAAGATATCACCCTGTGTGCTCTTCATTCGTGTGTACGTGTGCACACATGTCGTATCCCAAATATGACATGTAAAGGAAGCACTCTCCTCAATTTGGACAGGAAGCATTGGAAGCACTGGGCTGAGGACACCCACCAGGCATGGGGGAAATCTTACATTTCTACTGTCAGAAGTGGTGAGGGGTCTTGTAAGAATGGAGGGCAGGGAGCAGGGAGAACAGTGCAGTGTGATCTGCTTTCCCTCGGTAAGGCCTCAGGTCACAAGATGAGTTTATAGCTGTCCCTTATCTGTCTACAGAGCAGCATCAATTGCTCAGAGACTAATCTTGATAAAGCAACGCCAGGCAAAACACCACGAAGAGACATGAAATTCTTGGTTCATGAGCAAAACTTACATGGGGTGCCAAGGATGAGAACTGGAGCCCCGGCTGTACATGCTGGGCCTGAGCCATCCAACAACAACAGTCAGCCTGAGAAGCACTGGGCTATGTGTCTGGATTGGGGCAGGGGAGAAACTGAGTCAACACAGACAGCATGGCCATGGAGGGGCCAAAAAAAAAAAAATCAGTGAGCTGAATCCTGGGCCTAAGAGGCTGGAGAGTGTGGAAGAAGTGACAGCAAGTGAGGGCAGACAGGGGACAGGGTCCTGTGAGCCAAGTGACAAGGAAGAGCCCTGATGGATTTGCACAATCTCCTGTCCCCATGTTCCGCCCCCCCCAGACCTTCTCACAGTACAAGATTCACTGTGATGAGCCCTGACCTTGACCTAAGAAGGGACCACCAACCTGACACCCCTTTCCCCAACCTAAAATAATACTTTGTTGCTGGCACCAATGAACACCTAGCTCAGAGTGAGACATTAAGCTGGACATAGCCATGTCCCAAGTGACCACAGCTGTCCCACTTCCCATAGGAACAAGGGGGAAAGAAGCCTTCAGTCCCTCTGAGCATCTCTCCTGTGAAGCCTCTCACCTTTGCATGTGGCTCCCTAGTAACTGCCCTCACAGGAACTGCTTCTAACACAAGCTCCTGGAAGCAGGGAGGCTGGCCCTGGAGGAGCCTAGAGCATCTAATGGGACACCCACACAGGCACATGGTAGGTGAAGGTTGTATTGAACAGCTCAGAGCAAAAGAGCCCAAAGAAAGAAGGAGCAGATGATGACCCCCAGACAGACACTCACAGTGTCCTACACTGGAGCTCCAAGGGAACAGGCCACACACAAGAACAGGAGGAGGAAATGATGCCCTGGAGGGCAGTGTGATCAGCTTGGCCACTTTGTAGAGATCAGATGCAGCAAGGCCTTGAGGACCAGAGTGACAGTTATGGGCTGGCTCTCTGTCAGGTGAGCATGCACCAGCCCACCTCCCAGAATAGAGGACCCAGGAAGAACTTGTAGGCAAAATACACAAAGCAAGTTCCTGAACTTTGGAAAGACTGTGCTTGTCACTTGACAAAACTTTGTTCCTGCTGGAAACGCCTCGTGAACGTTTGGTGCACTGAAAGAAAACGCTGCTGGCAAGGTATTTTTAGCAGCAGCTTCCAGAGCTGTCTCTGAATTATGCAGCAAAAGCTCACAGCACAATGAGTCAGCAGCGGAGTGCAGTGACATCCCCCACTACTAACTCTGCACACATTACCCAGAGCGGCCACCGCAAGGACCTCCCTTCCCAAGCCAGCTGCTCGCTCTGGTCTCAGCTTCTGCTCTTCCCAAGTGTCCTGTGCAGTTAGCACTTGCAACCTAGCTCCCCATCCCACATGATCATGCCCTGCCCAAGACAAGACCACTCTCCTCTTGGGTCTAACCTCTTCATTATATCCAGGGTCCCAATTACATCTGTACAGGGTGGGATCAGGTGGCAAAGTCACATGCTTACCAGGACAGGTCACAGCATCCATCCTTGGTTACAGACACTTACCCAAGCAAGAACTTCCCCTAAGAACTCCCCAAGATGGACACATACCCCGATTCCCCACCATCCCACTCACCTGACAGGAGCGGAACTGGCTGACAAGCAGTGTGCACCTCTGTGGCTCCTTCCGCCCATCCAGACTGTCCAGCTCTGCGGCCACCTGGTTCAGCTCCTCATCAGCGTAGTAGAACTGGGCCAGCAGTTGTGGGTCTGACCTCTGCAGGAGAGAGAGGTGCCGGGAGCATGAGGAGGTGTAACTGCTGGAGGAGCCGCACAGCTGGTGGCCTTGTTCCTGCGGGGCAGGCTGCCCCTCTGATGACCCCCAAGGCTAAGCCTCTAACCTGGACTCTTCTACCCCAAGCAGTAGCCATCTCATCAAATTTCTCCATAAGAACCTTTAGGAATACAATCAGAGCAAAAGTCAGGCTGCTGGGGCCATGCCCACTTAGCTCATCCTACATAAAAGATTAGAATCCTACATAAAACATTAGAATCCCAGAAAAGAGGAAGAGAGAGAGACCCAGGGTCCAGGGATGACAGAAAACCTCTTAGGGAAAATAAAAATTATATAAATAAGGCCTAGTATCCCAGCACTAGAGAGGCTGAGGCAGGACGATTGTGTATTTGATATGAGCCTGAGTTATGTAATGAGACTTTGTCCAAGAAAAGGTGTTTAATCCACAAATCTAAACAGAAAGGACAAAGACAACCACTGAAGGAAGGAGCCTATTATTATTATTATTATTATTATTATTATTATTATTATTTCTTCACTCCACTGAAATGAAAATGACTGGCAGAGTTTGCTATCAGTCCTCCATTCCCTACCCTCTGGAGACCTTCCAGCCTCATTTCTTAACATGGGGAACACCAGTTTCCTCACCTCAGAGGCCTCCCTTCCACTAACTCATAGGCGGTCTGGTTCTGGTCTTGCAACAGTTAAACTCTGAGAAGGACCCAGGCTCCCTGTCTCTTCCATTCGCCTGATATCTGCCCACTGTCTCTCTGTTGCAGCCCACTGACTGCCTTATTTTTCTACACGTACATAGTAAGCCTACCAGTCTAGGCCTTCGCACAATGGTCCCCTAGGCTCCTAGGTATCAAGGACTCCTTCCCTAGAGTTGACAGTCCAGGGTTCAGAGAAATAAAGAAGATATGGTGAGGTCCCAGCATGTTTTGGTAAAGGGTGCTCAGGACTGCAGGAAGAAAGACATGGGAGAGGGCTGAGGAGAGATATATAGCTCAAGAGGTAGAGTATTAGCCTAGCATGCACAAGGCTCTGGCTCAGCCCCCAATACCAGAAGGAAAAAAACAAAGACCCAAGGGAGTGGAATACACACAAATGCACCAACCCAAATTTGCTGTGACGCTGCTCACAAGTGTGCATACACTCACACAGCACAAAAACGACACCTGGCCGGCTCTCATCCACCCACGCATGTGGCTGTGTTTATACCTCAATGTGTTAACTTCTGGGCATTATTTGTAATTTCCCTTCCCTTCCCTTCCCCTCCTTTTCTTTCTTTTCCTTTCCCTTCCTTTTCTTTTCTTTCTCTTTCCTTTCCTTTCCCTCACAGTCCTTTCTTTGCCCCTTCCATAAGGCTCCCAAAAGACTCAGGGAGGCTTTTCCTTAACTATAAGGTCTTGATCACAAACATGAACCTCCCAACCAGTCAAGGATACTGGGGAGGGAAGGAAAGAGGTGTGGCCAAGCAGTTCCTCATGGGGCTGGAGCTGGCAAAGTCACCAATCAGAATTTGCATAGCATGTCACAGACAGCTAGAGTGCCTAGTCAGGTTGGGTAGCAGACCTTCCCAAGACATCCTGCAGAGAGCTGAGTGGGAACTCCCAGACCTGCCTGATCTGGACTAGATGCAGATGCAGCCCCTTCCTCTTTACCTGGTTGGTGACATCCTATAGGCAGAGAGAGAAAGGCCCCTTGTGCCACATGCTGCACCCAGTGCTGGCCACCTACCCCTCCACACCTGGACTGACTTCTCAAGCTATTGCCACCCCCAGGAAGGCTATGGAACACCAGAGACTGGGATGAGATGAGATGCAGATGTACAGTTGGAATCTGGGAGATGGCTCAGTGGGTAGAGGTCTGCTAGGCCCACACAAGACATGGCACTTCACATCTGTAACTGCAGCACTCCTATGATAAGATGGGAGGCAGAGATAAGAGAGGCCCTAGAAGCTCATGAGTCAGGAAGCTCACAAGCCAGTGAGCCTGTGCACAGAGAATAACAACAGAGAGACCCTGTCTCAACAGGATCAAGGGCAAGGACCAAGATTGTCCTCTCACCTCCATGTGTCTCACAGCACACCCACCCATATTCACAGACACCAACCTGTAGCTGGTCTTTGGTACTTTGTGGGTCCTTCTTTTTCCTACCCTTTATCCCCTGCTCCCCCCTCCCCACCTCGCCCTGCCCCCAGAAGAGAAACAAGGATGGAGGGGAAGAGAGCAATTAGAAAAAACCCTGAATCTAATTTCTTTCCTTTTGTTTCTCCTTTGACCATAGCTACTAACAAACCACAACCAACCTCCCTAAACAACCAACAACCCCTCCCCCCTTGACTCTCAGAGCCCTCTGGAAAGTTCCCAGGATTCCAAATGTCACACAATCACAGAAGCTATCTGCAATTGGAAAACCATGCCTCTCCTAGAGCACGAGGCAAATTATGATCAACTGCTACGGACAGTCTGAAGCAGCCTCACATCCCACACCTGGGATTAAAATGGAAACACATTCTTACAGTATTTCTGTGTTGTTTTTTTTTAAAGAAGTCAAAATTCTATAATTGTCAAAACTGTCACTACAGCAACCCATGTGTGCATGCACACAACAACTGAGATGACTCAGCACTTGAAGCTGAGTTCAAGTCCCTGGGCCCACATCGTAGAAGGAAAGAACCAGATCCTACAGACTGACCTCCACATGCATGTACAAATAAAATAAAAATCATTTTTGAAAAAGGCAGGGTGAGAGATGAGAGGTACATTTATTCCCCTCTTCCCACCGCACAGTTTCTAGCTGACTCCCTGTTCTTACCTCTGCATGGCCATGACTCTCAAAGGTCAACTCACTCTCTGACACAGCCCCCAGGACCTCAGTCTAGCTTCTCCTCCTGGGTACCAGGGCCGGCTGACACTCCCTGAGGAAGGAGGGGCAGTCATAGACACAACTGATTCCCAGTAGACAGAAATACTCCCTCTCAAGCAGGGACAAACTTACTGCTCATCCAAGAGACGTGTACCCGTTTTACTCATCAACAGTATGGCCCATTTTTCTTGTCAGTCAGCTTAGGGTGGTCAACCAGGTCAACAGAACCCTAGTTCCCTTCTGACCTCAAACCCACAAGCTCCCCAGCAAGAAATGCTAGAAAGGGAAGGCTTGGCAGACAAGATGCAGAGCAGCTGACATTGGCCTAGGGTTGTCAGGAACGTCCCATCTGTCACAGTTTCCCAGGTTGAAACCAACCCATCACCAAGGAGTGGACCCAGCCTCAAGAAGGCAACATGTAGGCCTGTCCACCTCCTTCCTGTCTGTGCTCTGCAAAAACCAACAGCACCCATGTGTGCATAGGTGAGTGTGTGCATGGCCTGTGTATGTATGCACTGTGCATGTATATAGTCACATGCATTTCTATTAGTATGTACATGCATTTATGTTTGCACAAATGTGTGAGTTAACTGTTCAGTATGGGAAGGAACTAAAGTAGAAGGCCTATCTATACCTGCTAGTATTAGGAATCATATTCCCTGCTAGGGTCAAAGTTTACCCTCTGCCCTATATTCTCCATTGTGACCAAAGTGGGACCCAATCTCAATCTCTCTGTCTCTGTCTCTGTCTCTGTCTCTGTCTCTCTCTCTCTCTCTCTCTCTCTCTCACACACACACACACACACACACACACACACACACACACAATGCACACACAGGCATGCACATTCGCCTAGAGCAGAAGAAAGTAAGAGTGTTCAGAAAATGTTACAAAAACACGAAATGTCTGCTGTTTTAAATTTTAGCTGCTGATGGAGTGAGAGTGCCAGGCCCCTCAGGACTGCGATTTCAGACTAAAGAACCAAAGTTCTTCTGTGTCTCCCCATAAGCCAAAGTGTGTGAGCAGAACAGATTCTGAATTACTGTACCAGTCACGCCTATCCCAGGCCCCAGGTGCTGTGCAAGAGGAAGCCTCCAGGCAGGGGTCCCAGGAAATGAGTTAACAATACCAATGAGATTCAATTGCTCCTGATTAAAGGATCCAAGAGAAAATTTTGGTTACTAAGTCTATAATTGTAAGTATGCAGAGTAGGGCCCAGAGAGCCAATTCACTCAGTGCTACACCAGTCAGGTGGACACTGGCCCTATGCAGGTTGGCTCACAGGCCTGACACAGAAAGGCAGCATGCTGATTTTGTGGTTTGGGGGTTGTTGATTTGTTTTTTTTTTTTTAATTTTTATTTCATGTGCATTGGTGTTTTGCCTGAATGTATATCTGTGTGATGGTGTCAGGTCCCCTGGAACTGGAGTTACAGACAGTTGTAAGCTGCCATGTGGGTGCTGGAAATTGAACCCAGATCCTATGGAAGAGCAGTCAGTGCTCTTAACCACTGAGCCATCTCTCCAGCCCAGATTTTAAGTGTTTTGATGTCCCAGAAGAAACTGTGTACAACAAAGAGGTTACTGTAAGTAAAAAGAGATAGGTACTTTGTGAAAAAGTATGAAATAAAAACTGCAACGCACCAGGCAGTGGTGGTGCATGCCTTTAATCCCAGTATTTGGGAGGCAGAGGCAGGCAGATTTCTGAGTTCGAGGCCAGCCTGGTCTACAGAGTGAGTTCCAGGACAGCCAGAGCTACACAAAGAAATCCTGTCTCTAAAAAAACAAAAGAAGAAAAACTGCAACGCTGTAAAACCATACTCTAACTATAGGAATGCCTTTAAAACACTGTGTGGATACTGTCTCAACTACACCCACAGTCGAGAACAGGGGAAAAAAGGTTAGAACAGGTCTTGGGCTTTTTTTCCACTATTGATCTCTTTCCCAACAAACCTTCAGATCACCCTGGATATAAGTGCATAAAACAGGTATATAAATCAAACATTTACTCATAAATTAATCGTAAAGAATTTTATTTAAAAAAAAAAACCAACTCTTTGAGGACTGGGGAGACAGCTCATTGGATAAAGTTCTTCTGTGTAAAGGTGAGGACCTGAGTTCAGATCCCTGGAACCCACCTTAAAAGCCAGGCATGGTGGCAGATATTTGTAATCTCAGCGCTGCTCTGGAGACAGAGGTGAAGACAGGGAAACCTCGGTAGCTCACAGGCCGGCTATCCTGGGGTGTACAGTAGCGAACAACAAAGAGGAGACCCGGACTCGAACAAGGTGGGTGGCAAGGGGTGACACCTAAGGTTGTCCCCTGATCTCCCTGTGGGTGTGAACATGCCTGTAATCATGCATGCACACACACACACACACACGCACGCACGCACGCACGCACTCACAGATATACCGAGCAATTATAAAGTTAAAGTCACAAAACAGAATGGACCAATGCAACACTAACTACGAGAAGTCGATTGCATTATTTATTCACTCAGATGCCTGGCTCCTGACCTAGGCCCTCCTAGGGTACCTAGAGATAGTCAGCATCCCTCACATGTCTTCGGCCTGACCTAGATCCACAGCTGGCCTGTCCTCAGAGGTATGGGGCCCCTGGGAGCCCTATCTGTTCCTAGGTAACAGCACAACCTCTCAAAGCCTTTCATAGCACTCTCTGAAAGGCAAGTGATACTTTTGTTTTTGTTCACATTAGCAAACACCAACACTGTGGTAAAATACAAATAAACCACTTCAACGGTGTGGTTAAAGGAACAACGGCCTGAGGGAAGAGAATAATCTGCAGCATAGACTCTGAAGGGACCAGATGGGCTGGCTCCAAGCTCAAATCCCAAACCCTCCACAGTTCACCCTCCTCCACATCACACCCCCCCCCCCGGCTACATGATGCCCCTACAGCACTGTGATGGGCATCATGAATGCCCAGTAAGATGCATGTACAATCCCTAGTGCCCTCATTAGTGTACACAAGAATGACAGCAAGAAACAGCTGACCAGGATAAGGAGTCAGATACTATATACTCTTCCCTCAAGAAGGAGCCCCACCCCCACAAGGCAGCCCTGACCCCAACCAGGGATGACTAGGTTGGGCTGCTTGAGGGGTAAGATGCAAAGTAAAATCAGCATCCTCTCAAGAGTGATGGTGAGAACCATGCAGACAGCAGGAAGCACATGCGCTCTGTGTCCCCTGAGTCCCAGTTAGGGACAAGCTGCGCTATCTATCCACCTACCCACTGCAACAGCAACCTTGGACAGAGGCCCAAGGCACTCCTTAGGAAAGGATGAGGCAGAGTAACAAGTGGGACAGAGCGTCCCAGGGACAGAAAAGTAGACTAGGAATTCCTAGGATTCACAAAGGCAGGGAAGGGAGAGGCTGGGGCAGCCCTGAGCAGAATGGGCAGACAGTGGAAGGCAGCTCCGTTTGAATGACATCAAGTTAGTGGGGGTTGGTGCTAATTCCTTCCCATGGAGTCATATAGGAGAGGACACACAGACATTCCAGACAAACAGGAAAGTAGCCAGGTGGGTCTGCCCCATGCCCACACGATACACACGCCATCATCCCCACACCTCCCACGTGTGCTGCCTGCCACAGGGCCGCAGGGGGTAGGCAGGAACTTGAGGCTTTCCTCTCCACCCTCATACAGCAACCTAGACTGTCACCTCACAGACTTCCCAATGTTGCCTGGTGACTCCCAGGTCAGCTCTGTCCCACAGATTCCCCGTCTCTGCTTCTGATTCACTTAGCATCTGTGATCTATGACCTTTCAGAGCTTTGAACCTGACCTGGGGACAAGTGACCCCCAGGTGCTGTCAAAGAGATTTTCTTCCTCAGGCTCAAGAGCGGCCAGAACTGGCTAGCTAGGCCTTGGTTCCAATATCCCAGCGGAGTGCTCCGGCTTTAGCCTTGGCTAAACTCTGGGTC
This sequence comes from Tokudaia tokunoshimensis, assembly GCA_036184795.1. Lineage (NCBI taxonomy): Eukaryota > Metazoa > Chordata > Mammalia > Rodentia > Muridae > Tokudaia > Tokudaia tokunoshimensis. Next base: position 72,070,458 of record BTHU01000014.1, on the reverse strand, counting down.
ACTGAGCTAGCCAACACAAGTGGATGCCAGCAGACCCCACTGTTGGCTGAATTCCAGAACGGAAAGACAAATGAGAGAAGCTATATGTGTTTGTTTCTGGCCCCTGTGGTCCATAATACTGGTGGAAGAGCACCCCCTCTGCTCCACAAATGGTGCATAACTATACAGGCCGGGAGTAGGGGAAGGTACCTCCTCCTCAGAAAACCAAACCAAAAGATCACACAATCTCACTTAATAGTAAATAAAGATAGCCCCAGCATAGCCCCTGCTAAACACACCAGCTGAAGGTGGACCCGAGAGGGACATCCACCAAAATATGCCACATCAGAAAGATTTGAGAATGAAGAATTCTGGCCAGTGATAGTTGTGAAACCTTAAAGATTTGAGAATGAAGAATTCTGGCCAGTGACAGTGTGAAACCTTGTCCATACCTGAGAGATTCACCATAAAGTCTGAGAGCCAGAACCCTACTTTGCCTGAAAATCTTTTACAGCAAGTGCTGCCCAGTAGGCTATTCTATGAGATAGTGCTTATGTATAACTGCACATAGGCCTCCCTATAGGCAAGGCTATGCCTCTCTGGTTTCTCAGAAATCTGGTAAGTTAAGATTTTAGGTCTAGCTTAGACACCCCAATAAGAATAATCCCTTGTACCCACTGTCTCTCCAAAATAGGCTCCTTTTCCCAGCCTCATTCTTGCTTGCAACAGATGCCAAAGCCAGCTCTGAAGGCCTTGACAGTGTGGGAGAGCCAGCAGCCTTCCCATGGAAGCGCAAGGGCAGCACAGTTAGTGTCCAAGTGCATTGTCCTCCACCCTGCCGTGAACAAAGGAGCCTTTGTAACCTCAATCTACTCTATGATAAGGAGACAGAACCCATCTTGAAGAGAGCGGCTATGGAGACGATCCCAGCCCTACAGGGTGGGCTCATCACATGTGGATGAACAGCCCTCTTCTATCAGGATACCCTGTGCCAGGGAGCTTCTGGGCAAGGACCTTGCAGCAGCAATGGAGTGATAACCCTGGCCTAGCTGTCATGCTTTTTCCGCAAGCCACCACAGACTATTTAGTAAAACTTGGTTCTTTTCATCCTGTCGTGTTTTGTTTTTAGAAGTAGGGCCTTGTTGTATGACCCAGGATGAACTCAAACTCCTGGGCTCGAGTGAGTGATTCTCCTGTCTTAGCTTCCCTCGTAACCCACGCTATAGCTGTGCGTCAATGAGCCTGGCTAAACAAAGGGCCTTCAAAAAGAAAATTAATTTTCTAATAAAACTCCCCATTAAGTGCTGTTCATACACTAACTGCCAACAGTTCAACAAAGCAGCTGTGTGGGACTGGAATGAAGTCGAGGAACCACTCACAGGGAAAGGCCACAGGCAGCAAGGGGTCACGAAGGACGATGTTGTCAGCAAATGAACAGCCTGCCTGGCAGGTGGACGTAGAGACTGGGGGAGATCATATGGTTTAACTTCAATAGATTAAAAGACACTTAAAGTGTATTTGATGGGACTGTGCAGACAGCTAATGGGTAAAGCCTGCAACCTGAGTTAAGACAAGGGGATTGCTGAAGTTGGGCTTAGAAGCCAGCACAGGCACCCTGGGGTCTGCTCTGTGGGTTCAGGCTCAGCTGTCTATGACTGCCCCCTGCTCTCCACCTAGCAGGTCCACAGGCCTGGGATGCAGTGGATTCGAAAGGTCCTATCCCATACTAAAGGGAAAAGGTCCTGAGATGACCCTGCCTGGGTCTTAGGCCCATGCTACTACCCAGAGAAAATAGAATTCAAGGGGAGTCGGGGGCATGTTACCAGAAGCTGAATGGGGAACAGGGGGAGGGAAGAGGGCTTATGGGACTTTCGGAGAGGGAGGAACCAGGAAAGGGGAAATCATTGGGAATGTAAATAAAAAAAAATATAGAAAAAAAAAAGAAACCTCACTGACTGATTCGGGGCAGGTTAGCAGACCAATGCCACCTTGAGCAAGCTAAACAGACTTGCTGCAAAACTTACCACCTCCTGTAGCCACTAAGCCCATCCCCCAGGAGCCCAACCTCTGCAACATCTCCCCAAGGCTACTCAATTGTCAGTCTAACAGACTAGGATGCTAAGCCCTGTAGCCAGTCCCCAAAAGGAAGACACCTGCTTTGGCAAACAGTTTATTGAGACGTACGTTAGATCCTGTAAAATTCTCCCAGCTAGAGCTTGTGCTTCATGGGGTTTCGAGTATTTCTAATTATGTAACTGTCACCAGGATCTAGTTACAGAATGTTTTCATTATTCTAAATAAACCACACACAGCCAGGTAATGATGACACACATTTTTAGTCCCAGCATTTGAAAGACAGAAGCAAATGGATATCTGTGAATTCGAGGCCAGCCTAGTCCACAAAGTGAACTCCAAGATAGCGAGGGCTGTTACAGAGAAACCCTATCTAGAAAGGAAGGAAGGAAGAAAGAAAGAGACAAAGAGGGGGGAGGGATTGAGGAAGGAAGGAAGGAAGGAAGGAAGGAAGAAAGGAAGGGGAGGGAGGGAGGAAGAGAGAGAGAGAGAGCATACACACCCACACACCCGAGGCCACCCTCCTATCTGTGGACCACCTATTCTGGGCAGTAGTGTAAATAGAATCATACAATATACGACCTCTGGGTCTGGCTTCTTTGAAGGTCTATCTACCACGAAGCATGTCAGAATTCTCAATTTGAACACAACCTCCTAAGTATTACCTTAGTGGCATTTGAAGGAAAAGCCTTTGAGAGGTAACTAGGGTTAGGTGAGGTTATGTGTGTGGGAGCCCAGAGCCGCATTTACTGCTTTATAAGACAAGGAGTGAGGTAGGGAGGGGGTGAAGAGATGGCTCGGTTGGCAAAGTGCTTGCTGAGCAAGTATGGGTACCTGAGTTCAGATCCGCAGCACCCACACAAAAGCCAGGAGTGATGGTGTATGCCTGTAACCTGGAGGAGAGACGGGATGATCCCTGGAGACTGTCCCTGGCCTAAAACTCATCAAGTCTCCGCCTCCCAGCGCTGGGATCACAATGGGATCAATATGCTTGTTTGTTTGATTTTGTTTGTGTGTGTGTGTGTGTGTGTGTGTGTGTGTGTGTGTGAATTTGGGATCATCTCCCATTGTGACGACATCAGTTCAAGGCAGGTGCCTCTGCCTCCACCATCTGCAGTTGGCAGGGCTGGGAGCTGGCAGGCCTGTGCACATCAGAGAGCTGCTCTGCATCCTCAGGCATCCCTGCAATTACCTCTTTCCATGACCTCATTTCCTTGCCGCATGATGCCACAGGCCAGTTCTTCTCTCCACCCAGCTCTCAGCCTGACAGAGAGTTCCTTTTTTTTTTATTTAATTTATTTACTTATTTTAGTTTTTTGAGACAGGTATATGTAGCTGTGGCTGTCCTAGAACTTGCTCCATAAATTAGGCTGGCCTCGAACTCAGAAATCTGCCTGTCTCCCAAAAGATGTCTTAGGTCACATAGAAATTCATGAACTTTATACAAAGTGGGGGGGGGACTACAACAGAAAATTGAACCTTATCACCACTAAAAGGTCTGATTCTGAAAATTCTGTTAAGAAACGAAAAGTCATAGACTATGTACTGATTTGCCTTTTCAGAGGACTTACACTTTGAAAACACAACCTGGGTTGGGGAGGGCCCAGTGACTAAAGCCCTTGCTATATAAGTATGAGGGTCAGATTTTGAATCCTCAGAAACATATGTGCAACACACCAAAACATGTGTGCCCACACACATGTCAACATGCACACACACATGCATAACACCCACATACACAGAAACAGGAGGAAATACAATTTAGTAGGAAGAAGAAAATGATGAATATTAATCTTTTATTTATTACTTATTTTGTATGTTTGTATGTGTTGTGACTACAGACACACAGATGCCATAGCAAACACAGAGGTCGGAGGACAACAGTCTGTTCTCTTCTGCCACCTTGTGGACTATGAGAATCAAACTTGGGTCATTAGGCCTCCATGCAAGTACCTCTACCCACTGAGCCATTTCGCTGGCCATTATTATTGTTGTTATTGTTGTTGTTGTGTGCATGCATTTGCACACATGTGCATGCATGTGCAAGTCAGAAGTTAACTTCGGTGAGTCAGGGCTGTCTGGTCACCATGGGCTCCCTCTGGGGACTGAAGTCGGGTTATCTAGCTTGCACCTCAAGCACTTCTCCACTGAGCTGTCTCACCTGCTGAAGGTTGATCTGAATTGTTAACTTAATGAGATTTAAAATCACTATGGAAACAAACCTCTAGGCACATCTGGGAAGGATTTTCTAGAGTAGGCTAATTGTAGAGGGAAGACCTAACTTAAATACGGGTGGCATGATTGCATGGGCTTGCTCTCTGTCTGTCTCTGTCGCTCTTCCTCTCCCCTCCTTCCTGACTGCAGTGTGACCAGATAATGCTTTACACTGCTGTGCCATGGCAGACTGTGTACTCAGACTGTGAGCCAAGGCAAACCCTTCCTTCCTTACATTACTTCTGTCAGGTATTCTGTGGCATCAACAGGACAAGGAACTAAAGTGACAACTGAATTTCTTTCCTTTTTTCAAGATAAGGTTTCTCTGTGTAGCCCAGACTATCCTGGAATTCTCTCTTTAGACCAGGCTGCCCTTGAACTCAAGAGATCACCTACCTCTGCCTCGAAAGTGCTGAATTTAAAGGCATGAACCACCACCGCCTGGCTTTAACAACTGAATTCTAAAGTACAAAAATCTTAAGTGACTAACTAGTAAATCTAACTAGCGATCCACCAGTGTGGATATGCAGAAATACAACAGCAGAGAGAGTGCATTGGGAAAAGGCAAACGCCAGATGTTTTTGCAGCAAGAAATCTTATTTCATTACAATTTGAATAATTTGCCACTCTGGAAACCCCAAGAGTATTAGATGCACATGCCCACACAAATATTTATACAAATGTTCATCCCAACAACCCAAAATGTACATACATTCAGCACAGCGCAACTCAGCAATACATAGATGATTGACTAGGCTACACCATGGATGAATCTCAAAACATGCAGGTTGTATAAAAGGCGGCAGACCAAAAGGTGTGTATGCACACTGTTTGTGTAGATCAGTGGAGGGATGGAGGTGACAGGCCAGTACTACCCACACAGTCTTACCTCAACAGAGGGAGCCACAAAGACTGGATCACAGCTCCAGGTTCTTGGAAAGAGTACAGGAATGGGCTGTCCCTATTGGGGACTATAGTAGTTACTTCTCCTGTAACCGACAAAATATGCTACAGATGCAGTTCAGGGAAGGAAAGACTGATTTTAGCCCAGCTTCATGGTGGAAGAGGCATGGCAGCATCCACAGCTGCTACTTGCTTATATCTTTGCAATCACTCCATGAGGACGAGGCTATACTTTCCAATGAAGCTGCCCAGAAACCTATGTCCTCCAACTGGCCCTACATCTTAAGAGTTTCCACGATTCCCCCAAGTCTGCATCTGAGGGCCATATTTTCAAACACATGAACCTTTGGGGTATATCTGTCATTCAAGCCATACACAGATGTCTCCAGGTGTGGGACCAAGAACCATTAGGTGAATCTGCCTAATCTACCTGGAACTCACTGAGGTTGAAAACCTAAGCTGCCACCCCAAGACAAAACAGATAAAACCAGACAGGGGAGGTAGCGGCAGATGGTGTCTTTAAAGGCTGGCACCCAATGGAAAAGGGTTCATTTAGGAATAGGCGTGGTGCTGAGCACCTGTAATCCCAGCACTTGGAAAAAAGGATCAGGAGTTCAAGGTTATCCTCAGCTACACAGCAAGCTTGAGGCCATCCTGAGCTACACAAAACCCTGTCTCGAGAAAATAAAAAGAATGGAAGTGGGGAGGTGGAAGAGGCGGGTACAGCTCATCTGTTCTGTGCTTCCGCCCTGCGAAGGCAATACTGCTTGGAGGTTCCTCAGCACAGCAGCGGCAGGTCACTCAGCCCCGAGGCAGGAGTCAGCCTGCTGGGTGACAGGAAAGGGCTGGGTTGTAGGGCCCATAGCTGATGGTTGCTATAGCCAAGGGAAAGCAGCCAGAAGCAGCAGAGAGACAGTCAGCAGCTTGGTCTTGGCTCCATGACAATGACAATGATGAAGCAGGGGTGGCCAGGGGTCACCTCAGTAGGTGCCTAGAGAACCAGTGGGAAGTCCTGGGACACCGCCAGGGGTCACCTCAGTAGGTGCCTAGAGAACCAGTGGGAAGTCCTGGGACACCGCCAGGGGTCACCTCAGTAGGTGCCTAGAGAACCAGTGGGAAGTCCTGGGACACCGCCAGGGGTCACCTCAGTAGGTGCCTAGAGAACCAGTGGGAAGTCCTGGGACACCGCCAGGGGTCACCTCAGTAGGTGCCTAGAGAACCAGTGGGAAGTCCTGGGACACCGCCAGGTGGTCCCCAGACACACTTGGTCTGTGAGAAGAAAGGCTGAGCACAGGATCTCCAAGGATGTTGGGGTCAGATGGCAAATGTTTTTGCTAAATAGTCACATAGCCAAGCAGAATGGAAGGAATGAGCAAAGACCAGCGGTGTGGTGTTCACCTGAGAAAGACAGTGCCTTAGCACCTGAGAGATTGCTGGGTGACACTCACCTAGCACCAGAGTCTATGCAGTGTTCACCTAGGAAGGCAGGTTGCTGGGCTGGAGAAACAGTTCAGTGGCTAAGCACACTGGCCACTCCTGCAGAGGACCTGGTTGAAGTCCTACCTCCCATGTGGAGGCTCAAGACAGAAGTGCAGGGGATTACATCCTCCTTACCAGCCAATGAAAGCAAAACTAAGATTCCAAGGTTCTGCCCAGGCCAGTGGGGGGGACAGGGTGGGGGCAGAGGGGGTGTGGCTGAGAACCCAGAAGCACTTTGTCTTCTATCAGAACGAAGGACTGTCCCTCATGCCAACATGAAACCTGAAGTCCTCTTCTGGAAGAATCAGGAAAAATCATACCGGCAGTCAAAAAACGTTCAATTAGGATTCCAAAATTGCAGAGGCTGTGATGTCTGGGAGATTTACACTGCTAACATTTAGCATTAAACTGATTCATCATATGAGTCTGAGGCCAGCCTGGACCACATAGGGAGTCTGAGACTAGCCTGAGCTAATATGGATCTCATTTCCACATACATGCACACAAACGGGCCTTTGCCTATCACTGTAGCCTTCTGATAGCCTTTATCCTGTCTGAAAATTCCTCAGCAGTTAAAGAGATTCCCAGAAGCAGATAGACTCAGCTTCTCTGCCTTCTAGAGGTCTCCTTTCCAGCACTCTTCCCATGTCATATAATCCTCAAGAACTGTATTCTTGCTTTTTGTTATTTTATATATTTTGAGCCATGGACTCACTATGTAGCCATGACTGACCTGGAACTCACTATGTACACTAGAACAGTCTTGAACTCCCACCTGCCTCTGCCTCCTGAGTGCTAGGATTAAAGGTGTCACACTACCAAACCTCCCCCAAGAACTGTATTTATATACCTAAAAGTGTTTTATTGATTATCTGTCAAACTTCTCGGTAACACAAATTTAAATGTAATTAAATTTTTTTCAGTCTCTCATGATTGTTAGATCTTCTACAGTGAGTTATTGTAAAACTATTAGCAGACAATTGAGCGAGTCACAACATGGGACAAGTCGTCCCTCAGCAGAGCTTCAGTAGGAATGTTCTCAGCAGTGTGCAGACTCGGAGGCTTCAGCTTAGCCCATCAGAAGGCTGACGGGAAACCTCCCCAGCGCTAGTACTGCTCCTCCAGGCCTGCCATCCTGCACAGAGGGGTTTTCAGAAGGAGGTGCCAAGGTGGGAGCCATGGCTTACATCCCAGAAAAAGCGATTTTTCAAAAGATTTATTTATATTATTTTTAATTATATGTATTGTGTATCTTCGTATGTAATATTGGGAATTGATCTTGGGTGTCTGTAAGAGCAACAAATGCTCTTAAATGCTAAGCTCTCTCTCCAGCCCATCCCTACCCTGCCCCTGTCAGAGCAATTTTGAGGAGAAAGAATCACAGAAGATGTGGCACCAGAGTAAGGACCCACCTAAGGGGAGATGACTGCCAAGACTGGTAAAGGGTCTATTCCCAAGAGCCCCCTTGCCTCGGCATCTCAGAGAAACTCTTGGGAACCCAGGCCCACTGCTGACAACGAACTTTCTAGAAGAAATCCTCCTCATCTGAGAAAAGGAAAGGATTTTTTACAATGTCTGAGAGCTTCTGGAGGTTGCCGATGGTCAGGTGCAAGTGACCACCCCAAAAAGAGAAGGAACAGTGCTTTATGCAACTAGGGTCAGGACATGCAGAGGTCAAAGAAGCGATTTAGGAGCAGGAGTGGGCCTGAGTGAGTGAGGAAAGTCCTGAGTTAAGTGTCCCAAGTGGCCTCAAGCACCACAACAAGCACCACAGGAAGCCCCGGGCAACACAGAAAAGACTGTGAACAGGAAGAGTTAGAGTAAATCACCTTGATGACTTTTTAAAAATTCTGCAGAGGCAAAGGAGACCATGGCCTAGAGCCACCTCCCTCACCCAGGATGCAAGACACCTGCCAAGCCTCACCCCTATAACGTACATCTCATTGGTAAATTGTCCTGGGCTATTTGAGCTCACTGGGAAGCCAGCTTTGAAAGTTGGTCTCTCCCCTCCCTACATCAGACCCAAGCATTTTACTCTCCAAGGTCCCCAAACACCCTGTTCTGCTGGCCCCCAAAGCTTTAATAGCAGGCGGGAATGGGAGGGTGAGTGTAGAACAGAAAAAGAGTCAGAGGAAAAGGCTGTGGGCTTGAGAACAGTGGAAGGCAAGCTTCCAACCTATGCTAATATCGTTTATCCCGTGATACACACAGGCCTGCAGTGGGGAAAAGAAGCCAGAAGTCTGCTTATGGAGAGAAGCTCTGTTCTGCCGGGGACTTTCAATGGGGATGTCAGCTGACTGTTCAAGGCTTCCCCTGTCATTTCTGGTGGGTGACCTCAAGCATGACTGGATGGTGTTACAGTTGCTAATTTCTGTTCCACTTTAAAGCCTCACCCTAGGGACACTCTCTCCATCCTGCGCTCTCCCTGGAGAGTGCCCAGTGGCAGCCTCCACAGGACCACTCCAGTCAATTCCAGCGGGATGATTTAAGTCTCTGATTTGATGGTGTGGCTGTTTCCTCTCTGCGAGCCTGCTGCACTTGTCTCTGCTGGAGGCTGCAAGCACCTGCTCTCGTGATATTTTTTTCCTATCAGCTGCTGTTCACTGTTTACTCTTCTATTATGGCTGACTATACTTAACAAACTCATTAATTGGAAACTGAAAAGCACAGATATTGTATATCATTCTCTGGCACACCCAGAACAACCCTACCCTGACAAGAATCAAAACAGAATCCTGGCTTTCAAGAAATGATGGAGGTGGGAACCGGTCCTAGAACTCTGCCATCTTGGGTAGGGACTCAGTCCTAATTATTTTACGTTTATTACAAAATTGAGCAGTTCCACCCCAGGGCATGGAACAAACAGTAAAATGGGCTTTCTAAAGGCCCAGCCTGCAAAAACAAAAAACAAAAAAACCTTAGCTGGGCTGTGGTGGCACACGCCTTTAATCCTAGCACTTGGGAGGCAGAGGCAGGTGGATTTCTGAGTTTGAGGCCAGACTGGTCTACAGAGTGAGTTCCAGGACAGCTAGGGCTACACAGAGAAACCCTGTCTCGAAAACCAGAACAAAACAAAACAAAATAAAACAAAAGGCCCAGCCTGGACGGCCATACACACAACTCTCCAGGGAAGACCGACTGGCTTTGACTAGCCCCATGGGGACCCACAGTGTACCCTCCTTATCTGCAGGAGCCCCAGAGACACACCCCATGCCATCGCTCCTTCCTCAGAACAGAAGCAGATCTGGGGGTGTGGGGTGGGCAGATGACTGGTGGCAACTGACAGGATCTAGAGAGGCCAGAACAGAAGCAGGGAGCAGAGAGCCCCACCGTGAGGACGGAACTACGTTTGCCTGCTGCCCTCAAGGAACATACTGCGTAGTCTCTGCTCCTGAGCTTGCCCTAGTAGGCAGCAGCACCTCCTCCAGTGCCCCATGGAAAAGCAGCCCCTCACCAGCTCTGAAGACATCGCCTGTGATGGAAGAAATGGAGAATCCTTCTCTTTCTTTTTCTAGTGCTCTTCTACACAAGTAAGATGTGATGGACACAAAATGTTTTTTATTATAAGAAAACAAGGATTATCCACAAGCACTGCCATGGGAGAAAAAAATGCACATCAAGAGGCACAAGTGGAGAATCAGGCGTGCACGCTCTCTAAACCACAGCTCTCCTCTGAGTCCCGCCAGCTCTCTGACTGCACTAATACTTTGGCTGCATGAAGCTTTACTCCATAGCAATGTTGAAACATTTACATGTACATGTCTGTGCATTTCTATGTGTATACGTATGTATGCAGGTAAGGGTGTGTCTGTGTGAGTCAACATCAGGTACTCTTTTCACGTACTTTCCACTTTTAAAATTTAAGTTGTTTTTTTAAAAAATTATGTATATGTGTGTGTGTGCCTCTAATGTGGGTATGTGCATGTGTTTGCAAAAAACAGAGAAGGCCAGAAGCGCTGGATCCCCTGGAGATGGAGTTACAGGTGATTGTGAGTCTATAACTGACGTGGGTGCTGGGAACTGAACTCGGATCCTCTGAGAGCAGTACGTGCTCCTAACTGCCAAGCATCTCTCCAGCCCCATTCTCTACTTTTTTTTTTTTAAAGACAGGCTATGTCACTGAACCTGGGGATCACTAAGTAGGCTAGAGTAGCTGGGCAGCAAGCACAAGTTTTAGCTTCTCTATGCTTCCCCAGGGATGGAATTGCAATCATAGCACCACTGTATGCAGGTCTATCGGTTCGTTGGATTGTTTCGTGTTTTAGTGTGGGTGCTGGGGATAGAACTCAGGTCCTCATGCTTACCAACTGAGCCCTCGTAATTAATGTTTAACCACAGCACTAATACAGCTTTCAAAGGGAAGGCTTTGCCAGCATTTTGCAATTGTGACCAGAAAGGCATTTGAACATCCTTTCCCATATCCTCCTGCACCTACACGGCCATTTCCTTAGAATAAATTTTGAGAGGGAATCCGTGACTGAAGGTACTTGTCAGAGTTGAATAGAACTCACTGATCCACAGTTGGTCAGTCTGCACACTGGCACTTACATCTAACAGAGCTGTGACTTGGATGCTGACTGTTCCCAAGCACCCAAGCATTAAAGACTTGGTCTCCAGGGTGGTCCTCCTAGGAGGAGGAGGAATCTTTAGAAGGTGGGGCTTGGTGAGAGGCATTCAGGTCACTGGGGTACACCCTAGAAGGAACGGTGGAGTCCTAACATCTATCTTCCTCTGCTTCTCAGCTGAGGGAGTGGGGCAGTCTGCCACAACATGCAGCCTCACTGTTAAGGGGGCCAGTTATTAAGAGTAGGTTCTGAGGTCTGGCATCCACTCCAGGAGACTAACAATATAACTCAGGGTTCAGCTAGATGACACCTCTGGCCTCTGAGGGTACCTGCACTCACATACACATACACACATGCAGACACAGACAATTAAAGTAATAAAAATACAACTTAAAAACAAAAAAAACCAAACCATTACCCCTGCAGTAGTGGTGGCACACGCCTTTCATCTCAGCCCTTAAGAGGTAGAGGCAGGCAGATCTCTGAGTTCCAGGTCAGCCTGGTCTACAGGGCTAGTTCCAGGATATCCAGGGCTACACAGAGAAACCTTGTCTTTGAAAAAGAAGACAAAGCAATTAAAAAAAAAATAAGAGAAACTGTGGACTGGAGCCTCAACCATGAGGCAAGCCCATCTATTCTCTTTCTATGTTGGTTACCTAAAGTATTTTGTTACAAGGATAGAAAGTTTACTAACATGAGCAATATCCAAACCAGAAAACAGAAGTCACACTTAGAGCCTAAAGCAGTGGAGACCTAGAACAAGGCGTAGCAAAGGAACAACAAAAGTGAAATCGAGTTTGTAGCTGTGAAAAGCCAGTTGGGTTACTGTCAGCAGGAAATGGCCTCAGCCCCAGTCTGCTGTGGCCTTGGATTCTGACAGCTCTCAGAAACCATCTTGATCTCAGAAACTATGCTACAAGCCGAGGGTGATGGCGCTGCCCTATATGCGCCCTGGGTTGCACTTTGCTTGGCATCGTGTGCCACTAGGCCTGACTTGTGGAGGCCTTGACTTTGTCTGCATTTCCCTGCTGCACTTCTAAGTAGCCTATGATGGGTTTTGTCACTGTTATGGTACAGGGTTTGCCTCTCTGATCCCATCTTTGAACTATGCGGTAGTTTCCTCCCAGTCTAAGCTGTCGGGACTCATGACATTTCATCCACTCTTGGGCTGCCTCTCCCACTTCCAACCCCACTTGTCTACAGAGCTCCTCTGCTCCAAGAGAAAGATACTTGTCTATGCATCTTTCTGTCATACTTTTGGTTTCTTTTGGTACGGTGAGATGTTTAACCATCTAGAACATATTTTTTCTTATAGAGCACGGTCCTGACTTGATCTTGTTTTCCTCAGAGATTAAGCACTGATTTGTGAGACCCAAACACAAGGCTACAATGGGCTCCCTTCAATGTACATCCAACCCAGCAAGATGGACACAGCTCATGTTGCCCCTGAGCCATGGAGAAAGCCTGTCTTGGTATATCCCAGACAACAAATTCCTTTCAAAGCCAGGAATAAATTTTTAAGATATCAAAGACATAAAACTCAGCAATTACAACGATATTAAACACAGATCCCATCAAGTGAGGAAAATGAAAACCTTTCACAAAGTCAACTCCCCAGTTAGTCACATAAGGTCACTCCTAATAATGCTGATTCCAAGCACCATTATCTCATGGAATAAAAACTCAGCAGCAAAGAAAAAGGCCACAGACAGCGACGAGACAGCACAGTCCCTCAGCCGGGCTTTAAAGCTCTCTTCTGAAGGGTGCTCCTTCCACTTCCTACGCAACAATGGAAGAGGTGCCTCCAAAGAGCAAGCCCATGTCTGCACTCCGCCGGCCTCCTTCCTGCTCATGTGACAGCAACATTTGGAGAAAGGTTTTGGGGGAATGGAATGCCTCTTAAAATGACTGGTGACAGTGGTGGGTGTCACTAGATGTCCTAGATGTTGGGCACACAGGACGTTTCAGAGATCAGTTCCCAGGGGTCAGACTGAGAAAGCTGCAGAGGACCAGGCAGTGAGACCAGTCAGCATCAGAACAATGTAGGAAGCAGCAGCTGCTTCAACTCAGCGTGCGGTGTGCGGTGTGCTTTATCCCTGCTTGGGTGTGGCGCTTGGAATTGAATCCAGGACTCATACATACTAGGCAAGGACTCTGTGACTGAGTTACAGTCCCTCTTAAAATATGTTCTAAAGGTAAAGATAAGCAGAAAGTCCTAAATAAGGGATGTTTTCTTTCTGGAAGAAAACAGGCCCCCACACTGCATTAGGACTTTTCCTGAATGAGGGATCCTCCTGTGGATAGTTCTTGGCCTGATTCTTTCCCCACTTGGAGTCATTTCATATGGGAAGGCTGTCTCAGAACAGGGAGCAAACTTGAGGTCATCAACAAGTGCTCAGTGCCACCCCATGACCCCACACAGCCATGTCCTGAAAGACCACTGACAGGCCATATCCACCCCCACCCACCCCACCCCACCTACAACTCCACTCTCCACTGTCCCAGCCATTCTCTGCCCTTCTCTTTCTCCACCACCAAATGCCACGTCGTTCCCACTGACAGCTCGGCTACAGCTCTTTCTGGATGGCTGCTCTGGGGTGTAAACCACCCGAAGCTCCCTCAGCCCATGTTCAGATTCATGATGCCTTTCCATGCTCTGGTAAAAGCCTTGTACATTCATTCTGTCCTTCACTGGCTTGAATCCAGTGCTCCCAAGGACTCTACCATTATAAAGGCAAGTCAGGTGTTTAGGAGCCTGCTGTGGAGTGCTGTGGACATAGTTCAGTTGGTAGAATGCTTGCACAAGGCCCTGAGCTTAAACCGCAGCACTACATAAACCAGGACAGATAGTGTGTGCCTATAATCCCAACACCAGGAAGTGAGGGTAAAGTAGAAGTTCAAGATCACCCTTAGCTACACAGTGAGTTCAAGGCCAGTCTACTTGCTTTAGCCTCTGTGAATGTAGCCTCCCAGGGCCCATGCTGGCTGAGCTACAGAACTGGCCATTAGATATTGTCAAAGGAAAGGAAAGAAGGAATGAGGGGAGGGAGGGAGGGGAGAAGGAAGGAGAGAGGGAGGGATGAAAAGACTCTGATGTGGTTTGGATATGAAATAACATCACAGACTCTGCCATATCTTCTGCCATCATGAATCTATACCCAGCCACATGGGACATCTTCTGCCATCATGAATCTATACCCAGCCACATGGGACCAAGGGACTATGGACTGAATCCTCTGAAACCACGTGCCAGCCGAAACAAATCCCTCCTCCATCTGTTCAGCTATGTCCACAAGGAGAAAAAGCAACAAATACTAAGGTGGAATATGCTTAGCATCTGCTTTTTTCCTATCCACTTCTATGGTAACTGCTCCTCTCTCTTTTCTGCCCAGGTGAATGGGTCCCTGGGCAGTTCACTTACGGGAAGGGCTTGCTACCCTAAGAGAATTCAGTCCATCTGTCATCCTGAATATTTTTTTTGTGCCAAATAACAAATTGCCACACACCTTGCTGCTTGAAATGACCCATTTTATTAGGGCACAGCTCCTGGGTCAGATGCCAGGTACCACATGCCCATGCTCTCTGCTCTGTGACAATCTATGAAGAGAAATCACGTCCAGGCTCAGTCACCCGGGTAGCTGGCAGAACCTGATACCAGGAGGTGGTACACGCGAGGTTCCCTTGCTCAGCGATTGCCAGCAGCATGTCTCTCAGCTACTGATCCTCCCACAGGCCTCTAACGTGCCCCTCCCTCAGCAGTGACCTAACATGCTTCCTTTCTCTGGTCTCTACCTCCTGCTGGAGAGGGCACCAGTTCCTGGTGGATACTGAGCCAGACTCCCTGGATGGCTAAGAGGAAAGAACCAAGCCACAACATGATGAAGTTGGACCTAAAAGTCATCACATACTTCAGGGACAAGAGAGCTAGAGTGTGGGATTTCAGAGGCCAGTTTTAACACGTGGTTCTTGCACCGGATGATATGCCCTGCCCCATGAGCTCAGCTCTCTGCAACCTCAAGACACCCAAGCTGTAATCATTTTGCCCTCCTCGAGGTGATGTGATGTTTCCCTGAGGTTCGTCCGTATCTTTCATGAAAGTAGCAGTCCTCCCACTGTGTCTAAGACTCTCAAGTGTATTATGTCTTTAGCTTGTTTACAGACAGCATGTTTTTCTTCAATGCTGGGTTCTATTTCCCATCACAACGCTTCACATTTCTGGAAGCAATAGCAGATCTGCACACTTGGCTCAGTTCCCCAGGCACCTATTCATGGTCAGAGGTGCTGAAACTGACGTCATTGATGGGGTTGATGGGGTGGGAAATGGAGGAACAGAAAGACCAAGTTCTGGTCAAAGTTACACAGTGGTTCCTGGTACTTGTGGGTCAGGAGGGGCAGGTCCTGCTCCCTGCTGTCCTGGGCTGCTCACCTCTGGTTCTGTGACAAGTCATCACACACTAACATCATCTTCCTGACTGCTCCTCACTGCAGCTCCTAGAAAACATGTTAATAAGGGACTCAGGAATGCCGAGGTTAGAGAGGCTGCTTAACCAGTACAAAACTTCCTTTTGGGAAGATGTGATGTGGAGAACTAGATAAGGGGGGGGGGCAGCCACATGCTGTGACTGTACTAAATGCTTGAATTGCTCACCTTAAAGTGATTAATTTGAGGCCAAGTATAGCTTGTGGTAGGACACTTGGCAGAGCGCACAGCACCCTGCCTCTAATTCCTAGCACAGAAGAAGAATGAAGGAAGAAAATAGGAGGAGAAGGAAGAAAAAGAAGTAAATTTTATGTTACCTGGATCCTACTTTTTAAAGATTTATTTTCTTGTTTTTATGTATGCATTACATATATCAGTGTAATCGTATGCCACACATGCATGGGTGCCCATGCCTGGGTGCCCACACAGCCCAGGAGAGTGCATCAGATCCTCTGGAGCCAGAGTTGCAGGGAGCTATGAACTGCCTGTGTGGATAACGGGGATCTAACCTCGGTCCTGCAAGAACATCAAGTGCTTTGAACCACTGAGCCAACTCTCCAACTCTGAATTTTGTTTTTAAAAGAAAAGAAGACGACGACGAAAGTCCTAGACAGGACGCACGGCTCTCCCTGGGAGAGTGCAGCCTGGAGGAGCTGCGTCCTTTACAGCCCAACTTGAAGAGCTCAGTGTGCGTGCATTTGGTACCTCCCACCTTCCCCATAAATAAGAAGCACCGGGCAATCACTTCCCAGACCCATCAAAAATCCAGTAACCAATTAAACTGCACGTTACAGCAGAAACAAATGGACATGAGCCAAAAGGTAGGAAACAGACAAGACGGTTACAAATTCAGTGTTTACAAAGCTGGTCAGGACAGGTTTATCCTTTACAGTGGAAGAAAATAAACTTAGGCCTTTTTTTTCCAGCCTTGCTTGCTCCAGCCCAAAGATTTATTTATTATTATATGTAATTACACTGTAGCTGTCTTCAGACACACCAGAAGAGGGCATCAGATCTCATTACGGATGGTTGTGAGCCACCATGTGGTTGCTGAGATTTGAACTCAGGACCTCCGGACGAGCAGTCAGTGTTCTTAACTGCTGAGCCATCTCTCCAGCCCAACTTAGGCCTTTTAAAATTGTGTTTTATGTGTATGGGAGCTTTGCCTGCATGTATCTGTGCACCACACAGGCAGTGCTTGAAGAGGCCAGAAGAAGGCACTAGATCCTCTGGAACTGGCGTTGCTTCAGACAGTTGAGAGCAGGCACGCGGGCGCTGAGTATCGAACCCTCTGGAAGAGCAGCCAATGCTCTTAGCCCTCCAGCCCCAAGTTTAGGGCTCTTAATGAGACCATCTTTCTGTGTCTTACTGGTTCTAAAAGGAAAACATTTTTGAGACAGGACCTTGAAACCTAGTCCAAGCTGGCCTCAAACTGGAGAATCCACCTGCCTCATCCTCCCAGTAAGCTGGAATTACAGGTATGCAGCATCACGCATCACCTAAAATTATTTTAATACCCGCAGCTCACAGTGCATCATTTATAGCTTCCTTCCCTTCCCTGAACTCTTCACATAACTGTTATGGAGGAGAACAACATCAGGTTTCTTAATTATTTTGTCAAAACGCCCACCTGGCATTCCCCTTACCCAGTACTTAAACTGACATCACTGGGGTTTTGACCTGTCAGTTTAATAAGAGTCATGCATCACACACCTTGGCTGAAAGAACTCACGAAATGTGGATAAATGGGCCCACTAGATCGATCCTGGCGTTCCGAGAAAAGCCTTTCTATATTCAGCAAAAAAAAGGCTCTTTTGCTTCTGTCTTGGAAGGAAGCAAATTTACAGAGCTCCCCCTAAAAGAACCACAGTCTGCATCTTTCTCACCACCAAAGACGTCTCATTGATCAGAGCCAGTCAATTCTTTCTCATCTGCAGAGACTGGGAGTCCCTGCAGCTCCTTGACACAGGACACCCAAAGGACTCCCCAGCAACTCAGCTCAGGGCACCCAGAGGCCCACACAGATGCTCAGCACAGGGTTTCCCACAGTTCCTTGGCATTGGACATGCAGTTTGGGGAGGGATGTGGACTACCAGGTCATTTCTGCATAACTGACCACCAGTCAAACAGCACCTTGTGCCTCTGCCTAATTACAGATAATTTTACTCTCCAAAAAGCTTGCTGTTTCTCTCACCGTGCTGTGGACAACAGTTATTTTGAAATCTCTGGCCTGGGAATTCCCTGGAAGGGAGGCTGCACAGGCTGAAGACACATTCTTTTTCAACTCTGTAAAAAAGTTAAAGGTTGCAAAGGTTATATCAGACCAGGGGCCTGAGTTCATCGGCCAATATACAAATGTTGGAACTCGTTCAGTCATGTCCACCAGCCCTCACGTACCACCTCACAGTGCAGACTTCACCTGAGTCCAGCTCTTCTGCCCCCTCCAGACAGCTTGGTTATTGCCATATGTCATCCTGAAATGTATTTTTGGTTGTTTTTAACTCTATAAAAAGGATGTCATGCGTATGTGATATTTTGAGGCTGGTGTTTTGCACTTACCACGATGCTGCTGAAACTTGTTCACACCCTGCTCCACTGTGACTCATACCACCGCCCAGACCCAGGGTGGACACCCCAGGTCCATCAGCCATGCCCTGAGAGATTTCTGGGTTCTTATTGTCCTGAGCAGGGCTTCATGAACTCGTGAACCCTAGTGTATCCCTGGAGAAAGAGCTAGCTCCAGCAGCTGCTGTTAATCAACTGCAGCAAACTCTGTGCATAATATCATAATATGTGTAGAAGACGAGAGAGCAGCAAGGCAGCCCTGGGCTTTCTCGTGCCCCAGATCTGGGTGCTGCACACAACTGCCTCCATTTCCATGCACAGTAGGCAACAGTGCCTCTCTGGCCCTCCACTGTCCCACCTCCCTCTGACGCCACCCCCCTTCTACTCTCACTTTCTCCAACTACCATCAGACACTTGTAACTGCAGGACCTTCCCAATTAACTGGGGAAATCCCACTAACAGAGGGACACCTGGTTAGCAGCCACAGTTCCATTCCTTCACCTTCCATTCAGTAGTCACAGTCTCCAGGGACTGGAGGGGAAGGGAGGATCTGAGGACCACTGTTATACCAGATGTGGCTGCACTACTCTTCTCAGACCCCAGGAGCCTGTCAGGCCCTCTAGGACCTGGCCCAAAGGACTTTGCAAGGCCAAAGGAGGGGCAGGGGTGACTCAGTTGTGGTCCTAGGACCCCTCATGCCGCCGAGTTTCTTGTCCGAGGTGGGTGTGAGCAGTCAGACACCATTCGCTATGACGACTCTGTGCGCTTGGCGCCCTAAAGACACCACATCTCCTAACAAAGGTGAATGTTTGTAAGCCAGCTCATAGCCCCAGGACAGGAGCCTTGGTGTCTGGGTACATGTGGACTCCTGGCATATGAATGGTCACCACACAGCACAGGGTTTGAGTCAGTATCCTCATGCTGACATCTATCTACCAAGGCACCAGAAGGTGCACACTGCTCTCTGCTCTTCAGACCACCCAGCACCCTCCATGGTGGTGGTACAGTACAGAAACCCAGTGCCAAGGATATGGCCGGCCACCATGACAAACATTACAACTTCACTCAGCTGTGAAAAGCTATCTTCCTTCCAAGAAGTGGATGAAATTATGTGGCCTCTCAGTGTGAAACACCATCTGTGCAAAGCTGGGAAGAGTCCAGCACTCCTAGTCAGCTTGAAATTCCCCTCATCACTCAGATATGATCACTCCAGCTCTGACCTGGAGCCCCCCAATTATATGACATACACAGGATAAGCACAGCAGAGCTCCTGATGCAGCAGATTCTGAAGGGCTGTCATTAAGACATAATCAATAGCACCAGCAATGAGGAGGAACCCAACAAATGAAGTTCTCAAGCCAGAACCACTATCAGAAAGATAGCCACTTTGTTGATGCTTTACCCATGGACCTGATGGAAAGCAGGAAGACAACAGCAACCAACATGGAGAGAGAGCAAGCATGCAGACGGTGTCAGCCAGTCGGCACCAGCACTGCTGGAGAGGCACATGGATGAAGGCTAGAAGTCAAAAACAAATCAACAAAAAATTACAGAACCTGCCAGGTGTGGTGGCATACACCTTTAATCCATGACAGAGGTCCTGGCAGTGCGGAGAGTCATCCCCCAAGTGCTTTAGGATCCCTGGCCTGGCTTGGGAAGGCTTTGTGGGGGACACTCAGAGCTAGGGATTCCCAGCCTTACCATTCCCACTACTGGGAAAACACCCAAAACCTCTCTGGTACCCACAAGCACATCCAAAATTCAGGCATCAGAGAGACCAATGTCCTCTGAGGGGTCCCAGTCTACCCAGCTCAGAGCCTTGGCTGATGAGACTCAGAGAACAGCTTTAGCACAAAGCTGCCTGGTCCCAGGGGCCAGTGCCCAGCTGCCGGAATAGAGAGTAGCCCTTGGGTCTTCTGGGAGCCTCAGTGTTTGGTTCAAAGCACAAGGGATCTGGCTGTCACTTCGAAGGGACAGAAACTGAGACCTGGGGGAGAATAATTCCTGGACCCCTGCACCGAATATGGACACGTCTAACCTCACCTATCTTCCACAGAACCCAAACCATGGTTTAGCCTTCAGCAAGAAGCCTTCACGGCAATTACAGCCTCCTTGGGTTTATATCCGGAGCTGGGAAAGAGACCTGCATAGATAAGACCAACCTGTCAGAATCCCATCAGCCTTGGAAAGTGTAGCTATTCCTGATGCCTGCTCACAAGGCTGAGACAAAAGCCTAAAAAGTAACAAAATAACAGGCACCCAAAGGAGCAGAAAGCCCTGTAGTCACAGAGAGTCAGGTCTGAGCACTGAATAGTGACCAAGAACTAGATGTGGCCATCTCTCTCCAAACACAGATTCGAACAGGAGGAAGGAGTGCTTATTCCTGATTTGCCATACTGAATAGCTGATCTGATAAACTTCTGCTGGGTGTCGAGTCAGCCTGGCCTTTCCAGAAGCTTCAGGTTGACGTAAGAGGCAGTGAGGTCAATATCAACGAGAAGTATTCCAGCAGCTACAAGGACAGGTGACCCTGAAATGCTTGTGTTGAACATGTCTACACCCAAGACCATGTTCCCCGGAGCTTCTAGAGTTGTAATACTAGTGTTTCTAGTATTGTAGTCAATACCCCCACCCATCCACAGTTAGAGAAGGACTCCTGCATGGTAGCCCCATCTGCAACCTGTCAATCAAAAGTAGAGGAGCCTGTTCCAGCTGTGGGCTACCCTGAAGAGTCATCTCAGCTTCTAGAAACTACTGGGTCAGCTGAAGCCTCCCTTAAGCCTGTACTGCAGCCCAGCTTTTACTATTCCCAATCTTGCCTCTTTCCCTTCCTTCCAAAAGATTTCAGCAAATGTCCTGCAGGCCAGCCTCCCTCCCAGAGCCAGCTCCCCCAAAAGGCCAGTGAGCACAAAGACATACACAAACACACACACACAGTGAGACACAGATGCACATACATGTGCACCAGGCTTCCAGGCTCTGTAGCAGACAGGCAGCTTGCCAACACTAAGGAAGACTCATTCCCTTGCTTAGGAAAATGATAAGCAAGTCATTTCCTCTCTTTCTACCTCTCTGTAGATCCCAAAGATCATCTGCAGCCTACAGCTCACAGTAGGACTTCTAAACACCATCCAAGAGTCTGGCCACGTGGGCTAGCTTTGCTCACTTCTACAACAGTCAATGCATGTGTGGTTAGTCCACAGCGCTGCTTCTGATTCACCATGCTGCTCTACTGTCCCCTCCTTGCTGCTTCAGTTGGTGGCATCTTCCTGCTCTCATCTCCTCCTTTCCGGAAGTTACCGGACCCATCATCCCAGTCTTTGCCCTGCATTAATTCATACAATAAAATCGTGGTCTGCAGTCAGC
This sequence comes from Tokudaia tokunoshimensis, assembly GCA_036184795.1. Taxonomy (NCBI): domain Eukaryota; kingdom Metazoa; phylum Chordata; class Mammalia; order Rodentia; family Muridae; genus Tokudaia; species Tokudaia tokunoshimensis. The sequence continues at coordinate 72,048,834 of BTHU01000014.1, read as the reverse complement.
CATCTTAGACATCCCACACCCGCTCAAACCCATCAGCCCTTCCTCTCATTCTTGAGAGGCAGGGCTCCCATCATTCCACAGAGCCACTGCTATTTGGTGGTGCCCACATACACTCAGGCAGCCCTGCCCACCAGCACTTCTTGCCTCCCACTCCTTCCTTCTGACTTTGATTTCTTTTGGAGACTATTTTCCAGAGCTTTTTCAGCAAGGATTTGGGGGTGGTTACTTTTTTATCTTCATCTAAAACTGTCTTCCATCCAGTCTTCTTTCAAAAACTACAGCTTAGCTGAGACCAGGACTCTGTTTCTCTAGCCCTAAAAGACCTCATCCACGGACCTCTGGGTCTCCAGTCTTCACCCAACCCAGCTGTTAACACAAGAGGAGACAGACTTTTACCAGTCCAGCATTTTTCTCTAGGTCCTGAGATTTCTGTGTTCTGCAATGTGAGGGTTTAGGTATGGGGAGTGTGCTCCAAGTATCCATGGCAACTGAGAAGTTCGGAGATGAGACCTTTAAGAGATCGGACTTGGTGGGAGGTCCTTAAGTCACTGGGACCACTGACAGGAGAGTTGAAGTAGAAATTCCTGGTTTCTTTGAAAACTCAGTTATGTCATGTGATGTTTTTTGCTGGGGCAGACAGATAAGAGGATGTTTTGCTGAAGCAGACACAGGTGAGAGGATGCATTATGTATAGAAAGGATATAAGTATGACCCCACAGACAGTGGGACGAGGCTCTGGCATTGGTCTGCCTTGCTCTGCCTCACAAGTCTTCCCTGACAATGCTTTTGCATTGTTTTGCCTTATGCTGCGTTGCTGCTCTTCGCTTGCTGTGACTTCATAAAGAGTAACTCACCAAAGAACTTCTCAAAGATATTCTGGCAGTTTCTTGACGCTTCCAAGGACTCAGGCCAATTGACAGAGCCTCATAGTTTCTTCTGGATCGAACTGTCATTGCTCTTTGGTGAGTGGTGCGTGCCTAGTGAACTGGACTGCTGACAACAAGATCGGAATGGCCCCAAAGAACTATTTCCAAACAGGTTCACAACCCCAGTTCCTTTGTAAGCTTTCTTTTCCAAGACCTCTGGTAAAAGGTGGGCTAGAAGGGAGGTTGAAGCATTTAAGAAGCCTTACTTAGTAAAGGAGGTTTTGAAAAATCTAAGCCAGCTGGGCAGTGGTGGCGCACGCCTTTAATCCCAGCACTTAGGAGGCAGAGGCAGGTGGATTTCTGAGTTCAAAGCCAGCCTCCTCTACAGAGTGAGTTCCAGGACAGCCAGGGTTACACAGAGAAACCCTGTCTTGAAAAACCAAAAAAAAAAAAAAAAAGAAAGAAAGAAAGAAAAGAAAAAAAAATCTAAGTCTCTCTGATTTCATGATTGGCAATGAAAGTTCCTACACACACACCATAAACTGCCTGTCATTCACAGCTCTCAAAAGTAGCTAAACCAATAGGCCATCCGATGTTGGAGTTTGGGAAGTCCAAGTCCCAGATGGGTAGGTGGTACCAAGTAGGTCCATGAGTGGGACTGTGGGTAAGACTCAGCAGCCTCATAAGAGACAAAGTCTGGATGGCTTATAGTTTTGGAGATTTTAAGTCTGTGCTGATTAGTTTTTGTCAGCTTGGCAAAAGCTAGGGTAAAACTCCCCAAACTCCATCATTCACCTCAAAATCCTCCCAGCCACAAGCTAAAGCACCTCCTCCTCCTCCACTCTGTTCTCTCTCCTGAAATCCTGTTTGACACACTCTGAAAGGGCTCCCCAGCGCTAACCTCACATCCCTCAGCCTAAGCTGACACTCCAAGTGCTTCCCAGGCTGTTCTGTGTACATGCATTTTGGTGACGGGCAGTCCCGACCAACCCAGAGAGGACTGGCCACCACAGTGATGCTGTCATCACAGTGACGCTGTGCTGTGTGATTTCCCTGCTAAGCCTGGGAGGTACAATGCCACCTTGTTCTGTTACCCAAAATCTCCCTTCGGAAGACCTCCAGTGCTTGGAGTATCGTTCTGCAGTAGACTGCACCCCAGCATGTACACACGGACCCTGTGCTCCACTTCAAGTACTGGAGGTGGGCCGTGGGGAAAGTCTCAATTGAGCTTCCAGCAGAATAAGAGACCACGGAATGCTGCTCAGAAGCCATCTTTCCAGCCTCCACAGTCCGTGACGCATGGCATCCTGCCCAGTCGAAGTTTCACCCCCTGGACACGCTGCCCAGCTGAAGCTTTCATAGGACACACACACCCCCAACCTATGTCACCAGCCTTGGACTTTAGCTGGCTCTCACTCTTGAATCTAAAGGGCTAACCTTCTCTCTTCTCCCAAAACTACTTCTAGACAGGTCTACATTCCCACTGTCCTATTTACCACCTCTTCCCCATACTTTTGGGTGCTAGGAGAGAAATGGGGTCAAAGTATTTGAGAGCCTTATTTTAAATAGATTTTGAAAAATCTAAGTCTATACCTGTTCTGTGCTTCTTCCTCATATTTCAGAACATTTGTGTTGTGGCTGCCCGTCTGCAATATCGACCCCTTGCCCCTCAAACATGCCAGTCCAAACTCCAACTCCTATCCTACCCACCAGCTCCTCCATACCTCCCCTTCCACATCCCCACTCACCCCTGCCCAGACCCCCTGTCTATCAGGAGCCACCAGCTGTCCCCGCACTAAAGTCACCGTCCCCAACTGCCAGTCTTGCTCTTTTCACTGGCAAGCCTTGAATGATCTCCAAGAGCAGAGCTGACGCCTCTGTGGTCCCCACCTCATCCCCAGTGCTCCAGACACAGAGAGCAGTTCAGCCAGACACACCTATATCTTAGGTGCTCCCTGAAGTGAGGCCCTGAGCCCTTCGCCTTCATTCTGCTGACTGTCGTCTGTCCTTTCACTATCCCAGCTGAAGAGCCACCTATGTGAGGTTGCCCCCTCCCTCGGGGCCAGACCCATAAGACCCAACAACCCCCAGATTTTCTAGGGAGCCAGCACCCTCCATTCCCGCCCTACTTGCTGACAAACTGCAACAGAGATAAGTGTTACACTCAATTGAGCAATTATGTGTGTGGTTGTAGAGGTTTGATGGAATTAACCCACAACAACCAATCCAAGACACACCATAACACTTGCATCTTTTAGAAGCCCCAGGTACGGGGGCTGGAGAGAAGGCTCAGAGGTTAAGAGCACTGACTGCTCTTCCAAAGGTCCTGAGTTCAAATCCCAGCAACCACATGGTGACTCACAACCATCTGTAGTGAAATCTGACGCCCTCTTCTGGGGAGTCTGAAGACAGCTACAGTGTACTTACATATAATAAATAAATAAATAAATCTTAAAAAAAAAAATAGAAGCCCCAGGTAAAGGGCCAGAGCTGCCCAAGCAGAAAGAGCAGATAAACAGGGATGCAAGGATCCTCCTCCAAGTCGCTACGCTGACCCGCCCCCATCAGGGATGGCAGGGATCATTTCCAGATGAACGGACATCAGCTGGAAAATCGGAACAGCTAGCACCTCAAGACCCTGAACACCTTTACCCTGGTTATCTATTAGCTTCAAAAGGTGCTACAGAGGGCTAGAGAGATGACTCAGTGGTTAAGAGCATTGGCTGCTTTTCCAGAGGTCCTGAGTTCAATTCCCAGCAACCACATGGTGGCTCACAACCATCTGTAATGGGATCTGATGCCCTCTTTTGGTGTGTCTGAAGACAGCAACAGTGTACTCATATAAATAAAATAAATAAGTCTTTAAGAAAAAAAAAGGTGCTACAGAGCCAACAAGATGGCTATGTGAGAAAATGTCCTGTCCACCAACCCTGATGACCTGAGTTCAGTCCCAGGGACCCACACTCACATGTTGACAGACACTTGACCTGTCCCTACCTTTTGGCTATTTACTGTTCGTAACATTGCTAAGAACATGGATGTAGTTTGTATAAGAACCTAACTGGCGTTTATGTAGTTAATCATGACCACAGATGGTTTCTTAGTCGTAATATTCCTAAAAATAATGGGAACAGTGTCACACGCTGACGGTTACTGCCTCCCAACTCCCTGAGAAGACTGCAGCAGCACCTTGTCTGGGTGGCAAGCAGAGTGGGACTCAGCTAGAGAAACTCACCGTACAGAAACAGCACTGGCCACGTGGAGCTGCCCCTGCCTCCACCCAGCATGAAAACAATGAAAAATGGAAGGGCTTCGATACAGTAAAGGGAAAAGCATCCATTCATCTGATCCCACTGCTCTACATAAATTACCATAATAGAAAATGCTCCATTCTACTTCTCCTTAATCTATTCAGATCACTTGAGGGGGAAAAAAAAAACTATTCATTTTTGTCTTTCCCCTTTAAACACTTGGATTGCCCATCAATATCTAAGTTTCTTTGCAACCCAACTGGAAAGCACAAAAGTAATTGTCTCACCAAATGGGATCCATTTAAAAGCTGACAACAGCCACACTTCCTTCCTGCAGAAAGCGGGACTTTGCTGACATGAAAGGACAACGATGGTTCCTGTTTCAGATCTGAGGTTTGATAGGGCCTCAGCTCTGCCTCAGCGTGGCTGTGAGCCCACATCAAGCTCACGGGTCCTTTTTCAAGACATCATTTGCAAAAATGAAGTCCACTGGGATAGTCTAAATGTTAACAAAAACAAAAAACAAAAACCAAAACAAAAACCAACAGAAGTCTGTCTCTCCCACCTACCTAGCACGGCCAACCCGAGATTGGTGGAATGGAAAGAAGCTAAGTCCCAAGCTATCATTTATTATACCAGACTCCTTCCCCCTTAAGACCTGCACCCTGCAGCTCTGGGGTCCTACCCTGGATCCTGAGCCTCCAGCCACCAAGCAAGGGACACAAGCCATTGGAGGATGACTTGAGAGACTTGGGACCAAGCTTGACAAGATGGCCCCACTGCTGTCTTAGTGTCTACCATTCAGCCCCAGCCTTCCCAATAACAGGAAGGCAGTGCCTGGATAGGGCAATTTCTTGGCAGCCAGCACCCTCGCCCTCAGAAAAAGGACGGGCAGGGGGCTCTCATGTGCTACAGGTCTCCATGGCTAAGTCCTTCAGGAGCCCTGCCTTAACCTGCACCAAGGTCTGCTCTCAGCGCTAAGAACAAAAGGGCAGGGCAGTGTGCCTCACAAGGACCTGACAGGAGCAGCTGAAGGCTCTCATAGCCTCTGGGGCTCCTGCAATGAGGCCATGTCCTCTTATCCTGCCTGTGAATTCTATTGACCTGGCAGGACTTGGGACTGAGCCAACTTATGGGCCTTTACTCCCAACAACTTTGCATGGCAGGTCCCATCACCTCCACCTGACAGCTAGGGAAACCAAGACACAGAGCTGGGAGGGACAAGTAAAGGATCCCCACTCAGGCCCTGGTGGGGAAGCCCCTGCCGCCTAGTCTCTGGGCCAAGTGCTATATAGTCACAGAAGCCATGGCCAGAACAAAGACCCAGGACACTTAAAATGAGAGAAACATCTTATATTTCCCATAATTCTAAGCATCTGTTTCTCTTTGAGCTGGAGTTAGCTCTCTGTCACTCACCTCTGAAGGGCACGGAACACACCTGCTCCATGTAGCTGTCAGTTCCGACAAGACAGAAGTATACCACACTGGTGGGCTCTTAGGTGTACATCTCTGTACTATTTAAGAGAAGCATTGATGCTATCCTAGTAGTTCTCAGTGCAGGCACAAAAGTCACCTTAAATACCATCTGTCCTCTACAGGCTGAATGAATGTAACCACCGCCCCATACAGTGTGGGACAGTATGCACACCCCTGGCTCCCTTCCCCCACATGACCTTCCTGGACGCCAACTCTAAATATCAATTAAGTGGAGCTTAGGGCTTCCAGCTATGACTCGCCCATTTAACAGAAATCATACCACACATTTCCAGTAAGCCTGCTGCTCTGATGGGTAATGGAGCCCAGGCACTGACAAAGTCCCTCAGAAACCAATACTGGTCCTACCTGCTGTGCCGCCTCTCCCTCGCCCTGCAGATTCACAACAGGAGCTGTGAGGCCCCACACTCTCCACTACAGAAACCACAAGAAAGCTGGGGAAGTGGGACCAGCTTCCTGCTGGGAGCCCTGCAGGGAGGAGGCCTAAAAAGCCACTTTAAGCTCCCTAGCCTGCCCTAGACCAGCCTAGGAATGCTGGGTCTGAAGAAAGGCTCTGGAAGTGGGGGAGATGAAGGCAGGTGATGGGAACCACTACCCTCTGCCTCAACCCCAGACTTGCCCCCACCTATCACTGTGCTTCCAGGTATCACACAGGTTGGCCATTAGTCAAGAAACATGGGGTTGGGTGGAGCGTGCAAGAGGAAGCTGGCTAATGAAAGGCAGCCAATAGGATAGTCTGTGGTAGGATGGGCTAGCATTGAGAAAGACCTTGAAAGGCCCCTGACTGTGGATCTGACCCTGGCCAACTAAGGCTATGGAATACAGCAGGAGGTAAAGAGTTGTTGTGTAACTATGATGTCCTGAGTTTGGTTTCCCGGCACCACATAAAAGCCAGGTAGAGCACAGAACATCTGGAACTACACTGCTGGGAGGAGGGGGCCAAGAAGGTTCCCACGTCTCCCCAGACAGAAAATCTAGTCAAAACATCAAGTCCAGGTTCACTGAGACACCAATCTCAAAAAAGAGAGCAGAAAGCAACCAAATAAGATGCTCAAGGTCAATGCTTGGCCCAAACACACACACACACACACATGCACACACACACAAATACACACACATGCATACACACACATACACATGCAATACACACACACATATACACAGGCATACAAACACATATACACAGGCATACACACATACACACGCACACACACAAACACACACACACACGCACATACACACAAACTCACACATATACACAAATACACACACATACACACAAACCATATACACACACACTGATTAATTAATTAGTTAATTAAAAGAAAAGGCTGGCAAGATGGCTCAGCGTGAAAAGGTACTCACAACTAAGCCTGAAGACCTGAATTCTATATATGTCACATGGAGAGAGAACCAAGTCCGGAAAGTTGTCCTTTGACCTCCATGTGTGCACCGTGGCAAGCACAGACCCCTGCACACTACATACATACACACATACATACATACATACATACATACACACATACATACAATTTTTTGGTTTTTTTGTTTTTTGTTTTTTCGAGACAGGGTTTCTCTGTGTAGCCCTGGCTGTCCTGGAACTCACTCTGTAGACCAGGCTGGCCTCGAACTCAGAAATCCGCCTGCCTCTGCCTCCCAAGTGCTGGGATTAAAGGCGTGCGCCACCACTGCCCGGCCATACATACAATTTTTAAAAACTGTTTGTTAAGAGAAAAGATACCCAGCAAGTCTCCCTGGCTTCCCTTGGTGAGGGCCATCCCACCTGTAATCTGAACCCTAAATGTTTGCAAACAGTATCTCCACATCGTGCAGTGAAGAGCTGCAAGGAAAGTCCACAGCAAAGGGGCTGGCATGCAGGCCAATAGCCACTCCCCTGGCAGTGGTTTGGAGCTGGGACAAGAAGGCTCTTTGTGGGGTGCATGTCTAAGTGCAGAACATAGACAGCACATCCACCATCCCCAGACCCCTGACAAGCAGCACCTGCCAATCAATTCCTCTTAAAGACAGAAAGTACAAATGCATCCTCCACGTACAGCAATAGGCTCGCCCATGACAGCCAAGAATTCCAGCTTAGGCAGGGTCTCAGCCTAGGGCCCTTATCCTCTTAGGCCAACTGCCTCCCTCGTGGTAACCAGCAATATCACCCAGGTCAGTCAGAGAAAGCTACAGCCAGCAAAAACCAAGCTTAGACCTCTGTTTCAAAGAAGGTCACCGACTGCCTCATCTTTCTGCCGCATGCTTCTTTCTGAGAAAAGCTTTCCTCGCACTCTCTAAGCAATGCGGACAGCTCAGCCTCTGAGCCTTAACCACATGCCTTTTTCTCACAGATGCCAAACCCAGAGTAACAGGAGTCTGATAGTGCTTCATCAAGGGGAAAAAAAGCTGCTCAAAGGCTGACTTTAAGAAAATCAATGAAAATATAATGCTTTGACATGCCATTTTAGCATTAACTATTATATTATTCACCAGGTATGTTTTTCCTCCAACTCAAATAGTGCTTTGGAAATTCCCATTGCTTCTTTGAACTGTAGGAATAACAACAGTTTTCAAAATATTTCCACCACAAGTTATGAACATGTTCTGTATGTGTTCAGTTTTAAACCAAAGCAGCAGTTACATTTAAATGTTGTTTAAACAGTGTATCTAAATAGGAAAGGGGATCCTGTCCAAAGCAATCTCCCTGAGACACTCCCACATTTAACTTTTCCAGGCCCAGAACCATCTCAGGACCAACTCTCAACTCACTTGTGCCAAAATATGTTCAAATAAGTAGGAAGAAGAAACATAATCGCCTCACAATTGGAAGCAAAAATCTAAGCTTTGGTTTGAAAAAATTAAAACCTACTCGGATAACCTAACACAACCCGAATACTTCAAACCATCAAGACACTGACATTCAATGACACATCTCAAACAAGAGATGCCTGACGATTAGACTGACCAACTGACCACAGGACACCAACTCCGGGGAAGTCATGGCCAGAGCAAGATCTCAGACAGAGATGTGGCTCAAGTCCAGAGGTCAAGGACAGTATCAGACAGCTTACCGAGAAATGACAAGGAGGAAGAGGACAGCTGCGGGGAAAGTCTAACCTAGCTCTTCCCTTCTAAGAAGTACACGGCTCTGGGCTGAATCACCCAAAGTTACTAACTCAGCTCTCCACTTGCTACCTAGAAAGCAATCGACTGCTGGACAGGGAACGTCATGGACATGATACTTAACTTTGGGGCACAACAAAAGAAGGTCACTGGGAATTAGATATAGGTGACAACCAATGGTACATAGGCACTGTTCCTTCCTTTCCAACAGCTGAGGAGGGTCACAGAACGCACTGTTCCCACTGTAGCACTGCTGGAAATGGCACCTGGACGCCCCAGTGCTCCACAAGCATTCTGAGAGACGGGGATGTAGCTCAGCATACAAACAGTCCCACCTGCTCCCTGAAATTTGTTACTGAAAACATAAATCCCACCCGTGCAAGGACCTTTTCAGCACTGAACTTGTGTTGTTGTTGTTATTTGGTTTTTTTTCTTGAGCTAAAAACTCACTCAATGGGGAAAAAACACTCCTTGTACAAATAAGCGGAGTAGGAGCTGCTGCTGCCGCTAGAAGACCCACTAATCAACATCAGGCAGAACTGAGCACATTGAAGGAATTGCAGCAAAGAGAGGGCCAGACGCCTAGGGCGTGGCTAAGGGCAAGCAAGACTCAACCCACACCCATCGCAAAGGTCCCAAGGGTCCCTTCCACAAACACCGCCCCCCCCGCCCCTGTATATTTGCCCACTACCGGGAAGGCAGAGCACGAACCGCTGCTGCACCAGCATACAAAAATCCAGAATACCTTCTGGCCAGTTCAAGACTGATCAAGGGCGACTCCATGCTTTGTAAGCCTTCACCCCAACACTCTCTAACCCAAGGAAAAACTTCCCGACCTCGGCAGACAAAAAAACATAACAATTTCAGGTTCCTGAACATCCCCCAAACCTCGAATGCCAGTCTTCCAAACAGACCAGCTGTCTCTCCAGAACACTCGCCCCACCCCGAGAGACCATTCACAGAGTCTGGGACAGAACCCCTGAACCAAGAAATGTGGCTAGTCACGGCGGGAGAGGGGTTAGTTCCTTAGGTGGGCCAAAGAGAAGGATTGACTTCGGAGACACCAGCACACAGCTGCTGCACTGCTCCCGCCCTTAGTCTTTGCAGTGACCCCACCCAGGTCGTGACCCTCTGAAGACCTCCAGCGTTGGCGTACCCTGACTCCGCCAACCCCCAACACGCAGCTTTGGACGCCACAGATGCGTCCTGGATCTTCGCTGGATCCTAGCTTTGCATCGTCCAGCCGCGAGCAGAGCGCACCGGGTCCGGCTCCCGGCTGCCAGCCCCAGGCAGGCAGCGGGACGCAGCGCCCGCAGTGCGACTGGCGCGGCTGCCGAGGTCCGGGACCTGAACTGGCAAGTGAATCGCACCTCCAGCCCGCAGATGCTGCAAGCTCCAGGACCCTCACCCGGCGACTGGGCAGAGGACTGGTTGGAGAACCAAAAGGGTTCAGGCGGCTTACCGGAACAGGATAGGGATGCAAACTGGACCAAGATCCGATTAGTCCGGTTTGGGATAGAGGACCGGACCACGGCGTGAGAGACCTCAAAGATACTAGAAGAAAGGGTCTAACCAAAGCCTAGGGATTGGAGAAAGGGGAATGAGAAGGTCGGTTCGAGAAGGTCGGTTTGCAAGTGCGAAGGGAGGGTGAGAGACCCACTATCCTAGGCCAGAATAATTGTGCGAAAAGGCATCTCTGCGGTGAGGCAAGAGGGAATCAAAAGAAGTAGGGGCTCTGAGCACGCAGGCTGGGACCGCTGGGTGCGAGCAGAGGCCCATCTAGTACCCAGACGAGAAGAAACATGATAGGACACCCAGGCCCAAAAGATAGCCCGGTCTGGTACTGGAAAAGAGCAGTCAATGCGTGCCAGGTACATGGTCTGTCCAAGTCGCGGAATGCAGGGAAAGGGCATCGTATGAACTGGAGAGAGGGATTCATACAGGGTCAGGGAAACGAGGTCTATCTAATCAAGGAGGGACCTGCAGGATAAGGGAACTGCAGGGGGAAAAGCGCGATGCTGGGATATGATCCACAGCTGGAGCCGCTCACCTTGGGTTTGTACAGCCACTTTCGGAATCTGTTCATCATCGCCGCGCCGGCCCGGGCCACGCTCCGGGCGGTCCTCGCCCTCTGCAGCGCTGCGCCCGGGTCCGGCTGCGGCGTGGGGCGGACACGCAGGCAGGGCCGGGACCTGCCTGAGCAAGCAGCAGATCGAGAGCGCTGCGCCGAGCGCCCAGCAGCTGGCGGCAGGTGCGCGGGGCAGGTGCGCGGCCGGAAGGATGCTCAGCGAGCGGCGCGCGGCCGACCCAAACCCGCGAGCGGGCGGGCGCGCGGAAAGGCGCGGGCACGGGGCGCGCGGTGCTACAAGGCTTGCGAGCAGCCGGCGCCTCCGCCGGTCACGACCGCACATGCGCCGGAGGCGCCGCACGCCCCCGGCCCGCCGCAAGTGGTGGATGGGGCGAGCCGGGTGAGGCCGCCAATCCCCGCCCAGCGCCACGCCGCGCCTCACCCGGGACGCGCACCAAGAGAGGACGGCTCAGGACTACAGGTCCCAGCGCCCACCGCGGGCAGGGCCTGCGCGGCGTTGCTAGGTAACGGCGCCTAAACGACGCCTAGGCGATCTGCTGGTGCGGTAGCTAGCCAGTGGCCGCTCCAGCCCGCGGCACCTGGACAGATGACCACGGGGGCAGGTGGAGGCCTAAGGAGGCCAAGAGGCCTGCAGGTAGGCGGGCAGGTTAAGGTGAAGGGCCGCAGCCGGGCGGTGGTGGCGCACGCCTTTAATCCCAGCACTTGGGAGGCAGAGGCAGGAGGATTTCTGAGTTCGAGGCCAGCCTGGTCTACAAAGTGAGTTCCAGGACAGCCAAGGCTACACAGAGAAACCCTGTCTCGAAAAACCAAAAAAAAAAAAAAAAAAAAAAAAAGGTGAAGGGCCGCCATAGGGAGGCAGACACAGCCCATCCTCACGTCTTCTCGCTAACTCGTTTTCTCCAGTTCTCCAATCTTTGCCGAGGTTCTGGTCTTAGCAGGCTACATTTGCGCTTTTCGTCCCACCTCCTAAAATAAAAATAGAGTGCTTCCACCACCGATTTATCCTCTCTCCCCTATCTCTCTCCCCTACTGTTAACAGGTGACCCAGATGGCTTCCTCTTAATACAGTGCGTGCACCCTCTACTGCCCTAGCAGCCCCTGCATCTGCCCTTAACCCCTCAATCCTGGACCTGCTCAGCTTTGTAGCCCACTTCTTACTCCTTGTAAGCTGCTCTTCATCCATTTCTGTGTAGTTCCAGGCAGCCACGTGGTTTTACAAACAAACATCTTCTTTTCCCTCCAGCCTAAATGCTTGGATTCAGACCTGTTTGCTTGTTCTTCATTATTTGTACAACTAACAGATCACCTTAGAGTCAACATGTCCACAACTGTATGCTCTCTCTCATCATAAAAACTGCTTCTGGGGCTGGGAAGATAGCTCAATCAGTGAAGTGTTTGCCTTGTTAGCAGAAGAAGGTTCAGCATGCCAGAACTCACCGAAAAACTCTCGGCATGGGTTGGAGAGATAGCACAGTGGTTAAGACACTAGGTGCTCTTGGCAAGGCTCCAGGTTCAGGTTCCAGCACCTCCATGACTGCTCACAACTTTCTGTAACTCCATCTCCAAATAATCAAACCCCTCTTCTGGACTTCACGGGCCCTGCATGCTTGTGGTGCACATACAATGCACATAAACATAAGAAATAAATTTATTTATTTTTAAAAAGACTGGGCATGATAACAAACATTTATAATCACAGCACTTCAGAGGCAGAGAAGATGGACCCCTGGGGCTCACTAGTCAATCTAGCCTATTCGGTGAGCACCAAGCTACTGGGAAGCTCTGTCTCAGAATGCAAGGTGGATGGTTCCTATGGAATGACAGTGAGGTTGTTCCCTGACCTCCCCATGAGAGTGCACACACTTGCATATGCACCCATACATGCACACACATAAAAATAAGTAAAAATTTTAAAACAAAAACTAAAAGCAGCTTTTCCCAAAGCCACCATCTTCTCCAAGTGAAGACTTTGAGCAGACACACGAATTCATGTCCAGTAATAAGTAGATTAATAAATTGTCTGGGGTCTCTCCATCCTTGGCCAACTCAAAAGCCTGGGGCTATTACTGTGCAGAAACTGTTTCTGGGAAGTTGTGCCAAGGATGCAGACTGAGCCCAAGGAGGTAGGTATATCAGGACCAGGCTTAACTATAGGCAATGAAAGATCCTGCATCACAGATTATGTTCCCATCCAAGAGGTGTGTACAGAGGTAATTCTGGATGTGCAGCAGGAACCAGCCTTTCTGGCTACCATCCTTGACCCATGTACTCAGGATTCAGGGTGACTGCCCTGGTTCTAGCCATCACCTCCTAAGCTCATGAACCTACTGGAAAAGAGAAGAAAAGAATGTCCTATACTTCAGGCTAACACTCCCAAAGTTTATTCTCTAGCATTTCTCAGAGATGGAAGAACTTGTACACATGGCCATAGCCAGCTTCCAAGGAGACTGAGAAATGTCACTGACCAGTTGGATAACAATAGGTCCAAGCGCGAGTCAGGGTTTGTTGTTCAGGAGGAGAGAGAAAGCTACAAGGAGTGGCTTCATAGCCTGTTGTAGAAATTTTTAATTCCAACCTGGGGTTTCTACACAGCCTTTGACCATTTAGTTCATGGATAAAAGACACACACAACCTTCATATTTACAATAATCCCTAAACAGCACAAAAGCTGGGCAGATATTTACCCTCTATGCTGTTAGAATCTACTTTCCTGTCGATAACCCCCGAGTTATTACTATGTTTCATCTGGGCTGCTCTTAACTCCAATTGGCCAGCCCTCAGGGCCATGTTTTTATGACTCACCTAACCATGGTGGCTTCTCCTTCCTCTTTCACCTTCTCCTCCTCATGGTTCTCCTCTGACCCTAAGCTTGGGAAACCTAAACTCCACCTATGTCTCTTCTGCGCAGATATTGGCTGTTGGCATCATTATTTTCCAATAGGAAATAACCTGAGGGCAGGGTCCCTTAGGTCTATGTGCAGACTCCAGGTCTCGACACCCCACCCCACCCCAGCCCTCACTTAACATTATGATACACAGTAAAAGACAAAACCTCAACATTAGTCACACTTAGCAGAGCAGCTTTAGTTGTGGAAAAAGAGAGCATTTTCATTAACATATGTTTGAGATGGCCTGAGACTGTAGAGGTGGGTTGTATCTGATAGAAATGAACCCTGCTTGCTTGCTTCAGCCTGCCTTCCAAGTTACCTCAAGTACCAGATCATTGAGTTAAAGAGCCACATATAAAGGAAATCAATCCACTTAGGAACCAGATCTCAATTCTTACCTGTAAACTAAATGCACTTGAGATGTGGCTCAGTATTGAACCAATTACCCAGTACATAAGATGCTGTGGGTTCTGTCTCTCGCACTAAAAGCAAGTCAACAGACAAGTTATTTTCAGTAAAGCTGAGTCTGGCTGTAGATATGTGGGCATGTGATCCCAGCACTGAAATAGAGGCAGGAGGATGGAGAGTTTGAGGCCAGTCTCCACTATATATAAAGACCATCTTCGGGCTGGAGAGATGCCTCAGTAGTTAAGAGCATTGACTGCTCTTCTGAAGGTCCTGAGTTCAAATCCCAGCAACCACATGGGGGCTCATAACAATCTGTAAAGAGATCCAACGCCCTCTTCTGGTGCCTTTGAAGACAGCTACAGTGTACTTACATATAATAAATCCTAAAAAAAAAAAAAGACCATCTTCCCCAAAACAAACAAGAAAAAAAAGATAAAACCAAAAGTAAATTGGAAGTAAGTGTAAAGTTGAGGTGCTCGAAGCATTCGTCAGAGTTGGCTGAGCCTGTGCCTGTTCTCTAACCATAGACATGGTTGTCTTGCTCAAGCTTTAGGTGAATTTCAGAGGGGGTTCAGAGTCTACCCACCCTCACAGGGCACCTGCTCTTTGCCCCAGGTGGGTATACAGATCCCTGCAAGGCAACCTCCACCCCACAGTGAGCAGAGGGGTCAGGTTGGCTCCAAGGAGCTCCCTCCCACCTTCAGGTTGGTTCTTTCATTCATTCCGTTTGGATCCTTCTACCAAGGTCCACTCTGAACTGGGGAGGGCTTGAGTTGATCCCTTCAATCCTCCTTGACTCGGGTCAGCCTAGGGCACTTGACCCACCCTTTCTGCAGAGATACAGGGTCCACAGCAGGGGAGCAGGAAGCAGTCTTTGCTCCCTGGCACCCAGGGCGACCCATCCACATAAATTCAGCCCAAGACCTTAGCTTCCAAATTGGAAACTTACTGAAAAAAAGGAAAACTAATATTTCCACCAGAGTATCTAATGATGGTTAGTGTGTCAACAGGATCTAGACCACCTGAAAGACCTCTGGACATGCCTGCCTAGGTGGGAGAGTATAATCTTGGTTACCTTAACCTCGCAGAAAGACCCATCTTAACTGTGGGTGGAACCACTCCACAGGCCAGGTATCCCACCAGGGATCCTGGGCTGTATGCAATGAGTATGGAGAAAGTGAGCTGAGCTGTAGGGTGCAGCCATCCTTCTGTTTTCCTTTGTGCAATGGATGCATTTCATTTCCTTTCACACTCTACACACTGTACGGTCATTGGCCAGGCTCCTGCCACCTTGGCTCCCTGCTGTCACAGACCGATGCCTTGAACCTGTGGAAAAGAGCAGCCACTCCTCAGCACTGTGACATCTGGTCTGTGTTCTATTCTGGTTTTGTTTTCCTCGGTGCTGATGATGGAATCCAAGGCCTGGCCTTTTAAGCTAGTGCTTCCTGGCTGAGCCTCACCCCTAGCTCTCTAACAAGGAGTCTATAAAAACTCTTGGCCTGCCTGTGTTCTTCACGCTGAGTCCTGGGCTATGTGTGTACTGTTCTTTACCTCACATCTTTGACGGAGCAAGTTAGGCTTTTGAGGCCACGCCCCAGGCTCTCACAGAAAGGAAATCTCTTTGGGGATAGGAAACCAGATTCCCTACTCCGAACTCCTCAACATGGGTTTTGTTCTCTTGTTCCCTTAGAAAATGTTACCAGAGAACCTAACCCCCAGTTAAATGAGAAAATAAAACGGAATCGTATTGTATAAAGGACTCATGTTGGTAAAAGTTTAGGAAAGCAGACAATTTATAAAGTCATTGTGTAGGATGAATGTGGCCAAAGCATATTGTCCACGTGTATGAAACTGTCTAATCATAAGAGACTTTTAAAAAAAGATTTTATGTATGTGAGTGCTCTATCTGCATATACACCTGCATGCCAGAAGAGGGCATCAGATCACATTATAGATGGTTGTTGGGGATTGAACTCAGGACCTCTGGAAAAGTAGTCAGTGCTCTTAACTGCTGAGCCATCTCATCAACCCTGATTTTTTTTTTAAAGTCAGTCTGGGCCTAGATGAAGCTCGGTAACAGAAGCCTAGATGTTGGAGGTCTTAGGTTCAGTCAGTGTGGTCTTTCAGCCGGTTTTATCCTGGCCACCTGTGACTGTCTTTCCGATCAGGTGAGGGGCCTGTTTTAGTTACTTACACCTTTTTCTAGTTTTGTGTTCATTCTTCATAGATCACTCTAGGCCTAGTCCAGGTTTAGGTCAGAGACAGGGACCTGCTCACCACATTAAGCCAAGGCTTAATGAGCATTTAGTTGACTTCAGAGGTTTCCTCGAGGGACTCCCAGGCAAAGAGAGCAGTGTGAGTGTGAAGAGAGATCCCCTAAGCTTCTGGGTAGAGAAAAAGTGAGTGGAGGATTTGAGGTTCAGGAGCCATAAGCAAATAGGCTTCTAAGTCAGTGAAAGACCCCAGTGAAGGAGGAGACTTTGGACTGAAGCTGGTGACATGCCGAGAGACCCCTCTGGGTCCCACAGCAATAGAACCTGGGAACAGACTCTTGAGACCTCACCTCTCCACTTCTCCCACAGCAGCCAGGGCTAAAGCCCTGGGGCCCACTGCTGTTCCCACCCCAGCCAATGCCCTCAGGAACCTCAGCTCAGTCTTGGCGTTGGCAGGGGCTGGGCTGGGACACCAGGTGAATGGAATTAAGACTTTGCCTAGACACATCCTCTATCTCAAAGGTGAGGCCAGGGGAAAGGATTTCATGCGCACAAGTAACCGACACTGGACACCCTGCCACCCCCAGCAAGGACTGATACTGTCCGAGGCTCGGGCAGTGAGAGCCAGCACGTGCTCTGTCTAGACATGTCTTTCCTTCACTAGCTGCATCGGGCTGAGAAAAACTGTTTTGCTGGGGCACATACTGAAAACTACAGAGATGGATAATCTTTTCAGAACTAATGTTCTCTCTAGAGCTACTTGACAGTGCCATGTTTGCCACCAGGACACTAATAACTAGGAGTTGGAGAACTTGGTAAATGCTTCCAAGAGTCCGGCTGTCTTCCCTCCAGCCCCCTGCAACACACGCACATGCACACGCACAAAGGAGGAAGGACCTCCCCACACCCACAGGCTGCCTTTAGCCAAGATTCCTGGAGTGTCTGAGATTGTTTTCTTCTTAGGACAGATCCAGAGCGGAACAAAGGGCCCCAAGAACTGTTGAACTGTTGCAGATAAAGAGGGCAAAGGTCCTGCATAGCCAATGACATCAGGGCTTGAAGAACTGGCCAGACCAGGAATGGGTAGAGCCAGGACAGGAACAGACCTCCAGGCCACTGACTGGCAGGTATAGTCTCGGGAAGGGGCTGTAGCTCCAACTCCTTGAATAACACCAGATCACTAGGCTCACTCAGCACAGAGCCAGGGGGGAAGCCACAGGTCTCCCAGTCTATGAAGCAGTGTCCCAGAAAATGATCCTGGCCTCTTGTGCTTGAATGTACCCATGTCAGCAGAGCTAAGTGTCTGGCCTTCTCTGTCCCCTCTAAGAGAAGACACATTCAAAAAGAGGGTGAAATGGCCACTGGGCATGAAGCCCATCTATTGCTCATTCAGAGTGATCATGCAATGGGGAGCAGAGTGGGCAGTAGTTCCCAGAAGCCTTCTCTCAGCATTCAAGTCTCTCACCAGGAAGCTCAGCAGAGATAACTTGAGTGACCAGAGAGGAAGAGGACCCTACGAGCCCTCAGAGTCTTTCTCCTACCATGCAGTCTCCAACAGTAAATGGTCCCCATAAGGTGGAGTGGCTCAAGTGGACAGTCTCCAGGGAGGCGGGTTTCACAGGGTGCAGGTCAGCCCCAGACTTCTTGCTGTATCCAAGGCCATACCTGGCTGCATTTGGATCTGTGTTTGATGGATTGAATCTGGCTTTGTCTAAGACAGAAGGCTATTGTCTCCTCCTGCCTCTTATCATCAAAGCCCCCACTGACCCATGAGGAATCTCCCATGAGATAGCCCTAAGGCATAAGAAAAGGTGCCTTGTTGCCTGTCATCATGGGCAGAGCAGGAATGGAGTCCTGGCTATGCCTTTCCTGGGTGCCCAGAGAGCTTCCTTGTTGTGCCCCTAGAGCCTATTCATGGTACCAGGGCTTCAAACCTGTTTCCAGACTTCATGAGGCCTTTCTCAGAGAGGCTGGTGATACCTGTGTGTCTGCAGCCCGGTCAAGCCCCAGTTGTGATTGCGCTGGTTCAGAATGCAGCCAGAGTACATGGAGGCTTTGGCCCTCAGTGATCCCCGCCTTCCCGCCTAACTATTCAGTGAAACTTCCCAGGCAGCCCCTCCACAGAGCCCCCCCAAGATGGCAGAAACCCCCATCCTCTTCCTCTGGCTTCCTCATCTTGGCACCCACTAACTGTTACCCTAGAGCAGTGATTCTCAGTCTGTGTGTCTCCACCCCTTTGGAGGTTGGACAGCTCCTCCACAGGGTCACATATCAGGTATCCTGATGTTTACATTACAATTCACAACAGTAGCAAAATTGCAGCTATGGAGTAGCTATGAAAATAATTTTATGTTTGGGGTTCACCACATCAGGAACTGTATAAGGGTCACAGCATGAGGAAGGGTGAGAACACGGACACAGAGCCATCTGCATTTCCTCCACAACCACATTCCCTTGGGTTCCGCCTCAGCTCCTCAGACCCATGCCTGTTCCTTGCTGGACTTGCTCAGGGGTCAAGCAGGACCTTTGACAGATGACCCTCTGGTTCTAATCCTGATCCCAGCTCAGAGCATTGGAGCTTCCTAACTCAGACAGTGTGAGTTCTGCAGAGGCCTCGCCCTTCTGGAAGGCTGCGTCCTGCAGTTCTGAGCATATTCCTGTTCTCTTTCTCTCCTCTGTCTTTTCTTAAACTCTCGATGGTACTTTGACCACTTAGGATAGCTCCTTGATCTTCAAAGCTCAGCTACTGGGCGTGGCGTGACTGGCCAGGACTGGCCTTCACACTGAGGAACTTGCTTTCTTTTCCCGTTACTATGGTGAATGCTAACAAAAGCAACTTCAGGGAGAAAAGGTTTCATTTAATCTCACAGTTCAAGACATGGCCCATCCTGCTGGGGAGGTCAAAGCAGCCGGACCTGAAGCAGCCGGTCACATCACATGCACAGTTAGGAAACAGAGGGGTGAATGCATGTTAGTGCTCAGCTCTCTCCATTTATTTATTTTTCGTTTTAATCAAATGTTTCTTACTATTTCTGTTTATTGTATGTGTGAGCATGGGTCATGCTATTCACAAGCCACAGCACCTGGGAACTCCACAGCCTTTCCTGATTCTGTCATCTTTGCCTCTCTGGGTAGAACCTCCCGAGAAACCAGCCACCCACCTGGACTGAGGAATGATCAGAAGCCTGTTTCTGACCTGAGCCCTGCCTAGGGGTCACCCTACCCACAGACTAGCTGTGGGGCTTTGGTGGCTGCCTGAAATCTAGGACAGGAAGGCTGAGGCTAGGGCTAAGTGGTGACCTAACAGTGGGCTCACCAAGGCCAAACAGACCCCCTGTGCAGCAGAGGCCTAAGACGAACTAACCAAATAGTGGGTTTGAGTTTACCTGAGCCCAAACCCCTACCTCCAAAATCTCACTGTTCAACCCAGAACCCTCATGGACTTCCTGTTAGTATGGGTAAGGGTCTTACAACCACTCTGTCAATAGCTAAAGTGGCAACTCAGAGGCTGTGGCTAACGTGACTTGTATCAATTTGTTTTTAGGACCCTGCTCCAAAGATGGCCTACTATGAAAAATGCATTGAGGCTGTGATAGAGCAGCTTGACAATTTTAAGCCTGACAAGGACAATCCTGAGCAATTCCTGGAGACAGTGTTTACCTCCTTACAGCAGGTATGGTCCCTGGAGACCACATCTACATGCCTTGTCTACATTTCACTTTCCAGTGAGCAGCAAGAGATCCTTTCCTTCCTTTGGGGAGAAGTGTGAGGCAAGGCTCTCTAGAAGACCAGCGGCCATGAGAAGGCTCCCAGCATTCAGAATGCACATCAGGCCTGGCTCTACCCTGAGCTACAAAACCTCCATGGTGTACTATGGCAGGCAGCCCCTCACAGGAAGAGCTGTGACTGTGTGGGCAGCCTCAGTGAGGGAGGCAGGGACCTACCTAAGGCCACAGTTCAAGGTGGGTTGTGCCTAGCTGAAGAGGCCTCCAGTAGAGAGTCTGGGCCCTACTAAGTGCTTCCACCCTTAGGCCCCACCTCAGTCTGTGAGCGTCGCTATTAACAGGACTGAGTCTGGGAAAACTGCACAGAACGTAGCTCTCAAGGTTCTGGAAGCAGCAGTGTGTCCCACTGCAGAAGGTGAGAGAGAGGCAGACAGGCAGAGCATGTCTCTGGAATATTCCACCTGAGCCTGTCACAGTGGCAGCTACACTTCCAAGTGAGGTTTGGAGTTAAATCTCCAAAGTACATCCCCTAGAGTCTCCTTCCCCCAGAGGCTTCAGCCTCTCCTTGTCAGGGTACTCAGGAAGAGTCACCCTACCTGCTGAGAGGTCCAGTTCCTCCATCTAGCACAGACTTCTCTCCCCAACCCTAGACTCTTTCATCCAATGGTAGGTAGCACATATATGCCCGATCTAGAGCACATATCTTCTCTCCATCCCCATGTGCTCCCACAAACAGCTCACTTCAGCAACCCAAGCTCAGTCATCAAGAACTGTGTTCCTTCCTAGCTCAGGTGAGGCAATCACCTATCCCCACACCTCACCTTAGCCCTGGGATAGCCCTTGTCCTATTTACTGAAAAAGCTCCCTCTTGCCTCTTTGTGGGAGCACTGCTCTCCTCTGCTCTCACCTCCCCACAGACATGACACAGAGGCATCCTCTCTGCCCATTGTGCCCTCCTAGCTCACCTACCCATCCTCATGTCTACCCCACTGGCCATACTGCCTTCTGGTCCGTTTTGGTCCATCCATTTGTTCCTCCACTGTCCTTGCCACTCCCCCCACCCACTTGGAATACCCAGCATGCTCCCTGGACTGCTAAGTTATTTGGGGCTCTGATAGAAGGGCCCTTTCTTTCAAGCAAGACAGAAGTTAGTGTCATTAGTCTTTGATAACCATTACAGAAAAGTGAGTTTTAGAGGTTCATAATTAGTTTGAGGCACTTTCTCTGTCAACAACCAATAGATTAACATAAATGAGACCCGGCTGTCACTTGGCAAATCACAAAGTCGTGACCATCTGGGTGCCTTTCCATGAGAAGCCTAGCACTATGATGCCATCCAGTGAGCTGGCGGCAGCGGATGGAGCTGAGAAGCAGCTCCTGCTTCAGATGTTGGTCCTTTCAGGTTCTGCCAAAGTCCTTCTAAAGCCAACATGGTTTGGGGCCCTGGATACTGACCTAGTTTGAACAACACTTTCATCTCCCACTGTCAGAAACCTGCTGCAATATACTGACTGTCAGATCAAGGCCAGAGATGCCACCTGTCAGAAAGTTACACAACCCCTGGGCCGCTAGGCAGAGGCTGACAGAAGGCTTCAGGACAGGGCACATGATAGGCAGACTGTATACATTAAGTGCATGGCAGCTGTAGGAACTTCTTAATGTGGGTGTGCCCTTATTTGGATGCAGTGCCTAAGTAAAGGGAGCTAAGTGACAGCTAGCAGCACAGAGCATGGGTTGGCAGCAGTAGCCTGGGTTCACCAGGGCCAGCATGGCTCGCAGCACAGAGCGTGGTAGTCAGACAGTGACAAAGAGTCGGACTTTGAGAAACAGTGGATCCCTGGAAGCAGGATAGGGTTTCCTGGGCAGAGGGATCCACCAAGATGAGGAGACCCCAAGAGCCCAAGGTCCTGACCTGAGAGTGAGTGACAGGAAACCCAACAGGTCCTGGGTGTCTACTTCAGACCCGGTTGCTCAGTCTGTGTGACAAGCCCCTGGGGAGGTTGGCTGTGAGCAGAAAAATGTCATGTCAGAGTCCAGACTGTGGACAAGTGGGTATTAGCATAAAAAGATGCTGCGGGACTGGACGAACAAGAACACAGGCAGCCAGATAGCTCTGGGGTTCAAAGCCACATGAGAAGGGGAGAAGTTTAAAGGGGTGGCCGACTGTGGGGAAAAAGTTACTAACTTTGAAGTTATTAAAGAAGAGTCAGTGAACTGTGGGTGTAGCGGAGCAGAGAGAAGGACCAGATGTATTCGAGGGCCACAGAGCCATAGCCCATGGTCTCACTGTAGTTTGTGTTATTTTGTCGTCTTGTAAATCTTTGCATATCGTTGCTGCATCTTACTGGTCTGTGGGATGGAGCAATGATGCTTGACCCTTTGGTCACCCTCCTGTTGGGCCCTGGTTCCTGTTTCTACTGCTGCCCCCTACTGCTCTTCCCCTTAAGTATGCTCTTTCCCAGAAGTATAGTAGCTCTGTTAAAGGGCTGTGATATAAATAAAGCTCTTGAAACCTATTTTCCAAATTGTTTTATAGAAAAGTTCAGCATCAAGTGTCCCCCAAATTTCTCCATGTACTGGCACTAGCAGATACCCTCATCTTCCTTTTCCTCCAAAACTTAATTACTTTTCAAACCTTAATTTGAAAACCCTAATTACTTTTTAAAATAATTAGCATGGATCACACATGGGTCATCTCACCATTTGGGTCTGAATTGTCACCCAAAGGCTCCTGTGGTGAAGATCTTGCTCCTGGTGCACTGCTTAGAGGTGGGGAGATGGGGCAGTGATTGGACCCTGATGGTTCTGACTATTGGGACAGGGTCTTCCTTTGTAGTCTTGCCTGGTCTGGAACTCAGCCTGCCTCTGCCGGAAGCACTGGGATTAAAGGTGTGTACCAACCACTATGCCTGGCTCAGGGAACAAAAAGCAGGCTGTGGCCTGCTAGCACTTTCCATCCTACTTCCTATTCAGAACAAGCTCTCAAAGATTCCCTAAATCATGCAGTCTTCTTTTGGATAATGTTTCTTCATTTGAAAGCCTGTATATGAACTCATTTTTAAGTTGTGGTGAAATGCACATGACATAACTTTGGACCATTTTAACTATTTTCAAGTGGCAGAAAGCACGCTCACAGGTCTGTACAGCCATCGCACGTCCATCCATCTCCATAACCTCTAATGTTCCTGACCTGAAACTCTATCCCCATGAAATACCAACTGCCTGGCTTTCTGTCCCCTACCCTGCCACCTGCTTGCCATTCTTTCTGTCTCTGTGGATTCACCCATCCTCATATAGGAGAATACTTGCGTAACACTTGTCCTACTGTGTTTGTATCATCTCATTGTTTCCCATGTTTAATTTGTCTTTAGACCCATTGTCTTCATTCACCCTGGAGGTTCTGCCTTCCCAATCACCGTGGTCATTGCCCACTACTCTAGAGAACTGAACTATCTGGCCTCTATTCAGCCATGTGGGAGTATCTGTCCCTTACCTTTGTCCTTGATCTCCTGGTCCTGGAGAGCTCTCTCTTGGCTTCCTTTTCAGACTCTGAGCCCCCAGAAGCTTGGGTTTGTTTTGGAGGTTCTGTCTGGCTGCCTTGAATACCACAAGTTACTGACCATCGTGGTGGACGCCTTCTATGCACGGGAGGGCCGACTCTGCCTGTGGTCCGACTACAGCCTCTTTGAGGGTACGTGTATCCACTATCCACATGTCCATGAGGCCCAGGCCCACTGCCCACTCCAGACAGGGACTCGAGAGGAAGCTACCCATAGACCCTGGAGGGTTGACTTGAAAGAGGCCAATAAGCAGGTGAGCTTCAGAACACAGAAAGTGGCTCCTTGTGCTTCCACCTTAGCTCTTTCACTCGATTCTCGGGTGCCCATAAGTGTATGGCCCAGGTTAGGTAGATTTCCTCACTTCACAGATGGGGAAACTGGGACCAGGGGGAGCACACATGGATCCTGCTGCCCATGCAAACTCCGGACCCCCAGCCCCTTACCTGAAAGAGAATGCCCCTGAGGGCAGCTTAGGCCAAAATACATACCTCTTGTAGTCTGTCCATGACTCTAATCCTATCATCTGTGAAGAGAAAAGGCCTATGCTAGTGTGGGTCATCCAGGGAGAGATTAAATATGAGAGGCACTCTGACCACTGTCCACATTTATACAACACAGCGTCTGTGGTCAGTGGCTAGTGCAACCCACAAGACAGAGATGGATCTAGCCATAGGGCCTAATGTTGGCCCTGCTGCTGTCCAGGGAGGAGGAGAGGTAAGGGCTACAGCATACTGGTAGGCTAAGACGGGGGCTGGTGCCAGATGCAAAGCTAGGCTGACCCTAACTGCTCGGCTCAGATGTAGAATGAGCAACCTCATCAGAGGAGCCTCCATACCAAAAGGCTCAAAGTGACTCAGCTCACTCACAAAATTGACAAAACTGGAGATGATATCACTTTAGCCCAGAGAGATCCTGGGATTTCTGAGAATTGACCAAACGCAATGTAATGTGTGTGGAAACTAAAAGCCCTGAATGGCCAGTGTCTACGATCACTGAGCATGAAGTGGTAGTTGCCTTGTAGGCCTGTCCTTATTTGCCCTGACAGAATAGGGTGCCTGTAAGAGTCTCAGCAACTGCAGCATTCTCCCAAGGTCACACACGGAGCCCCTCTGCAGGGCAGCTGGGCGCTCCTCACACCACCTCTCTCCTCAGTGATCTGCTACTTGGCCACCTTCCAGCTGAATGAGCTCGGCTTCCAGCTTTTCTGCAGCATCATCAAATCCCAGCCTGTGGAGAAGATTTGCAAGGTGAGCCCCGCTGTCCCCACCACAGTACTATGGCTGAGGCTGCCAGCCAGGAGAGACAAGAACCAGAGGCAGATGTGTGTCCAGTCAGGCCCACCTTTCATCCTCCAGCTCGAGAAAGTGGTGGGGTCACCCTTTCTCTGCTTAATACCAGATGTCTGTATAGGACAATGTTCTCTGTCTCTGGGAAGTCTGTCTGCTTGGTTTGTGAATGACATAAACATAAGTACCCTGTGACAGATAAGCATTTTTAGGACCAAGAAGTAAAATTGATGGCATCTTTGGAGAGATGCTTTGGGACTGCCCTGGCCAGTGCCACGCTGGCCTGTACTTGGCTCAGGCTCTGCTGCCTTGTGCTGGAATTCAAAATGACTACTGAGCAAACTTCCGCCTTGCCTCCTACCCTGGTCCTGCAGTGCTGACTCACCAAATGCTTGGGAGTATAGAGCACATACTGTTCTCAGGATATACAGTGACCATTTGCAGTAATTTCTTACCCCAATAAGCCCGTATAAAAACACACTCAATCCAGTTATTATAATTATAAACTATATGCCTAGATTGGGCAAGTCTATCACTATACTAACTTATTTCCCAGCTACGAGACCCCTTGCTACTTGCAATTCCTCCTGGCCATGTGGTTCTGCTCTATATTGGCTTCCACCTCCTCTCTCCTTCTGCTCCCCCCCACCCCCAAGCCCCCACTCCCACCCCCATCCCCCCCACCCCTGCCAAGACCTCCAGTCCCAGCTTTCCCTTCCACTGTCCAATCACAGGCTCTAACCTTGATTGACCAATTAGAATGGGGAGAAGGTTCAAATGAGATCACCTGAGTATGTGATCTACCCCTCCTTGTGGACAGCCCCTCTTGAGGAAGCAGAATTAACATCAGAATACAAACATCACCAGGGCAACCCACAATAGTGACCCCAGGCCAGTACCTGGTCACTGACCACCCTGGGGAACTCTGGAGACTCATGACAATAGCTCACAAAACCTTCGTGGGAGCCAGACCTTGTGGCCTGTAATCTCAGGTGCTTGGGAGGCCGAGAGAGGAGGACTAGCCTGAGTCACTGTCAAAGTTAAAAATGAGAAAAAGAGAAAGACTGAAGCTAAAGCTCAACGATATAATAATTCCTTAGCCTGTGTGAGGTCCAAAAAGAAAGAAAACTGGAAGACCAAAGTTGCAGAGGTGGAATGGTGACCAGCACAAGGTCTTCCCACTGCCCACTCCATACACCATGCCCATTAGGGACCCTCAACCTGCGTCAGAGATTGGAAAGAAGCCCTGTGAAGACGGAGATCCAGCTGTTGGCAACAGTGTGGCCTGTCTTAAATGCTGCTGCTGCTGCTGTGCTCAGGACTGACGTAGCGATAAGCATGTCAGGCCTAGGTTGTTTGGAAGGCAGTTTCTCCGTCTATGGCTTCCACAGAGGATGCACTCCAAGACTGCAGCTGGAAAAGCGAGAAGTTCTAGCACCCAGGAACCCCACACCCATGCGCCAAAAACCTGCCAGATGGTCAAAGCCTTTTTTTTTTATAGAGTCTCATTATGTAGTTTGGCTGCTCTGGAACATATAAACAATATACAAACAGTGCTGGCCTCAGATTTACAGAGATCCTCCTCCCTTTGCCTCCCAATTGCTGGGTTAAAGACATATGTCACAATGCCAGCCAAAGGTCTACTTTTATCATTTGCAATTGTATCTATGTATCACTGTATAGATATGTGCACATTTGGGAGCCCTCGGAATCTCCTGAGCAATGGTACTACTGGAGTAGGAGTTACAGGCCATTGTGAACCACTTGACATGGGTTCTGAGAGCTGAACTCTGGTCTTTTGTAAAAGTGGTACATGCTCTAAGAGAACCATCTCCTAACCCTCCTCCCAAGTCAGAGGGCTTTCTGAGACCCACGGGGAGCCCCATTCCCCACTCTTGCAGGGTCTCTAATAGCACTGTCCCACCACATCCCAGTGAGAAAGGTGGCTTTGACCCTGCTAAGATGCTGATGTGAGCGTGTGGGGAGGAATGAAGGAATAAGAAGAAGAAAAAAAAAAAGATAGGATGTGCCCAAATTTGATTGGGCCAACATGAAGGAGGTGGAGACCCCAGAGGGCATCTGCAGAGGCTAGTTTCATCTGCAGGGGCCAATGCTGACAGCTGAGAGATTAGAAAAGGGTAAAAGGACACTGGCCACGGGCAAGGGCCAAGAAGGCGGAGGAGGCCACAGGGATGGGGAGCCGTAGAAAGCTCTAGAAGGAGGCCTTAGTAACCTCTGTGAAGAACAGTGTTAGCCGGGCGGTGGTGGCGCACGCCTTTAATCCTAGCACTTGGGAGGCAAAGGCAGGCGGATTTCTGAGTTCGAGGCCAGCCTGGTCTACAGAGCGAGTTCCAGGACAGCCAGGGCTACACAGAGAAACCCTGTCTCGAAAAACCAAGACCATTGCCGGGCGGTGGTGGTGCACGCCTTTAATCCCAGCACTTGGGAGGCAGAGGCAGGAGGATTTCTGAGTTCGAGGCCAGCCTGGTCTACAAAGTGAGTTCCAGAACAGCGAGGGCTACACAGAGAAACCCTGTCTCGAAAAACCAAAAAAAAAAAAAAAAAGAACAGTGTTACAGGCCACAAGGAAGCTAGAGGCTGGCAAGGACGAAGCTGGTGAGGACTGTGCATACTCTGGGTGACAGTAGTGACCAGAGGCACGGGATGGTCACAACCTGACTCAGCACTGTCCATAGCCATGATCATGAACTTCCAAAGTCATCCCCCAAGTACATTCCCTGCTCCCAAGCACTAGCTGCAAGTTTTGTGTCACTACAAAGCTGTCCTGGGCTCAGACATGTGGTCTTTGGTCCTGCAAACAGTATAATGGAATAAATGTAACTCTAGCTTTGGCTGTCCCTTCTGATTGCTTTTTGGAAGGTCTGTATCAGAGAGTCCTCAGGAATCCTCTAAACTGGAAAAGCCCCTCTAGGCTAGGGTGTGTTTACAGCTTCTCAGATCCCTCTAAGAGCAGCTGCAGGGGATTCAAGCCTGGTTGACCCTCAGTTAGGGTCTGAAGACCTGAGACTGTCCCAAACAACAGGACTACCTCATAGGATCCTGCCCCTCCTGACCAGCTGACAGCTCTGTCCTGTATAAAGGCATCTTCCAGCTCCCTACAGCAGCTGACTCCATTAAAAAGCCGGAAGGCACCAGCCCTGTGCCTTTCAGAGTCAAAGTTTCAGATTTGGGGACCAGAAGCTGGGAAGCCACCAGCAGAAGCTTGTAGCACTAGTGATCTCCTAGGACTGGCTCTGAGCCCTCTGAGGTCATCACAGGCCTCACACTGTGCAGCCCCTGACTAGGGATGCAGGCTCGATCTTGGCACTGTGATCAGACACTCACTGTGAAGGATTGAGTGCAAATCCACCTTCCCAGGTCTGAGGGCTTTCCCATCCTCCCCTGGTAGTGCTACAGTGGCAGGGTTATGGGACACAGGAAATAATCTCTCCCAGAATTATAGATTTCCTCTGTAATGGGGCAGGGCGGGTGGCAGGCAACTCTCTGTCTCCCTGCAACATCTTGCCCAGGAATGAGCAAGGGGCCTGGAAGCTGGATGCACATCCATCTGCAGTGGGCATGACAAGTGTCAAGTCTGTCCCGGCTGCTGTGAGGGGCTGGAGCAGCACTGGATGGTGGAGGAGCCACCGTTGAGATGCTAAGGGTTTCTCCACCTCAGTTCCTCAGATTCTTCTTTAACCCCTTGCATCTGTGCTCATGGATCAAAGACGAGTGGAGCCTCATCTACGAAACGGCCCATGTGATGGAGAACTGGATCGACCCTCTGATGAGGTGGGTCAGCTGTGGCATTTGGGTCTCTGAAAATCGTCCACTCCAGGTGCCTCAGAGCATGGCGGGGTGTGTCTCCTCATTCCTTTCCTGCTCACGGAAGCCCTGTGAGAGGCTAGATCATGCTTCAGGTTAGGGTGAGAGGTCAGAGATGTAGCGAATCTACCTATCACAGCCTGCAGCAGGGACAGCAGGATGACGTGGGGATCTCCCAGATTACTGACTTCTGAGAGAACAAGGGGAGGAACATCATCATGTCTTCCTGGGGACAGGCAGACAGATGGGCAGGACCCAAGTAGACTGTTTATGTACTAGCTGTGTTTAAGAGGCTGTGGCCCCAAAGTGGGGGTCCTCAGAGCTAATTCTTCACCAAGGAGAGTTGTCCTGTCCCAACTGATTCCCACTGTTAGCAGTTAGGACAAACTCCAAAAAGAGGGTGGATAGCTGTGTGCTAGTTCCACAGTTACCACAAGCCTCCCAGCCCTCTCTGGGACCAGCCCCGTTCTAAGCTTACCGCTGCTTCCCCATACCTACCCTACGCAGGAGGCCCGGTCCAGCCGTGGCCTTGTGAGAGCCCCTTGCTGGTAACCCTCATAGCAGCCTCACTCTCGCTGGGTTGTCCTGGTTCTGGGGATGAGGCAGGAAGTATTTCAAGTCATGCATTCACCCTTGATGATCCCCATAGGAGGAACACTGAACAGGCTAATGATGATGGGCTGAACCCACTCAAGGTATAGAGAGTGAAAGAGGGCTCATAGACCTCTGAACCACCCACCAAGACCCTTCTGAACTTCCTGCTCCACAGGACCCTTAGCGGGATGTGACCCTCACTCCACCCAGCACACACAGTTCCCTCCCCCTGCCAACAGTGCAGCTCCTGAACATCCCTCTCCTGTTCCCAGCTTCTTTTCTCCACTTCCAGCTACCTTCATCAGCACCATATGCACTGCCTGGATTTGCTCCACACTCCAATTCCTGCTCACTCTCAGAGATTCCTGCATCCCTGCAGTGGGGAATGTTTTAGCCTCCCAGCTCCTCTGTCCCATGGGCCTCAGTTTCCACATCTGCATAAAGGGAGACTTAATGCATGCACTGAGGTGTAGTTGGACTGCACCCACAAGCTAGTCAGTGAGAAAGTCACCTGTCTATTATCGCCTCACCCTGAATGACAACCAAGCACTTATGGTCCTCCAGATCCCAGGGGCAAGCTTCTGGGTGACCTGCTTAGGATGTGACTCTATAGTCTTCTCCACTTTTCCTTTTCAGATGGGAGCCAGAGGTCCAGGAGCTGATCAAACAACTGGAGGGAGTACCAACCAATCAAATTCCTGTCGTGAAGACCAAGGCCAAAGTCACAGTGCCCAAGGAATTCAACCTGACTGTCCCAAGGCCCCGTGCCATTACAATGCCTGAGCCTGTACCCGCTATGGCCAAGCCAAGACCTGTGAGTTGGGTGTTTCTTCCTGTACCACCAGGATGTTGAACTGGGAGAACAGGCTGTGAAGGTCATTGGGTGGCTGGGCTTCTCCAGGATCAAGGGTGTACGGGACCAGACAGGAGTATTCAGTAACTCATAATCTACCAGCATCCTGCACACATAGAGAGGGAAGTTGGCTGAGGCCAGAGCCCACCGCATTCTGGACCCAAACAGGAGGTGCTAAGGGATACTGTCTGGCCATGGGTTCAGACCTGTCTGGATTGTGCTTAGAGTTCACCATTAGCCATGGTACCCACCCTCCCCATAAGATAGTACACTTGAAAGTCACACTGTGTATATTTTTCAGGTTTGATGAGGCATGTCCGCGTTAGCCCCAGAAATGGCGAGCTCCTACTCAGGGAAGCTCACGTCTGTCTCCTCTGCTGAAAGCCTCTCATCTCCTGTTTGTTTCTAAGTTATCAGTCAGAATGTTCTGAACTGCAAGGAACAGAAAAGCGCCTCAAACTGGCCTAGACAATAGAGCACTAGTATTTAAGTAGAGACAGACTTCAGGTATAGGTTGATCAGGATTCCAGCTCTATTTCTCTGTGACTGCCTGCACCCTAGACTCCTCTGTAAGTGAATTTCATCTTTAGACTAACTTAGTCTCATTTTCATTTTAAAGAAATTAATCCAGGCCTTGCGTCTACACTGTACATTGTCTAGGACCGGAAAGAGTATATAGGGCCAGGAACTATCTGATTGGTCCAGCTCAAGCCTCATGCCTGCTTGAACTGTTCACCACCTTTCTGGGTGCCAAGTTCTGACTAGGCTGTGGATTCTCACAAGCACTGATGTGGACCTCCTAGGTCAGCCTGGTCCTCATAGGCCGAAGGACTAGAGGGGCGTGAGGGGTGGCATTGGAGGGCCAACCTCTCACCCTGGCTCTTCTATCTCTCAAGTCTCACTGAACTCTTCCCATTCCACAAGTTTTTCACAAGGCCTCAGCTCTGCTGGGTCCCCACTCAGTTTTCTTCTTCTTGACCCGTCTTTCCCCATAGCTTCAGCTACTGTTTACAGTGTGTGCGTCTGCTCATCGTCTGCCTCTTCTTCCATTTTATTTGTACCATATTCCCAACACAGGTGGGGAAGTCGTGGCTTAGAGAGGATGTTCAGTAAATATTTGCGGGATGGTAGATGGAATGAGTGGAGAGGTGGATAAACGGCAATATGGGTAGTGGACAGATGATGAGTAATCAGACAGGTCACCAGGGCTTTGTTGCTAAGCAACTCCACAGTTACCCCATCTGCAGGGTCTCTGATGTTTCTACTGCCAATTCCTCAAAAACCAGTCCTGCCAGCCGCCTCTCTCTGCTCTGCTTGGCTGAGGGACAGTTCTTCTCATTCCCTCACTATGACATAGCTTCCCTGAGCTCACTTCTGTATTTGCTAAGCCTATAACCAACACCCTTCATGCTCTGACCTATGGCCAGGACTTCCTTTCCCCTCCTGAATATGAGTCAAGAATATGTGCTAGCCCCAGGCCTTCCTTGCTTCAAGTTGGAGGGCAGCCAGGAGAGGTCACAGTGCAGCAAGGAAGGGAAGGAGGCAAGAGATGACCCACCAACTGTGAGGAGCAGGGACAGGACGTACAATCAGGTGGGCTGGAACCCACACAATTCCTCCTGGCTCTCAGGAAGAAATAAGCCAAGAAAACAGGCCCTTTGTAGAACATTTTGAAGCAGCTAGACAGGTGGGCAGGACTGGAGATGGTGATGGATGTGGGGAACACAGTCACAGAGGAAGAGGCCTTAGTGTGGGCAATAGAAAGTCAGCACCAGAATCTCCAGGGAGAAGCATCCAGCCCCGAGACAGGACAGTTGGAGGAAGGTGAGGGCTTTAGGTTTGTAGGAGTTGAGTTGGCTGTATCTGTAAAACACGCAGAGAAGAAAGAAGGCAAGAATTAGGGGGACAGGTTCAGGAATCTCAGGCTCAAAGGTGGCCGGGATGGCCCCTTGCCTGTCCCTGATGGACACAGATACTATAGGGACATTGAGAATCTCCTATGAGAGGAACAAAGTCTTAAGGTCCCTTCACAGGCAGCTTACTTTTTATAAAACTATGAATGACACTCTCAGACCCTCTGCCTACCCCTTCCATTCTAAGAGCTGGCTGCCTCCCTCTACCCCTTGACTACCCTAGCTGTCTCATCCACACTGATGGCATGCCCTCAGTGCCCTGGCCTTCCAGCTCCCTCTACCCACCTCATCCCAAACTTAACTCTAGACCCCATGCCTGCTGCTGGTCTGACCCTCTCTACTATGGTCACTAAGCACAGACTCAAACCTTTGCCACTCCACCAGGTCCCTCAGAGTACCTATCAGGAGCCCAAGGAGCAGAAGCTTCTGCAGATTATCAAGACATACAACCGCCGGACAGCTGAGGTGGCCATGTGGGACCCCTGTCTCCCTACAGACCCCCGTTGGGCTGTTAAGAGTAGGGGAAGGGGAGAAGGTTGGGGACCTTAGACAGTGTGTGCATTCTCCCATCAACCCCCCCACACACACACACAATGGTCTGAGGCCCCTGGGGTGCAGCTGGTAGGGGAAGAACAGCACGCTGTCATGGCAGGAGCTGCTGCTGAAAGCAAACATGGAAGAGCTACGGTGTGCCATGCCCCGGTTGCAGAGGGAGCCACAAGCACAGGTAATGCCCAGCTTCTCCATGGTAGTATTTTTCTCGTACCTTCTGGGGCTGAGGGTGTAGTTCTGTTGGTAGAGGCTGGCATTCATGAAGCCTTGGGTTTGATCCCCAGCACAGCATAAGCCTGGTATGGTGACAGATGCCTATCATCCTAGCATAGAAGTAGAAACCGAAGGATCATCCTTGCCTTGAAGCCTCGTGTGCCACAGCACTCTTGTGGAGAATAGAGAACAACTTACATAAACGGATTCTCCACCACCCGATGGGTCCTAGGGACTGAATTCGGCCTTCAGCTAAGCAGCACGTGCCTCTACCCACTGACTCATTTCCTCAACCTAAACAGAAGGACAAAGACTGTGCATAGTGGTGTACGGCTTTAATTCCAGGAAGGCAGGAACGGTCCACATCTTTTTGAGTTTGAGGCCAGCCTAGTCGGCATAGTGAGTTTCTGTCTTAAAAATAAAATAAAGTAAAATAGAATAGAATAAAATAAAATAAAGGTGACCAGGGACCAATACAAAGAAGAATTGTCCTCCAGAGAAACTCACTTAGGAGCAGGGCTACTTAGGGCAGCTAATCCACACAGGATCTTTCGTGTAGTGCCTGGGCTCTGTACTCCAGTCAGCATCAAGCTTGGGGTTGTGATGGCTGCCTTTGCAGGCTATTCTTCCACACTGGAATTTAAGGTCTCCCCAACTTTCATCGAAGGACAACAGGAGGCATGGGGCAGTCATTCAACCCAAGTAAAGGGAATGTGGCCAGCAAAAACTCAGCCCTGGGGCTGGAGAGATGGCTCAGTGGTTAAGAGCACTGACTGCTCTTCTGAAGGTCCTGAGTTCAAATCCCAACAACCACATGGTGGTTCACAACCATCCGTAATGAGATCTGATGCCCTCTTCTGGGGTGTCTGAAGACAGCTACAGTGTACTTACTTATAATAATTGAATAAATCTTAAAAAAAAAGATTAAAAAAAAACCCTCAGCCCTGAGGGATAACGGAGGAAAAGGATACTGACTCCCGAGGAGGCTAACCATCCTATCTAGGGACTGCTGTACCTAGGTCTAGCTCACCCTTTCCATGTTTCTGCCCAGGAAGTCCAACACCCTAACAAGGCTTAGAGTGCACTGGAAGACAAAATGATATCCTGAGGGGACAGAGTAGGCACATGTGTATGGGGAGCTAGAGTGGGGACAGAGGGGAGGAGTAGGTGGCCTTTCCCGGGTCCTGAGGAGGCCCAGATGCCAGACTACCTCTGCCTGATTTGCAGGACACGGAGAAGCAGCTGTGGCATCAGTCTGTACCCCGCATACACAGGACTCCAAATCTGACCTTCTACAAGGTGAGAGGGTCTCCTGGTCCAGCAGGCCTCATCTTGGGCCTTTCTACCTACCTTACCCAAGGAAGGTTCTGAGAGTGGGAGGTGGAGGACCAAGGACCTCACGGGCAGCTTCACCCTTGAAGCAGAGAGAAATGCCTAGGTGGGGGACACGGAAGGCCGTGATAGCTGGTAGCAGGATACCTGCTCCTGAGCCACCTACCATCTGTCCCTCCCTTCTGCCACAGCCTAACACCCTTCCGGTCAAGCTGAACACAGCCACCATCCTTCGAGAAGGGGCCTTATACCAGCGTCAGGTAGAGAAGGAGCTGCAGAGGTGAGGGACAGATGGAGTTATCTAACTCTTTCCCTTCTACCCTCAAGAATATCGCCCTCAAGAGAAAAACCTCGAGTAAGATCCTGTCATTAGGCTGCTCAAAGGAGGGAGCGGCTCTGATAATGCTCAGGGATATGTAAGCAAGACCAGGGTGTGGCTGCCACTGGTCCTTTTGTTTGCTTGCTTGCTTGCTTGCTTGCTTTGGTTGGTTTTGTTGTTTTTTTTTTTTTTTGAGACAGGGTTTCTCTGTATAACCCAAGCTGTCCTGGAACTCACTCTGTAGACCAGACTGGCCTCAAACTCAGAGATTCACCTGCCTCTGCCTCCCGAGTGCTGGAATTAAAGGTGTGCATCACCCCTACCTGACTGGTGATCCACATGTTAATCTTAGCTCTCTGAAGGCTAAGACAGGATGATGGAGATTTCTAGGCTAACTTGGGCTGCAGCAAGAGATTGTCTCAAAATAAACAAGCAAAACCACCTCAGTTTCCCTAAGCTCTCAGTAACACATTTCTCCCCTCAAGTCAGCAAAGCTTCGAGTGGACAGCAGCTCAGTAGCCTCTGGAGACAGCACCGAACCTCTTGGGTTTGAGGCTGCATCCCTAAGACCCCTCCCTGAAGGTAATAATCACAGTTCCCAGTTGGCTCCTTCCTCACCTCTGGGTTATGAATCAGGGTTCCAAGTCCCCTCCTGGGGCTCGATTAGCTCTCTAGAGCAGCTCACAGAACACATTTACGTACATTTATTAGTTTAATTGTAAAAGATATTATGACTGATGCTGATGGAGAGATGCATAGAGCCTATAGGAGAAAATATAGGGAGGTGCCTTCCTATGCTACCCAGTGTTACCACCCTCCAAGATCCTCGATCCTGCTGAGCTGTCCAAGAGCTCACACGAATCTTGATGCTTGTATTTTGTGGAGACCTCAGAGGTAGATATGGTTGATTGCAATGCTGGCCAAGGGGAATCAGCTCAGCTGTCATTCCCTCTGCACTCGGATCCTGGTTTGTCTGGGTCTTTCTGGTAGCCTGCCCCATCCAAAGCTACCTAGAGGTGGCCAGCTAGCAGTCAGACAAGCAGCCATATCTGACAGCTTCACGGTTCACCCTGCCCCCATCTTTGAACACGAATCCCTTACAGGAAAAGGGTCCAAGACCCAGAAGATTTTGCCTATAATGGTTGTCCTATTAGAACTGTTCTCTGCTTCTATCATGAACATCTCCCAGGACTTTCAGGCTTCTGTTAGGCCAGTTCCAGAAGTAGGAGTGGCTCAGCTCACACAGCCTCTCCATCTAGAGTGAGGTGTAATGTGAGTAGGTCAGTACCACTTCTTGCTCTGAACCTCTCGTGAGAGTGAAACAGTATTGAATCTTTCTTGTTCTGTAACACATCAGTTCATTCCATCACCTACCTGGGCCTTTCCATGGAATCTTGGAATCAGGCACTGTGCTGGTATAGACCACAGGCAGCAATTCTAGACTAGCAAGTGGCTTTTCCTTGGTCCATCCTCACTTATAGAGGACAGGGAACTCCAAACCTTCCAGAGTAAGTGAACACAGCCTAATCCTACTGTTTATCTCATGGTTTCACTCAATAACACCCATCTCAAACCAGGGTATGTGATTTCTCTTCACCAACCAGCAACCATGTTACAGCAATGGACAGCAACTGGGTATCTTCTAATTCATTTCTGCTGGGTAACCTTCTACCTAGAGGGAATGTTAAATATCTTAGGCCAAGGACTCTGTCCTCCAGAATGTCCATCTCAAGACACCAATTGTAATCCTCAAATAGATTTGTTGTTGTTGTTGTTTTGTTTTGTTCTTGCTCCTTTGACCCCACCCATGAGTATCCTTTCATGTCTTCAAGTTGGGCTATGGTATGGAGCTCGGGTGGCTGACTAGAAAGATGAGTATATGAACAAGCAAGTGTGGACGGGGTTGGTAAGTGGACACAGACAGACAGACAGACAGAACAAGAACAGACAGAGAAGTGGATGAAGGGAGGGCAAGGAGATGACTGGTGGGTGGGTGGGTGGGTACACAGAAGAGACTGGCAGATAGACGTAGGTAGGTGATGCCTGGGGGTGATGGTATGGTAAGTGAATGTTCTTTGAGGTAGTCCATTCCTGAGAGAAGGACTGGCCACCTCCTAGTGGTCCTGATCACAGGAGGAAACCTAGCTGCCTCTCTGTCCTTCTTTCCCCAGAGTTGATAAACTTGTGGATGGGGCTGGGGACTTCTCTGTGTTCCTTGAGTGGCAAAAGAAGATGCAGGCAAAGGACCTGGAGGAGCAGCTGGCTGCAGGCGAGTGCCGGCGGCTGCAGGGGAAACTGAGCCATGAGGAGGCCATCCTGGCCCGGCAGAACCTCGTGCAGGAAAATAGGCAGAAGGCTGACCGGCAGAAGGAAGAGGTGATGTACACTGTGTAGGAATGGCCAGGAGTGGCCACATGTGACTTCTGAGAGTCATGAGCTATGGCCCACAGAGAAATCACGCACCTATGCTATGTCTGGCCACAGCCTGGCAGCACCAGTGACCCCAGGTGATCACCTACTAAGACCTACAGAGAGACATGGTTTCTTTGTCCCCATCTCAACAGCCAGGAAGTTTCATGTTAACTGGGCTGAGTGGTGCTTGTGCCAGTGCGAAGGGGCCACCCATGGTCAATGGTTTTAGCTTTGTCTCTCCTTGGATATGTTCCTCTGAGAACCAGAGTTCAAAGGCTGCACTTGGAGGTCATTTACACTCCTTCTTTGAATAGACTCACTTGTTTATGTTTGTATTCAACTTTAGGGCTTGCTTTCTCATTCTTTTTATTTTTAAAGATTTATTTATTATATGTAAGTTCACTGTAGCTGTCTTCAGACACTCCAGAAGAGTGGCATCAGATCCCATTACAGATGGTTGTGAGCCACCATGTGGTTGCTGGAATTTGAAATCAGGACCTTCGGAAGAACAGACAGTGCTCTCAACCACTGAGCCATCTCTCCAGCCCCTGCTTTCTCATTCTTTATTAGCTTTGTTTTGCTTTGTCTGGTACTGGGACAAAGCTTTGTGCATTAGAGAGATGTGCTAGGCTACAATGTTAAACTCTCAGCAGAATATTTCTCTTTTGAAAGTTTTATACAAATTCCATTCCACTGGAGATGTAGTTCAGAAGCAGAGTGCCATGTCCTAGGTTCAGTTCCTGTTACTATAAAGAAAAAAAAGTACAAGTAAATAGAAAAGAAAACATTTCATTTAGCTAGATGTGGTGTGGTGGTTCATAGCTAGACTCAGTTCAGCACTTGTGAGGGTCAGACAGGAGGTTCAAGTGTAGACTGGAGAGTAAATACACACACACACACACACACACACACACACACATTTTCATGCTTAACAGTTATAGAACTCTTCAAAACAATTTTTTTGCTGAGTTGTTGTGATTCTTTGCAATTTTGAGGACTTGATCCATTTCACTAAGTCATCAAATTTAGAAATATTTAATATATCTCTTTTTAATCCCTACTGTTGGGTGTGGTGGCACACAACTTTAATCCCAGTACTCAGGAGACAGAGACAGGTAGATCTCTGTGAATTCAAGGCCATCCTGGACTATATAGTGAGTTGCAGGCCAGCCAGGGATACATATTTAGACCCTGTTTGTTAGTCAGTGTTCTCTAAAGGAACAGAACTGATAGAATGTCTGTCTGTCTATCTAGCTAGCTAGCTATAAGGGAATTTATTATAATGGCTTTCAGGCTGTCATCCAGCTAGTCCAACCATGGCTGACTACCAATGGAGAGTCCAAGAATTGTAGTTGTTTAGTTCATGAGGCTATGTGTCTCAGCTGGTCTTGAGTATATTCTGGAATTCCAAATAGGCTCTAGCACGAGGCATATTTTTCCATCCTTTGGCTTTTAGCTTCTAGCATATTTTGAATGAGTTTCCTGTAGATTCATGTTTTGTGTTTTTAATCTTGTTTTCCAATCTATTAATTAGTATGTACAGACCAAAATAACATAATTATTTTGGTAGAGCTTGTCTGCCATTATTTGGTTATTGTATTAGTCAGGGTTCTCTAGAGTCACAGAATGTATGGGTAGTCTCTATATAGTTAGGGAATTTGTCAATGACTTACAGCTTATAGTCCAACTCCCCAACAATAGTCAGCAGTACTTGTGGATGGAAATCCAAGGGTCTAGCAGTTGCTCAGTCCCACAAGGCAGGCCAGGAAAAGCCAGAGTGAGTCTTCCTTCTTCCAATGTCCTTATATAGGTCTCCAACAGAGGGTGTGGCCCAGATTAAAGGTGTGTGCCACCAAGCCTTCCAATTCTTGATTAGTTCATTCCAGATTTAGTCAAGTTGACAACCAGGAATAGTCATTACAATCCACCCCTTGTCAACTTGACACAAATAATATCTCATGTCCACATGAAACAATAACAAGGTCATTAATACGCCTAACATGACATAACTATTCCTCGTACAATCGCAAACGCATTTGTAAATTTACAACAGGGTAATGTCCCTTGGAATCATTCTTTAAGTGTCTCAATACCAATTGATGTTGAAGAAATTGGAAGAAAGACAAATGTATCCTTAACAAAATAAGACAGAAGAAATCATATTACTTATAATCCTCATCTCTGCAACTGGTTACGTGGTCTTAGCTGGTATTTATAGCTACCTTCCTCTGCTACCCATTCTGTATTTCCTTCACCTTCGGCAAGCACCTCAGCAGGTCTTGGCTCTTTTCCTGGAGGATTGACCCATACCTTCATTCCTGATGGGTCTGTGTCCTTTGTCATCCTGCTTGGATTAGGCTGTTGTAGTTTGCCATTGACTTTAATCACAGGACATGGTAGTACCAAGAGACGCCCTAAGGGATCTCCTGCACTCCAGACATAATCCTTCTTACCTCCATTGTGGAGAGGCAATCCAATTTCCCC
Organism: Tokudaia tokunoshimensis; assembly: GCA_036184795.1. Lineage (NCBI taxonomy): Eukaryota > Metazoa > Chordata > Mammalia > Rodentia > Muridae > Tokudaia > Tokudaia tokunoshimensis. Next base: position 72,009,437 of record BTHU01000014.1, on the reverse strand, counting down.
ATGGTAATCTGGATCTATCACTCATCCTAACACTTTTATTCCTTTCTTAGCCTGTTGGTTTAAGGGCATTAGAAGCCCAAAATGGCCAGGGAGAAGTCTGAGATTCCAGTTCAATGGTATGTTTGTTGTGGCTCCTGGTAGGAGCACTCACTCCCCCCTCTGGAACCAAAACTTCTAGGCCAGCAGAACCTAAAGTTGTGGGGACAGGAAGCAAAAATTTTCCTAGAGGTGTCCTATTGTCAAACGCTCAGTTTCCACTAAGGCCTAATAGCAAGCCAAGAGCTGTTTTTCAAAGGGAGAGTAGTTGTCTGCAGATGATGGTAGAGCTTTGCTCCAAAATCCCAAAGGTCTCTTCTGTGATTCACCTATAGAGGCCTGCCAGAGGCTCCAAACAGCATCTCTATCTGCCACTGACACCTCAAGTACCATTGGGTCTGCTGGATCATATGGTCCAAGGGGTAGTGCAGCCTGCACAGCAGCCTGGACCTGTTGAAGAGCCTTCTCTTGTTCCAGGCCCCACACAAAGCTAGCAGCTTTCCAAGTCACTTGAAATAAATAAATAGGCCTCAGTAACACACCTAAGTGAGGAATGTGCTGTCTCCAGAATCCAAATAGACCCACTAAATGTTGTGCTTCTTTCTTGGTGGTGGGAGGGGCCAGGTGCAATAACTTATCTTTCACCTTAGAAGGAATATCTCTGCATGCCCCACACCACTGTACTCCTAAGAATTTCACTGAGGTAGATGGTCCTTGAATTTTGGTTGGATTTATTTCCCATCCTCTGATATGCATATGTTTTACCAATGAATCTAAGGTGGTTGCTACTTCCTGCTCACTTGGTCCAATCAGCATAATGTCATCAATATAGTGCACCTATGTGATATTTTGTGGAAGAGACAAACGATCAAGATCCCTTCTAACTAAGTTATGACACAGGGCAGGAGAGTTATATCCTTACTGCTGGCCTTGCCAACTGAAAGCAAATTGCTTCTGATGGTCTTTATGGACAGGTACTGAGAAGAAGGCATTTACCAGATCAATAGCTGCATACCAGGTTCCAGGAGATGTGTTAATTTGCTCAAGTAATGAAACTACATCTGGTACAGCAGCTGCAATTGGAGTTACCACCTGATTTAGTTTCCGATAGTCAACTGTCATTCTCCATGATCCATCTGTCTTCTGCACTGGCCAGAGAGTAGAGTTAAAGGGAGACGTGGTGGGAACCACCACCCCTGCATCTTTCAAGTCCTTGATGGTGGCAGTAATTTTTGCAATTCCTCCAGGAATATGATACTGTTTTTGATTCACTGTTTTCCTTGGCAGAGGCAATTCTAAAGGCTTCCATTTTGCCTTTCCAACCATAATAGCCCTCACTCCACAGGTCAGGGAACCAATGGGAGAGTTCTGCCAATTTCTGAGTATATCTATCCCAATTATACATTCTGGAACTGGGGAAATGACCACAGGATGTGTTCGGGGACCTACTGGACCTACTGTGAGTCGGACATCAGTCAAAACTCCATTAATCACCTGTCCTCCATAAGCTCCTACTCTAACTGGAGGGCCACAATGTTTCTTGGAATCTCCTGGGATCAGTGTCAATTCAGAACCAGTATCCAATAGACACTGGAAAGTCTGATTATTTCCTTTCCCCCAGTGTACAGTTACCCTTGTAAAAGGCCGTAGGTCCCTCTGGGGAAGAATTGGGGAAAGACTAACAGCAAAACTTTTAGGTGTCTTATCAAGATTCTTCCTCAGAGGAACCTGGCCACCCCGTCATTCAAAGGGTTCTGGCTCTGCAAACTGACTCAAGTCTGGAAATTGATTCACTGGCTGAGATTGCCTTTTGCCATGATCCAATGTAGCCTTTCTTTCATTTGAGAATTTTTCTGCTTATACAGATCAAACAGATATGCAGTAGGTTTCCTATCTATTTCATGCCTGGAAACACCATGATTGACTAGCCAGTACCAAAGGTCCAAACGAGTCATGCCGTTATAAGTTCCACCTCTCTTGTACTGACCATTATGGGGTATGTCATTATAAACACTGTTTTGTCTACCCTGTCCATTATAATAACTACGATCACCTTGTCTCTGGCGATTCAATGCTGCCACCTGGCCCTTGTTACCTCGAGGCCCAGTTAAACCCATTGAATTTAATTCATCTAATTGAGCAGCAACATCTCCAACCCTAAGGTCTGGCACAAGGAAAAGGGCAAGAACAAAACTCTTTAAATGTGCTGGTGCCCCTCTCACCAGTTTGCGTCTTATAGGACTGGTGAAGGGCATATCTTCTGGACCTTCCCATTGTGGATCCTTAGGTTTTACAGAACGTATCCACTCTAGCATTGCAATTTCCCTAAGCCTTAAAACCCCTTCATCAACACTAAGCCAAGGGATATCAGGCATCTCCAACTCCTTTTCAGTAGGCCATCTTTTGATAAACACTTCAGCCAACCACTCAAACAAACTCCTGACACCTTTTTTAACTGTGCAAGCTTCCGTATTAAACCTAGAATCTCCACTCAGAGAGCCCATGCCAATAAACTCAGCCTGCTCTAGTTTTATGTTCCTTCCACCATTATCCCATACCCCTAAAATCCATTCCCACGCATATTCCCCAGACTTCTGCTTGAATAAATTAGCAAACTCATTAAGCTCCTTAGTAGTATAGTGTATTTCCTCATGGACTACACTTTCTACCTCCCCTCTAGGGGCCTGTTTTGCCTTGAGTCTGGTTATAGGTCTAGAAGAAACTATTGGTGGGCCTTGAGAAACATCAGTATTGTCTTGTCTGGCATTTTCTTCATCAAAAGTCACTGCTGGTTTATGAGGCTCTGAGGGATTAATTTCATTATATGGAGAAGGCATTATTTCAAGGGGTGGGGCTGAGGGTACTACTTCCTCAGGTGGGACAAATCCTTGAAAATCTGAAGATTCAAAATTCTCAATTTCAACAGGGTCTTCCCACACATCCCCATCCCAAGTTATAGGATCCCATTCTTTGCCAATTAATGGCCTTACTTTAACTGCTGACACCCTCTGAGGCTGAGACCAGAATTTTCGCTGTAATTCAGCCAACCTTATAATGAGAGCTTCAGTTTGATTTTCTGCAACTTGACCTCTATGGCTGCTAGAGAGAAGATTCTCTTCAAGGGCACACTTTGCAACTTTTAGATTGTTTACTTGCATCTGGAGCTGTTCGATTTTATCACACAACTTCTTCCTTTCCTTCATTGATTTTCCTGAGATGCTAAGAGCAACCAGCCAGCAAAATCATTTTTTGATTTTTTTCCCCCAACTTGTAGAAAGTATTGTACACCACTGAATCATCTAATTCATCAAGATACTCAAAGACATTAGCTTCTTTAAACTTGAAATATAGTTTCAACCACGGGTCTTCAATATTCTCTGAACTCCCAGGAGGAAGAGAATCTGGAGAGGTTTCAGTAGTTGAAGGTGCTGATGAATTTCCAAACCAACTCCAGATTTTTAAAATATTCATCTTTATACTTCTGCTCCTCTAGAACCACTCCTGGTACCAATTTCTGTATTAGTCAGGGTTCTCTAGAGTCACAGAATGCATGGGTAGTCTCTATATAGTTAGGGAATTTGTCAATGACTTACAGCTTGTAGTCCAACTCCCCAACAATAATAGTCAGCAGTACTTGTGGATGGAAGTCCAAGGATCTAGCAGTTGCTCAGTCACACGAGGCAGCTGTGGATGGAAGTCCAAGGATCTAGCAGTTGCTCAGTCACACGAGGCAGCTGTTGATGGAAGTCCAAGGATCTAGCAGTTGCTCAGTCACACGAGGCAGGCCAGGAAAAGCCAGAGTGAGTCTTCCTTCTTCCAATGTCCTTATATAGGTCTCCAGCAGAGGGTGTGGCCCAGATTAAAGGTGTGTGCCACCAAGCCTTCCAATTCTTGATTAGTTCATTCCAGATTTAGTCAAGTTGACAACCAGGAATAGCCACTACAGTTATTATGTACAGCATGTGTGTAAAGGTCAGGGAATAACTCTCAGGAGTTGGTTACATCCTACTGTCTTGTAGAATTCTGAAGTCTGAAATCACATCAGGTTTGTATACAGCACTTCACCCACTGAGCCATCTCAGTGGACTGTTTCTTTTTCTATTTTCTCTTTCTTTCTTTCTTTCTGTTTTGTTTTTTGAGACAGGGTTTCTCTGTGTAGCCCTGGCTATCCTGAAACTCACTCTGTAGACCAGGCTGGCCTCAAACTCAGAAATCCACCTGCCTCTGCCTCCCAAGTGCTGGGATTAAAGGCGTGCGCCACCACTGCCCGGCTTTTTTCTATTTTCTTTTTCTTACCTTCCTGTGGTTTACTGAAGGTTTTTTCAGAATCCCATCTTATTTTAAATGTTTATAGCTATGTTAAGTTTCCTGTTGTTTGTTTGTACATGTGTGTTATGTGTATGGTGTGTGTGTGGCTTATACATACTTGCTAATATGAGTTTATGTACCTGTGCATACAGGTACCTGTGCATACACATGCATGTAGAGGTCAGAGGTCGACATTGACTATCCTTTCCTCAATCACTTCTATTTTATTTTTTAATTTTCACTTCTCTATAATTGTTTCAGGCAAATGGATGTGCCCCAGCAGGCACGGGAGGGTCAGAAGGCATGTTTGTGGGGTCTGTTCACTCCATCTACCTTTTCTTGGTTTCCTGTGGTTAAGACCCAGTTCTTAGCTGGGTGTGGCAATGCATACCTGCAACTTCACCTCACAGGAGGCTGAGGCAGGAAGGTCAGGACTTTGAGATCAGCTTAGACTACACAGGGAGATATTGTCTTTAAAAAGTACCTGATGATTCTCCAGCAGGCCCCTGTGCCTCACCATGTGGGCCAAAATGGAGTGCCAGCTCTGATCTCTGCCACAGTGACCAGTATTAGGGACTCTGTCAACAAGTGTGCAAAAGATGTATTTAAAATCATGGGTATCAAAATGATCTTTTTGTTCGTCTTTTGAGACAGGGTTTCTCTGTGTAACCCTGGCCATCCTGGAACTTGCTCTGTAAACCAGGTTCTCTGCCTCAAACTCAAGGGATCTACCTGCCTCTGCCTCTGCCTCTGCCTCCGCCTTCCAAGTGCTGGGATTAAAGGCATGTGACACCATGCCCATCAACAGTAATCTTTTTAATGTGTGTATGTGGCTGGCTGGATGAATGGATGGATGGAAAGATTTGTTCAGGCTGGTATTTGAATCTAGGTCCCTGAGCATGATGGATGAGTACGACAATGTTATTTTTAGTTTAGTTTTAACATTGACTTGATTCCTGGCTATACTTTCTTCTCTTAACTGAATGTATCCCCATTTTAAAATAATTTGATGAACCATGCAAATAATGAGCTATACGGAATAAAGCTCACTTTGTACCCCCTCATCACTTTTTAATCAATGTAGGGTAGCTATACTGGTCTCAAGACTAAATCCACTAGTGAGAAACTATTCGCATGCTGGTTGTCATGGGGATATTATACCAAACTCTTCATTTTTCCACTTGACTCCAGTCACACAAAGGCCACCTAGCATGTTCTGTGGTTTTGTTTTGTCCAGTGTAGGGAATTAAGTCCAGGGCCTTCTACATATCAGACAAGGACTTTCTCACTGAGCTGCACACCAGCTCTGTGTTAGTTTTGAAGTTCTCCCACAGTGCTTGGTGCTTCCTTGAGGAACACCCCTTATTTGGATACTGTCCCGTTGTGGGGAGGAGGTCTGTGGTGGAACTCAAGAGCTGGGCCAAGGATGCATGCATTGACTCTTGCCCTTCACCAGCACCAGGCAGAGCCCACGTCTGAGGTTTCCATCAGAGGAGACAGCCAGGTGTCTGACCCTAGACGCAGCCAGCTCGCCGCTCCCTCACCCACTTTCCTGGTAATGCCAGTCTTTCTGTGGATCTGGCACATGTGTCTCACCCATCCCCTGTGCCCATCAGCCACCCCATCCTCAGCACCTCATCCTTCTCCACCCAATCCCTTAGCTCTGCTGACTCTCTGTGTTCATGGCTATACGGTCGCTGATGGTGACCCCCATTCCCTAGCCCTCGCCCAGGCTGCTCGTTGTACCCCAGTGCAGCTGAGGAAGTGGCCTGGCAAAAGAAATGAAACAAACAACAAAAACGTTTTCAAGAAAAAAAAAAAAAAACTAAGCCGAAACTTAGGGAGGCCTAAAGGTTGCCTCAGGTCACATGAAAAATCTCTGTATGTGTTGTCAGGGTCCCCGGCCAGAGCAGACCTGACCTGGAGTCACAACAGGCTGTTTAGACATTAGGCCTGTTTTGGAATCCAGTGTGAATGCAGGCAAAATGAAGTTGATCTCAGGTTTAAAACAATGACCAGAGGCTTCTTGGTTGCTGTGCCAATGGTCTACATGTTGTAAAAGCTGGTGATTGGTCCTGGAGAGGTGGTTCAGTGGTGAGGAACACTGGCTGCTCTTCCAGAGGACCCATGTTTGATTCCTAGCACCACATGGTGAGAGCACTATATATTATATAAATATAATAATATAAATGACAATATATTCTGATAGCAACTTTCTCTGTGTGTTTGGCTTTTGTTATTGTCACTGTTGCTAGTTTTTGTTTTGTTTGTTTGAAACAAGGTTTCTCTGTGGAAACAAGGTTTCTCTGTGGAAACAAGGTTTCTCTGTGGAAACAAGGTTTCTCTGTATTTCTGGCTGTCCCGGAACTCACTCTGTAGACTAGGTTGGCCTCAAACTCACAGATCTACCTGCCTCTGCCTCCCCAAGTGCTGAGATTAAAGGCATGGGCCACCACAGCCCTGCTGGATGGCCACTTTCTTATACCTTATATTTCCATATAAGCATTTCTCCAACTTAAATTATGATATTTTCAAAAGTGGGGCAGAGGGTTTAAATGAGTGAAAGGGCATGAGGAAACCCTGAGTTTTGATCTTCAGGAAGAAAAATAACTATGTAGCCAGGCAGTGGTGGGACACACATGAAATTCAGCACTCCTGTGTAGAACTAGGAAGATCAGGTCCTCAAGGTCATCCCTTGGGCAACCAAGGCAATGTAGGCTACACGAGGCTGTCTCAAAACACAACCCCCTACCACCACCCCTTCCTTTGGTTCTGGAGATCAAACCCAGGCACTTGCACATCTTAAGTATATGTGCTTCTTACCGGACCCCCCCACTAGGTTCCCCCCATTGTGAGACTCTTTCTTTATCAGGTTCTAGAGTTACTGCAACAAAATAGTGGAAACTCGACCCCAGGACAACCCTGGGAAGAAGGAAGGAGGACACGAAGTGGAACTTCTTCCAGTATGCCCAACTTCAAAAGGGACTAGGTTCTCCAGGGGCTGAAGACTCTGGGATGAACTCAGGGCAAGGCTGGCTGGGTACCCCTCTAACTTCTGGTGTAGGCTGGGACAGGATTAAAGGGGAGCCCCAGTCCAGTCCAGCTCTCACTGTTTTGGATCCTCTGTCTGAGCAGACAGCTGAGCTAATGCTGCAGTGTGCTGAGAAGCGCCTCCAAGAAGAGAAGGCCATGAAGGAGCTGGTGGAGCAGATCACAGAGGCCCAGAAGAACGTCAAGATAGTCCAGATGAAGCTAGTGAAGGGCCGGCAGCAGATAGGTACCGGCGGGGAGTCAGGTGCCACGAGGCCTTCCCCATTCCCTTACATCCTTCTTAATTACAAACAAGCTACTTTAGTCAGCGAGTGGGGGTGCCCCTGGAGGGTAGGCTAGGACTACAGGGCCCAGGGCCTGAAGAAGACACTCCTGGGAGACATAGTCCCTGTCGAATGTTTGCCAGACCATTCACTGTCCTCATCAGCACTCCACTTTGTTCCCAAGTTCAGGAGGTGATAGAGGAGAGCCGGGAGTTGCTACAGCGTAGCGCAAAGGCAGCCAAAGAGGAACAGAAGCAGCGCTGTGAGCTTATTGCTCAGCTTCGTGCACTGGAGACACAGCCCACACGCAAGGGGAAGCTGGTGGACCTTACCCAGGTGAGACTGTGGCCCTTGGTGGTCTCAACATCAGGGTATCTCCTTGTGTGATGCAGCATGTACAGAATTCCCATCAAGGCCAAAGGTTGGTCTTGTCCTACCCATAATCCCCTGTCACTTGGGTACCAAGTGTGGTGGTTGGATTCAGCTGTGGGTGAATTCAGCTTATGGGCTGTGCTACAGGAAGACAGGCAGTGAGCTTCTTCTATGACCTTTCCACTAACCTAGCTATGGTACCATGATGCCAATCACAGACCAAAGAAACAATTCAACCCTAATCTAAACTAGTGATCCAGTTTGTTTTCTCATGTTGCATATAGGAGCATGGGGGAAGGGTTAGTTATGAAGGCACAGACGTCTCAAAGGTGAGCTTACCAAAATGTTCACCCCAGTGTGAGGAACAACTCAGAAAAGCTGCCCCCCAGGTGCTCCCTGTACAATCTGCAGGCAATTCAGCCTGCTATTGTGGGAGAGCCTTTTTCCTGAGGAAATGCAACACTCATCTACTTACCACAGAAAGGGAGCCCCAGACAAACCAAGGTAACAAAATCCAACCTGGTGAACCAATGGATATTTATTGGGGATCCTACCAGCACTATGGCAAGGAGTTACTTACAGGCACCAGGAGGGCTCAGATGCATTGTGTCACTGAAAAGTCTACCCCAACACAGATGACAGCTCATGAAAGCTACATCCTAAGAGCTCTCTGCACAATCTGCAAGCAACTTGACAGGTTGACAGGCCTGAGAATCTCTAACAGCCCTACTGGTCAGTGTCTCCTCCCCAGCAGCTGTTCACGTATTTTACAAAGCAAGGGAGAGTCTTGAGTCTTAAGAGCCTTCCCTCAACCCCATCCCCATATACCTCCTGGACTGGATGCTCCTCTTTTTCCCTTTAGAGGGAATTGCTATACAGCACTTGCCCAAGAATTTTCTCTTTCCAGCAAGCACCTTTGCTATACAACCATAGCCCCCTGCCCCTCTCCTGCCTCAGGCTTTGTGAATCCATTAACTTCCTAAGCCTTGTATGTTTGTTTCCTTTGCTTCCTGAGTCCTAGGAGCCTCCTTCCTACTTGCAGGATGGAATGGTTTTTTTCGAGAGCGGGTTTTTCTGTGTAGTCCTTGCTGTCCTGGAACTCACTCTGTAGACCAGGCTGACCTTGAACTCAGAAATCCGCCTGCCTCTGCCTCCCGAGTGCTGGGATTAAAGGCATGCGCCACCACTGCCCAGCAGGATGGAATGTTTTTATTGAGGAAAGAGCTACCCATCAGAGATGGATCTCTGAAGGGGAGAGAGCGAAACAGCATGGAGGTAGACATTTGGGAAGCTGCATGTTGAAGGGTGAGGTCCCTGGACTCTCCAGACCCAAAATGAGAAGGGAGTAAGGAGCAGCCCAGTGGATAAACATCCAGAGCCAGAGACAGCCAAGGGCTAATTAGGGAGGTGGAGGAGGCAGCAGCCTGCGTAAGAAAGCAGAGAAGAGCTAGGTTCACAGGACCAAGAGGGCAGGTCTGGGAGGCTCTTGCAGTTGACTGCTGGGTCTTACCTAGACCCAAAGGTCAAGGTGTATCCTGAGAAGGCCAGCTCTATTATAGGGCTCTAGGCTGGAGCTGCTAATGGGGGTTTCACTGAAGCAGAGGAAAAGTCTCCTTGGATATGAGGGACGAGTGGCTTGTACAGCTGCCAGCTTGAGGTGGCTCCTGTTATTTGGAAGATCCCAGGATATGGTCTGGAAGGTGAGATGTCTGTTGTGGAACTTCGAGAACGGCTGGCCATGCTCAAAGAGACCCAGAAACGAGAGCAAGACGAGAAGCGGGATCAAATCATCCAGGGCAAACGAGCCAAAAGCCAAATGATACAGAACACAGTGGAACAGATCTCACTGTGCCGTGCAGCCATGGGCAGGACTGCAGCCCTGAGGTAGGTATCATGGTCCCAGGGAAGGCACCTCCCTGTGTGAAAGGAGCAAAGGAGCAACAAGCCTGCTATGCACCTCCTTCTGTGGGTACCCTTGCCACAACCGCCAGACCCTGCCAGACAATCCTTTAACTCTATCTTCATTCAGTGGGAGAATTATCAGTTCTGTGGCAATGACTTTCATGTTCAGGACACACAACTTATGCAATGCATCAATGTCACAAATATAACCTTTGTGCCATATGTGCTTTACCTAGTTAGCTAGCTGTTTCTCAGTCTACAAAGTCATTTAGAAATAGGTACTATAGAAATGGTTACCATAGAAATGGTTACCAGTACCATATACTTCAGCAGTGTATTTTCTACACTAAGTATAGGACCCATAGTATGTATTTTCTTTTAACTTATTCCTATTTTATGGGCTTTGGTATTCTGCCTGCAGGTATGTCTGTGTGAGGATTTTGGATTGATGCCCTTGAACAGGAGTTAGACAGTGGTGAGCTGCCATGTGGGTGCTGGAAATTGAACCTCAAGTCCTCTGGGAGAAAAGCCAGTGTTCTTGACCACTGAGTCAGTCATCTTTCAGGCCCCTGTAGTGTTTATTTTCTAAAAGAAAACCACAGCATCATGACATAACCAAAAAAAGTAAGCAGAATTCTCAGTATCATTCACATACCTGCCTAAATTCACACTTCTCCAAGTATCCCAAGACTGCTAGGATTTTTAAAATACTCTTCGCTATTTTTTCTTTTTAAACCAGTATTTATTTATTTATTGTTGTTTTTTGTTTGTTTGTTTGTTTGGTTTTTGTTTTTGAGACAGGGTTTCTCTGTGTAGCCCTGGTTACACTCTGTAGACTAGGCTGGCCTTGAACTCAGAAATCCATCTGCCTGCCTCTGCCTCCCAAATGCTGGGATTAAAGGCACTGCCTGGCTAAACCAGTATTTATATCCCATTTAATTGTGTGTATAAATGCTCAGACCTTTTATTGTTTAAGAACATCCATATCAGCCGGGCGGTGGTGGCGCACGCCTTTAATCCCAGCACTTGGGAGGCAGAGGCAGGAGGATTTCTGAGTTCGAGGCCAGCCTGGTCTACAAAGTGAGTTCCAGGACAGCCAAGGCTACACAGAGAAACCCTGTCTCGAAAAACCAAAAAAAAAAAAAAAAAAAAAAAAATAAAAACATCCATATCTAGGCCAGTGTTCGATAGAAGCCAGGTTGGTGTCATGGTCACAACTGTTACAGGGTAGGTGGTAACCAGGCCTATTACAACAGAACACAAGGCTCCAGAGGAAGTACCTTCTTGTGACTGGGGAGGGGTGGTCAGAGGAAGGACTCTAATTCATTGCCAGTAGAAGAGAAAGTATCACTCTTGGTTCTGGAGCACCTGCTGCCCCGGCTGGAGTTCAGAGGAAGTAATGCCACTGCACCCTGCTCAGATAGGACTAGCTGGACACAACTCTAGAGTTTCTCAGAAAATGCACCAGTTTCCAGATACTGGCCTCACCAGGGCAGACTAGTTGCACTAGTTGATGTTGGAGTGCCTCTCAAGATTCAAAGTTCTTGGATTTCAACCCCATTTGTACAGGCAACGTCTACCACAGGAATTTAATGAGAGGATTTTTGGGGAGGAACAGGGCCAGGACAGTTGGACAAGAGCTGAAAAGCAAGGAGAGCACGTGTTCATGCCCCCATGCCCCCATGCTGTGATGTATACTTTAATGAAGACTTCAGGCAGTAAGACCTGCAACTGGACAGGAAAAATGGCTCATACTAAGGAGGGAATGTATAGAAGTGTACAGCATCAGCAGGTGTCACGGGGTGGGGGTGGGGGGCCCCCGCTGGGGAGGGAGGGTGGGGAGGAGGAGCATGAGAGAGCCAGAGGAAGTGTGAGGCAAAAAGAGTTTTCACACCAATTGTATATGTAATTAGAATGCAATTAAGAAAAATAAAAACGTTAAAAGATTAAAAGGGTAAGGGTACTGGCAGGATCTCACAAAAACCTTCCTGAGTGTTACTCAGCCTACTTCTAAGCTAGTTCTGTTGTGGTCCAGGTGGGAGGAAAAGAAGACCCAGGCTACAAGCCTCCGGACACCCTCCCAGGATGAGCGTGTGCTGGAGCTGAAGCGCAAAATGGAGGAGAGGGCAGCTGAACGCCGCAGGCAGACAGCGCCGCAGCTGGTGTCACCGCCCCGGGCCCCACGTCCAAATCTGCGGGTGAGCTGAGAGAAGGAAGCAATCTTTCGGGTGAGAGGTTGGGGGCTGTTAGGGCGTGGAAATGCTGATTCCTAAGCGCCTCCTCGACCGACCACCCCACCACTCGCTCGCTCGCAGGCGCAGGAGGAGATGCAGCACTGGCTGGAGCTGGATCAGAGTCGCGAGCGCAGGCTGCGTGCAAGGCAAAAAGCAGCTCGCACCTGCCACCCTACCCCGTCACCAGGAGGCCTCCCGAGTCAGCTGGCAGTCCCACGCTAACACTGCATGCGGCTGCCGACGTAAGCCCCCGCCCCTGCAACAGTGGCTCTCTTCCTGCACCCCGGCCACAAAGCCTACCCTCTGCCCAGCTCCAGCCTCCCCTTGTATGGTTGCTCCAGAAAAAAAAGGTGTGGTGGCTTTTAGAAATGCTAAACAAATATGTACTCTTCCTCTGGACTGCAACTGACTACCACGTTTTTATATGCTAAACCTGGCTCTTCCCTATGTCCAGCAAGTCTTTTCATAGGACTGGAAGCCCCACTCTCTACCCATGGAGACCCGGCAAAAGTGTGGGATTGTGAATGTGGTCAAGTGCTTAAGCATATGCTCTGGACTGGCCCTTCTCACGTCTCATGTGGATTATCACTGCGATCACATCACGCAGCAACTATAGACCACTCGTCTCCTTTTATGCTAATGAGCTACCTGTCCTCAAAGAGGTGACTCTGGCTTAAGCTAACTGCAGGTACCTTTCAGGACCCTCTATTATCATCAAGAGCCCGAATCTAACAAAATTGGAGCCCTTGGAGACAGTGGCTCAACAGGGCAGATCAGATGAGTTCTAAGTTTCTGGTCTTAGAAACTTCTGCTCTGTGCTGGGGAAAGCTGGACTTTAATAATAGGTGTGTGGAAGGAATGCCTGCGAGTGAAACTTAGCCTGAAGAATAAAGCCGCCCTGTGATGTCTGGTTCTTAGGAAGAAAATGGTGGCAAGTCTTGGGGAGGGAACAAGGCAAGGAGTAACTACTAGATGGGTAGATGTGCAGGAGAGAGACGACACCACCCCTTGGCCATCATCCTTAGGCCTGCAGAGGTCCCTCGGGTGGTAAAGTTGTACCCCGGGTACTTCAGACCAAAAAAGACTCTCAGCATTGACAGGAAGAAAATTGTCTCAGAGTTCTATCCCAGTATTGTAGAACTAACAGAATTCCAAGGCTCTTGTACAACCCTGGCAGGGGAGTGGGAGGTGTTTAGGGGTTGTTCAGGGACAATGGAATCCTTGTCTCCCTGTTGAATTAGATTGGGGACAGATTCAGTTTTACTTAAACAAGAATCACATTTCTTACAGGTTTTGTGTGATTCAAACTCATTTAAAATGGAGGGATGATCCTGGGGATTTCAAGCAAGCCAAAGGCAGGATGGATTTAGGATGTGTTGGACATGGGTGTTCTGTCACCAGGCTAACAGGGAAGATGACCATTGTCACTGTTCTAGGCTGAACCAGCTCTTGTGGGTCCAGCTCCTGCAGAGGAGCTAGAGTGCATAGTGGCCTAAAGCAAATACTGTAACAAGGCCATGGAGATTACCCTCCACTTTAAGGCTAGCCTCTGGACAGCCCAGCAAACTGGGCGGTACTAGCAGCCGTGCTGTTTGGCAGTCAGCAAGGTCTCCCTTGTCTTTCTAGACCGAGCTGCTGCTCAGAGACAGCTCAAGAGGTGTTTGCTCCACAACTATTTCTTAATGTTGTAGCAAGTGGATGCTGTGTGTGATAGAACTGTGGCCAGATGTTAACATATGGATATCCATTGCCTTGCAGCTTCATACATCTGGTCTTGTTGGGCCAGGCATTTTACTCATGTAATCTCAGCACTTGGGAGGTAGAGAGAGGAAACAGGATCAATAGTTGAGACCAGCACAGACACTGTAGTGTGTTTCAAGATAGTCTGACTACGTAGCAATACCTGCATTAAAAGAGGTAGTGCTGGGCAGTGGTGGCGCATGCCTTTAATCCTAGCACTTGGGAGGCAGAGACAGGCAGATGTCTGTGAATTCGAGGCCAGCCTGGTCTACAGATGGAGTACCAGACTGTCAGGACAACACAGAGAAAACTCACAAAAACCAAAACGAGATAGAGGACAAGCAGGATGGCTTAGTGTTCTTGTTGTACAAGCCCGGCAATCTGAGATCTCTGGAACCCATGTTAAAATGGAAGGAGAGGACCAACTCAACAGTTATCCAGTGATGTCTACAGACGCTCCATGTCACGTGATCTCTTCGGCCACACCCATCCCCCCATTAGGAAAAAATTTACAAGAACAGAGGTAGTTTATCCCATCTGATCCATGCCTGGCCTCAACCTTCTCTGGCCAATAGCATACAAGTATCGGCATGCCAGTTTAGACTCAGTTGTCAAGTGGCCTTGAGGTCCTGTTTGCTCTCTTGGAATCCTGTCTGGCCTCAGGTGAACAGGATCAGGGTGCCCTGCTGAGATGATACCGTGTGAAGGGGTGCTAGTTGTCCCTGAGAGGCTATCCTAGGACATCCTACAACCAATAGATTGGGACAGACAGAGCAAGCACTTTGCTCTTCTTATAGATCGATTAAAGAAAGACATACTGTTTAAAGTATGGAGATCTGAGATATTTGTTCAGAAGTAAATGTTAAATGATATACCTTCTAGTCAGGGCATTCATACTTGTCTTAGGGTTTTATTGCTGGAAAAAACACCATGACCATGGATGGCAACTTTTATAAAGGAAAGCATTTAATTGAGGCTGGCTTACAGTTTTAGAGGTTTAGTTCATTATTGTTAAGGCGGGAAGCATGGCGGCATGCAGGCAGACATGGTGCTGGAGAAGGAGCTGAGAGTTCTACATCTAAATCTGCAGGCAGCAGGAGATTGTACCATACTGGGCATAGCTTGTGCATATAAAACCTCAAAGCCCATCCCCACAGTGACACACTTCCTCCAACAAGACTGCGCCTCCTAATAGTGCCACTCCCTATGGTTCAAGCATTTAAACATATGTCTGGGGGGATGGGTGGTGTACCTATTCAAAACAATATTAGAGACTCACTGCCTTCTACTCCTTATATGCATTTTTTTTTTCGAGACAGGGTTTCTCTGTATAGCTTTGGCTGTCCTGGAACTCACTCTGTAGACCAGGCTGGCCTCGAACTCAGAAATCCGCCTGCCTCTGCCTCCCAAGTGCTGTGATTAAAGGCGTGCGCCACCACTGCCCGGCACATTTTTTTTTTTTTTTTTGACAATGGTGGCTGACCAGCCAGAGATCTAAGGCCCACAGGGTGCTGTGAATGCTCTTTCTGGGCCTTTCTTAAGGAAGCACTGATATGTCAGTTTTTCTCCACAAGTTGATGTTTAAAACAAGAAGGAGATGTTATTTGTGAGGGAGCAAGTTCATTGTCAAATGGTGTTCACAGAAAACTTGTTTCTGAGCATGAAAGTGTTTGTGGTTGACTTTCACTAATACATCGTCCGCATATTAAATTTACCCAAAGCCAGGTGTAGCATATGTTGTGATCTCAACATCTGGGTGGGCAAATTTTAATCTGGCCTGGACTACATAGTCTGTTTCATGACAGCCTAAACTATATAGAGACAGACTCTGTCTCAAAACCAAACAAGAGGCTGACGGATGGCTCAGGAGGTAAAGGGGCTTGCTACTAAGCCTGACATCCTGAGTTCAATCCTTGGGACCTGATAAATTATTTCTCCACTGATGAATCGAACCAATTCAAGCCAGATTAAAACAGATAAGCAGGTTTAGTGGGAAGCTGCTCTAGGGGTTGGGATAGGGGTATGGGTCCACTGGGCCTAAGGACTGCTACCAGAGAAGTCGCCATGGGGAAGGAGGGAGAGGGGAGAGAGAAAAGAGAAATCAACAAGGAGCAAGCACAGAGAGAAGAAACCAAAATGCCCGGATTGTATAGGGAAGAGCCTCTGGGGGAAGGGCAGCTCAACCCCTGCCTAGGAAGTTCAGGTTGGGCAGGGTAAGCCAAGTAGGGACTGAGGGATGCTGGGAAAGCCTGGAGGCCAGGTCTGCCTTGCTAAGTAAAATATGCACCTCAGTCCCTTGTCCCAGGGTCTGAAATCCCAGACTTTTGATAGATAATAAATGAATAAAGAGAGACATAATCATCTATGACTACTTCCTCTGACATTGGGGCATCGTTATGGGGTGGGGGTGGGGCAAAAGCTGGAATGTTGACCTAGTCAGGGAAGAACTGGTTGTTTCACAGCTGTCCAGGCTACAAGACCATCTGGGAGTAGAAATGTGCACACCCAGTTGAAGCAGTCTGTTGTGAGGCTGGGCCAGAGCACTTGTGGGTAATTGCTTTGGACCTTTCCTGGATACAGGTTCTGAGGAAATATCTGGACTTGGCAAGATGCTAGAACAGATTATATATATGACAGAAAATAAAGTTAAGGAGTTTAGGGAGAAAACCTTTTTCTTGGGTGTTCATTTGAAACTTTTAGGGCCATAGTCTTGGTATTTGGAGGAGGGGTGGGGAAGTCCTGGGACCAGGGAAAAGATGTCACTCTCAGGAACAGGCAGGTGGAGAGGGAGACAGGCTGTTGTTGACAGTACTTAGCTGGAGTCCATTTGACCTGTGGGAGGTGGATTTGAGTGGATTCCCTGAAGCTTACAAGAATCTTCTTAAATTTATAAAAAGATAAATCCTTTAAACTTGCATTTACTAACACCAGAACACCTTCCTGGACCACAAACACTTCTTAGAAGCTTCCATATCCTCAGATCGACCATACAGGACCACAGTGAAAGGAAAGAGCTGACTCAGACGCCTCCCTCTGACTGCTACATGTGCTCTGTGATACATGTACACAAACTCAATGAGTAAATAAATAAGCCAGGTGATGTGGCACATGTCTTAATCCCAGCACTTGGGAGGCAAAGGCAGGCAGAAGTTTGAGGCCAGCATGGTCTACAAATTGATTGAGTTCCATACTACATGAGATCTAGCCTCAACAAAGTAAAATAAAAAATGGGTAAAATTTGAAATATTCCAAGAATTCAGGAAGCTAAGACAAGAGATCTCCCGTTAGAGACCAATCTGTTCTATGTAACAAACTCTATCTCAAAAAAATCAAAAAGATTACAAATATAAAACCCACAATGGGTATAGTGGCACATGCCTTTCATAGTACTTGAGAGGCAAAGGCAGGCCCATGTCTGAGTTGGAGGCCAGCCTGGTCTACAGAGCAAGTTCTAGGACAGCTGTGGGTAAACAGAGAAACACTGTCTTGAAAAAAATAAAAACCCCTTCCCATCCAAAAAAAATTAAAAAAAAAAAAAGAAATCCTTTTTCTTAGACTAGAAGAACAAATTACTAATCTTATTTTTTTTTTTTTTTGGTTTTTTCGAGACAGGGTTTCTCTGTATAGCCCTGGCTGTCCTGGAACTCGCTCTGTAGACCAGGCTGGCCTCGAACTCAGAAATCCACCTGCCTCTGCCTCCCAAGTGCTGGGATTAAAGGTGTGCGCCACCACCGCCCGGCCTTATTGTATTTTTAAACTTGGTCAGCCGGGCGGTGGTGGCGCACGCCTTTAATCCCAGCACTTGGGAGGCAGAGGCAGGAGGATTTCTGAGTTCGAGGCCAGCCTGGTCTACAAAGTGAGTTCCAGAACAGCCAGGGCTACACAGAGAAACCCTGTCTCGAAAAACAAAAACAAACAAAAAAAAAAAAAAAAAAACTTGGTCACTTTAGGATTTTGATTAGACATGTATGGCCTGTTTATAAACTGAAATTCCCTTAGGCGTTTTGAGCTGCATTTCTACATGTAGAATCAGGTTTTATCCTCTCAGTTGCCTGCCTGTTAAACCTGAGAATCCAACCAGAGCAAGCTGTATTTTGGGGTGTGGAGGGTCACTAGCCCACTCAAGCTTCTCCAGCTTCTCCAGTCCACCTTGCTAAAAAGCATTCCATTCCATTCCTAAAGCTAGCCCTCAAGGTCCATTCCCTTACTTGGTTACTTTCTCCTCCGGAGGCTGATTACCAAGGTCGAGCTATCAAAATACTGAAGTTCAGCAATCAAAAGCCCCATTTGGCTCACCTAATTAACATGGCCAATTAAAACATACTACCACATCCTAGCCCATTCTAACATAGACCTCCCCCTTTTTTTCTCATCTTAAAAAAATTACAAGCCAGGCGGTGGTGGCGCACGCCTTTAATCCCAGCACTTGGGAGGCAGAGGCAGGAGGATTTCTGAGTTCGAGGCCAACCTGGTCTACAAGGTGAGTTCCAGGACAGCCAAGGCTACACAGAGAAACCCTGTCTCGAAAAACCAAAAAAAAAAAAAAAAAAATTACACCTATAGGGCTGGAGAGATGGCTCATCGGTTAAGAGCACTAACTGCTCTTCCAGAGGTCCTGAGTTCAATTCCCAGCAATCACATGGTGACTCACAACCATCTGTAATGGGATCAGATGCCCTCTTCTGGTGTATCTGAAGACAGCTACAATGTACTCATCATATATATAAAATAAAGTCTTAAAAAAAATTATACCTGTAAGGGCATTTCCTTGTTTTTCATCCTAAGTCAGAAAGCAGTCCCTTTAATTTTTCTTCTCCACTTAATAAAGGGTCTTTCTTTGAAAACAGGTGTTTGGGTGTGATTTGTGCTGCCTAATCAAGGTAAAAAGAGAACCCCTGCTGTTTTGGGTTTTCCTTCAAGCTGTGCCAGGGACTGGTCAGCCAGCTGTCTCAGGATTTAAGAAAGCCTCTGCTGGCCTCTTGAGGCTCCCTTTATGGAGAGATAAGGTGTTCATGGGCAAGAGAGTTAACTGTTATACACTGTTAGATACAATGAGATTTGGAAAGATGTGAACTGGCTCAGAACTGTAATTCCAGCTCCAGGGAATCCAACACCCTCACACAGACATATGTGCTGGAAAAACACAGACTCATGAAGAAAGATACTTTTAAAGGGAAGGTGCAAGGGTAGGATATACATCATGTGAATGGGGTTGTAAGCAGTTCATAACAGATCTAAAACAGGAACTTATTAACTACAAACAGAAACTTACTAAGTACAAATAGAAACTTTAACTTGCAAGGACTTAACATAGGACAAATGAACTTTTTTCGTGTTTTTTTGAGACAGGGTTTCTGTATAGCCTTGGCTGTCCTCGAACTAGCCTATAGACCAGGCTAGCCTCAGACTTAGAGATCTGCCTGCCTCTGCAGATAGCCCCACAGAAGCAACCCAACCCACACTTAGGATAACTTTCAAATCCTCTGTTCAAGTCGTCTGAGGGTCCCCATCTATTTCTTTCTAGTTACTTTTTATCTATCTATGGATAGATCATTTTCCAGTTGCTAAACCCTCAACCTAGCCCAGGGGCAGGTGCTCAAGAAAAACAGTTTTGTTTTGCTGCTTTCCATCAGGACCTAGCATGGACTTGTATTACCCGTTAGCGCTCACATTCTTTCACAGGAGTAGGTAAAGTGGATAACCTGTGACAGGTGTGAATGTGCTGAGACGTGCCTAAAATCATTACACTGGTTTTCAGATTCAGGTAAGAGGGATTCTGTAACATGAGTTGTCCTGAGACCCACTTCCAGGCCCTGGTCTTGTCCAAGGCCTGTTCTTCTTATCCATTCCGTGGGATTTGTGTTGTCGTCCGAGTCGTGCCTTCCTCGCCCGACACATTGGGCAGCTAGCCCGCAGTCTCCTGGGCATGCACAGCTCTATTTTCCCCCGGCGCTACACACAAAATGTCTAGCTGGGCGTTCTCTTCCGTCTAGTCCTCAAGCTTCCTCCAGGTAGGCCTTCCAAGCGTATAGGTGAGCCCCCTGGACTCCGGATGATGGGATGCGTGAGAGGAAGAGTCCGGACACCGACATGCCTTCTCAGAGCCTGCATTTACGGTGCGAATCCGGGCCTGGATGCCTGTGGATTACCAGAAAATTGGGGCCTTGGGCGAGTCTCCGGTACGCCTCATTAACGACCGAGGAGACTGAGAAGGGGATGGAATGACAAATAAGGATTATGGCTTAGTGCTAGGTGCACAGTAAAACAGGTCAGAAGTCAAACAAAAAGTAAAACAACCAGTGGGCAAGCTCGCGAGGAGCAACGACTCCGACAAGTTCTCGTGGGAGGAGCGCGACCCATGGTACTCTCGCGGGAAGTAGAAGCTCCGGCAAGCAAGCGGGGGCGTGGCCGGAAGAAGGTGCAGTTCAAAGTGGTAATAGATGGTTTTTTCACCCAATAAAATCACAACCTATCCTCCTAAGCCCGTAGAGCCCGGGAGTAGAGGCGGGAGAAGCCAATTAGGACTGTGAAGGGCGGGCCAGTGCCGGACGAGCGGAAGTGGATCTTCGTGAGGCGGTGGAGTCTTGCTTGAGCGGGTCTCCTCAGCAGCTGCTGGAGTAGGTACGTCCTTGCTCGAGCGCATTGGCCGAGGCGTCTGGCTGATAACACCAGCTCCAGGTAAGGCTAGGCTTCGCAGGATGGAAGCGGCGGGTCAGGGCGGTGCGGGCGTGGAGCGCGGGCGGCCTCTCGGCCTGCAGTGGGGTTGGTGTCTGCCCGCCTGTCGCGGAACCGCGCCTCTCGGGGTTGGGCCCCCTGCCTATCTGTCCCGGAGAGCGCGCGGTTGTCGGAACCTGGAGCGTCGCACTCTACGCAAGTAGGGAAATCTCTGTGTGGGGCCCCGCTCGCCAACCCACGGCCTGGCCCGAGAACCTCTTTTGCAAAGTAGAAAGGGAAACTGAGGCTCAACGAGGGGAGGGGGGCGCCCAAGGTCACTTATTTGGCTGGGCGGGCCGATTGGAGAGAACCCGAGCTAGGTTTTTTGTTCCCTGCTGACGACACAGCCTTTGTGTGTTGGCGTCGCCGCCCCGCCTTCCTGAGGCCTGCGAGTTTGCTGGGGCACCCAGGCCGCGTGGCGGGCCTTATCTAAGCTGCGAGAGTGCTGAGGACGCTTGCGGGCCTTGGAACCGAATGGGTTTGGGCTTCCAGGAGCCGTTTTCGGCCCCACCTATGGTTAGTAAAGTGAGCGATTGAGCCTTTACAGCCCAGCCCCGTGGCCTCTCGGGTTCTTCCCTCAGGGCCACATCTGTACACCGGAATAGGAAGCTCATCCTGATCCTTAACCTTTAACTGTTCGCTGTGGGCGCCATTGTCCACATTTTGATTGTAGAGGGGGAGGAGTCCGGATCTGGGCGTTTCTGCTTTTTTTTTTTTTTTAACTTTACCCCACGGGCGTTTTAAGTTTCAGTTCTTTGGTTTGGTGTTCAGTTTAGGTTACCCAAGTGACTGGGAGATAACTGACGTTCACAAAGGCGAGGTAGTCTGAGGTCTTTCAGCCTGCAGATTGACTCTTGTTCCTGACCATGGTGAGAGGGAATCTCTCCAACCCAGATCCTACACACACCTGGTGGTTTTTTGTTTTTAATGGTTGGAGAAAACACTTGGGTTCGGGTTTACGTGTGAGTTCGATATGAAATGAGTGGAAAGTTGTCTTGCTTATATTTGTTTTGCTTAAAGGTGAGCCTCCAACTATAATTTTCTAAAAAGCTTTCTTTTGGAATGGGGTTTTTTCGAGACAGTGTTTCTCTATGTAGTCCTGCTGTCCTGGAACTGTAGACCCGGCTGGCCTCAAACAAACTCACAGAGACCTATCTCTGGTTCCCAAGTGCTGGGATTAAAGACATGGTTGACTACATTTTTTACAGTTCTCAAATAATCAGTATTTTTCTTTTAAAAAGATTATTATATGAAAGTGCACTATAGCTGTCTTTAGACACTCCAGAAAAGGGCATCAGATCTCATTAAAGATGGCTGTGAGCCACCATGTGGCTGCTGGAGTTTGAACTCAGGAGCTTTGGAAGAGAAGTCAGTGCTCTTAACCGCTGAGCCATCTCTCCAGCCCATTTTGTTTTGTTTTAGATAAAGGCTCACTATGTAATATCCCAGGCTTGGCCTCTTATCTCTTATTCTTTCTGATTCGTTTGTTCTCCCAAATTTGGAGATTATAGGTATATCAAACAACATGCTTTGCCTTTATTGGGTTTGTAGAATCACTCTTCTAGAGTGAACAGCTGGGGTACCCTAGCATGAATGTTTCTCACTCTTACAGGTTTGGAAATGCCTGGTTTGTCCTTTCTCGGTCAGAAGTGGTCACTGTTCTACCCTAGGTCTTTCAATGGCAAGGACGCTATCACTCTCAAAGTAGTTTGCCCTCAACCAATTATCATAGCATCTGTTACGTGCAGAATACTAGGGAGGTGGAAAGTAGATAAAAGCCCTGTCACATTGAGGGCTTCCTTTGCACTAAAGGATGGTGGGGTTCTTGTTGAGGTCATAGTGCTGGAGGATTGTGTTGGAAGAAAGGAATCTAGAGTTCCTTGACATACTAAATTTCCATGTTACAATTTTCTTCTAGAATACCTCTAATTTTGGTCAGGCATGGTGGCACACATCTTTAATCAGACCTCTGGAGGCAGATGTAGGCTTCCAGGGGTACAAAAACCTTTTCAAAAAGCAAAACAAAACTGTTCATGGTATACACACAAATAGACATTTAGATTCTTGGAACTTAGGAAGGTAACTCAGTGATTGAGCAGGACTAAAGGTATGAGTTCCATTCTCTCTACTGGAAGATGAAAAAAAACCCCAGAAAACAAAAAGTGTGAGTTCTGGTTTTTATTGATTATGGATTATAGTTATGTGACTTTACTCTTAGTCATCCCTCGCTCTTAAAAATGGCATACGTAGCCAGGCGGTGGTGGCGCACGCCTTTAATCCCAGCACTTGGGAGGCAGAGGCAGGCGGATTTCTGAGTTCGAGGCCAACCTGGTCTACAGAGAGAGTTCCAGGACAGCCAGGGCTACACAGAGAAACCCTGTCTTGAAAAACTAAAAAAAAAAAAATGGCATACGTCACAGTACCTGCTTCCTTAATCTGGGCATAAAGTAATATTCTGATGCCCCAAATCCTTTGTACTTGGTGAGGATACTCTTTCATAGAACTTTTACCCTCTACACATTTTCTTTGTTCGTCCTCAGGCTGATGTGATGTCATAGAGTTCTCTGACTCTTGGCCTTGGTTATCTCTGAAGAAAAAAAAAACAGATTTGGAATGTAATTGGTATGGTCACCAGCAATGTGGAGTATGAAAAGACTTGAGGAAAGCTCCTAGTGAAGGTAGAGTGGATTAGTGGGGTTTTAGGAGACTTGGTCTCAAATTGGTAAGAAGCATACAGGTCAGGGTGTGTGTAGTAGCCAATCTTAGGAGCCTAAAATGAGTCAAGAGGTTAAGAACAGCCAAAATATGTGTGTCACATTATTTCTCAGCAAACAGATCTTTCTTTTCTTTTCCCTTTTGCATGTACAGTATGTGTTTTGTGTGTTTGCCCATGTAGATGCCAAAGGAGGACAGTTTTCCTGTATTGTCCTGAGCTGACTGGGCACTGAGGTTACAGGTATGCTTCCATATCTGGCTTTTATGTGGGTGCTATAGAAGTTTAACTCAAGTCCTCTTCCTTTCACAGCAAGTCCTCTAATCCATGAAGCTTTTCTCCAGCTCATTGTAAAGATATTTTTTTTTTTTTTGTTTTTTCGAGACAGGGTTTCTCTGTGTAGCGCTGGCTGTCCTGGAACTCACTCTGTAGACCAGGCTTGGCCTCGAACTCAGAAATCCTCCTTCCTCTGCCTCCCAAGTGCTGGGATTAAAGGCGTGCATCACCACCGCAGGCTCATTGTAAAGATATTTTTGTTATATTTTTCTGAAATAAGATATGCCTGTGAGATAATATATGCTTGGGTAGGAAACCTTTCATACATGTTCACTCATATGTAAGATACTTCTAAAACCAGCATTGGAATCTAGCAATTACAGTGGATCTGGAACTATTCTATGGTCTGAATAGTTTGTTGGAAAACTTGTAAAAAGTTACCATCATCTTTGTTCCTCAGATCCTTGGAAGGATAGTGAAGTCACAGGACAAGAAGACTGGTTGGCTTAGGAAGCTCTGTTCCCTTTCCTGATTGCTAAGGAGCTGGTGTATTCCAGATAAGCAACTAAAACTTGTCTTTAAGTTCCTAGAGTTACCACAATACTTTTACTGTATTGGAAGCAACCAGAAAAGGGAGGCCAGGAAGGATGGTAGGAGTATAGCTCAGTGTTAGAATATAGGAAGCCTTCCTTTCAATCCCAAGCACTAAAAAGGAACTTGAGCAGAAGATGGGACGATAGTTTGGGTTGTAGACTTTGGGATTACATAGTTCTATATTCAATAATCCTTTCCTCCTAAAATGAATGTGGGGTAAGGATACAAATTACATAAAATGTTCAGCAAAGCATCCAGGTAGCAGAAAAAAAAAATTGTGAATTGTGTATATGGTATATGTGAGTTTTATCAACAGTACAAATAGCAACATTTATCAAGTTGGTATCTTTGTTTTTCAGAATTTGGAAATACTGGACATCTAGTTGGCTCCAAATAGTAAACCACAGGATGAGGATTCAGTGGGCATGAGAGATTGAGAACATCCTAATCCTACCACACCATAAACCTTGGTGTAGATCACTTCCTTTTCTGTGGATTGAAGCCAGAGAGCACAATGAGTACAGTAAGTTTTCTTACCTTATAAGTTTTATTACCAACATTAATTAACCACCTTGTTCCCTTGTAGCTTATTAAAAAGGATGATAAGCCACATGTACTGGCCTCTAATTCCAGACATTGGAAAGTTGAGCTACAAAGACTAGAAATTGACAGTAGTCTGAGTTACACAGTATTCTGTCTTTAAAAATAAGTTAAAACAGCTGAGGATGTGTCTTGTGCACAAAGTCCTGATTATTACATTTCCCAGCAAAACTGAAAAACTGTGTTGTGATATACACCTGTCTATAATCCAAGTACATGGTAAGTAAACCTTTAATCCATTGATAAATTGAGGTACTATCACAATTTTACGTTCAAGGCCATATTCAAGTATTCACTGAGATCAGACCCTAGGGCTGGGCAGATGGCTCAGTGAATAAAGTGCTTCCTGTGCAAGAATTGAGGAACTGAGATTGGGTTCCCATCACCCACATAAAAACTGGGTAGCAGACATCTTTGTGCTTAGGGTTGGAGGAGGCTTGATTCCCAAGGGCATGATGGTCAACCAATCTAGGAGAAATAGTTTCTTACTACCTAGTAAGAGGTGTCTAAACAGATGCTCTTTTGGTTAGGAAGCACGTATTTCCAGGAGACTCTTCCATTTCTGTTTTTCAGCATGCACATCAGGAGACTCACAACCTTTTGTATGTAACTAGGTGATCTACTGGCCTCTGGAAACCAGGCATGCATGTGGTATACATATACACATAGACACTCAGACATTTTTTTTTAAAGACTTAAAAATAAAAGAGCAGCAAAGGAAAGACCTGGCGTTTACAAATGTGTTAACTATTTACAGGTCTGTCAACTGGTTCTATTGATAAAGCCACTTTCCACCAAGTCTAACAACCAAAGTTTGAGTCTCAGGATCCACATGGTGAAAAGAGAGAACTGACACTTTTAAGTTGCCCTCAAACCTCCACTCATGTTATGGGATGTGTATAGGTCACACCCCCAAAATAAAATTTAAAACTGGGTCTAGGGCTGGGTGGTGGTGATGCATGCCTTTTATCCAGGTACATAGATTTCTGTGAGACAAAGCCAGCTTGTTCTGCATACAGAGTTCCAGGACAGCCAGGGTTACACAGAAATCCCATCTCCAAAACCAAAACAAGGGAAAACATTGGATCTAGGGAGCTGACTTCAGACTAAGAGCACTTGCTGCTTTTCCATGGGACCTAGGTTCAATTCCCAGCAGTCACATGTCTGCTTAGAGTTGTCTGTAACTCTGGTTCAGGAGATATGATACCCTCTTCTGGCCTAGATGCATAGATATACACATGCAGGCAAAATACTTGTGTATGGGGGCTGGAGAGATGGCTCAGCAGTTAAGAGCACTGACTGCTCTTCTGAAGGTCCTGAGTTCAATTCCCAGCAACCACATGGTGGCTCATAGAATAAGTCTTTAAAAAAATACTTGTATATGTAAAATAAAACTCAAACATTTTTAAAGAATGATTTTTCACATTTGATCATCCCTGGTTGTGTGTAAAGCAGGTACAGGCTGGAGTCACTTGAGTTCCAGAGTAAGTATCCTAAACTTTTCCACTTATAACTTGTCTTTGGAAGAATTTTTATGACCTCAGGTATTGACATAGGTGTGCATGCAGATCCAATATTTGTTACTAAATCATGCTTACTCTAAATTATTTGGTATAAATGAAACTTTACTAAACTTATTAAATTTATTAAAGTAAAAGTAAATCATATATTAATGAAATAGATATGCTTTTTATATAAAAAGAATTAATCATGGTCTGGAGATGTGGCTAATCAAGTGGCTTACTCACAAGCTTGACAACTGGAATATGACCCCATGCCCCACATGGAAGAAAGAGAGGATTGATTCCTGAAAGTTGTTCTCTGATGTTATGTGTGCATAGTAGCACAGATACATGCATGCATACAATAAATGTTTAAAAAATAGTGAGTTAGCCAGGCATGGTTATAGAGAATTTCTTACAAGCATCACCTATTAATAAGAAAACTGATGACCAATGAGCTGAGACAGGAAGTAGGTGGGACACTGGCAGGAAGAGAGAGGATTCTGGGAAATAGTGATAGTATAAGAGATTCAAGAAAGCTGAAGGGAGACTGACATAAACCAGCAGGTACCTAAATGCAGGATAGACTTGGGAGATACTGAGGAGATGTGAAGAAAAAAGAGGGCCAGGACTGAAGAGAAGTAACTAACCAAGTGGTAGGCATGGAATAGTTTAAATGGACTAATTAAGTTACAAGCTAGTCAGAGGATGAGCCAAAGCTTTTTAGCCTAATCATTTATTAATAAATAGTCTCAGAGTCCTCATTCCAGGAGTAAGGAAAAAGAACAGATTTTAATTTTTTTACACATGGTGGTGTGCCCCTTTTATTTAATTTCAGCACTCAGAAGGCAAAGGCAGTTGTATCTCTTTTGAGTTCTAGGCCCTTGGGGTACAGATCAAGTTTCAGGAAAGCCAGGGTACACAGAGAAAGAAATTCTGTCTCAAGAAAACAAAAGAAGTGAGGTTGGCAGAATGTTTTGTATACTATAAGAGATAGAACGTCATTGGTGCTTTTTAACTCTGAGCAATGAACCCTGGCTTTCCTGGGATTTGATATGTAAACCAGGCTTATTAACCTGAATAGTAATCTAAGTGCCTCTACCTTCTGCATGCAGTGATAAAAGAAAGGTATGTGCCGGCATGCCTGGCTAGTATTCTTATTTTATGATCAGCATTTCTGAGAATGCCACTTCAATTAAATGTGTAATATATATAGTTAAGGTCATTTCAGAATCATTGGAAATTTTGTCCTTATTCCTAAAGTTTATCTTTTTTTTTTTAATGAAACTCAGATCAATTCATACAGATTTATTTAATTTTTACTTCTCAAGATAGGGTTTCTCTGTGTAGTTCTGACTGTACTAGAATTCATTATGTAGACCAGGCTGGCCTCAAACTCATAGAGATCTGTCTGTTTCTGGATTAAAGGTTTGTACCACCACTACCTAGCTCAAATTTCTTATTTTTGAGGCAAGGTCCTGCTATATAACCTGGAACTCAAAAGATCCACCTAACTGCAACTGGAGTGCTAGAGAAAAGTTTAAAAAAAAAAACTCAAACATACTAGACCAGTATAATGTAATGATATACTAGTTTGATGATTATATACTAAATAATTATATCCACAATTACAGTGATAGTAAAATACTACAAGTCATGTTTGTTTTTGAATCATTCTGTTTATGTAATGACAAAAAAAAATGTACGTGCAGTAAAAACACTAAGCAGTAATCTTGGATTCAGACATAGGTGGTGTTTGTTGGCACTGTACAGAATGACATGTTCTATGCAACTTTTGTGATTGTGTTTTCAGAACTAAAGCTATAATGAAGTCATGATGAAACATGGACAGATGATAGGAGAAATAACAATTCATGATATATTTGATTTTGAGTAAATTTTTGGTTTTTGTAGGTTCAGAAAATTTTTCTATTGCAAAATTGTTTTCGTCCCCCCCCCCATTCATTTAGGTGACCATATATGGCATTATAAACCCCAGTTGGTTTTGTTGGCTTACTTCTTGTTGTGGTTGTTTATTTTGAGATAGGATCTCATTGTATAGTCCTGTCTGGCCTCTAATTTCCTATATATGTTATCCCATATAACATTGCATTGTGATTTCTCCAGGCCACAAGCCTTTTTCCCCCTCCTCTCTGTCTATCCTCTGTAGCTCCTCCCCCTATCCTCCACCACCCACCCCAACCCCAGTGATCCTTTTCTCCTCCTCCTTCCTCCTGCCCAATCATTGGCTCTAGCCTTTATTTGAAAAGTTAAGGTGGGGAGAAGGTTCACAAGGCACTTATACATGGTTAACTCCTCATCTGCAGCCCTTCCCAGGCGTGGAATTAGCATCAAAATACAAGCCCCGGGCTATCCACAACATATATAATATATAGACCGGGGTACTTTTGAACTCATAGATTCTCCTGTCTGTCTCCCAAAGTGTCGGATTAAAGGTGATCCATAGTTTTTTGCTTGTTCTTTTCAAAGATTTATTTATTAATTTAATGTATATGAGTACTGTCTTCATATACATAATGTATATGAGTTGCTGTCTTCAGACACACCAGAAGAGGGCATTGGATCCCATTCCCGATGGTTGTGAGCCACCATGTCGTTGCTGGGAATTGAACTCAGGACCTCTGGAAGAGGTCTTAACTGCTGAGTCATCCTCCAGTCCCATAATCCATCGCTTAAGAAGCTGTGTAAAGAAGGATGCATAAAGATCCTTTTGCTTACAGAGCACTCTTTTCAAGGTTGCACATATGATCCAAACTCAGAACAAGTGTTTTGAAACAAGTATCTTATCAGATGTAAAAATGGCATTCTGACCTGGGCATAGTGACACAAACCTTTAATCCTAGCACTCAGGAGACAGCTACGAGTGGAACTCTTGACTTACAGGACAGTTGGCTACACAGCAAAACCTTTTTATTAGACGAAACAAAAGCCACTTCATTTTCTCCCTGTGCTCCAGAAGTGCCACAGGTTTTGTGGGGATAGAATAGACATCCTGTGTGGGTGAGTGTGCACGCATGCAGACACAGACAAGAGGACAACCAAGTTGAAACGTTACCCTGTTTACTTTATTACTCTTCCTGAAACCCTGTCAAATCCAGAACTCATGCAACTACTTCTTTCTCCCTTGATGACCTTAGAGAAATCCTCAAAGAAAGCGGCGTGGTGGAACCGTAAATTCTAGACAAACCCAGAAGCGAACTCGGGAAACAACTTCAACCCCTGAGATTTCCTTGGAAGCAGAACCCATAGAACTTGTGGAAACTGGTAAGAGAGCCAGAAATACTGGACTGTAATGCTGACATGTGGACACAGTGAGGTATAGTGGGTATGCATGTGAATTGAACCCAGTTTATGCCTATTAATTTGCCAACTTGAGACCTTAAGGGAAGTCACACCTTTTTTTTCTTCTTCCAATTTAAGTGTATGAGTATTTGGCTTCTGTGTATGTCTGTGTCCCACATGTGTGCCTGGTGCCTACAGAGGTCAGAAGAAGACATTATATACCCTGGAATTATAGTTACAGATGGTTGTGAGCTGCCCTGCCCTGTGGGTGCTGGGAACCGAACTTGAGTCTTCTCTTTTTTTTTTTTTTAAGATTTATTTATTATATGTAAGTACACTGTAGCTGTCTTTAGACACACCAGAAGAGGGCTCGTCAGATCTCATTACGGATGGCTGTGAGCCACCATGTGGTTGCTGGGATTTGAACTCAGTACCTTTGGAAGAGCAGTCAGTGCTTTTTAACTGCTGAGCCATCTCTCCAGCCCCGAACTTGAGTCTTTTACAAGAGCAGCAAATATTTTGTAACCCCTGAACTTTATCTCTAGCCCCAGGCCACACCTTCCTGAGTCTGTTTTCCTGTTTTAGGAAATGATGTTAGTAATATAAGGCAAGTTGAATTTGTGCCATGAAACCCTTGAGACTACGAATGGCAGATTGTACCCTACAAATGTTAGCTGTTGGAAGCTCTTGTACTTTCTTTATATGCATGTGTAATCTTAAGTTTTACTATTCACAGCTTACAGCAACAATAAGTAAAGCTTCCCCCTTTGGTATTGTGCTTTCTGAAAGCAGCCACTTGGCTCATGAACTTCACCCGGCTTAGCTTTCAGTTTCATTAAGACAAAACATCTAAAGGCAAACTTGTCAACAGCTGTCATTGTCAGAGCTTGGTTTACAGGAAGTGTCAGGTGGCCTGGATCAAACCCTTCTGCTCTGTTGTTTTTTGTAACTCATGCCCAAGAACTGTTGAAGGCAGTGAATTCTTGCATCTATAGGTATATACATATATCACACACAGAAAATACTAATAGGAATAATATGCATCAAATTTATCCTTGAACATTGTATCTCAGGTCTATGACTGCTGCTCTCTCTTTTTCTCTCTCTCTCTCTTTTGGTTTTTCGAGACAGAATTTCTCTGTGTAGCCTTCGCTATCCTGGAATTCACTCTGTAGACCAGGCTGGCCTTGAACTCAGAAATCTGTCTGTCTCTGCCTCCTAAGTGCTGGGATTAAAGGTGTGTACCACCACTGCCCGACCAGTTTCCCTTCTTAAAGTGAATTTTTCCAAACCTTCACTCTTTACCTACACATTATCACTCTGGACATCTAGACCCAAAGGAGGTCCCTTTTTCTTACTATATTCTGAACACATATGGACTCAATCTCAGGACTTGCAGCTGCTTCTAGTGTGGCACTTGTCATGTTGTTGGCAATCCTGTCTGTCACATTTGCAAGGTGGTATTCACAAGCTGACTGTTGGTATCTTTTGGAAGAGCCAGTTGTATCTGCTGAAAAAGAATGACTCATAGCTGGGTGGTGGTGCACACCTTTAATCTCAGCACTCAGGAGTCAGAGGCAGGTGGATCTCTTGAGTTCAAGGACTGCCAGGACTACACAGAGAAACCCTATTCTTGGGGGGAAAAAACCAAAAGACTCATAAGTTTATGGACCCATAAATTATGATCATTAAGTAGCAGCCATTCTTTTGCATGAAAAGTGAGAGCTGACCGGGCAGTGGTGGCACATGCCTTTAATCTCAGCAGTTGGAAGGCAGAGGCAGAGGCAGGTGGATTTCTGAGTTCAAGGCCAGCCAGGGCTTTACAGAGAGACCCTGTCTCAAAAAACAAAAAAAAAAAAAAAAGAGGCAGTTGGTATAAATTGCATTGAATATCTGTGTGTATATAGGTATGGAGTGTGGAGAAGAGGCAGACAGACAGGCTTTTTTTTTTAACTATGTAGCCTTCAGTAATCTGTACTTTGCTATGTAGACCAAGCTGGCCTTGAACTCAAACAGATTGGCCTGTTTCTGGCTATTGGGTGCTGGCATTACAGGTATCTGCCATCACACCTACCTCTGGGAAATTCAATTTAAGCAGATAAAACAAGTTAGAATATGTTAGACCTATACTGTTTATAAAATAAATTCTAAACTTCATATTCTTTAATGCTAATATAGCAAACAGGAAGAAAATTACTTATAAATTTTTTTTGCATGCCCTCCCTAATTAATGAAATTATGCCTGGGCATGACTGTAGGTGGAGCAAAACCACTTGGTTGGACATTTATCCTCACATGTACACCTGTAGGACTTAACATAATTCATACAGCCCACTTAGCAAATTGCTAGAGTGGCACTTTTAGCTATTGTTTTTGAAAGGGGGTTAGTCTTTTTGTTTTTGATGTCAGGGTTTTTATACTTTGATACTGGACTATACCATGTTTGTAATACCAACCAAGTCTGAGGAGTACAGACTTGCTATTCTCCTAATACTTGTTGAATTGCTTTATTTTGAAGTTGGAGATGAAATCGTGGACCTCACCTGTGAATCTTTAGAGCCTGTAGTTGTGGACCTGACTCACAATGACTCTGTTGTGGTAAGCATTTGAGTAAAAGTTGGCTGGTTTGGGTAAGAGTTCTAGACCCATATCTGCATCTGATCCCTGGGTCACTTGTCAGGGTTGGAAAGATTGTGAAAGGGTCTGCAAAGATGGTTCAGAGGTGAAGAACATGACTACTCTTCTAGACTTATAAGTGCTGGGATTAAAGGCATGCGCCACCACTGCCCACCCTGACTTTTCCTTTTTTAAAAGGCCCCTCAGCCGGATCAGCAGTCTAAGCTTGTGTTGTATCTGTTCATCTCTTATTCCAGTAGACATCCCTGATACCCTGCTAACATTTTACCTTGCTTCTGTCTCCCATGCCTGGGAAGCATTGTGCTATCGTAGGAGGTAGGGGAATTTTACAGCATTGGACACTTTTGAGATGTGGCTGTCTAACCACAGCTTCCTAGTCCTGAAGATAATAGAGCATATATTCTTTATTGATGTCTCAGAGTCCAGGTATGGTCCTGAATTGAGAACAGCCTAGCAGTGAACTGTTTCTGACTCACACACACTATTGAGAATCAGTTTGCATCCCTTAGCTCCTACGGAACTGAGAATGTAGTGCAAATTGCAGTATATCTGCTCTAATCAGTAATCTACTCTGGGCAACAGTGGCTCTATTAGCCAAATTCTGGGTATACCTCAAGAACCGCCACTGTTGTTAGATCTTCCTTTTTTGGGCCTTAGAAAAGACTTTGGGTAGATTTCTATATTACCAGCCTATAGTTTTCTAGGGAATTTTACCCTAGTGATGAGACTGTCTTAAGGTTTCCAGTCACCGTCTTTAGTCTTCAGGGGCAGAGAATGAGAAGACTTAAGTAATTTCCATGGATTTTTATTTTTTTTCTAATTTTGTTTTGTTTTGAGACAGTGTTTCATGTAGCCTAGGATTAAATTTATGCTGACCTTCAACTCCTGGGCTTTTGTCTTCACTTCCAAGTGCTGGGATTTCTGGCACTTACCACTCTTAACCTTATTCTTAATTTTTGTTTGTGGGTAGCCATTATATTTACTTTTTAGCCAAAGATCAATAATTAAATCAAGCTTAAAGGAGTTTTTTAATGTCTGTCTGGAAGGGTGGGATGTGAGTTGGTATTAAAAAGCCTAGAAGAGGCTTCAGGTTTGATTCTGAAATAACTTAGGGCTTACTAGTGTCAGCCTACCAGGGCAGCTTCTCTATGCGCTGCTTTAGACTGAAGAGAAGACAGTGGAGTCCACCCCTGTAGGAGATAGGAATGTGGGCTACCTTTCTCCTTGAGCTGAGTCCTTCAAATAATGTGTGAAAGGTGGGAACTGATCTTGGACTTTGAAACAGGGTTTCTCTGTGTAGTCCTGGCTGTCTTGGAACTTGCTATATAGACCAGGCTGGCCTTGAATTCAGATCTACTTGCCTCTGCCTCCTAAGTGCTAGCTAGTATTAAAGGCTTACTAGGGCCAAAAAATTGCTATAAAAGAGTACAGATGAAGGATGTGATAGTGTAACACAGGGTTGGATACTAGGGGCTTGTGGATTGTGCTTTTCAAAAGTGCTGCATCCTGTATGGTAAAAAGGAAAAACTTAACAGCTATTCCTCCCTTGACTTGAATGTTCCCCTGATCTAGAATGTGGCAGTGATCTGAGTTGAATTGGTAAGAAATTGTCAGTGTAAAAATTGAGTGTGGTGGTACACACCTCCAATCCAGCACTTTGAAAGTGAAGGCAAAAATGGTTCAGAAACCAGGGTCATCTTTGGCTACATTAATGTATGTTCTGAGCCACCAAACAAATGTTTGTCTAGTTCTTGTTTAAAAAGATCGACTCAATAATACCCAATTGATCTTTTATAACATTAAATAGCACAAATCCTTTTCCAAAGGCTCTGTTTGTGTTGGTTGTAGGTAGCAATGAACTTTGCCAATTGTTTTCTAACTCGGCCCAGGGAGGTGGGCTAGACCTCGCCTTTTGTGAACAGGATATAACTCTCTCTAGACAGTAACTGACCTCTGGTCATGCACAGATCCTAATGTATTCAGGCTCCCAGATGTAGGTGGGATAAGACTCAGCATATTGACTCAGGATTCATTGACCTGGAGATGACCAGAGGTAGTCTGTAGAAGTACATATCATTTTCTCTTCCCTGGGGATAAGGGAAGACTGAGAACCCAACAGAATTCTGAGAGGGTCGGGCATATATATTAGATGCAAGATATGTTTTATCAGATAAAATGTCAGGATGTTTATAACACACACTCTCTCTCTCTCTTTCTCTCCCCCCCCCCTCCCCTTTTCAGATTGTTGAAGGTAAGCTGGTTTCATTTATTTTTTCCCTGGGTTTAGTGAAAATTGTTATGAATAAATGCCATAGAATTGCAGGCTTTGTCAAACTGTCCTTCCAAGATCTTTAGGCAGGAAGATACCTTTGGTTAGAATTGTTGGTATTACTGAAAATCTCTGCCATTGTACCAGCGGCCGAACCTTCTTCTGAGAAGGCAAATGATAGGCCTCTGCACCTGGACAGGACCTTCTGAGGGTACAACTACTATGATGGCAGTTTGTCCCTGGAGATCTCAAGGGGGAGGGAAGGTCTTTAAAGGCACTGGGGTAAATGGGTTAGATGAAGATGGCTAAAAATGTGACTTTTTCCTTAGAAAGGAGAAGGCCAAGGAGAAATGGGAGGAGGTTGCGCCAAGACCATGCTGACAGCTGTGTAGTGAGCAGTGATGATGAGGAACTGTCTAGGGACAAAGATGTGTACGTGACTACCCATACTCCTCGAAGCACCAAGGATGACGGAGCTACTGGACTCAGGTAAAGAGCTCTGCTGCTGTTGTGTTGGGTGGAGTCCAGGTTATATAGATTCTGCAAGATACTAGAACAAGTATCTTCCAAGCAGCTAGGCCTGTTTGGAATACAGCCCAAGCTCAGCTGTCTGCTCAGGATAGACCAATTGACAGACAGATAGGAGCCAGACACGTTGACAGTGACCAGGGCGTACATGTCACTAACAGGGTGGGTATAAGCAGGTTGTGTTACAGGTGCCACTAATAAGAATTCTGGAAGCAAAAGAGACGTGGGCAAACCTACTTGCCCATATCTTTTCTTCTAGACCTGTTCTCTTTCTCCTTTTCAATGGCTTTTGGAGCCCAACCCTTTATTTCTCTTCAAGTATTTTGGGTGCCTGTCCTAACTCAGCAAAAATGAAAGATTTGAGAGGATATGGACGTGTTTGTAAAGTTGCTTTACAGGGTGTAATCGAATATTTGAATTTACTTAGAAAGTGATGCAAAGCACTGTGATTTTAGGCTCTCTGGTACCGTCAGTTGTCCGATCTGCATGGATGGATACTCTGAGGTGAGTAACCTTGTTGTCTTTCCTGTTGGTTTTAACCTACTTTACTCAAAAGAACTTGGAGGAAGTGTGTGTCAGTGCCAGTTGGTGGTGGGCCCTGTACATTTTTATCTTGTTAAAGATAAATCGATGTTAACAAACCCCCATCCTAACTAGAAGCTGCTGATTTTTCTGAGGTTCCCCATAACTACCTATACTGCTGCACCTGGGAAAGTCCTGTCTGTCATCTGTTACATAGACAGCATTCAAACCTCTAGAGTGTTCTGCTTTTTCTTTTCTTTTTTTTTTTTAAACCCAGGCCCTTCTTTGTTTCAATGGTCTCCTTGGTGATGGGTGGGTTAGGGTCCTTGTAGAAAAAGGGATACTTTAAGGCTGTTCTTTTAAGGCTGTTTTTTTAATGTCTTCTAGATTGTGCAGAATGGGCGTCTCATTGTTTCTACAGAGTGTGGCCACGTCTTCTGTAGCCAGTGCCTCCGTGATTCCCTTAAGAATGCTAATACTTGCCCAACTTGTAGGAAAAAGATCAACCATAAGCGGTACCACCCCATTTATATATGAAATGTTCACAGCTGCTCAGGATAGACCAATGGACAGACAGCCAGCCTGGCTTTTCTGCATGGTATCTTCCTCCAGTTTCCTGAGCTCAAAAAGACTTTCAAAAATCAATGTCTGATGTAAACTGGTCTTTTGTTTTCCAACCCCTTAGATCCTTTTGTTATCTCCAGTTTGATGCTATGGAGCAAGGTCCAGGGATCCTCCCAGATCAGCTCAGCATCTCTGCTCCTCTGGGTGGTCTGATCCCAGAGTAGGAAAAAAGGAGTCAGGCATATTGGAGTTGAGCATCATGGCTCCAGCCTCTTTATGGAGCTTACTTGTTGACCAAGAAGTTTCCCTGTTGGGAAAGTTTGCCCCAGCTCTTGTGGGTGCAGAACCTTCCCAAGGCACCTGCCATTTAGCTATTCTGCCTGCCAAACAGTAACCTGGCCAGACAGTCCAAATAGCCCAAGGATACCAGTACATAACCTGCCCATGAAAAGTCTAGCTGGTGGACTTAAGTTTTCCTTCCCATGAGAGCAGAGGTGACCTATGATTCTGCCTGAAACTTATCATTGATGAGAAGTGTTTTCTGCAAATCAAGTGACTCTGCAGGGCAATCCCGTTTCCTAAGAATGAGAAAGTGCAATAAAGCCCGTTCTTCACCTGCTCTTCAGCAATCTGGAAGATGTAGCGCACTGCTAGTATCCTCAGCCCAGTGTTGCCTATGGGAGCAGTGCCCATCCTACCCCATATCTGTTCACCAACTGTTCTCAGGAACCCTACCCCTGCTCCAAAGTTCTTTGCCTGGCACAGAACATTCAAGGCTAATAGAACAAGCAAGTGTTCAAGTGTCTCATTTCTGCTAAGTGTCCTGTGTTGTCTACAGTGCCCTCCAACCCTCAGTTTTTCAGTTCCCACTGCCTAATGTCTGCCCAAGCATAGATATCAGGAGGTGGTAGCAGGAACAATGGCCTTGTCAGCTGTTCACTTACATGCTTTTGCCCAAGTCACTGTTGCCCATGTGTCAGAGGTGTTGCCCTACTCAACCTACCACTGCCCTGGCTTTCCCACACCCTTGGACAGATATTTCCAAAGCTGCTCTTCTAGCCAGTTGAGTTTGATCCTCTGGACTTTTGACTGCTCAGTAGGTTTGGTCGGCAAAGCATGGTGCCTCTTCCCCCCAGTGGGACCATATAACAATGTTTGCTCCACTCTATGTGTGGGAGCCTCTGGTGCTCACGGAGACAGTGAGGTGTGAAATTGCCCCTGGGGACGCCAGGCACAGGGTGGCTTGTAGAGGATAGGCCTTGAATGCCAGCCTGCCTCCACCTCCACACTACTTCCTCAGAGGGCTTCAAGCCTAACCAATAGCCTTTTTGTGTGAAACATCTTTTGAGGTGGGAAAGGGACCACTGGAGCTTTGCTAGCAATAACTGACTTTCAGTTTACTGTTCTGTAGGAGCAGGGACTCAGCACAGAATTCACTTTAAATGGAGCTGAAGGAGCGTCCCTCCTCTATGTGAAAAGAAAATAGTTTTATTCTTCATTCTGACTTTTTAACTGTTTGACTTCAGTTAGTTTGAATGAGAGTAATTTTTTTTTTAACATGGACTCAGAGGGTAAGACCATTAACTCTCATCATTGTGATGTGTGGTATGTGCCCTCCCCCTTGGATGTCAAAGCCATTGAGTTCCCTGTGGGCCTCATGGACTTGGTCTTGTTAGTTCTAATAATAGCCAGACTTCAAGGAGACAAGGCAACCATTCAGCCAGTTCACTGGTAAATATGGTGACACCCACTTAAAAATTAAAAATTCGTTTTCTCCTTAACGACAGTTTATGAAGTTGATCATAACAGTTCTATTACTTCATCCTAAATTAAATTGAGAAAAAGATGTGTTTAGTTCTAATCAGAAACTGCATTAATAGGAAAAGGTTGGTATAGAAAAGATTTTCTTTCCTTTTTCCTTAATGTATATAGTTTAACTCTCTGTTACATTTAAACTATGCTCATGGGTATCAGTCTGTTTTGGACTAGTATTAAACATGGAAATAAAACAATTTGAACTAAGTATCTTTCATTTATTCAGTTATTCTTTGGAACCCTTTACCAAGATGTCTGCTGTTCATTGTGATTTGTACCTGGTGTGGGCAGGAGAATTTCAGCTCATCCAAAAGGTAACCTAGGGACCACATCTCAGGCCTGGCAATGTCCAAAAACAGTTTATTTAGGGGCTGTGGTGGTGCACACTCTTAATCCTAGCACTTAGAGGGATGTGGACCTCTGAGCTTGAGGCCAGTCTGGTCTACAGAGTGAGTTCCAGCCAGGGCTACAACAGATAAACACTGTCTTGACAAACAATAATAACAAAGACTAGAATAGTTTACTCTTTGGCTGGCTGGAAATGAAAGTTCCAGAGACATAAACAAACATGACCAAGATTGCAGTTGTAACTACAGTTTTGTGTGTGTGAGTACTTGGCCTACATGTGTGTATATGTGCTGTGTGCATGCCTAGTATTCATGGAGGTCAGAAGGGGGTGTCACATCCCTTAAGACTTGAGTTTTAGATGGTTGTGGGCCACCATGTAAGTGCTGGGAATTGAATCTAGGTCCTTTGTAACAGCCACAAGTGTTCTTAATTGCCTGCGCTTGTAGCTGTCTTTTGCTATTTTGTGGGTTCTTTTGTCCACTCTTAATCCTGAAACCTCTCAGTTCCCTAACTACATAAGGGAAAAAAAAGAGGAAAGGAAAGATCCCCAAATAAAATTGGGTGAGAAAGGGAGCTACACTATCCTTAGGCTACGTTCTGCTAATTAGAAGCATGTTGGGACAAGTTGGATCTTCGTCAACTGGATAGCTAAAATTAATTATTGTTTCTTTGCGCATGGCTACTTAACGATGCAACCAACCCACCTCTCAGGGGCTCTCTAGCAGTTGTATACCCTCAGAATTTTGAACATCACACAATCGTAGAAACTATGTGCAGCTGGCAAAATCACCCCTGCTGGAGCATGAGGCAAATTTAATCAATTGCTGCGGACAATGTGAAGCAGCCCTATATCTCACACCTGGGATTAAAATGAAAATATACATTAATCCTGTTTTTAAATAAACCATAACTCCAAAACTGTCACTATAAGTACTAGAGTTTAGTTTCTAGCACCCACACAGCTCACAATCATCTTACTCCACCTGGAACAGTGACCTCCTTTCCTCCTGGACTCTGGGTATATAAGTGCTGATACACACAAATATTTTTTAACCTGTATTTATATATGCCTGTTTGTGTATGTGTACCATGAACATGTTGGGTGTGCACAGAGCTAGAAGAGGGCATAAGATCCTCTGGAATTATAGTTAATAGAGGAAATTGTAAACCACCCAATACAGGTGCTGGAACTCTAACTTGGGTCCTTTAACCCATTTCTCCAATACATCCCCCTTTTATTTAAAGAAAGATTTGGTTGATGGGCAAGATTCCTCAGTGAGTAGAGGTATTTCCCTCTAAGAGGTACTTGTTCTCAGGTGGAAAAGAAGATCACCTTCAAAGTTGCCCTCTGGTCTTCATGAGCATGTCTACACAATACATTCTAACAATTTCGAGGATGTTAGGAGTTCTTGTCAACGAAAATGGGATCCTAGTAAGACAGGGCTTTTCAAAGTCAGTTTCACATAAAACAGATTTAATGTCACTAATCCAGCAAGAGATGCCCCCAACATTGAAAATGAACCAGCATCACTACAAGTAGAAAGTACACACCACCGAATTTGGCTCAACCTAGGGAAGTGGAGACAGGAGGATCTTTGGAGCTGGGCGGGTAGCCATTCTCAACGTAGGGGTTGCCTAAGACCATTGGAAAACGGAAAATTTACAATTCTACAACTTCACAGTAGCAAAATTAAAGTTATTGTTGGAGCTCACAACCTAACATCAGGAACTGTGTACTAAAGGGTCGCAGCATTAGGAAAAGTGGAGAACCACTGGTCTAGTTAGTAGCTTACTGGTCAGGTTAGTCTATTAGGTGAGCTGCAAGCCAGTGAATACCCTATCAGTGTATATAATGTTCCTAAGGATTAAGGTTCTTTTGCTTCTATATACACAACATGCACTGGCTGTGTTGTTTATTGAGATAGGGTTTCTCTGTGTAGGACTGGCTGTCCTGGAACACTGTAGACCAGGCTTGCCTTGAGCTTACAGAGATCTGCCTTCCTCTACCTACTGAGTGCTGGGATTAAAAGTATTTACCACCACTTTTTTTTTTTAAGTGTAGTATTTAGTCCTGAAGTAGGGTGGAGTTCAAAGCTACAAAGTCCGACACCCACCTACCCCCAAAACAAAATTGTATTCTGCAAAAAATAAAAACGGGGGGGGGGGGGTGGCGGGGAGAGGACTGGAGAGATGGCTCAGTGGTTAAGAGCACTGACTGGTCTTCCAAAGGTCCTGAGTTCAAATCCCAGCAACCACATGGTGGCTTACAACCATCCATAATGAGATCTGACTCCCTCTTCTGGAGTGTCTGAAGACTACAATGTATTACATATAATCTTTTTTAAAAAAAAAAAGTGAAGTTCTGTGTGTATAAGCTTAGGATGAGTGTCAGAAGCTCCAGACTTAACTAGGCTGGCTGAACAGCAAGCTGGATCTGCCCGTTGTTTCCCCAAACGCCATTCCAATGATGGGGTTACAAGTATGTGCAGAAATGCCCTTTGGTAATAGATCTCAAGCCTAATGCTTGTGTAGCAAGTACTTTGATTTCGTGAGCTATTTTCTCCGATTTAGTGGTTGTTAAGTATGTGACAGGAAATGCCTTGAGAGCAAATGATAAAACAAAGTTAGACTTCACATTATTTAAAACTGTATCAGCCAAGCATGGTGGCACAAATCTTTAATCCCAGCACTTGGCAGAGGCAGGCAGATCTCTGTGAGTCCAAGACCAACCTGGTCCATTAAGGGAGTTCCAGGACAGCCAGAGCTATTACACACAGAAATCCTGTCTCAAAAAACAAAAACATTAAAATTGATACCAAAAGATATTGCCAATACAATGAAGAGAAGGCTGGGAGATGTTACAGAAGTTAAGAGCACAGCCTGGTCTACTAGAGCACCTGGGTTCAACTTCCAGCACTTGTATCAGGCAGATCACATCTATCTGTAACTGCTTCCATCTCTGATCTCCACACACTTGTGTATATACCCACATGCAGACACATAATTTAAAATTAGTGGAAAGACAAAACGTGTGTACTTGAAGTGTTGGTACACGCCTACAATCCTAGCACTTGAATCAGATGGGAGGACCACCACACTTTGAAGGCCAATAGTGAGTTCCAGGCTAATTTGTACTACCTTGTCCCAAAATAAGCAAAAAGGTAAGTTATCTATTTAATAAGGACCAGTATCTAGAACATGTAACAACTAAAATAGTGTAAAGAGATGTTCATTAAGAGTTGGAGAGATAGCTTGGTGCATAAGAGTACTTGTTGTGCAAGCATGAGGACCTGCATTCAGATCTTACCTATGTTTGTTTCTGTAACCCCAATTTGATGAGCAGGGACAAGAGACTCTGAGGCTTGCTGG
The DNA here is from genome assembly GCA_036184795.1 of Tokudaia tokunoshimensis. Lineage (NCBI taxonomy): Eukaryota > Metazoa > Chordata > Mammalia > Rodentia > Muridae > Tokudaia > Tokudaia tokunoshimensis. Next base: position 71,967,777 of record BTHU01000014.1, on the reverse strand, counting down.
CTTCTCTGTCTTGTTTTAAGTTTAATGAGAGACTGTATCTCAAGGGGATAAGGTGGGGAGTGATAGAGGATACCTGACATTCTGGTCTCTGCATGTATGCACAGGCATGTGCACCCACATATGTGTAACATACCACACATACAAAAAATTCTTGAAGGATTCAATTCACCAAAGTTATACAAACGAACAATAAGCATGTTGTTCTACAATTTCAGGGTTTATTTCTCCTCACAGTATATAGTTCATCATACCAAGGAAGCTGTAGAAGCAGGGTCAGGAGATGGCTCTTGACACAAGCCAGAGAGAAGAATCTGGTGCTCAGCTTACTTTTTTTTTTCTTTTTTTTTTTTTTAAAGATTTATTTTTATGTATGTAAGTACGCTGTCGCTGTTTTCAGAAACACCAGAAAAGGGCATTGGATCTTCTTACAGATGGTTGTGAGCCACCATGTGGTTGTTGAGAATTGAACTCGGGACCTCTGGAAGAGCAGTCAGTGCTCTTAACCACTGAGCCATCTCTCCTACCCCTCAGCTTATTTTTCTTGTTCAGCCCAGGATCACAGCACATGGGATGGTGTGACAAAACTTTTTTCTGGGCGATGTAACACCTGTGTCTACTCACCACAGATAGGGATCTCACAACAGATGGAAGTATGGGTACCGCCAAAGTCCAAACACATTGGTGAACCATGGCATATTGATATTTTAGCACTCAGGGTTCAAAGCTGAGCAGAAAATTAGAGTTACAGGAATAGGGGAGATTGGTTGCTTTACAGAAGTAGAAATGTCTGAAACACAGCTGCATCACCAGAACTCCCTCAGCACGGGTAACAACTCACAAAAACTGAGAACCTAGAGCACACAGTATAGTGTCCTTTCTAAGTGACTCCATTTGTCAACCTCTTCCAGACAGCTCAGCTGGTTTGGCCTCAGTATTTTTTTTTTTAGCTTAGTTTGTGTGAGTCTGTTTCACAACTTGGCTTGTCTGAGAGGTAAGGGCCTAGTGAATCTGGTTGGGTTCAGGGACTTCCTGAAGTTATTTTGAGTTGTTTACCATCCTGCTTAAAAAGCTTCCCTGCAGAATGGAATGGCTCAGTCTTGGAGGAAACTGTCATACAGCACCCCATCACAGTTTGTGTCTTTTTTATTTGTTTTAAAGATTTATTCATTTTATTTATATGAATACACTGTCTTCAGACACCCCAGAAGAGGGCATCAGATCCCACTACAGATGGCTGTGAGCCACCATGTGGTTCCTGGGAATTGAACTCAGGACCTCTGGAAGAGCTCTTAACTGCTGAGTCATCTCTCCACCCTCCCCCCCCCTTTTTTTCCATCTCTTTTGTAATGGAATTTGAGCCTTAGAGAGGGTGACCATAGATACTTACCTATAACAGTGGTTCAACCTTCTTAATGCCATGACCCTTTAATACAGTTCCTCAGGTTATGGTGACCCCAACCCTAAAATTCTTTTTTGCTACTTCATAAATAATTTTGCTACTGTTACAAATCATAATGTAAATATCTTTTTTCCTCTAGTCTTAGGTGACTCCTGTAAAAGAATTGTTTGACCCCTAAAAGGTTTGTAACCCACAGGTTGAGAACCACTGACATAGAATTAAGCCACCGTTCATAGCCACAGTCACTTGTTAAGAGCATTACCAGTGGTTATGAGTTGAGGTTGACAACAGTGACCTATGGGAGCACGTGTTTAGAAGGCAGTTTGACAGGCACTTCACATCCATTTAGTAAAACAATGAAGTTGTTTGTCCATTGGGACTTAGAACCTCTCCAGCCCCTCAGGTTTTTGGCTTGGTTTACAGTACTCGTTGTCAGTTCCCTCTTGTGGAGTAGGCCATAAATCCAGTCAGAAGGCTATTGGTCTTACTCATGATAATAGAGTCATTATTGTACAAGGAACTACATCCTGCCTGGCATGTTGGTATTTTAGCACTCAGGGTCCAGAGCTCAGCAAAAATATTTTAGACATTTATTTTTTATATACAAGTACACTGTAGCTGTCTTCAGATGCACCAGAAGACTGCATTGGATTCCATTACAGGTGGTTGTGAGCCACCAAGTGGTTGTTGGTATTTGAACTCAGGACCTCTGGAAGAGCAGTCAGTGCTCTTAACCACTGAGCCATCTCTCCAGCCCCATGATGGGAGTTTCTAGTTTAGTCCCAGCTTAATTTTTCCATGCCTTGCAATCAAAGTGTGTGATGTCTTTAGCCATAGGGTGTTACTATGTAGTTCAGTCATAGAACCAACAGCGGTAGCAGTAGCCTTTGATTTCTGGGACCTCAGGGGCTTTCCTAGCTAACAACTCCCAAGGAGGTAAGACCAACCCTGGACCTGTTGTTTTCAGTCAGGAACCTTCTGGCCTCTGGGAATGTTCTTTTTAACCCACATACCATTTGAATTTTTTTCTTTTTAATTAGCCCCAATAGGGTTCTAAAGTAAGTAGAAGTATCATTGCACCTGGTTGTCTCTCCAGTGGCGTTTGAAATCTGTAATACACTCAGAGGTTAGCCTCATGTCATCTATATAATAAATGGTGAATTTATTAGAGAAGAAGCAGGACAAAGCAGCATGCTGAACCACCATCCCATAACAAAATTCAGCTAAAATAAGGATGACCTTGGTGAAGTACTCAGAACCCCTGTTTTTAATCTTTTCTCAGAGTCATGTGATCCCAATAATTCATAACTAAAAAGATACTAAAGGTGGACATAATAGTTGAGGTCTACTAGAACATGGAGAGGCTCCATCCATTTGTATTAATTATTTTCTCCGTGGATCAAACTTGGGTACAAATCATGAATGGGAGGTCCTAACTTAAATCACTTTTTGTAACTCACAGACATGTTCCCTGAGCCATTACATTTCCCTATTTCTTTCACAGATCCTCCTACATTTTTTAAATTAATACTTTTGATGAACTTAGTGGACCTGAGCTCTACTCAGCTCTACTCAGGGCCAAAGGTGAGCATGACCCTGCCATCCCCTGTTGAAGCTGTTGGCTCCCTGGGTCAGAATAGCCCAGGGTTGGCACTATGGATGTAGTTGTAGCTGTTGTTCTCCATCTGCCATACCTGGCAGTTGGGGAGATTCTTGTACCTGCTGGCTTTTCCAGCTGCATCCCAATTCCCAAATAATGACTCATAGGTTTATTTATTTATGAATAAATGCCTAGGCCATATGTTTTGACTCATTCTCCAACTATCTTGTAACTTAAATTATTCTGTGTCTGTCACGACTAGTTACCTCTCCTCAGTTTCATGAATCCAACTTCCTCAGAGTCCAGGGCAAATCTCACACCTCTGACTATCTCCGAGTTCCAGTCTCTCTACTGGAACTCCCAACCTTTTCTTCCTGCCTTTTGCTAATAGGTCATCAGGTTTTTATTGAGATTTGATGTTTCCACACAGTACACCAAAGATTGTCTACAGTTTCTGACTGGACAAACCCTTGCACTATCTCTTGTGAGAGAATAATGTGTCCTCCTTCCTCTCGGGGTATACGTATCCATTCCCGAAACAGGCTTGATCGTTTTTTATGTTTTCATCATTTATGTATTTTGTGAACTGTTCCTCGAGCTTCTTTCAGAAGTTCCTTAGCACAAAATTTGGCTTTTTATCACCACATTTGAGCCTATTCTTCTGCTTTGCCATTCTTTAAAACAATTTTTTTTCTAGGTTCTTTTACTTTACATTTTACGTGGAGGCCTAAGTCACGGAGATCTGCCAAAATGCCTTTCTCCTTTAAAATGTCCTGCCCCCTCAAAGGGCTCACTCAGTAAAGACACTGATGCTACAAACCCTTGGGTCCCCTATTGGATCAACCTATTCTTTAACTCCTCTGTGAACATAGTTCTGTCTGGCCCAATGAACTGAGGTTCAGACAAAGTTTTTCTTATTTTTAGTTCCTTCATTGGTGTCTGTTTCTCCTCTGTGGTTTCTAGCCCCTGCTATTTGTAGGGACCTCAGGTGGAAACAACCAAGTGTTCCTAATGGCTTTAATAAGCCAGTCCACTAGGGACTGACTTTCTGCATACTGTCTCAGGTCATAAATGTAGTCTTTGCCTTAAAGGAGGATATGTAGTTACATTACTTAGTTTTTTTTAACTCGACTACAATCAAACAGATCCCATCTGCTCCCATGTCCTACAGCCTCACAAGAGGCAACAAGCTCTTTTCATTTTTTAAAAATCTTGTCTAATTTCAGAAGTTTATGATCACCTTGTACCAAACCATTTTAAGAGCCTCCTTCTGTATGGTGGATTGTAGATTTTCTCTTTTATTTTGACTCAGGGTTCGGGTTGAAGGCTCTCTCTTAATGCTTTTACCACTTCTCATCATCCTCTTGTTCATCTAATTTACTTGCCAGATCAGAGGCTAACATAGAGAATGGTAGTTGTATCTCTCATTACAACTGCTCCTTTACACAAACAAGTTCTGACTGGATGCCATCTTGGCCGCAGATGCATTTCTAGCTATACTCACCAGAGGCCGGACAACCTCTGCTGCAGCATACTGACAATCTTAACCTGTGTGCTATTTTTCAAAGACTGCAGATTTCCTCTAAACTCTTAGCTGTTTTCAGAGTGTCTCCATATACACGTGGTGGACTCCACTCACAAAGCATCCTGGGATTCTGCCCATAAGGCCTCCTAATCCTTATAGCTCAGCTTTAGTTGCACATTAACCTAACCATAGCAAGACCTACACAAAGACTACCATAGCACAAAGGTGTATTAACAAAACACACAGAAAAGCACAACTGTGTCAGATTTTCTCTTTGGACGCTTCTCCCTCAGGCTGCTTTGCCTTAGTTGCATGTCTTGCTACTCATAGCCAATTAATGTACTCACTCTTCCCCAACTTTTCTTTGGTTCTGTTGTGTCCCTGTTTGGGTGCCAGTTGTGTTGTGTGACAAAACTTTTTTTCTGGGGAGATGCAACACATGTCTACTCCCCACAGATAGGGATCTCACAATAGACAAAACTATGTAGACCACCTAAGTCCAACCAAGTTGGTGAAGCAACGAGTTTTATTGGGGTTAGTTACAGGAATATGGGTGATGGATTACTTACAGGAGCAGAAATGACTGAAAGAACTGCATCACCAAAGCCCACCCCACAAGTAATACCTCAAAAACACTGGAAACCTGGAGCACACTACACAGTCTACATGCAGCTCAACAGGTTGAAAAGTATTCTTTCTAAGTGATAGAGCTGGTCTAAACCTCTTTCAAACAGCTCTTCTGGTTTTGTTTCTTTTAGGCAGCTGGTTTGGCCACAGTCTTTGTAGCTTAGCTTGTCAGAGTCTGTTTCATAGCTTAGCCTATATGAGAGCAGTCTTCTTTTCAGCAGTTTCTCTGGGAGAGAGGGACCTGGTGAATCTAGTCAGTTTCAGGGACTTCCTGAAGCTATTTATACTTGTTTACCTTGTTTAAGTAATTTTCCTACAGGATGAAAAAAATTTTTTTTAAAGATTTATTTATTTTATATATTATGTGAGTACACTGTTGCAGTCTTCAGATACACCAGAAGAGAACATCAGATCACATTAGAGATGGTTGTGAACTACAATGTGGTTTCTGGAAATTGAACTCAGTACCTTTGGAAGAACAGTCAGTGCTCTTAACCGCTAAGCCATGTCTCCAGCCCCAAATTGTTTCCATCTCACAGGAAATTGTTATACAATAGTTGGTGCTGCCCACAAGGTTGGTTGTCCCCTTTGACTCTCAACTAGACTATCTCTTACGTACGCCTACAAACTTGTTTCCTTGGTGATTCTAGATCCTATTAAAGTTGACATTAATAATCACACAAATGGATATGCAAGTCACCAATCACTAGTGAAATGTTAACCAAATCTACCATAATGTAGTATTTCACATCCATTAGGATGGCATTTATCAGCTACAAAATAAGTGTTAGCTAGAATGTACAGAAATTAGCCCCGTAGTGGTGGCGCATACCTTTAATCCCAGCATTTGAGAGACAGAGGCAGGTGGATCTCTGAATTCAAGGCCAGCCTGGTTTATAAAGCTAGTTCTAGGGAAGCCAGGGTTGCATAGACAAACCCTGTCTCCAAAAACCAAACCAAACCAAACTAAAAAAAAAAAAAAACAAAAAGAACAACAACAAAAAGACAAAAACAGAAATTGTTTTTCTAGTGCAACTATTAAACAATGAATCTGCTCTTGAGAACAGTCAGGTGCTTTTTCATGAAGCTAAATATTAGGCTACTGAAGTAGAAATTTAAGGGTTCTTTGGAAATTCAGTTGGATGGTGTTTTGCTAAGGCAAACACATGAAGGAAATTTCTTTAAAGTGGACATAGGTGAAAGGCTAAGGTAGAGTTGTGAAGGAATGTTTCACAGAAGCAGACACAGGAGGAAATTCTGCTAAAGCAAGCACGTGAAAGGACACATGATGATTCTTTGGTAACGACATACATGTATTGGTTCACCTTACATTGTGTAGTTCAGCTGCATTTGTTGGGACTCCATAGAGAGAAACATATCAAAAAACTTCTGGCCGGGCAGTGGTGGTACATGCCTTTAATCCCAGCACTTGGGAGGCAGAGGCAGGCAGATTTCTGAATTCCAGGCCAGCCTGGTCTACAGAGTGAGTTCAAGTACAACCAGGGCTACACAGAGAAACCCTGTCTCGAAAAACAAACAAACAAACAAACAAACAAACAAAAACTTCTGGTGGTGTTCTGCAGTTTGTTCCAGCTTCCAAGGACTTGGGCTGATTAGATGCACGGGCTGAGGCAAGGCATGTGGGAGACACGTGGTGTTTGGAAGGTATAAACAGGATTCCATGGTGCTTGGCTTGCTGGTACAGCTAGCTAGCTGTGCAATAGTTTGTGGGCCTTGAGTCTTTGCTGATTTTCACTTCCCTGAGAGCACAGCTGAGAACTCCTAGTGTTCCTGCTGGTCCCTCCTGATGACTAGAGCCAAGCCTGAGGCCTGGCTGTCTCTGCTAGGTCATGTCACTGCTGTTGCTAACCTGACTACCAAAGTGGACTGCTTGAGGTGTTTGTGAGTGGATCGTGGTATTGTTACCTGCTAACCTGCGAACTGAACTAAACTGCCAATTTCCAGACAACACAGACGGGAGTTGCTCCAAAGAAACTTTTCTTTTTTTTTTTTTTTTTTTTTGGTTTTTCGAGGCAGGGTTTCTCTGTGTAGCCCTGGCTGTTCTGGAACTCACTCTGTAGACCAGGCTGGCCTCGAACTCAGAAATCCGCCTGCCTCTGCCTACCAAGTGCTAGGATTAAAGGCGTGCGCCACCACTGCCCAGCTGAAACTTTTCTAAACAGGTCTATTTGCCCCCATTCTTTCTTTCCCACTACCTCTGGTGGGTGGTGGGCTAAAAGGGAGATTAAAGTGTTCAAGAACAATCATTAAAAGTGTGGTTTGAGAAAACTAAAGTTACAGGCTACAGCTATAGGTTAGTAGTACACATCTATGTATAGACACCAAAAGACTGTACTAATATGCATATGTTCTTAGCATTCAGAGTGTTTTGATGGTGGTAACTCCCAATATCCATCAACAGATGAGTGGATAAATAAAAGATGAAATCTTGCCCAGCATGGTAGCACAGGCCTGTAATTCCACCATTTCTGAGATGGAAGCAAGAGGATGCATGTGATCTTCTTTTAAAATTTAAATTAATAGAAAAAATGATACATAGAATAGCCTAGTTTGTAGAGGAAATTAGAATAATAGTTATAGGGAGCTCCAATAGAAAGAAACACTTTGGGGTTGAAGAGATGGCTCAGCTTATTGGCTGCTCTTCCAGAGTCCTGAGTTCAATTCCCAGCAGCTACATGGTTGCTCACAATCATCTATAATGTTATCTGATCCCCCTTTTCTGGCATGCAGATGTACATGCAGATAGAGCATTCATAAATAAAATGAATAAATCATAAATAACAAAACCCACCTCTGTAGTGATAAGGACTTTCTGTGTTGAATAAAGAAAACATTGAGAAATGGAGAGTGATAGTTCTACAACATTTTGAATGTAGTTCATGTCAGTGAATTATACATTTCAAGATTAAAGGAGTAAGTGAGCTAGAAAAATGGCTTAGTGGTTAAGAAGTCTGGCTGCTCTTCCAGAGGACCAGCTATCGCTGGACTTTCTCAGACCCGCCAGCATTTGAATAATAATACAGAGACTTATTAATCTTTATTATAGCTTAGGCTACCTCCCAGCCAGCTTGTTTAACTTAATTAACCCGATTGTTCTAATCCACATCCTGCCACGTGGCCTGTTACCTCTCTCTCACTGCCAGTACCTCTGACTTCCTCCTTGTTACATCTTACCTCCTCTTAATTCTTCCCCCAGAGTCCCTATCTCTGCTCGGATATTCTACCTTCCCTTCCTACTTCAGCTATTGACCTCAGATCTTTATTCAGCCAATCAGCAAATTGGTAAACATACAATCCATGTATGTTTACAAAATATCGAGGTAGATGATGAGTCATAAGAATAACAATAACAAAATTCAGCTAGTACTCAGCTCTCTGCTGGTACAGAATTAACAATTGAAGACAAAGACAGCCTCACACAGTGCACCCCAACAACCAGGGTTGAAGTTCAACACCATATGTAGTTCACAACTGTAACTCCAGTTTGAGAGGATCTCTTCTGACCTCTGTAATGGTGCACAGAAGTACATGGAGGCAAAACTTCCATACACATAAAAATGAAAAAAAAAACATAGTAAGTTGTGATAGAATATATTTTGACACAATCTAAAAACATGTCAGAGTGGGTTGTTGAGATGGCTTGGTGGGTAAATGCACTTGCTGCCAAGCCTGAGGACTTACATTTGATTCACTTGGATTCATGGGGTATAAGGAGAGAACCAATCCCCACAGGTTGTCTACTGAGCAAGTTCTATAGGTCATGTGGGTATGTGCATGCATGTGCACAAATGACAAATGAAATAAACTTTAAAAATCAACAAGGCTGGAGAGATGGTTCAGTGGTTGCCAAAACTTAATTGTCTTGGTCTTTAACGAGAATGGCCCCTATAGGTTCACAATTTTGAATCCTTGTTTTCTAGTTAGTGGAGCTGTTTGGGAAGGATTAGGAGATATAGCCTTGCTGTAAGAGAGCTATCAATGGGGTTGTGCTTTGAGGCTTCAAACACCCAACTCATTCCCAGTTAGCTCTCTGTTTTCTGATAGTGGGTCAGGATGTAAGCTTTTAGCTACTGCTCCAGTTATACCTGTCTGTCTGTGCCTGCTGCCATGCTCTCAGCCAAGAAGATTGTGGACTCCACCTTGAAATGGAAATTTCTGCTTTATTTGGAGACCCCATTGTGTCATGTGTTTTTCTGAAAGCTATCTTATAGAGGATGTTTTGCTTAAGTAGATAAGTGAGAGGATGTGTGATGTTTGGAAAGAGTATAAATAGAATTCAACATACAGTGAACAATACTTTTGCATTGGTTTGCCTTTGAATGCTTTGCTGGTCTTTGCTGATGATGGTCTTGCATTTGCATAGCTTGCAACACTTTGCTGGTCTTTGCATGTCATGAGAGAGAGAGAATTGTGGTATTTCAGCTGCTTTTTGCTAGACTCATGCTGATTCAACAGAGCCTTGCAGTTTCTTCTGGATTGAGCCACTGCTACTGATTGACGTTTAGTGTTTGCCAATTGGAATGGACTGAGGCTACTGATTTGTGTTTGAAGTTTTGGACTGGACTGCTGATATCCTGACAAGGAAGATTGGAATTTCCCCCAAAGAACTACCTCTAAACAGGTCTACATCCCCCTTATCCTATTTTTTTTAAAAAGATTTATTTATTTATCATATGAAAGTACACTGTAACTGTCTTCAGACACCCCAGAAGGAGGAGTCAGGTGGTTGGTGGGATTTGAACTCAGGACCTTTAGAAAAGTAGTCAGTGCTCTTAACTGCTGAGCCATCTCTCCAGCACCACTCCTCCCCACCCCCTTTATCCTATTAACCATTTTTCTCCCCTACCTTTGGTTGGTGGGCTAGAAGGGAAATTGAAGTGTATAAGAACCCTTATTAAAGTAGGTTTTGAAAATCTAAGTCTACACTGCTTCTCTGCAACTGAAGCTCCAAATTAAACACTTTTTGCCTTGTTTTGTTCTTTTGTTTTTTCTTTGTTTGTTTATTTGTTTTTAAGTAAGAAACTTTGGCCCGGCAGTGGTGGCTCATGTCTTTAATCCCAGCACTTGGGAGGCAGAGGCAGGTGGATTTCTGAGTTCCAGGCCAGCCTGGTCTACAGAGTGAGTTCCAGGGCAGCCAGGGCTACACAGAGAAACACCGTCCTGAAAAACCAAAAAAAAATTAAAAGAAAAAAAAGAAACCTTGGTCATGAATGGTATTATGTCTGGGTAGTAGAAAAGTAACAAACACCTGGCTTTAGTTTTCAGTACCCACTTGGTGTATCACAACTATCTGTAACTGCAGTCCCAGGAGATCCATATCTTCCCCTTACCTCCATGGATACTACACACACATTGTGCATACATGCAAAACAACCACACACACACACACACACACACACACAGATGTCTAAGTATGTACTTTTTAAGGAAGCCAACTAGCTAAGTAAGCATGATAGTCCTGTAACCCCCAGCATAGAATGACTGCAATTTCTAGGCCACTCTGGACTTTAACTCAAAACCCAATACTATTTAAGGATTTGTAGCATGGTGGTGGCATATACCTTTTTTTTTTTTTTTTTTTTTTTTTTTTTGGTTTTTCGAGACAGGGTTTCTCTGAGTAGCCCTTACTGTCCTGGAACTCACTTTGTAGACCAGGCTGGCCTCGAACTCAGAAAGCCTCCTGCCTCTGCCTCCCAAGTGCTGGGATTAAAGGCATGCGCCACCACTGCCTGGCGGTGGCATATACTTTTAATCTCAGCACTGAGAGAGAGGATCAGATAGATCTCTGTGAGTTTGAGACTAACATGGTTTACAAAGTGAGTTCCAGGATAGCCTGAGCTACACAGAGAAACCCTGTCAAGATTTGTTTCTTCTTGAGTCTTTGCCTGTATGCATATTTGTGTACCACATGCATGCCTAGTACCCCAGAAACCAGAAGAGGGTGTTGGATCCCCTTGAACTAGAGTTATAGTTGTAAGCCACCAACCATATGGTGCTGGGAACCAAACTTTGATCCTCTGTAAGAACCATCTCTCCAGCCTCTCAATACTGTTTATATGTCACATGGTTTGTTCTGCCTGTTGTATACATTGTTGAACCTGATATTTGGTTTGGTATAGCTGACATGCTGGTTATAAAATCATATGAAATACACAGGGTCTAGAATAGTCAAGACTTTTTTTTTCTTTAAAGAACCAGGCACAACCAGGTATAGTGACATATGTTTGTAACTTCAGCACTCCAGAAGCTAAGACAATTGGAACATGAGTTTAAGGCCAATTTAGGTGACATAGTAAATTTCTGTCTCAAAGTGAGATGAAAAATAAGAGATTCCCAAGTATGATGTTTATAACCCTCAAGTGGCTCTTGAGTACTTTAAAGATGGTGAATCTGAACAGACATCTGCTAAAAGTATAAAACATAGAGAAGCTCCAAACACTTAATGTGAAAAAAGACGAACATACCTCAACTGTTATATCTAATCCTAGAATTACAGAAGCTGAGGCAGGAGGACCAGGATTTCAAAGGTAGTTAAATTGTCTCAACACAATTTTCATGCTAATAATGTTGAAACATTTGAAAGAACAATCTCTAGATTTTTAAAAATAAGTCTGGTTTGCTGGATAGTTAGCCTTACGGGAAGCTGTCAGAGATCTTTGATATTTTTGTTGTAAGGTTCTTAAGATTGATTTCAGTGTAGGTTTGCTTTGGCTCTCTTTTATCTGTGCTAGGGGTCACTGAGCTTCTTGAAATTATGGGCAGGTGGAGACTTCACTAGGTAGATTATGCTTCTGTGGCACTGCACCCTTTTGTCCCCGACTATGTGTCATATAACTTTCTTTTCTGTGTTATAACTGGGCATTTTCAGGTTGCAGTATAGCTCAGAATGCTTGTCTACTATATATTTGATTGTCAGTGCAGAAAAGAAACGTTTTCTGTGCTATAGTTATAGTGTTTAAGTTGATTTATCTCCCATTTTTTAAATCTTATCTTTTTTTTTTCTTCTTCTGGAGACAGGGTTTCTATCTTTGGCTGTCCTGGAACTTACTCTGTAGATCTGGGTGGTCTCAAACTCACAGAGATCTGCCTACTGCTGCCTCCCAAGTGCTGGGATAAAAAGCATGTGCCATTACCACCTGGGTCTGCCTAGATATTTTATATATATGTGTGTGTGTGTGTGTGTGTGTGTATAAAATATATATTATATATTTACATATATATCATGTATATTTTTAAGTGTAATATATAATATAAACATATATATTACATAGTAAAACATTATATATCATGCATATGATATTTGCCTTCTGTTGGCTTCAGGTATACATGTGGTACATATACATACAGGCAAGCAAACACTTATTCACATAAAATTGAAAAAATATATAAAAGGAAGTATGCATCTCTATGGCATTAAAAGCCTTCCATAGCTCTCCCAGGTGGTTGGAATTAAACGAACCTTGTGGTGACACACACTTTTAGTCCCAGAATTTGGAAGGTTGAGAGGCAGGAGGATCTCTGAGAGTAGTATAGTGTACATTACCAAGTTCAAAGCCAGCCAGAAGTATACAATGAGATGCTGTCTGAAAAACTGAAACAAAAGCAAAAACAAAAAACCAAAACAAATTAAAAACTCAACCAACCAAGCAAACAAAACAAAAAACAAACCAACCCAAGAACCTCCTTATAGAGGCTTGGAGATTCTGTGAATTCATTTGCTCTAGAAACAAAGTGTCTTTGTAAATACACTATGCTGGTACCCAAAGTTATACCTGAGCTAGAATCTGGGCCTTGCGTCTGAAAACTGGTGTGGCTTTGGGCAACTTCCTTAGCACCTATAAGCCTGTTTCTTATCCATAGACAATGGCTAATAGTACTTCTCAAGGGAGTGTATATGTGAAGTGAGGTATGGCAGTAGAGTGACTGTACTGCTGGCCAAGTGGTCATTGTTATGTCATTCATTCACCTAGCAAATACTGGAGTGCTGCATGCCCGCCCCTTGCCTGCATATCCTTGCTTCCGTATCCTTGTGTCCTCTAGGATACTGATGACACTTAAAAATTCCAACTCCATGCCCATGTGCCAAGAACAGAAGAAAGCAAGGGGGTTATGGGAGAAGGGAGGCATTCAGCTGGACTCCTTAGATGAAACTGGGAGAGAAGGGGCAGTCGTGACACTGCCCACCTATGGAGTACTGAGGGAGGTCCAGCCTAGCATCCTACCCATAATATGAAGGCTATCCAAGATCTGTTTGGCTGAGGGACCTTCATTCTATTGGGAAGGTAGTCATTGAAATGGGCTTGGTACATTGGGTTGCTCAGCTTTGTGGTGAAAAATGGGTCAGAATTGCTGGATTGTACCAGGATGAATAGGAGGTAATAGTAAATGGTTCAGGAGCGCATGTCTATATGTCGCAATGCTAAGCTCGACAGATAGCATTTGGTTCCACTGATGGAACCAAAAATAGGTACGAAGCGCGGAGACCCTTTGGTTTGAGTTCTTTTATCTAGGGCTTGTAGGCGATAAGCAGGGCGCCAAGGTAGTGACCCAGAGTTCTGTCCTGAACTAAAGCCCTCCTGGTATGTGGTGAATGGGAAGTGATGGAAAGCACGGGCAATGGCTTGAGGAAGCGCTCCTTTAAGTATCGAGACTTCAAAGAGAAGCGACGAAGGAGTGAGGCAGGCTCCTGCTTACTGCAGGCCTTGCCATCGCCGATGCAGCGAATTACCAGTCGGCGGATGCCGGCCCTCTTCCCACTGGCCCCGGCATAGGCCAAGGTCACACAGCGACAGGTGAAAGGGGCACGCTCGAACCTAGACTGGGCCAAAGTCAGCGGGGCCCACTACGAACTATCAGGGCAAAAGCTTGGGTCTTAGGCAGGAGGCCGTACCGAAGGAGCCAGGAGACCGCCAGAGTTGGAACTGCGAGACCCTCTTGGACCCCGCCCGCTTTCAGCTTAGCCCGTGCGCAGACTACAGAGTCCACAGGGCCACGCGGCGCCTGACGTCACCCTAGACCCACCCTCTCCCCGCACGACTAACTGCGCGTGGCCCTACGGGAGTCGTGGTCCCGCCCCATACGCCCGGGCGGAGCCGCGGGCGACAGGAACTACAACTCCCGGCGTGCCGCGCGCGTGGCGTCGGGGGCGGGGTCCCAGGCCAGGGGCGCGCCGCCCGGGAGGGCGGAGTGCGGGGGGCGGCCGCCCGCGCCCCTCCCCCTGCCGCCGCTTCCCCCTCCCCCGACGTAAACTGGGATCCCTTTCCCCTTGTGTCCGCCATATTGGACTCTTAACTCTGGTCAGCGGCGGCACCGGGCCCGGTGGACTCGCGTCGCTCTCCGCAGCAGCCGCCCCTCAGCTCCTGCCCGCCCCGCCCTCCCAGCCCGGGAGGAGACCCCCGCGCCGCGCCCCCCGCCCGGCCGGCCGCAGCGCCCGCCGCCGCCTCCGCCTGCCCGCCGCCGCCGCTGCCGCCGCCCGCGGCCCGGCGCCCGCCCGCGCCCCTTCCCCTCCCGCCGTCCTCCGTCCCTCCCTCCCGCCATGAGCCCGGCCGACGCTAAGCGCGGGGCCAAGCGCCGGAAGAACAAGCGCGGCGGCGGCGGCGGCTCGGGCGGCGGCGGCTCGGGCGGCAAGGCCGGTTCGGCGGCGGCGCTGCGCGGCCCCCAGGCCCCGGGCCCCGGCGCGGCGGGCCTGCTGGGCGGCGCGGCAGCCCACGGGCCTCTGGGCGCGGGCGCGGGCGGTGCCGCCGGAGGCTACTTCGAGGTAAGCAGCAGGGGTCCGCGGACGGGAGCGGCCGCCGCCCCCTCACGAGCGGCCAGGCGGGCGCGGCCGGCGGATAACGGGCCGGGCGGCTGCCTAGCTGACAGCTCCTCCCGGGCGCGAGCTGTGTGGATGGCGGCGCCGGCGGGACCCCCGGGGCACACCGACTGCGGCCTTGGGGCTGACTGAAAAGTGCCCCCTAGAAGTTTCTGGGTACCGCCTGGCGCGCCACGGGCGCGGCTGTCTTGCCCTCTGTGCCTGCTGCTGTAAGGCTCTCGGGAGCCGCCGGGGGTCTCTTTCCTCAGGAGTGTCAGCTGAGTATAGTCGCAAGGGTTGGGGTAACTATTTTTTCAGGTTTACTTACGCAGGCATGCGGTCGATGGACTGCTGTCGCTTTTATTCTGCTTCAGAAGATAGTGCTAGTACGTGGGATGCAACTGGCATAATCGTTTCCATAGATTGGATTGGCCACCGAATGATTGCGTTCTCTCAAGTTGCATTCTTGTAAGGTTGCTAAAACAAGTTACCTTCTTTTAAAGACATCCACAATGAAGAAACCAAAGCTTTAAGGAGTATTTGTCAAGTCATGAGGCAGATTTTTTTTTTTTAATGAGAGATTCGGAATATTGTGTTGACAGAATATGTATTGAGAGCAGTTAAAAAAAAATTGTTGGGTATGGGCATGGGTTTTGATGCTCATGCTGTTGCAAGAAAATACAGTAATGAATGAATACTTAAGTTTTCCTTATTTGTTCCCGGGTGTTTTCTGCAGTTTTGGTGCAACTTTTGGAGCTTTCTTCACATAGTATTGTTACATTTGTTTAGCATCTGGGATTTGGCCTTGGGGTGAGTTTCCAGAGTTTGTCCTTTTCCTTGACTCTGGACAGCAAAGCGAGCTCTAGTTTAAGATGAGGTTGTGCTTTTTCTTTTTGGGACTTTGAGGGACGCCTTTGCTTCTGCTGGAAGGGGAAGGCAGGAGGTCAGCCTATGCAAAGGCTTTATAGAAATGGTAATAGTGGTTGCTGGAGCTGGAAGTGAAGTACACCCATTTCTGTACATTCAGTGAAGATCAGTTGGTTACAAATAGAAGCTTCACTCCTCGTAAAACCTCATTCTAGGATTTAATAATTGCAACTTAACATTTACCTGAAATAGCTTGCTTTTTGTAGCCCTTCAAACTCAGATAATCTTATGCATAGTTTTGGCAGAATTGTTTGTATTGAACTATGATGCATCAAGAGTTTGGGCCATGCCGGGCGGTGGTGGCGCACGCCTTTAATCCCAGCACTTGGGAGGCAGAGGCAGGAGGGTTTCTGAGTTCGAGGCCAGCCTGGTCTACAAAGTGAGTTCCAGGACAGCCAGGGCTACACAGAGAAACCCTGTCTCAAAAAAAAAAAAAAAAAAAAGAGTTTGGGCCATAACCCACTATGAAAAAGAATCATACACAAAAAAGTTCCATAAAAGGATTTCCAGTATTTTCTGGTCTTTGCTGTTCTACTCCATTTCCTTAATAAAATACTTGTTCACAGATTTCTCTGTGCATTATTGATTTAGATGTACATAATGTAAAAACATTGTTTTTATTGTATTTTAAACTTAAGGTGTCTTTAGTTTAAACATCTTTTTGTGTTTTCATCATATACAAAACAAATCTTCATGGCAGTAGGACTAAAGATATCCTTGTAGCCCCAAAGATCTTTTTTGTTTTGTTTTGATTTGAGACTGGGTCTTTCTCTATTTTGGCTGTCCTGGAACTCATTATGTAGAGCAGGCTGACCTGGAATTCAACTGAGGTCTGCCTGCCTTCGTCTCCCGAGTGCTTGGGTTAAAGGCATCACCACCACACCCAGCTCCACAGAAGTCTTAATGCTCCTCTGAAAACCCAGTTTCCATACAAAATGGTAAGCTCCTTGGGTGCCTTATATGGCACAACACAGATATGCATATCAGTGTCAGGTAACAGTGTGTTGGTCCTGTGTTTTTCAGAGAGAAGTCTGGAGGAGCTTCCTCTACTCTTATAGGTCACCAAACCAGAAGGTGACTAAGAGAGAAGACAGTGAAAGGACTGTCCTTATCCTTAGGGAGTCCCAATCACATTGCTCCAGTTAGCAGATCTGTGGATATGGATAACTTCTTAAAGAAAAAAGGGCAATAGGAGGAGGAGACCAGCATGTGAAATCATTGGTCTAGAAGTAAATTCTGGTGTCCAGGGCTCGGGGGGCAGGTTGCACAGATTTAAGTCTCTGAGGTTCCTTTGTGCTCCGTGTCAGACCTGTACTCCTTACTGAGCACTCAGATCCTAGGTTTAAGATTAAATAAGTAAATGTAGGGAAGATTGTAAGCAGTGTTTAGTGGCAGTCTGTAAGTGATGTGTGAGTGTGACCGTTGTTATTTCAGGATGCTGAGCTGGACTTTTTAAGCATTCTGCTTCTGGATAATATGGATACTTTTTTTTTTTTTCCTAATTGTGAAATGGAGAAATTTGGACCCAGGTCTTGGACTCTAATGAGCTTGTGCAGTGGTTAGACTGCTCACTCAGTGAACAGCTAGGTGAAGCATATCAAGAGTAAATCTAATTATTTTGAGATGATTTTCATAATGTTCATGATACATTAAAGTGGAAACGATTATAGTGTTTATAGCATAGAGCTGTTTTTGTAAAATATTTTGTGCATATGGATTTACATAGGAAAGTCTTGTCCATAAAGACTTTAGGGTGGGTATTCTGAAACTTATTCTTTCCTTTTCCCACATGCTTCAAGCTTTCCAAATTCTCTGTAGTGAGAGTTATTCATGGACCAGGAAAGTGAATGGTATTACAGCCTGAGACTACTAACAGCGTTTTTCTGTTTGCAATAAAACCAGCGGAGGCTTTTTCTAACACCTTTTGGCACTTAAAAATTTTGGTATTAGGTACAGAAACAAACATTGTCTACATAATGAGAATTGTATTTTCAAAATAATTATCTAACATTAAGTCATATATGCTTACAATACCTAGGATTCTTCTAGTATGGAAATCAACCTGTGTTATTAGTTGTTGGAATATCAGATTACATGTGACTTATATTCACACAGGGCTGGAATGGGGATTTAAGGTTATTTTTATAATGCTGAGATTTATAAAAAGATGCCATTTAGGGTAGGGGTCAAAAGAAGTTTTCAAGTTGAAAATTAAAGTCAGAGAAACTGTCACTGACTGTAGGCATTTTTAATAATGAGTCCCCTTTCATCCTAATACTAGAAGTGTAGCTAGCAATGGGTTAAGGCCATCATGCAAGTGCATCCTGATCTTAGAGGGTATTCAGGGCCTGGTGTGCATTTGGGTCTTTGTAGAAGGTGAAGGTACACTTGTAGTTCACATTGCTTTAGTGATCTGAGGAAGTAGCTTGAATAAAAATCTAGAACTTGAGGTGATTTAGGATTACTGGTTTAACTTAGACAGCTTACATTAACTACCATCCAGGCTTTAGAAAAAGTGCCACCACAGAGAGCCCTGTTGTGGCAGGTTTTTAGAGTGCTTCATGACATTGTGAGTGTTCCCAGTGCCCTGTGCTCCTTCCTCATCATTCACTTCAAGGTGTGATATGTGTCTTTGCCATATCTTTCACTTGTTTGTGAGTTTTATACAAAAAGGGTTGTTTTGTGCTACAGTGCTTTGGCTCAGCTTTTCATTTGTGGTGACTCCAGGGTAAGATTGATTTTTGCTGTTGTCTTATATAGGATGTACACTTTGCGTGGTGAAAATTCCTCAATCTGTCTGATCTAATGTGGATGGACATTGAGATTGCTTTAAGGCTGTTGCGAATGAGTTTACATTTCTGCATGTGTCTTTTGATGTGCACGGGCACTGTTTGAATTGGGCATGTTTCTGGGAATAGAATTGCTGAGTATGTAGAGGTGTGGCTTGAGGTTCAACTGATCAGTTTTTCTAAGCTTATTTTTAAAAGCTAATGTATAGCAGAATTATTTTTTGTCTTGGGAAACGTGTTGTTGCTTGGATTGGTCTCAAACTTCTGAATTCAAGTGAGCATTCATTTTAGCCTCTCTGAGAAGATAGGACTGTAGTAGTGCCACTGTACCCAGCTTCGTGATCCTAAGGGTTGACCTTGGGGCCTTGTGCATGCTTACTACCTATCGCTCAGTTCTGCCTCCAACCTTGTTACTCTGATTTTGACATACTTGGGGTCTCCTGAGGTTGCTGTGTCAGTCAAGGTACAGGACAGTTTCATTAATCAGAAACATACTCCTGTGATCCCCATACAGTTGTACTCTTCACCCACTCTATTCTTGACACTCACTGTTACTTAAGAAAGAATACAGTCTCATTATGTAGTCCTGGCTGGCCTGTGTTTGTTTTGTAGTCCAGGTTGGCCTTGAGTTTAGAGATGTGCCTGTCTGTGCCTTCAGAGTGTTGGGGTTAAAGGGGTGCACCACCACTGTCCAGCTCAGAACTGCTAATTTCTGACTGGATTGTTATTTTTTGAGTTTAGAAAATTCTTTATAATTTTGGGTGCAAGTTTTTGATACTCGTGATTTGTAGACATTTTCTTCCAATCTTGTCTTTTATTTGTCAGCAGTTATTAGAACTTTAAAAAAATAATCTATTTCAAAGATTTATTTGTTATTTTAAATTTATATGTGTGTGAGTGTTTTATTATATATAATATGTGCCTGTCATGCTTGGTGCCCACAAAGGTCAGAACCTGGGTTCCATGTAAGAGCAGCAAGTGTTTTTAACCCCA
This sequence comes from Tokudaia tokunoshimensis, assembly GCA_036184795.1. Classification (NCBI taxonomy): domain Eukaryota; kingdom Metazoa; phylum Chordata; class Mammalia; order Rodentia; family Muridae; genus Tokudaia; species Tokudaia tokunoshimensis. Next base: position 71,948,106 of record BTHU01000014.1, on the reverse strand, counting down.
CTGAGCCATGTCTCCAGCCCTAATAGTTAGTAATTTAACCTCACTGAGCCATGGCTCCATCCCTAATAGTTATTAATTTAACCCCACTGAGCCATGGCTCCAGCCCTAATAGTAATTGTTGTAGAGATGAAAAAAATTAACAATTTTCTTTTTTTGAGAATCATTTTTGTTTTGTTCTGTTTTTTTTTTTTTTTTTTTTTTTGGTTTTTCGAGACAGGGTTTCTCTGTGTAGCCCTGGCTGTCCTGGAACTCGCTCTGTAGACCAGGCTGGCCTCGAACTCAGAAATCCGCCTGCCTCTGCCTCCCAAGTGCTAGGATTAAAGGCATGTGCCACCACCGCCCGGCTCTGTTTTTTGTTTTTGAGGTAGGTTCTTACCTTGTTGACTAGACTACCCTTGAACACAAAGAAATCTGCCTGCCTCTGCTTCCTGAATGCTGGTATTAAAGATGTGTACCACCATGCCCAGTTTGGATCATAGATTTGTTGTCTCAGCTAAAAAACTGTTTTAGCCTCAGGGTTTGAAGGCCCCTCCCCCAACTTTCCATTTTGAGCAATTTCATGTTAATGATGAGGTATTGATAGAGTTTTTTTGTTTGTTTGTTTGTTTTTTTTTCTTTTTGTTTGTTTGATTGTTTTGAGACCAGGCCTCGTTTTGTAATCTAGGCTGTACTACAATTGGAGGCTAGCTAGCTTGGGCTACATAGGGAGCCTTATCTACAAAAACCCAAACTATCAAAAACTTAATTGGTTCTATTTTTGTTGGTTATTCTGTACTCTTTATTCCATATTGTGCCCACTCCATAGCCACAATATTTTGACTACTGTCTTAAAATTGATTCCTCCAATTCTAACATGAGAGAATAGTTATTTTTTGTTTGTTTCTGGTTGTTGTTTTTATACTTTTCAGAATCAGCTTGCTGATACCTAGAAGTAGTTTTTATGGGATTGAATAGAAACACCTTAAATCTGAACATAGATCAGTTTGGTAGAAAATTGAGAGTTTGAATTTTCCAAAAGGTGAAAAGGTATCTTTTTTTTTCTTATGTGGCTGTCTTTATTTTCTTTAATTAGCAATTTCTGCATGTAACATAGAGACCATACAGCTTATGTTGTTTCAAATGTGTGTATATTTCATTATTTCAAGTTTTTTTCAACTATTTTAAGTAACTCCTTTAGTTTTGGTCGAGAAATAGAGCCCAAGGTCTCTTCTGCATGCCACATGCTGATATTCTTGCCACTTCCTGACCTTTATCTCCCACGTTTTAGCTCCCCACCCCCAACTTTGCAAATCATGTTTTTCAAATTTTTAATTTTCAGTTACTCATTGGTCAGTAGGTCTGTTGATTGGTTGGTCTGTCTGTCTATCTATCTATCTATCTATCTATCTATCTATCTATCTATCTATCTATCTAGATATCCATCCATCCATCCATCCATCCATCCATCCATCCATCCATCTATTGGGTTGCTTGTGTAGCCCCAAGTGTCCTAGAACTCACTCTGAAGACCAGACTGGTCTTGAATTTAGAGATCTGCCTGCTTCTTTTCTGCCGTCGTCTGTCCGTCCGTCCATTCATCTACTTATTTATTTATTGGGTTGCTTGTGTAGCCCCGGCTGTCCTGGAACTCATTCTGTAGACGAGACTGGTCTTGAACTCAGAGACCTTCTTGCTTCTGCCTTCTGAGTGGGAAGATCAATGGAATGGCATGCTCTACTACCGCTTAGCTGATACATCTTTTTTTTTCTTTTTTTTGGTTTTTTGAGACAGGGTTTCTCTGTGTAGCCCTGGCTGTCCTGGAACTCACTCTGTAGACCAGGCTGGCCTTGAACTCAGAAATCTGCCTGCCTCTGCCTCCCAAGCGCTGGGATTAAAGGCGTGCGCCACCACTGCCTGGCTTAGCTGATACATCTTATTATTCTGGCTACAGCATCGTCTATGAGTGGTGAGAGTGGATATCACTTTTTCCTGAACTTAGAGAAGCTTGTAGTTTTTCACCATTATGTGTATTTGTTGGAGGTTTATTTATTATCATTTTAAATTTCCAGTGTTAACTTTTTTTTTGTGGGGATAAAGAACTTCTGCTTGCTAGTATTGATATTTCAATGAGTATTGCTATATCATGGAATATGTTATTTTCTAAGAAATTACATTGTTCCTGACTGACTTTTCAGTATAATGTTGGCATTATAAATAAAGGTTGGAGTTGTTTCTTTCTTGTCTTTTTCGGTAGTTTAGTGGTGTGATAGTTAATCTTGGTTGTCAACTTGATGTACATGGGAAGACTGAACTCCAATTGAAGAATTACCTTCATCAAATTGGCCTGTAGGGCATTTTCTTGATTGATTTAGGAGGGTTCAGCCCACTGTGGGTGGTACCATCCCTAAGCAGTTGGGCTGGGTGCTATAAGAGAGAACCAGGATGGATGATACCTGTTTGACATGGGCATATTAAGCAAAGGTTAGTCACACAGATCATTGTAACTGGGGACAGCTTAGATTCACTCTTTTTTTTTTTAAAGATTTATTTCTTTAATGAGTACACTTTAATGAGCTGTCTTCTGACACACCAGAAGAGGGCATCAGATCTCATTACAGATGGTTGTGAGCCACCATGTGGTTGCTGGGAATTGAACTTGTGACCTCTCTGAAAGAGCAGTCAGTGCTCTTAACCACTGAGCCATCTCTCCAGCCCTTAGATTCACTCTTAACATTTCTGTATACTGAATAGTGAGGTGAAATATCTTCTGTGTTAAAAAGTGCCATGGTAGCCAACTTTTTGTTTCCGTTGCCTGTTATGGCTGTTGTTTGTGTCCTGGCTGCCCAAGACTTCCCTTTAATGTCCTTTTAGTGTCTAAAGAAGTCTTTAATAATGTTACTCTCTCTAGTCCTTGTTGTCTCCTTTTTTCATTCCTGATAAGACATTCTGTATCAAATGCACTTAATTAATACACTTAAGTTTGAGTTGTATATTAGCATCAGAGAGCACTGTTAGAATATTAGTTGTTTACCAGAGCCAACTGACCTCATTGAAGAGTCAGACCAACCCCCCCCCCGCCCGCTGTGTGTGTGTGCGTGTGTGTATTGAGCTATATCAGTATCTCACCTTTTTTATTTTTCTAAAAAAAGATTTGTGTTATTTTATGTGCCTGCATGTGTGTATGGCTGTGTACCATGTTTGTGTCTGGTGACCACAGAAGAGGGAACTCTCCCTCTGGATAGTTATGGATAGTTGTGAGCCATCATGTGGGTGCTCAGGTCCTCTGCAGGAGCACCCAGTACTCTTTAACAACAGAGCCATCTCTCTATCCCTTTATTTCACTTGTAAAAATGTGTGTGTGTGTGTGTGTGTGTGTGTGTGTGTGTGTGTGTGTGTGCATGCATTTGTATGTTTATATGATTTGATAGTGATGGTAGGCACGAATGTGTACAGAACACTTGGGGAAATTCTTTCTCCTGTGGATTCTCCTACTGTGATACTCAGAATCAGGCTTACAGGACAACTGCTCTTACCCACTGAGTCATCTTTCTGATCTATTAATGGTTTCTAGAGGTGCTTTCAAGTAGCTGAGGGTGGACACAGATTCAGTGTCACTGAAGACTTCTTTGAACTCCTGATCTTACTGTCTCATTCTGAGTGCTGGGATTACAAATGGGCACCATCATTCCTTGCCTACTTTTATTTCTCTCTATTGTCTTTTTTCGCCCCAGAGTTTCTCTGTATAGCCCTGGTTGGCCTGGAACTCACAATGTAGCTCATGTTGGTCTTCCTGTCTAAGCCTTCCAAGTTCTGGGATTATAAATCCATTAGGCTGTGAGTGCTAGGAACCAAATTTGAATAGTCCACAAGAGTAGACTAGTCTGTGCTCTTTGTTTGCTAGAGACTTAGTATGTAAATCAGGCTGGCCTCAAACTCAGACATCTACCTGCCTTATTTTCCAAGTGCTAGTATTAAAGGCATGAACTACCATGCCTGGTATATAGTATGCACTCTTTACTGCTGAGCCCCCCCCCCCCCGCCCCAATACCCACACCCACACCCGTTTTTTTTAAGATCTTGCTTTGTAGCCCAGGTGGGCTGATCTTGCCAAGCCTCCTGTGTTGCTAGCAGTATAGCTCTGCAAGTGAATTGTAGTAACTACAGTGTGGTCACAGACTTTTTTTTTAATTTTATTTAATTTATTTTTTGGTCAGAGACTTCTTTATTGTGATTTTTTTAAAAAAAACTTTTTTTCATAAATCTGAAGATCTTTTGGGTCTACAAATGTTAATATGTGTACCAAAATTATTTTCATTCATTGGATGGGGTGTTTTCTGAATACAAGCTAGATTCAATTGGTTTAGGTTTTGCTCCATTCTTTTTTTTTTTTAAGATTTATTTATTTATTTATTATATGTAAGTACATTGTAGCTGTCTTCAGACACTCTAGAAGAGGGAGTCAGATCTTGTTATGGATGGTTGTGAGTCACCATGTGGTGGGGAATTGAACTCAGGACCCCTGGAAGAGCAGTCAGTGCTCTTAACCGCTGAGCCATCTCTCCAGCCTTTAAAGATGGTTCCTAAACACTTTAATCTTCCTAGCCCACCACCCACCAGAGGTAGTGGAAAAGAAAGGATGCGGAGGGAATGGAACAGTTTAGAAAGGTTCTTTGAAGTGAATCCTGTCTGCATTGTCAGGAAATCAGCAGTTCACTTCACAGGTCAGCAGCTTGATCCACTTGCAAACACTTCATGGGTACACCAGCAGTCTAGTTCAGTAGTACTGGGATAGCAGTGGTGGCACAACCTAACAAGAACCACCAGTCCTCAGCACTGAGTCAGCAGGAGGGATTTGGACCAGCAGGAAGGCCAGGAGATTTTGGCTGTGCCTCTCTCAACGAAGCGAAGATCATTGAAGACTGGAGACCAAGAAGTGTTGCAGAGCAAGCTCTACTAGCAAGCCCCTCTCATGGTCCATTGAGTCCTATTTATACTCCAAACATATTTTAGTGTGTTTCTCTCTATGGAGTCCAGACAAAAGGAGCTCAGCTACACCGTGTAAGGCAGACCAGTACATGTGTGTCATTAGCGCAGAATCTTTCATCAGTTGTCCTTTCACGTGCTTGCTTTAGCAGAACATCCTTTCACCTGTGTCTCCTTCAGGAAAACACTCATACACATGTGTGCCCCAGCAAAACACTGACACTACTGACTTTCCAAAGAACCCTTAAGTTTCCACTTCTCTACCTGTTGAATTTTTGGCCCTGTTAGTCTTTGTAAGCTGGTTTTCTTAATTTTCTAGCCTGAAGATACAAAGGCCTATTTATTTTAGGTTTTAACCAGTATGAGTTAAAAAATGAGTAACATACTTCATAGGCTTATAAAGCATGTTTAGTATAGAAATCAGCCTTTGTTTGTTTCCCCTTTCCCTCCCTCCCTTTTTTCCTTTTCTTTTCTTTCTTTCTTTCTTTTTTTTTCCTTTTTAAGACAGGGCTTTTCTGTGTAGCCCTGGCTGTTCTGGAACTCACTTTGTAGACCAGGCTGGCCTTGAATTCAGAGATCTGCTTGCCTTTGCCTCCTGAGTGCTGAGATTAAAGGTGTGAGCCACCATTCCTGGCTATTTTTTTTAAAAGGTTTATCTATTTTTATGTGTATACATGCTTTATATGTATGCATACATGCATACCATGTGCCCATGGAGGTCAGAAGCACTTGAGTTAAAGGTAGTTGTAAGCTACCATGTGGGTGCTGGGAATTAAACTCATGTCCTTTGCAAGAGCAACCAGTGCTCTTAACCACTGAGCTATCTCCTCAGCTCTAAACTTAATTTTTAAAATTAAAATTACCTTGGGTTAATTTTAGCAGTTTATGGTATTGCTTGCCCTTTCCTTATTAATTTTTTTCATCCTCATGTATATTCTTAGATTGTTATGTCAATGGAAAACATTTTTTTCATGAATATTTTTATATTATTTACTATTTGGCTTGGTTTGTTTTGGCTTTGAGTTTTTGAGACAGTATTTCTCTATGTAGCCCAGGCTGGCCTTGAACCTCCCATCCTTTTGTCTCCCAAGTTCTGGAAATCACAAGTATGTGCCACCACACCCAGCTCTTAAGATTTTTACACATGTATGTAATCATAAGTAAAAGACATGCTTGCCTTCCTCTAATACTTTCTACCTTTTTTTTAAGTATTTAGAAAATTGTTTATTATTTGTGTGTACATGCATATTCAACAGCATGTGTGGAGGTCAGAAGACAGCTTTCCTTCCACAAAGGAATGTGGAAATGGAACTCAAATCATCAGGATTGTTGAGCAAGCACTATTACCCATTGAATCAGTTTGCTGAATCAGTTTAAGACATCTTATTTGTTGAGACAGGGTCTCACTGAACCTGAAATTAGCTAGACTGACTAGCTGGTTAGTGAGTTTCTGGGATTTACCTGTCTCCCATTGCTCAGTGCTGGGGTTATAGGCACACTCAACCATTCCCAGTTTTTTACCTCTGTGCTGGGAATTTGAACTCAGGTCTTTTTACTTGAACAATAAGTGGTTTTACTCACTGAGTCATTTCCCTAGCGCTAGTTTTTTTTTTTTTGCTTGTTTTGTTTTAATTAAAAGAAATTTTTATGTATGAACATTTTTGCCTTCATAGTATGTGTCCCATGTGCATGTGTGCATGACTGGTGCATATGAAGGTCAGAAGGAAGCACTGGATTCTCTTACTAATGGATGGCTGGGAACCACCAAATGGGTACTGTGAACTGAATCCCGGTCTTCTATGTGAGCAACAAGTGCTTTAAACCTTCAGGTCATTTCTCCAGCCTCAAATTTATATTTTTTTAGATTTACTTTTTATTTTCTTGGTGAAACATGCCTTTTATCCAGGCACTTGAAGACAGAGGCAGGAGAAGCACTGAGTTTGAGGACAGCTTAGTGTATGTATTGAGTTTCAGGCTAGATCTTCTTGAGCGGAGTTAAAGGTAGTTGAGGGCTACCCTGAATGGGCATTGGGAACCAAACTGCTGAGTCATTTCTCCACCCCTCTCCCCAACTTATTTATTTAACTATATTTTCTTGTGTTTTTTTTTTCAGACAGAATTTTATTACATAGGTAAGGATGATCTACTACCCATCGTGTGTGTGTGTGTGTGTGTGTGTGTGTGTGTTTGCTTTTTTGAGACTTGTTACATAGGTGAAGATGTCCTTGAACTTTGATCCTCCTGACTCCACCTCCAGTGCAGAGATTACAAGGCAGTGCCCACCACTTTGATTTTATTTGGTGCTGAGTAGTGAACCCAGGGCTTTGTGAATGCTGAACAAGCACTCTGCCAGCTGAGCTCTAACCCCAGGGTTTTGTTTTTATAATTTATTAGTTTGGTGTTTTGCCTGCATGAATGTCAGTGTGAGGGTGTCAGATCCCCTGGAACTGGAATTTTAGATATTTGTGAGCTATCATGTGGGTGCTGGGAATTGAATACTGGTCCTCTGGAAGAGCAGCCAGTTCTCTTGCCACTGTGCCATTTCTTGTTATTTTGGAGTGATTTTAGATTTACAAAATGGATAATTCCTGTAATATCTGAACCAGAGGCAGGAGGATTGCTTGAGTTTGGAAGCTTGAGGCCAGCTTGGCCAACATAGCAAAACTTATGAAAGAAAAAAAAGGGAGAGTGAATATACAAATAAAGAAAACTTAGATTAAAGAAATAATTGTGAAAATTAAGTTTATGAAAATCTTATTAATAGTTTGTATTCCCTTCAGTCAACTTTCCCTTTATTTTTCTCTTTAAAGAGTCTCAAGGGGCTGGAGAGATGGCTTGGTAGTTAAGAGCACTGACTGCTCTTCCAAAGGTCCTGTGTTCAAATCCCAACAACCACATGGTGGTTCACAAACATCCGTAATGAGATCTGACGCCCTCTTCTGGTGTGTCTGAAGACAGCTACAGTGTACTTACTTACTAAATAAATAAATCTTTTAAAAAAAAAAAGTCTCAAAATTGATCTCAGGTCAGGCTTGCTAAGCAAGAATTTTTACTCACTGAGCCATCTCATTGTCTTGGTGTCTTTTATTTATTTTACTCTATTGTGCATATGATGACGTGTATGTCAATGTTACTATGTGAAGCATGTGTGAAAGTTGGGATAATTTTGTGGCGTCAAATTCTTCCTCCTTATGAATGTTCTGGGGATGGAATTCAAATTATCAGGCTTCTGAAGCAGATTTAATTTTCCTCCAACAAGGACACACCACCTAATACTTCCCAAACGCTTTATCAGCTGGGGACTAAGAATACAAATATATGAATGTATGGGTGCTGTTTTTATTCAAACCACCAAAGGGTGTGTTTTTAATATGTCCATAGGTTCTCTTGTCTGCCTTTAATTAAACTGATTCTCAGGATAGAAGCTGTCTTAGTTAGGATTTTTATTGATGAGATGAAACACCATGATCAAAAATCAAGTTGGTGAGGAAAGGGTTTATTTGGTTTACACTTCCAGATTATAGTTCATCATTGGAGGAAGTTAGGACAAGAACTCAATCAGGGCTGTAATCTGGAGGCAGGAGCTGATGCAGAAGCCATGGAGGGCTGCTGCTTACTGGCTTGCTTTAATGTTATTTGCTCAACCTGCATTCTTATAAGAACGTAGGAGCACCAGCCCTGTAGTAGCACTGCTCAGTGGGCTAGGCTCTCTCCCCATTGATCACTAAATGAGGAATAAACCTTACAGTTGGATCTTTAGAGGCATTTCCTTACCTGAGACTCCTTTCTGATGAATTTAGCTTGTGTCAAGTAGACACATAAAACCAGCCAGTATAGAAGCCATGGGTTGAAGATGCTACTATTAGTAAAAGCACATAAAACACTGACTCCTTTGTGGCAGAGCCTACACATTTTCTTCACAAGATGCTTATTGTGTGAAATTATGAAAATGAGCTAAGTAAAACTAATAATCTACTTTTTGATTTGAAATACAGCTTTGTATCGACTTCTGTTTTTTAAGATTATTTACTTATTTATTTAATTTTATGAGTATGGGTGTTTTACCTGCCTGTATGTCTGTGTATCATGTGCATACATTATCTGTGGATGCCAGAAGAGGGTGTCAAATCCTTTTGGAACTGGAGTGATTGTGAGTTGCCATGTGGGTACTGGGAATCAGAGTTCATAACTGTTGAGTCCATCTCTGCCAAACACCCTTGAGAGATTAGGAAGATTAGGGAAGGAAGTATAGCATTTATAGTTGGCAAAATGTTTAAAAATGAGCACCCAGAAGTTAAATACCACCCATAACTTTTACTGCAGTTCTAAAGTCATGTATTATTCAGTGTAGTGACTAGACTCTAGGTTTTATAAAGTTTTGTTAAAATGATTCAAGGTTTCTAGCTTTTGTCTGTGTCTGGTGGGGTTCAGTTGTAGAAGCTGCCGTGCCTGGTGAGCATAGGCAGAGAGCTGGTTGTCTACAATAGTTTTGGAAAATCTGCTGAACCAGATCTCTGCTAGATTTCAAGAAAGGCCTCCAGTACAAAAGTGTAGTTCTTTGCTGTGGAGTAGTAGAGTCAGTGTGCAACATTGTCATACCTTTCCAGAACTGTGGGACACAGTGGCCATCTGTTATTGAGAAAATCATTTCCAGCAGGAGCAAGAGTGGGCAAGTGGCAGAAATAATGCATAGAAGCCATGTGGCAGCAACATAAGTATACTATTTTGTTAGCAAACACTTTTGAAATATTCATAGAAACATTGGCAGAACATGAGAAAACAAATGATTGAGAAGAAATTTTGGGAGATTGCTTTGAGATGATGAAAGATAGGTGTTTACAATAAGAATCAGCTTTGATTCTGATTGATTTGTGTGTGATAGGGTATACAGACAGTTTTTTTTTTCTTTTAAGTACAGATGTGTTTTTTTTTTTTTGTTGTTGTTGTTGTTTTTTGTTTTTTTTTTTTTAGGACAGAGATTTTGAATTTGTTTCTTAGATAAACAGGATTTTATGGCCCAAACTGAATATTTGTGGTGATGGAACAGCCATTTTTCTGTGAAGTTTCTGAAGGAGAAACTGGCAAAGCTTTTTCTCCAGTGAGACAGAGAGGTGCTGATAGCAGCAGGTTTGGTTGGAAGACTTGGAGGAAGTCTCAGTCTTTGCATTGTTTTATAATGAGGGAAATGGGGATTATATTTGGCATGATATGGATTTGCTGATCATCTTGAGACTAAGTAAAAAGCATTTCTTGTTTTGAATTTTTTAAAAGATTATTTATTATTATACGTAAGTACACTGTAGCTGTCTTCAGACACTCCAGAAGGGGGCGTCAGAGCTCATTACAGATGGCTCTGAGCCACCATGTGGTCTCTGGGATTTGAACTCAGGACCTTTGGAAGAGCAGTCAGTGCTTTTAACCTCTGAGTCATCTCTCCAGCCCAAATTTTTTGTTTTAAATATGTGTTTTTCTTTTATATGAAGATAATTCATCTAAATTTGCTTACTTTTTCTAAGTGGTTATCAGTAGAAAGCTACCTAACAAGTTCAATTTTTTAAAAAAATAAACACTTAATTTGCCTTTTTAAGATGAAAGTGCCATTTTAGCAATGAGTAGAAAATTGCTTAGTGAGAAAACCTTGCTGTATTGAGTATTTTGAAAGGGATGTATGGATTGGTCTCATTGTGTGTGTTTGCTAAGAAAAATGTCAGTAGTTACTGTGTCGCATACTTATACTAGGAAATGAGGTTTTCACCTCTTTAAAGACTTCTGTTGTGCAGTAAGGTTTTGAATCTGTTTTGTTAAAATGAAAAAATGTGACACCTTACTATGTATGAAAGAACAGGGATCTTTTGTGCAGATGTAAGCTCATTTCATTGAATCTTAACAAAAGCCCTGAGTAACTGAGGGATGGTATAGAAGAACAATAGTAGATGCATCTAGTGATATCTTATATGTAGTTCTCTATGTTTTGATAGGGATTGCTGTTTTCAGCAGACACTGCCAGTAAAGCTGACTAATTGAATTTAACTTGTTTCCAATAGCTGCTTCTCTCCCTTTTCTTCTCCTATGTTAATTTTTAAAAATAATTATTTATTTTATGTATATGAGTACACTGTAGCTATCTTCAGACACACCAGAAGACGGCATAAAATCCCATTACAGGTGGTTGTGAGCCACCATGTGGTTGCTGGAAATTGAGCTCAGGACCACTGAGCCATCTCTTCAATCCCCTTTTTAATTTTTTTAATGGTATTACTATTTGTATGTGGAGATGTGGGTATGTGTGTGCTACAGCATGTGAAATTGTCAGGCTTTGGCAACAGCACCTTTACTTTCTGAGCCATCTCTCCTCCCCTTTCTTGTACTTAGCATGTACTTTACCATTGAGCATAGCACACCAGATCTGTGTGTGTGTGTGTGTAATTATTCATAAATTATGTTTTATATCAGTGTGGGAAATGTAGGTGCTCTTATGGATTCTCTTTTGCTTCACTATAGTGCAGTATGTTATGTGACCTGTATATGCATGAGCCAAGTTCTCCTGAAATTCAGTTGTCTTGGTGCCTCTGTGACTTTCTGATCAGTCCCATTTGTCCTTGGGCCTGAGCTTCCTCACTTTGGCAAAGAGGCTTCCACTGACTACCAGGAACACTTATTTGTCCATCCTATCTTTGTCTCATCTGTCTTTAAAATCCTAGCATCTTTAGGGCCTGGCTTGACTCTGTCTGTTCTGATCCTTCTCACCAATAAGTGAGCACCTTTGTTCTATATACATATTTATTGTTCTTTATGAATGCAGAAAATATGGTACACTGTTTTTCATGACTTAAACTAATTTTTGGTAGGCTTAGAAGGCGTCTTAAATGCTTTAACCTCTCTTTTAGCACATTACCCCCCCCCCCCAGAGGTAGTAGAAAGGAAAGGTTAATAGAGCAAAGGAGGATGTGGGCCTGTTTAGAAATAATTCCTTAGAGCAAATTCAATCTGCATTGTCAGTATATTAGCAGTTTAGTTTACACAGATCATCAGCAGCAGCTTGATCCACTTGAAAACACCATTTACGAATCAGCAATGGCAGGTCGATCTAGAATAAACTGTAAGGTTTTGCCAGTTGGCTGAATCCGAGGAAGCAGCAAGAAGCCACCAGAACACCACTAGAAGTTTTTTGGTGCGTTTCTCTCTATGAAGTCAAGACAAACAATGACCAACAAAGAATGGTAAGGCGTACCAATACCATCCAGTGTCATCAGTGAAGACCAGTGTCATCAAAGCCCAATGATGGCAGTATCATCCATCATTGTCCACTGTCCGTTTGGCTAAATTTATATGCTTTCTAAACATCATGTGTTTTCTCAAGCATCTCCTCTAGGAAAACATTACATGTTCTTTTTCCAAGCTACCTCCAGGAAAACACCATGTGTCTGTTCTTAGGACAACGTCTTCTCGTGTTTGCTTCAGCAAAAACATCTCTCATAAGACAGTTTCCAGAAAAACATCACATGACACAACTGAGTCTTCAAAGAAACCAGAAGTTTCCACTTCAATTTTTATTTATTTATTTATTTATTTATTTATTTATTTATTTATTTTGGGTTTCTTTGTTTTTTGAAGACAGGGTTCCTCTGTATAGCTCTGGCTGGAACTCTACCTGCCTCTGCCTCCGGAGTGCTGGGCTTAAAGGCATGTACCACCACTGCCCAGATTAAATTAATTTTTTTCAGTTAGCATAAAAAATAGTGGATTTTATTATGATACTCTCTTCTTTTTTCTTTTAAAATTTATTTAATCTGTATGAGTACACCATTGCTCTCTAAAGACATACCAGAAGAGACCCCATTGAATCAGACCCCATTGTAGATGGCTGTGAGTCACCATGTGGTTGCTGGGAATTGAACTTAGGACCTCTGGAAGAGCTGCCAGTATTCTTAACCACTGAGCCATCTCTCCAGCATGGCACTGCTGTTTTTTTTTTGTTTTGTTTTGTTTTTTCTCTCTCTCTCTCAACAGGGTTTCTCTGTGTAGCCCTGGCTGCCCTGGAACTCACTCTGTAGACCAGGCTGGCCTTGAACTCAGAAATCTGCCTGCCTCTGCCTCCCAAGTGCTGGGTTTAAAGGCGTGCGCCACCACTGCCTGGCCCAACACTCTCTTATACGTTGTCATCATACCTCATTTTCCCGTTAACCCCCCCCCCCCTTTTTCTGGTTCCTTTTTCTTCCCCAAATAGTCCTCTTACCCGTTTTCTGTTTTTCATGTTATGAGTGTGTGTCTAAGTCTACAATACTGCATATGAATGAAATACACTATAAAGAATTAGAATTTTCTTGTGTGTGTGTTTGTGTGTGTGTGTGTGAGTTTTGGTTTTTTGTTTTGTTTTTTTTATAGGGTTGCTCTGTGTAGCTCTGGCTGTCCTGGAACTCCCTCTGTATGACCAGGCTGGTCTTGAGCTCAGAGATCTGCCTGTCTCTGTCTCCAGAGTGCTGGGATTAAAGGCATGCACCATCACTGCCTAGCTAAGAATTAGAAAATTTTAAAGAAGTTTCTTAAAGAATTATATTTGGAGGGTAGACATAGTCTACAGTGTGAATTAAAGAGTTCCGCAATATATTTGTGATTTTTTTTTTTCAGTCATAGTGAACTGAAAGATTTTATAAAACATTCAGGGCCAGCATATGAGGTGTGTCTGTCCTTACCATGGTCACCAGAATTTATGGCATGTCGTGTGTCATGCTATTTTACCCTCAGAAAATGTTCTAAGCAAGTTGGATGAGGTGAGGGGACAGCCAGCTGTAGTCTACAACCGTAATGGAAGAGAATTGGTTTATATGTCTCTCATGATGTGGATTAGTCATCAGAAATAATTTTTGATTGTTCGAGAGAAAATCTCATATAGCCCACTTCGCCTCAGACTCCCTATGTACCTGAAACAGGCCTTGACTTCTTTATTTTTCTGCCCAGCACCACTTTTGTGTTGAGTTTATGTGTCTGTATTACCACCTCTAGCTTAATTATATATTTCTTCCTAAAGAATATTTTTGTTTCTAGGAGGCACCTTTAATCCCAGTACTCTTGGAGGCAGAGTCAGGCGGATCTCTGATTTCAAGGCTGGCCTGGTCTACAGAGTGAGTTCCAGGACAGTCAGGAATACACAGGGAAACTCTGCCTTGGAAAACCAAAAATAAACAAAGAAGATTGTGTGTGAGAGCACACATGTGTTTGAGGAAGTCAGAGGCATCCCCTGAAACTAGAGTTACAGGTAGTTGAAAGCTGCCTGATGTTCATGCTTGGAATTGAACTCAGGAACTTCAAGTCCTCTGCTGTAATCATGGACTTTTCCACTTGCGTCCAAGTTCCCTGAAATGAAACTCAGACTTATTTGTGAATAAATGCTTAGGCCATAAGCTTGGGCTTGTTCCCACTAGCTTGTAACTTAATTAACCTGTTTAAACTAGTCTAAGTCATGCCACATGAATAGTTAGTTACCTCTCCTTTAGTTTCATGGACCATCTCCCTCAGCATTGGGGTGAATCTACTCCTGCATCTGACTACTCAAGAATCTTTTCTCTCTTGAATGTCCCACCTCCTATTTCCTGCCTTTTACTAATCGGCCATCAGCATTTTATTGACAGGTGATGCTTTCACACAAGAAATTCTCTGTATATTTCCCCCATTTAGTTCGATAAAAGGCCTTTCTCTTACAATAATAAATGATATACAATAATAACAATTATGAAAACTATTAGGTAAGTTTTACATTCACAATGTCCAGTCCATACTTATTTGACAGCTTTGGAGAAAGTATTCCACTATCTAGCCTATCTTGGTGAGTTCAGAGTTTAGAGTTCTGTATCTAAATCAATTTCTATCACAGCCTGGATTACTAACCTAAAACATCTTCTTACACTTAAAACCTTTTTTTTTTCAAGATTTATTTATTTTATGTTTATGAATGCTCTATATGTACATCTGCATGCCAGAAGAGGGCATCAGATCCCATTATAGATGGTTGTAAGCCACCATGTGGTTGCTGGGAATTGAACTCAGGACCTCTGGAAGAGCAGCCAATACTTAATCACTAAGCCATCTCTCTAGTCCCCCTTAAAAACATTTTCTTACATCCTAAGCAACTTAAACTTATATGTAAGATTATAACCCAATCTGAGACCTGAGAAGGAACAATACTACCTGAGTATGCAGGCAAATAGCTTCCAAAACTATAGAAATGACAGAGAAAGCTGGCTGCCTCTACAGCCTCCCAAAATTTCTCTGTTGTTGGAGCATCATATTCAGCCTTCTGGCCCAGTATATGACAAATATTTTTTGTGAAGGAGGAATTATGAAGGATCTTGTCCCTGTAAACTTGGCAGTCGCCTTTCCTGCAGCCAGTTTGGACAGCAGTTGAAGCAAGGGCAATTTCTTGGCCAGTGGCTAGCTCGCCACTTTTGAAGCAAACCCCATATGGAGGTTCTTCAATGCTCATCAGCTGCTTTGAAGTAGAATGGAGGTACTGTCAGGAGCAGACCTGTCACATTGTCAAAAAAGGGCTTTTATTCTGTAGGTCACTAAGGTTTCTGAAGACTATCTGTTTATCTATAGTATATCTGAATTGTTTCTAACTATATTTACTATCTGTTTAACTTTGGAAACATAGTTCTGTAATTACCTAAACTAGTATCTCATATGACCATGGATCTGACTGTCTTGACTACTAACTTGCCTTTTTTTTTTTTTTTTTTTGGTTTTTCGAGACAGGGTTTCTCTGTGTAGCCCTGGCTGTCCTGGAACTCACTCTGTAGACCAGGCTGGCCTCGAACTCAGAAATCGGCCTGCCTCTGCCTCCCAAGTGCTGGGATTAAAGGCGTGCACCACCACTGCCCGGCCTAACTTGCCTTTTTAAATTATCCTAAGCAGTTTGTACTAGAACTTAACCTTAGATTGTTAAGAATTACATAGCTAAGCCGGGCGGTGGTGGCGCATGCCTTTAATCCCAGCACTTGGGAGGCAGAGGCAGGCGGATTTCTGAGTTCGAGGCCAGCCTGGTCTACAGAGTGAGTTCCAGGATAGCCAAGGCTATACAGAGAAACCCTGTCTTGAAAAACCAAAAAAAAAAAAAAAGAATTACATAGCTATAATGCCTTTATAAAGGTTATTACATAGTATGTTATAACCAGATAGACCTTAATTTTGTATTAATATACAAATTTATACCAAATATAACCTTAATTTTATATCAGTATACAAACTGATCTATACTTTTTTGGCTAGTAGAAGCTCTATGTAATTAAAGAGTATATTCAATAATCTACCCTTTATTCCTATTATTCCTGTTCTCCCCCTTTTTGTTGTCCTTTCTCCACCCTTTTCTCACTAACACTAGATAGGAGAGAAAGAAGGATAGAGGAAAGAAAAAGAAATCCCTGAATCCAACCTCCCTTATTATATTTCCTCCTTGGCCAAGACCATTAACTTGTAACCTACCCTTTTAAATGATGACAAACATCCATCCATGAATATTGAATGATCAAAAACCATCTACCCCACCTTTTGTGAATGAGGGCATTGCTCTCTTAAAATTGCTTCCTGGTGATTTGGGGGCATCATTCTCCTTTTGCCTGCACACCCTCCCCGGCCCCAATTTTGGGTTTGGTCAGTCTTAAGAAAGATAGCTGTAGTGTATGTTGTCCAGCATCTGTATACTGAGAAAGTTCAGGGCTTAATTGAAGTTCTGACTGGAACAATCTTATGATGCTAGATAATCTAGCCATTTTGAAATTGTGCTAGGTGCAGATTTTTGAGGAAACAGCATCAAGGTACTTTAAGGTAAGATCAGGCAGGATACTGGAATAAATATGTCTCAGCATTTCAGCATCCCCGAGAGTGAATTTTGTCAGGGTTGCTTTGACTTCATTGGTGTCTGTAAACCTGTAAACTCTCACAGGTAATATACATTTCTGCAATAACATATGTATGTAATGTACACTGTGCACAATTTAGTTAAAGGTGATAATTGCTCTCTGTTTAAGCAGTTAAGGCATGTGTCTTTCTTTATAAGTAGTTTGGATTATATAACCAAAGTGTAATTAAAAATTTTATCTATGTATGCTATTTGAAAGGATGGCATGATAAGTCTCGAGGATTCTCTAGCCAGTATTTATTGGGTATGCATAGCTGAAGTTCTGGCTGGAGACATTTTCATGTCTCGGCATGTCTTAGAGCTAATCTTAGAGGGACCATCAAATCATGTTACATGTTTTGATTTAAACTTAATATTTTTTTCTATGACTGTCTATATTCAGGCTTTTTTCTTTTTCTTTTTTTTAAAATTTATTTCATGTATGTGGGTACACTGTAGCTGTCTTCAGATACACGAGAAGAGGGCATTGGAAACCCATTACAGATGGTTGTGAGCCACCATGTGGTTGCTGGGAATTGAACTCAGGGCTGCTGGAAGAGCAGTCAGTGCCCTTAACTGCTGAGCCATCTCTCCAGCCCTGTGTTTAATTTTTCTATTTGACCTTTTGATCCTATGTATTTATTTCAGTTTAGACTTTGTTTTATCTGAGTCAGTGTCTTCATTTCCTAAGTGCTATGTAAATAGCTTTTGAAGTGACCAAGTTGGAGTCCAGGAATCTCATTTGTGTCTGTATTCATTAATCCTTTAATTTCATACTTATCTAATTGTAATTTTAACTTTAGTTTCTTTATCTTCTTTTAAAAATCTTTTAATGTATTTTAATAGTAAACTTACAGGAACAGCACAGAAGACAGACAACATTAAAAACTTGTACTTGCATGTAGGACAACTCAGAAAAGTATAGTGAATGGATGGAATCTACTGTATGATAAAAATGCTACAAACACCATTTAGTTGCTGTCCATAAGAAGTTTACTTATTTAAAAAGTAATCAAAATGCTGGCATTGTCCAGAAAAATTTAACAGGTTTATTTATACTTGTTGTAAAGTTGAACTGTTGAAATGTGTTTACTGAAGCATTTTGCTTGCATTAATGCTTTAAATCTTGCATTTATATTAAAAATTCACACACAAATGAATGTGGAGAAACTGCCGATACCTGATTCTGTTCCCTGTGTTTCCACTCGCAATCATATACTTAGGTGCCTCTGGCCCCATGGAAAAAATATCTAACATTCAGAACTACTGATAACAGGAAGAAGAGGAAAAACATTTTTTTTCAAGAATGAAATGTTTCCCCTCATAGTAGACTCTTAAACATGTTCTCCACGTATGCAGCGTGCTAGCTGGATATCTTTTGGCATAATTGTTACACATTTGGCATGGATAACACACAGGTTGGTATCTTCAAAAAGGCCAACCAGATAGGCCTCACTTGCCTCCTGCAAAGCACCAATATCTGCACTCTGGAAGTGCAGATCTGTTTTGAAGTCCTGAGCAATTTCTCGCACCAGATACTGAAAGGGGAGCTTGCAAATCAGAAGTCTTTGGAAGCTGCAAGAAGCCACAAGAACCTCGAGAAGTTTTTTAGTGCATTTCTCTCCATGGAGTCATGACAAATAGAGCTCAACAATGCATGTAAGGCAAACCAACACATACATGTCATTGTCGAAGAATCCTTTATCATCCATTAATCCTTTCACTACACTAGCTTGCTTTAGCACAACATCCTTTTACCTGTGCCCGTCCACTCCAGTAAAACATTCCTTCACATATCTGCCTTAAGGCAGGTCCTTCCACCTGTGTCTGCTTCCGAGAAACACTTTTTTTCTTCCCTTCCAACCTCTGTCTTTCCCTTAGTTTTTTTTTTTTTTTAAGGATCTTGGAATCAGAAGGGTCTTGTGCATGCTTAACAAGAATGACATCTCTAACTCTAGAAGGATTTGAAATATACTATATAATATAAAATATATACTTGATATACCATCTATCAAAGTATGATGATCTACTACTGAACATGACAATGAATACCATCTCCTGAAACATCTCAGTGTATGTCATCTACTACTGAGCACAGCATATATCACATTCTCCTGAACATCACAGTGCATATCATCTACTGATACAATAGTGTATACCATTTACTGAAACATCACATTGTTCACCTATTAAAAAAAAATCCTATGGCAACCAAGGAGTAGTGGGCAGAGTCAGCAGATTCTAATCAGGTTCCAGGACAGCCTGGTCTACAGAGTGAGTTCCAGGACAGTCAAACTACACAGAAAAAACCCATCTCTAAAAAACAAAAACAAAAAACCCCATGTGTATGTTGCTCATAGAGAGTAGAGGAATGCATTGTATTCCTGAGAACTTGTAGTTACAACTGATTGTAAACTATCATGTGAGTGCTTAGAACAGAACCCAGGTCCTCTACAAGATCTGCCAATGCTGCTAACAACTGAGCCATCTCTCTAAGCCTTTGCATTTCCTCATTTTAATGGTAATAAATAGCACCCCCATGTCAGATGGTTAATGTAATAATGTCCTAATGAGGGTTGAAGGAGGCATGTGTCATACAATGGTGTAAACACCTAATAATCATACTTAACAAAAAAGGATGACAAGTAGTGACCATTTTAACTGGTAATCACTATGCTCAAGGGTCCAGACTTCAGATTTCTGCATTTAAGCTCATGACCTATATATAATAATTCAGCATCTTATTTTGGTTCTCTGGTAAGCCTGAGTAGATTTTTAAAAAGTACATTAATAAATGAATGATGACACAGGCCAAAAAGTGCTAAGCACTTGCTAGAGAATGATGAGTGGGCAGTGAGTGTCAACCAGTGTTGTACTCTTTTATTCCAAGTGTTTGTTCTCTGAATAACTATAATTTTCAGTATTGATTTAAAAACAATTTTTTTCAGAGCTTACACGGAATGTCTGTTTCTCAAAACAGTGCAAAAAGGATTGGGGGGAGGCTTCTCAAGGTTGCACACAGCCTGTTGGGAGATGGAGTTTGAATTGAAATTCAGGTTTTCTGACTGCAGAGTTCCAGTGTAGTTTCTTTTTTCACTACTTGTAACATACAGACTGTTAGTTTCCCCTAGATGATGACTTACACTGAGTTATGAGAAGTGTTCTGCTAGTCTGTGGTTTATTTATTTCAGTACAGTCTTGGTTTTGTAGGCATTATATTTAGAAACAGGTAGGTACAAATACAGAACTCGTGCTGACTAAATTTTGTTGGGTGAGGGACATATGGTTTTGCGATAATGTTTTGTTATTTTCTTCTTCATTCTGTTTTATAACAAATTCAGATGATTCACAGTATTGGAACATTTATCAGTGCCAGTATTACTAATCTGGGAAGTCACATCAACATTATGGAAAGGAGCTTAGTTTAGGAAAGACATTTTTAAATAAAATTCACTTGGATTCTACGTGTTTTATGGTCTTTTCCCCCTTCACTATTGTCATGGTTGATAATTTTTTTCTTGTTGTTTCACTTTGTTGGTACATTAATTAAGAGTTTTATTCCTAGACAATTAGTTCTTAATGATGAAGTCTATATGTAACTTCAGCTATTCTGGTCTACACATTACAACTTTGCTTTTTAGCTGTTGGTTCAGAGGCGTGAATACAGATGGTCAGGCCCGTTGTAAGCTAGTTGGTGTAGCTGTTCACATATTGTGTATAAGACATATTAACTGTCAGAATCCTAAATTATGGAATTGGGAAAGATTTTTATTTTTTCTTTTTTTGATTGTTCATTAAGCTCAGCAATGAGAGAGTATACTTTCATTAAATTTAAATTTTAAACCCTTTCTCAAATTTGTCTATCTGACCACAGAAGACCAAGTATCATGTATTAGTCATTTATATAGAATATTCTGTATCTAGTGGGACTGTTCTTTAAGACCAGAAGTCTTTGGCTGTCCTGGAACTCACTCTGTAGACCAGGCTCATCTAGAACTCAGATCCGCCTGCATCTGCCTCCCGAGTTCTGGAATTAAAGGCATGCACCATCACTTGCCATTTAAAACAAATACCAAGGAACATATTTGAAAGGAGCATTCTCTCCAAGGCTGGAGATCAGACCTATGGAAGATAGAATTATAATCAGTAGGTTGATCAGGGTTCCTGGGCCAGAGCTGGTCTTCAGTCAGCAGGTAAGTCCGAATAACCTGGAGTGTAAGAGCTGAGAGTGATGGGTGAGTACATAGCAGAAGAGAGAGTTGCCAAAATTGACAAGGGCACAGGTGGTGCATCAGACCCCTTAGGCAAGGTCTGTGTGTGTGTGTGTGTGTGTGTGTGTGTGTGTGTGTGTGTGTGTGTGTGTGTGTGTAATATAAGTATGAGCCAGGGCTAGGCAAGGTCTGTGTGTGTGTGTGTGTGTGTAATATAAGTATGAGCCAGGGCAGCTCCAAGCCATTATGTGGAATGAAGGTTGGCTAGTCTGTTAGTGCTGAGGGACCTGGTAGGTAGAGGCATGGATGGGGCTTAGGGGAAAGCAGGAGTAGTAATTAGGGTTGGGATACAGATTCATCAGATTCATGTTCTGAAGCTCTTAGTTATTACACTGACATTTCTAAAGTCCAGAGGTAGAGAAAACACACATTGTCAAATATCACAGAAGCTGTGCCTTTCACACACCTAGCTCTAGAGAAATGCAGTCTAAGAAGCTCATTTGTAGAGGCAATGCAAGTGTTTTCCAGGAGCCTGCCTGTGCTGTGTCTAGCTGACCCTGAAAGGGAAACCTATTCTCCCCACTCTGTCTCTCTAGCTCCCTCTATTGATAAGTTTTAATTAATTTCTTATTGGTAACAATTATAGAGGAACTTTGTTTTTAACATGGTACAAAAGCCAAAGCCATACTTTATGGTTTTTTTTTTTTTTTTTTTTGGTTTTTTGATTTTTTGAGACAGGGTTTCTCTGAATAGCCCTGGCTGTCCTGGAACTCACTCTGTAGACCAGGCTGGCCTTGAACTCAGAAATCCGCCTGCCTCTGCCTCCCAAGTGCTGGGATTAAAGCCGTGTGCCACCACTGCCCAGCTGTATTTATTTTTTTTTTCAAGACAGAGTTTCTCTGTATAACTCTGGATGTCCTGAAACTGCTTCTGTAGGTGAATGCCAGGATTAAAAGGTGTACACCACTATCCTTAGTATTTGCTTGCTTACAGTAGGTTGTGCAGTAGCGTAGAGTAGGACATTGGCTGCTTACTTCATGAAGTTTATTGGGTTTTAAGTCCAGGAGCATCAGTATTTATGAGACCTGGCTCTTTTCACTGAGTAAGCAGAAAGAGGTGCTGAAGCCAAGAGGCATTGTGTCTGCAGCCAGCATGGAAAAATGTGAGCAGGAAGGTGTGCCAATTAGCAGTTCATTGCCTCTTGGCTCCACACATACCCACTGTTGTATGTGACATTTGAGGTGCCCTCTACCAAGTGTCTCTTTTTGTCAGTAGTGGGTTTGTAGACCTTGCAAGTGGAAAGGGCCTCTGATCCCAATTCTCTGTGCCTTCTCTAGATTTCAGTAGAATTACTATGGGCAGCTTCCTGACAAATTCTTTGGCTTACCATAAGAGTCTAGTGTTACTTTCCATAGGCACTGGGTGCTACTAGCACATAGAAGATGGCTTCTCCCTTCCCCTCCCCTTCCCTCCCCTCCCCTGGCAGGGCTTTTTTAGTTGATTCTGGCCTCAAACTTCTGGACTTAAGTGATCCTTCTGTCTCTGCCTTCTATGTAGCTGGGGTTATAAGCATGTAAATAGAAGGTAGCTTTCTGATAAATTTTGCCAGAATTGGTGACACAGGCCTGTTTGTGTTCTCAGGGCAGGAAGGCTGAGGCAGGTTCAGTGATAGCCTGATAAATTTGATCTGCACCTCCAAAGGATAGTTTTCTATTTACCAGCTCTATGGTATTCAAGTAGATACCATTCTGGGGCTATAGCTGCTTGTCTCCAGTGATGTTTGAATTCTATTTTGGCTGGGCTGGAAGGAATTATTTTTATTCATGGGGAGCTAGGGAGATGACTCAGTGGGCAAAATCCTTGCTGTGTAAGTATGAGGACCTGGATTTAGATCCCTAGCACCTACATAAACAAACCAAACAAAAACAGGTATAGTAGCATGCACCAGTAACTCCAGTACTGGGGGAGCAGAAACAGGCAGATCTTGAGGGCTTTCTGGCAAGATATTCTAGCTGAAATGATGAACTCTAGGCTCAGTAATAGATCCTGTCTCAGGGCTACCAGGGTGGTTCAGTGGCTAAAGGTACTTGCTGCCAAGACTTAACAACTTGAATTATAAGGAACCACATGCTAGAAAGATTGAACCAAGTCTTGTATGTTTTTCTCTGACCTCTACATTTGTGCCATTTCACACTCAACATAGAGAACAAAATATAAACAAACATATTTTAAAAAGCTAAGAACAATAGGATTGGTACTGATAGAGGAAAACACCCAACTTCTGGCCTTTGTGTCCTGGAACTCACTCTAGTCCAGGCTGGCCTCAAACTCAGAAATCTGCCTGTCTCCGCCTCCCAAGTGCTGGGATTAAAGGCATGCGCCACCACTGCCTGGCTCTATGGCTGCTTCTGTATTTACTCCTGTTTTTATTGATCCTGTTTTTTACTAAGAATCAGCTAACTCTCTTCAATGGTAGGTGGCTCCTATTCAGATTTGTTTTGTTTGAGACAGGATTTCTTTATGTAGCATTGGATGTCCTGGAACTCCTTATGTAGACCAACTAGGCTGGCTTGTAAACTCTGTCTTTGCCAAGTGTTCAAAGCCAGCCTTAGCTCTGAGATACTGTCTTAAAAATAAAACATCACACAAAAAGAAAAATGGGTGCTAAAATAATACATTTTAAATCAATAATCAGTACTTAAGTAAATTATATTGAGTTTCCAGAACAAGCTTGAAATCTATAAATTGCTGTGTATTCTATAAAATTGCAGAGATGATCTGTTATAAAACTTTTTAAGTTTTTAAACTAATTTTGTAGCGAAATTCTCGATTTCTGTTACCAGTTGTATTTTTTTGTTTTGTTTTTTTGGTAAGTATGGGATGATTCAGTTTCATTTTAGTAATTATTTCCTAAGAGGTACCTCTTGCTTGAAGAAACTACTTGTGTTTGAGTTCTGGGAACGAAGTGAGTAAGATGGCAGGCAGGTATGCATAACGTGAGGCAAGCTGTAAGGCAAGACTATGCATTCTGATATTATTGTACATTTTGGTCCCTTCAGTGGGGGTAGGGTTCTTTACGGTTCTAAAAACACTGAATGTCCAGTGAGAAGATAGACAGGCAAAGGATACTTTGTATTATGATATGTCTATATAAAGTTGTAGTAATTAGCTACTGGAAGCATGTTTTAAGAGTGAGGAGGAGGCTGGAGAGATAGCTCAGCAGTTAAGAACACTAACTGCTCTTCTGAAGGTCTTGAGTTCAAATCCCAGCAACCACATGGTGGCTCACAACTATCCATAATGAGATCTGACACCCTCTTCTAGTGTGTCTGAAGACAGCTACAGTGTACTTAGATGTAATAATAAATAAATCTTTGGACCAGAGCAAGTGGGGCTGGAGCAGGACTAGAGCAGGGCTGGAGCGAACCGTGGCCAGAGCAAGAGGTCCTGAGTTCAATTCCGAGCAACCACATGATGGCACACACACATACTATGACACACATGTGGTACACCCATGCACATATAAATAAATGTTAAAAAAATATTTTTTAAGCAAAGTGAAAACAATAGTCAATAGAAACCATGGAATAGAAATGTGGAACTGTCAGTTTTAACCAGCTAATTGTTATAAGGGGTATTCCAACCATCTGAGGGTCTCATATGTTTTGTATGATGCCTTGCTATAAGGATTCATCTATTTTAGAAAACAGAGTCACAGGAGGGATTTGAAGTAGTAGCTGTTATGGTTATATGCAGTGTGAGCTGGCCCTGTGCATTTGGAGATGAAGTGGGGAAAGAGATCTGAGGATTAGTGTGAATGGGTACATAAGTTGATGTAGCCTTTCCCAAGCCTTCATAGTTTGCCCCACTCATTTGGGAAGATACTTATATAGTGAACATCCACCAATATGAACTATGTTCTATATCACTGGAAAACTCTCATTAGTTAAGTGTAGAAGATTTAAAATTACATTAAGGCTCTTATAGGCTTAGATTATTCCAACTTACTTTAAAATAAGGGTTCTCAAACTCTTCGATTCCCCCTTCTAGCCCAACTGTCCAAAGGTAGGGGAGAAAAGATGGTAAATAGGACAAGGGGATGTGGACCTGTTTAGAAGTAGTTCTTTGGGGCTGTTCCAATCTTCATTGTCAGGATACCAATAGTCCAGGTCAAAGTGTCACCAAACACTAATCAGCACCAGTGACACAATCCAGCAGAAACATCCAGGCCTCCACAGAATTGGCACAAGTCATTGGGAACGACCAGAACCAGTAGGAATACCAGGAGAAGTTCTCTGCCATGTTTCTCTCAAGGGAGTGAAGATCAGCAACAGGCAATGCAGGTGTGCTATCACTGTCTGTTGAGCCCTACTTACACTCTTTCCAAACATGCGCTGAAGAGTCTTGCTTCAGCAAAAGATCACGAGTCTACTTCAGCAAGACATCACATGAGTCTCTGTCACATGACACAACCAGAAATGTACACTTCAGGATCTTTTCTGATGATAGCTGGATTATATTAGAACTCAGTAGCAGATATATAGAGAGCCCCAGAATTAAGAAACTAACCATACTTTTAACAAAGTATGTGTTAAAGAAGAAATCAAACGTGAAATTTGGCCAGGTGTGGTAGTATATGTTTTTAATCCCAGCACTCAGGAGGCAAAGGTAGGTGGGTGGATCTTTATGTGTTTGAGGCCAACCTGGTCTACATAGAAAGATCCTATCCAGGAAAAATGAAAGCAAACACAAAAGGTGAAATTTAAAATTATTTTAAGCTAAAGGAGAGTTAAAAACACCTCAGAATTGGTTAATTATAGCTAAATTAGAGCACAGATGGAAATATATTTGTCTAACAACCTGGATTATATAAGAGGAAGAGCTTTAATGACCTAAGTTTCCACCTTAGCAAAGTGGAAAATGTAGTCATTTATATCTGAAGTTATTAGAAAATGAAAATAACATAGATGTAATGGTAATAAAACAGAAACTTCCTACAGAAGCCCATAGAATCAAAAACTAATTCTTTTAAGAATCAAACTCACAAACTTCAAGCTGGGTCAAAGATTTGGATACTGGCCACAGAAGGTTGAGAACATACTTAAGCACAGGGAGAGACCTATGCATATTTATGTGTGTGGGCACGTGTGTGGGCACGCGTGTGCGTGTGGAAGCCAAACTGGATTCAGGGGTCATCCTCAGTAGCTGCTCTGCCTATTTGTTGGTACAGGGTCTTCCAGTCCAGATCCTCTGTCTCGTCTTCATGGAATTACAGGTGGGCCACCACACCCACCAGTATTTACATGGATTTCTGGGGATCTATATTCTGGTCTGTGTGCTTGAATAGGAAGTGCTTAGACATTGAGCCAGTCCTTAGTTCTGTGACTTCCCAGTCATTTATAATCATGGTACCCAATTTTTATATATATATTATATATATATATTTATATTTATATATATATATTTATATTTATATATATAAATATATATTATATATATATATATAAATATATATATATATATATATATGCGCACAACTGCACTCCATCTTCCAGAGTGTCTTACTCTGGAGTACAGACTTTACATTAGATGTTCTAGCTCATGAGAACATTCAAACTGACCTTTGGTTCTTTCTACTGGCTTGACCTATTCTGTCTCTTGGGATTCTCCTATGGTATTTAGTCATTGACTCTTTAGGCCCCTATGGATCCAACCTTGCTATTCTCTATTGTTCTTACAAGTATAAGCTACCTCTTCTTGACTCAGAACTGGCTGTAACAACATTTCTATGTCATTGTTCATAGAGTTTATTTTCATACAGTAAAATTTCTTTTTAAGATGGATATTGGGTCATGTCTTTTCTTGTGTAAGAACCAGAAGCTGAGTGACGTGTCCTTTCTGACTGTGCACACCTGCTACAGATGCTTTAGATCCTTGCCTGTGTTTGTGCTAGCATAGGCATATTCAGACATGTGTGCTCCTCTTTCAGCATGCTTTGTTTCTCTTTCAGGTCTACAAGTAGTTTTCTTTGGGTCTCTGCTTTGTTTTATTTCTACATTAAACTCTTAGTAGTTCAAACCTGTAATCTCAACTACTTGGGAGACTGAGGTAGGGGGATTGACAGAGCCCAGGATTTTGAGGCCAGTTTGAGTAATACAGAAAGATACCATCTCAAAAACAAAAACAAAGGCTAAGAACCTGCCGTCTGTGGCTCCAAGCTTACCTGTTCAATGCCTTTTAGAAGAACAGGGCCTCTGTTCTTTGCATTTTATTTTATTTTATTTTATTTATTCATTCTTGTCTCTCCTAAAAGATGGCCCAGAGTAGAGATTTCAGATGTGTATAGATGTGTCTTTTTAGAGCTGTTCCTGACTCATCTTGTCTCAGGCCTCACTTCAGCTGTCTCATTGGGGCTGGTGCTCTCCCTAGCTATTCTTTCTTCAGCTCCTGTTCTCCTATAGTTAAGTGCAGACGACATCTCTGCAAGTATTTCCTGACAGAGGCTTTCATTGCAACCTGAATGAAGTCGCATTCTTCCAGCACCAGCACTCTATCAGTTGCTCCTAAGATATATTTTTTACTAACTTTTTTTTATTTGTTCATTTATTTGTTTTTAAGAAAGAATCTAGCCCAGGCTGGCCTAGAACATTTCTGCCTTAGTCTCAAGAGTGTTAGGATTGCATCTAGTAGTCTAAGCTCTGATAATCTCTGTTTTTGCTTTGGTAAGGATATTAGTTAGCTCTTCTAGACAATGAATAAGTAAAAACTTACTACTGTGCCCTGGTGCCTAGGCACATTGTAGGCGCCTAGTGAATACAGGTTGAGCATCTCTGATCCAAAAAGTCCAAGATTTGAAATACTACCAAGTCCAAACCATGTCAGGTATCAACATGAGACTAATAGAGAAAGTTCCATCACTAGATCCCATGTAGTGGTTGCAGTATCAGTGCTGATGCACTTAAAATATGGATGGAGTGACATTGGCTTTTCTGTCTGTGTAAGGTTCATCTGAAACAGAAAATTTTCATAGTCATAAATTTTGGGCCCATCCCAAAATTATTCTAATATATGTTCAAATATCCTAGAATCTGAATAAAGCTGAAATCTTAAAGTACTTTTGGACCTTTGTATTTGGTGGTGAATGAATGGGTTTCTTCTGTCAGTTTTGGATGTCATATTACATTTCTGGCCTGGCTTTTGGTATACTTGTGCCCAGCATATGCATGTATAGCCTGTGACCACTGATCTGACAGTTATGGTTATTATTCTGTCTGTGACAAGAAAAAGACAGGCTTAAGTGAGGTGAGTTTTGAAATTCTCATGTGTAGACATGACATCCCAGGGCTCTTTGTATGGAAAAAGATGAATACTCTTGTGCTGTTTTGTTCGTTTGTTTGTTCTTTGGTGGGGATCTGGGCAGGGGAGTTCATAGGCTTTATTGGGGACTCTCCTCACCCTGTCACACATGGAGATAGCTTTATGGGTATAATGGACTCATACTGTTTCAGTCATTATCAGGGTATGTAAATGTAGAAGACTTAACTTTACTCATTAATTATTTATTCAGCCCCAGATTTTATCCCCAGTACCTCTGTGTAGCCTGGAGCCCACTTGGTAGCTCTGGTTGTTGTGGGTCAGTTGTGTATGTTAGTGCACATTCATAGTCTGGTTGAATGTTGATGGTAGTCTGAAGAGAGACATGCAAGTAAGGGAAGATCTGAGGAGCTGGCTTGGCAAAGGTAGCTGAACACTAGAGAGATGAGATGTTCTTCCTTCTCATCTGATGGCTGTGATAGGAGAGGCTGAAGAGGGGTCTCCTGCCTTCCTTTGCTGGGTGCTGAGTCTCTGCCAGCCAGCTCCTCCAAGGTCATGCCTGCCTTCTGGGGTTGCCCTAATACTGCAGGCGTTCCTCAGTGAGTGAACAGTAATGCTATAGGAGAACCCATTTTAGTTATCTGCTTTGAGCTAAAGTCTTGTTTCCCTGCTTGGTGGTCTTGGTAATTTAAGTCTGTTTCAAACCTATGACCCTTTTTGCTTTAGGCCTGTCTTCCTACATTTACCCCAAAGTTTTGAAAAAGCACCTGTTGAAATTAGGTTGAGAATTCAGCAATATGCCTGGGAATTGGGTCTTGGCAACTGCCATGAGATTGTTTTCTGGAGTTTAGATCAGGAATGGCCTTCTTCAGAGATACTTCTAAGCCAGAGCTGCTGCCTTGGTGCAAGACCTTGTGTACAAATGCATCTGGTATGATGTTTCATGCCTAGTTGAGATCTGAAGATCCATGCTGAAGGGTTTTCCTAGCCAAAGTAATGCAAAAGTCTAGGTGAAGGGCAAAGTACTTCTTTATGATGTTCTTATTTTATTTGAAATATCATCATTTTCTAGAGTATGAGGTTTAGCTTCTTATGTTTTCTAGTTAACATTTTTCTATGTAAATAAACATGTATTTTATATATATATATATATATATATATATATATATATATTTAACAATCTTGGCTTCCTGGCTCAGGTTTTGAACATAGAATTTTTTTTCTGTTCCAGACTCCTTTTAGTTTTGGCATGAATCATAGGACACCACCCTACCCCGCTGGGGATTATTGTCTTCTATGCAGAAGTGAACGGAAAGACTCTTCATTCTTAGAGAGTGGAGTTAAGACTGCGAGCAAATTGGCCCTTTCCATGGCTCCCAAGGGCAACAGCGTGCTGCACCTGCCGCTGTGGGTATGCCCAGACTGCCGGAGGACTGTGGAGAAGGAAGAGAGGCACAGCGGTCTTGACCAGCCGGTGAGTGGCTGCAGCTTCAGTGGGCTTCTTGCTTCTCTCTTGTGGGTGGTGGGCTAACTGGCAATGAAAGGAAGGGATTTCCATCTGTCATCAGAACACTTCCTTCCATACTATCTTTTGACTGGTGCCAACAGGGATGTCTCTCCTGGCCTTTGCTGGCCATACCAGCAGTAGGTGGTGAACATCTGCTTCCTTATCTGCACGGTCACCAAGCTGGCCACTAGTTTGGTGCATTTTGGCTTTTCCATCTGACCTCAGGGTTTCTTTAGTGATAAAGTTTCCTGAAAAGCTAGTAAGACATTCATGTGTTTCTTTCTAGACAATCCTGTGTACTGGTAAATATCTGAAAATTATTTCTGTAACACAGTTGGAAGCCTGACCTTCCCCACTCCTTGATTCCAGGCCTTCCCTTACTGGAGACTATTAGGCTTGATCTAATCTTTGGCATAGTTTAAGTCTTAGTGGCCACTGTTCCCATTAGGCTTTCTTATCTCTTTGTGTTCTAGGAGATGGCTTTTTCAACCATACCCATATTCAAGGCTCTTCTCTTTCCTTTTATTACTTTATTTTTCTTCTTTCCTTTTGACTGCTGAATGCAAGAAGTTGTTTTCTGAATGACTTCTCTTCTAATCTCTTGCTTCTTGTGGCCAGTAACAGGCAACCATTTCCTGTCTTCTGTTTTCAGATTAGTCCCAGTGGAGTTTTGATTTTTTTGATTTTTTTTTTAATTTTTTAAATTTTTTTTATTTTTTGGTTTTTTTTTTTTAAGACAGGGTTTCTCTGTCGTCCCAGCTGTCTTGGAACTCACTCTGTAGACCAGGCTGGCATCGAACTCAGAAATCCTCCTGCCTCTGCCTCCCAAGTGCTGGGATTAAAGGCGTGCGCCACCACCGCCTGGACCCCAGTGGAGTTTTGAGAAGGATTTGTCTGTAGTATGGATGCCTCTCCACCTCCAAGCCCTCTTCATCTTTGGCCATTCAGTTGGCTGAAGACAACCCCCAGCTTCAGTGCCATTGTTGGTGGCAAAGTTTTAGTAACTAAGTCTGGGGTTTCAGTACTGATCAGACTAGAAGTTAGTGTTCCTCTCAGCCCCTTCCCACAAGCGCTGTTTCCTGCTTTGTCTCTCTTTCCTAGCTGTATCTCTGACTAAATGCTTCACTTACACAATGTGTCTTCTTTTCTGTAGTATAAACTCTATGAACACAGTTATTTTTGTGTATGTTTTAACCAAGAGCAGTTGACCTGATATATCTGGTACTTATTTGCATTAATTAGTAAATGAATGAATAAGCAAAGGAATGAAGAAAAGCTCCTGTAATCCCTTCACCAAAGATTCAGAGCATAATTAGTCTGAAATTTTCTTCTCAGATTTTTTCTTTCTGTTTCATAAAAGTATATATTAAATTTTGATCATTTCCCCCTTCTTCCAGTTACTTTCCCTTATTTTTTCCCTCTTGCTCCAAAAACCTTCACAAGTGCCCTCCCACTTTCATGGTTTTTTTTTCCTTTCAGTAAACCAGGGGTTTGATTAGGGTTATTGGCATGAGTGTTGAAAGTGGGACTTATTTATTGGAGCATAGGTTGCTTAACAGTGACTTTACCACTGAAGAAAATGATACCCCATTCCAGAAACATTAATAATAGCTCTTCAGGGATAGATGGAGCCCCTTCCCAATCCACCTGTGTAGGTGCCCCTTTTCATATTCTCCCTCCCCCATTATATATTTTTTTCTCCTTTTAAAATTGTGTGTGTGTGTGTGTGTGTGTGTGTGCGTGCGCGCGCGCGCACGAGTGTGTATGTACACATGCATGTGCATATGTAGGCCTTTGAGTTTCCATATTTGGATTGCTTTGGGAAAACTACCGTGTTTTTGTACAAGCCTACCTGGATATCCTTTCTCCATGGTGCTGCACTAGTCTGGCATCTGTGGTCAGGGAGTGTTGTGGATTGCTGTTTGTATTGTCTGCTCCCACAGGAGGGTGAGGGAGCAGATGATACAAACAGTAATCCACAACCGGGGAGGATATCTTTTTCGAGCCCTCTTGACTTGTAGTGTCCTTTAGAGCTCATAAAATGAGTTGTGTCTCTGTTTTGCGGAGAATTTATGTGGAACTGGCACTTCCATTTCTTCCTTAACCATTGTTCTTGCTTATGTTCCCCCCATTCTGTTTGGTTAAATGCCAGGCAGTGATTAGAGAGCACATGCCTGATGCTGTTACCCATCAGTGACTTTGGGAGGCTGAATCCATATATTTACTCATTTGGGGGTACCAAACAATACCTTGCCCCTCACTGGAGAGGCTGAGAAGCCCAGTAGTTGTTCTATCCACAGGGTGAATGTCTCCACAGTCTCAGTTTGTTGCTATAGTCCTAGAGAATTCCTGGAGAACTGCTGATCGTCAGTTAGTGCTGGAATCCTGAATAAATTGGTTCTATTACTGACAAAGGAACAGATCACATAAAATCTCTTATTCTCTATGTATTTTTATTCTTTTCTTTTTTTAAAATAAGTGTTTTCAGTTTTGTTCTACATAGTGTCAGGATGTATACTGACTGAGCCATTGAGAGTATGGGCAAGATATTTAAGGTAGGTGTTCTTACTTCAAATAATCTGATTAAGAAAGTTCCTCATAGGAGTGCCCAGCAGTTTGTGTTTTAGTTAGTTTGAGATGCAGTCAAGATAACAATCATGAATAGTCAGCACATTCCACATAGCGTTTCTTCTGTAGTGACTCCTTTCTAGCCCCATTCATGTTCTGTGTATATTGTGCCCAGAAAGCTAAAAGATTTATTTATTTATTTATTCATTTATTTATTTATTCATTTATTTATTTCTCTTTGCAGTCCTGGCTGTCGTGGAAAGTACTCTGTAGACCAGGTTAGCCTTGAACTTAGAGATCTCTGTCTCCCAAGTGCTGGGATTAAAGCATGTGCTCAAAAGGCAACTTTAACATTTTTTTACTATATGTTTTTTTAAATTTATTGTATGTATGTGTGTATGTGTTGGACTCATGCTGTGGTCTGAGAACAGCTTATAGGAGTTGATTTGCCATGTGGATTCCAACAATTGAACTCAGGTTGTCAGGCTTGGCAGCAAGTGCGTTTACTCACTGAGCCATCTCGCAGGTGCAGCCCTCTTATACATTTTAAAGTGTGCTGTCTATTACTGTCTCCAGCATGGGCCAGCTGAGCTTCCTGCTCGTCTCTTGCTGTGCTGATTTTATTGTGATACTGTATGGCTAGAAATTATGGTATATATTAGTTATTCTGCATTCAGTTAGCAGTACTTGCTAATTCTGACCCATGGTTGAGTTTCATAAATGTTGCATATGTGTCTGACCTGGGTAGAAGGCTCTGTGTGTATCCTGTTACTGGCTGTGTGCCAAACCATTCTCCAGTCTTGATTTTTGTATGTGTGCTTAATCTACTCATTTCTGGGTGAAATCACTTAAAATCTCTTATTCTCTATGTATTGTTGTCTTGTATATTGACTGAGCTTGTTGAAGTTACACATTTTCTTCTTTATTGTGCGGGAGCCTCATGGAGGCACCTTCCTTAAGGGTGACTTTTCATGCTGATTTTTAACTTTTCTTCCCTCTTTTCGGCTTCTTCCCTCCTTCCTATATCATTTCTTCTATCTCTGGGTAGTGTGTTTTAGGTTTTCTCATTGTGTACTCAATAGAAAGGTAGACTTTCGGGGTGTGGTAGTATACACCTTTAATACCATCTGTCTTGAGACTGAGCCTAGTAGCTCTGAGTTGGAGAACAGACTGGTCTAAATAGTGACGTTTGGTCTAGCTAGAACCGCATAGTAAGGCCTTGTCTCAGGAAAAAAGGGAGGGAGGGAGGAAGGAAGATAGGTAGATAGTTGGGTGGGCAGGCTTATTTGGATTTTCTAAGTTTGTTCTTACTGATGAGTTAGGCCTAGTTGCTTCCTGTGGTTGTGGAAGTGTTTGGTGTTGACTCTTAGCACAGAGAAATCAAGAGCTGCCCCTCAGCTTAGGTCCTGTTGTGACTCTAATTCTTAGGATTGCCTTCCTGCCAAGCTGTTGATCACCTTCTGACCTCTATTAGTAATAGCACTGAAACATCTAAATCTAGACACTGTAGTTTGATTTTTTTCCAAATGTTTAAAATTTATAACCATAACCATATAGTATTCATTCATTGTAATTGAGGTTTGTTGCCGTGTACCAGTCACCTATATGAATATAATACATTTGAGCTTCCAGATTTTTCTGTTAAAGATTATTCTTTCAGATCACAGTTATAAATGCTTTTCTTTGTAGATGGATGGAAGGAGTTCCTGAGGTATAAAGTATTTATAAAAACAGTTTGATTGCCTATAAAATTGAATATTATATTTTCATAAGCAAAAATAATTGAGTGATTAGAATGGCAAAGTTTGCATGTTTTGGAACTCTCTAAGTTGTCTTCTGTGTGCTGGTTTGTCTTTTGATTGAAGTGCATGAAAAATTACTGCAATGGCCTTTTCATTGGTTTTAAGTGCTCTAGGCTTCATCAGACTACAAGATGATTTAGTGAGTAAGAGTTCTCTTCCCCTCTCCCCCTCCAATAAAAATCCTTAAACATTTATTCTTTCTAAAATTTTTTTTAAATCACTGTCATTATTTACTAATAATAAATTCTTTAGAACTATATTTGTAGCTGGGTATGATGGCACATGTCTTTAAACCCAGTGCTTGAGAGGAAGAAACAGGCAGCTGTCTGAGTTTAAGGCCGTCCTGGTCTAAATAGTAGTTCTAAGCCAACCACAGTTACATAGTAAAATCCGATCTCAAAATAATAATATAAATACATGAATAATAAAATAAAATAAAATTGTAGTAAGCAACCTTTTTGTGTGTGTGTGTGTGTGTGTGTGTGTGTGTCTGTTTGAGACAGGGTCTTTCTATGTAGTTCTAGGTCTGACTATCTTGGAACTCATTATGTAGAACAGGCTGGCCTCTTTAACTCTCAGATCCACTTGCCTCTGTCTCCTGAGTGCTAGAATTAAAGGCATATGCCATCACTCCCAGACTGTAAGCAAACTTGATACGTGTTTGACTTCCTACACTCAACTGCTGGGCTATTCCATACTACCCTACCTACCTTGAGCAAAAGGATTGTCAGATAGCTGGACTAGCCTTACACCAGCACTAGCTATTTTGAACACTCCAAAGATGTCTTGAAAAAACTAATGTATTGTTGCTGACTGGCTATTTGTACAGTCTGAAGGCACAGCCTCTCAACCAGTGCTGTTTGAAAAAATTAGGCCAGGAAGGTTAGTTTTCTAGGATCAAACAATTAAGACGAGGCATCGTCAGGTTCCAAACTACAGTATTTTGGTTTCACAGCCTGTGCCCTTAACCATTGTGTGCTCCGTTTTTATGTTGTTTGTAATGATTAGATACCTTTACTAAAATATTTGAAGTACCTATACCAGAGAGTAGACATACATTAGCTTTTTGCTATATATATAGGAAAGAAACAAAAAAAAGGGTAAGTTAGTGGGAAAAGAACTGAAGTACAGTAGTGAAACACTCTTGGAATAAGCTTAAAAATACTTTAGAATTTTATACCTCATACTGTAGTAAAAATATAAAAAATGGTAAAATAAAAGGGACAGAGACTAAAAAGGTAGGCACAAATTAAGATTATGATTAATGTGAGGTTTTTTTTCCTTAGACTTTTTTGTGTGTATGCATACGTTCATGCATTTAGAGGTCATAGATTGACTGTGTGTGTCTTTTCTAGTTGCTCTTCACTTAACTTTTTTTAATAGTGTAAGATCTATGTATTTCACATAATAATTTGCTCAAAACCTCAGGGTCTCTCATAGAACCTAAAGCTCCCTCATTTGGCTGGATTGGTCAGTGCACCCCAGTGCACTCTTACCTGTCTCTGCATCTCCAGTGTTACAGCATGTACCACTGCTCTCGACTTATGTTGTGGGAGCATTGTACAGGATAGAACTCAGGATCTGATGCTTACTGTAACAATCACTTTACTGACTAAGCCATTTTCCTCTCTCTCTCCCTCTCTCCCTCTCCCTCTCCCTCTCTCCCTCCCTCCCTTCCTCCCTCTCTCCCTGAGGGTGCTATATGTTGTTTAAAGTAGAGTAGGAATACATACATCTCTTTTGTCTTTTCATTTATTGTGTAAATTAAATGTTTAAATTTACCCTGAAGTAACTTGGGGAAGTTACCTGATTCTGAAAGGGAAAGAACTCTTTCAACTGGGAGAAAATGATAATCTTGACCTTCATTCATGCAGCATTAGGCCAGCTGCTGGCTTGGTTTTGGTCTTTTCTTGCCAAGATGCAGTTTCGCTGTTTCAGAATTTGCTTTATTGAATTTATGTTTTCCTCTTGACATAGCAGTTTTAGTCCGTGATCAGTGTGGCGGCAGGCGGGAAAGCAGGGTGCTGGAATAGTAGCTGAGAGCTTACATTCTTACCTTCAAGATTGAGTCAGAGAGACTAATAATGGTTTTTTTGTTTTGTTTTGTCTTGTTTTGTTTTTTAGCATCACTTAAACCTGCCATCGTCCCAAGGAGAGGTAGGTTCTGCTTATCTCACTTGTTCCTCTTGGCCTTTGCTGTCCTCATTTTGTTGGTTGATTGTCTAAACTGCATCAGAATGCATTCGAAGGCTTATCTAGCCCAAACCTCCAAACTCTTTAACATTCCTTACACAAACCAGTTCTGAAGCCTATGAATCAGAGTCAGATTTATCATAGAAATGATCCTGCTTTTTTTGTTCATTGCTCTAATAAAGTACCTGATGGAAACAGCTTGAGATCAGAGGTTTATTTGGGTCTATAGCTTGAAGGTACAGTCTATCGTTGTGGGGAAGATAGGGTGGAAGAAGCAGTAATGTATGGTGATGGAAGCTTACCACACATCTTTGTAGGGACCAGGAAGCTGGTTATTGAAAATTTCACATTTCTATTCTACTGAATAGAAAATAATTGCCATATTTTGAAAAATTGTGTCCAGTTTGGACAGAACATAATAACCTGAGTTTCAGCCTAAATAAGTACTACAAACTACCACATTCAGAGATTTAACATGGAGTTACTATTGTCTTATTTATCCTTTATCACTAGAAAATGTCACTTTAGTTGTGGTTGCTGTGTTAGCTGTCACTGTAAGTGCTTCTGCATAATATGAGCAGATGTACCCACTTTCTGTTGCAGTGTTAAAGATAAAAACTCCAGAAAGTAAGAAAAGTCAAGATTTCAGATAGCAATTAGTGAGAGAGATTAACCATGGTTGGTGTACCAAGCAGAACTTGGCCAGCAGTCAGACATGACATCAGTAAATAGTAAGTCTTAACACAGGGAGAAACTAACCAGTGTCAGGAGATCATCAGATACTCAGATCTTTGAAGTGCTCCCTGAACAACATAATGGTAATTGTCAAGAGTAACCAAAGCTGTGGAACTGAAGAAATCAACTTGGAGAGGATATTGTTATGACCCACTCATAATAGAGGCTCCTCAGGGTACTATAGGCCCATTTGGGAAGTTTAGCAAAACTTCCGTCCCTGAAGACAGCATGTCTTCCAGTTCCTATTTCTTTAATGACAAAGATGTCTGGTAGTATGAGTA
Source organism: Tokudaia tokunoshimensis (assembly GCA_036184795.1). Lineage (NCBI taxonomy): Eukaryota > Metazoa > Chordata > Mammalia > Rodentia > Muridae > Tokudaia > Tokudaia tokunoshimensis. The sequence goes on along the minus strand of BTHU01000014.1, from coordinate 71,910,640 downwards.
AAGGAGGAAATATGCAGGGAACTTTGAGGTTCCTTCAGTGTTCTTCTACCATCCTCTGCCCACACTTTGACATTATACCTGCTACTTACACAGTTGACATATGTCTATTCATCATAGAGTATGGCAAAGTTGGATATTGAACTGAGGCAAAAAATAGAATCAACTAACAAAACCACCAAAATGGCTTGCTTGTTGTGTCTGGGTAGAGGATCTTTTTGTCTGAGACAAAAGGCCATCAGAAGGCACACCAAGCCTGTCACCTGATAGTCCCTTTTCAGCTCCCCCAAAAGTTTGCTATATAGATTTCAGTGTTTGTGTTATAAAATTTTTCTAGTAGGCATTTTTGTTTTAAGACAGGTTCTATGTAGTTCGGGCTGTCCTAGAACTCTCTATGTAGATCAGACTGGTCTCCAACTCTGAGAGATCCACTCGCCTCTGCCTCCTGTGTGCTGGGATAAAAGTCATATCTGCCTCTAAAAGGCATTTTAAAGAAGACAGTAGACAATTGATGTCAGAAACATAACTGGTCTGTTGTATTCTATTATTAAAGCAGGGCCAAGATTTTCTCCTTCACTCATCACTTGGGGGTTCCCAGCCTGAGACCAGTGGTGCTGGGAGGCTGGCCCTAGGCACACAGACCATGACCTCATCAGGGCTAGGCACAACGCCCTCAGATGCCTGTTCATGTGAGGCCTGCAGTGAACGCAGGTATGTATTGTGTTATACCGCTTATGTTCATGTGGTATGTAAGAATATGTTGTGCTTGTCTGGGACATGGGGTTCTTTTGACAAATAATATCTGTTTGACATATCCCCAAGAGTAGGACATGAATTTTCTATTATGAGGAGGGGAAAAAAAAGATAAAATCATTGCCCTCCAGAGACTAAACACTAGTAAGCTGGGCCATATAAAGAGCAAAATGGGAGAACTCTTAGAATTTAAAGAAATGTCAACTCTTGTTTCACGTTATAATTGTAACACTTGACAGGCAGAGCAATCTACCTATAAGTTCCGGTGTAGTCAGGGATATATATAGCAAGACTTTATCTCAAGAAAAGGAATATTAATTTTAAAAGAAAAATGAGTCTAAGCTGAACATAAAAAATGGATATGAAAGAGGAGCTTGTGATGGGAGTTGAAGGAAGAGACTAGCAAAAGGCTGTACCCCTGGCCTGGAGCAAGGCACCAAAGTGTAGAAAGCAAGGGCTCTGTTTGTCATATGGGGTTAGAGTATGGAGTTGAGTACCTGGTAGGAAGTTAGGTAGACTACCTCCCTTAACTCTGCTGGTTCTTATGTTGTCACAGAGACATCTCCGCAGAGACAGACCGGGAACCACAGCAACTGCAGAACTATTGGTCAGAAGTACGCTACATGGTCCGATGCATATACCGCCAGGCAGGGACCCCGCTGGCAGAAGATCAGGACCAGTCTCTGGTTCCCGACAAAGAGGGAGTGAAGGAGCTCGTGGATAGGTACAGGTTGCCCCTTGATGTTGCAGCCCCATCTAATCCCTGGCCTCCCCACTGTCCATGGAGCCTCAGTGCTTGTCCTAAGTAAAGTTCAGCTGGACTTTTGAGTTCTTGCTGCAGCTCAGGTCTTCAGCAGATAACTGGCAAACAGGAGACTTCTGGGTAGAAAGTTACAGGTTCTCCTCTTTCCTTCCTTTTTTCCTCCCCTCCCCTCCTTTCTTCTCTCCTCCCTTCCTTTCCCCTGCCTTCTCCCCTCCCTTCCTCCTCCCCTCCCTTCCTCTCCCCTGCCTTCTCCCTCCCTCCCTCCCTCCCTCCCTCCGTTCCTCCCTTCCCTTCTGTTTATTTGATTTTGAAATGGTTTTTCTGTGTAGCCCTGGCTGTCCTGGAATTCACTCTATAGTCAGCTTCTACCTCTGAGTGCTGGAGTTAAAGGGATGTGCCACTATACCTGGCTGGGTTCTCCTGTTTCTAAATTGAAATGTGTCTTTCTGTCATGTATTAAAACATATGGCATGTGTCATATTAGCACAACCAAGATGCCAGAGTTCTTGCTATGCCAGCTGATATATTGGATTTTTTTTTTTTTTACGGTTTTTCGAGACAGGGTTTCTCTGTGTAGCCCTGGCTGTCCTGGGCTCTGTCCTCACTCTGTAGACCAGGCTGGCCTCGAACTCAGAAATTCGCTTGCTTCTGCTTCCCAAGTGCTGGGATTAAATGCGTGCGCCACCACTGCCTGGCCAATATTGGATATTTTTATAAGCACTTTTGCATTTGTAACTCAGGGAGAAAGGCAGAGAGCTCCTGTCCACTGAAGCACTCTTAAAATTGAGCAGCTTATGAAGGCACCTGCTCCATGAGGTGCACAGCAGCTGTTTCCACAGGGAGTGCTTTCTACCCAGCATCTGTTCTTTAGCAGGCTTCCAGTGACTGACAGAAAGTGAGGTTGGCATCACTTTTCCTTACAACTTAACTGTACCATCTTTTCCTGATTTTTGAAATGTTTCAAATAAAAGGAAAACATCTGAGCTGGATATTTCATGGATCAATTCTCATTTTTTTCCTTATGTTTTGATTATACACTTTGGCATCTTATGAAGTCACATTTGGCATAGATTATGCCAAAGAAACAGGGGCATTGCATTGTGTTCCAGATTTCACCTGTTATTTGCTTAGTGTTATATGAGACAGTTCCAGGTAGTAAATACCTTTTTAAGGAAAGATATCCTAGTTAGTGACACATGAAACCCATGACATCTCAGATCCTTCATGCTACATCTGTGATGCTTTAGAATACCGTCAGCACAAGTTTTATCCATGTGGAGCAGCACCTATCAACACTTTGAACGATTGAGTGGTGAACTGCTTGCATTGTCTTTTTCACATAAGTCTGTTTGCATGGGCTGGAGAGAGCTTGTTCCGTGACTAGAAGCACTGGCTGCTCTTGCAAAGGACTTGCTCACATCTGTTTATAACTGCAGGTTCAGGGATCCAACATCCTTTTTTGGGGGAACCAGGCATTCATGAGGTACTCTTATATGTGCAAGCAAAACTCACATACTCATAAAAAAATTAAAAGATCTGTTCTGAAAAGTATCATGTAGTTTATTCCTTAAATTTATAAAATGTGGAAATGGACAAAGAATCAAAATGCTTCTAATTTCACAGCACTGAGAAAAACTATAAGGAGGTGTCCATGGATCTTCTTTTTCTAAGAGTTTGTATGTGTTTGTTCTATGCACATGAGTATGCAGGTGTATATGTGTTAGGAAAGGCCAGGGTATCTTCCTCTTTTGCTTTCCTCCTGATTGCCTTGAGATAGGGTTTTTTACTGAACTGAAAAAGCCTACTATTTTGTCTTTTTTTTTTTCAGGCAGGGTTTCTCTGTGTAGCCCTGGCTATCCTGGAACTCACTCTGTAGACCAGGCTGGCCTCGAACTCAGAAATCCGCCTGCCTCTGCCTCCCAAGCGCTGGGATTAAAGGCGCGCGCCACCACCACCACCTGGCTACTATTTTGGATGTACTTGTTGAGGCTTGGTCTTTTGTTATCTATTGTAATGTTAAGTGTTAGCCTCCAAGACCTGGTTTTCCCGGAGACAGAAAGTCTCTACATACACCTTGGCCCCAAGTATTTTATGATTGGCAAATAAAGATGTCAATAGCCAATAACTGGGCAAAAAAGACACAAGTGGGCTTGAGGGTCAGAGGAGGACCACAAGAAAAAAAAGTACCAAAAAAAAAAAAAAGCCACCATGGGTTAGGTGTCAAGAAAATGTGAAATGTGGCCCCTGAGGGCTGGCCAATTAGAGTCCAAAACAGCCCAGATAAAACATAAGCAATAATATTTAGCAGTTATTGACTTATTATAAATATAAAACTTATGTATTTTTTGTATTCAAAACCTAAATGGTTTAAGATGGGATTAAAAACCTGGAGTCAAAATTAAATAATTTTGACAACAGATTCTAACAGCATAGAGGGTAGGCAGCTGCCGAACCTTTATACTGTTTAAGACTTATTATAAAGGTTATATATGGTTTTTATCTGAAAACTAAATGGTCTTAAGGCAGGGTAGAAAGCCCAGGTCAAGATTAAGTATTTTTACATGTACTGGTTGGCCATCAAGCTTTGGATGTCCACTCCTTTTCAACCCAGCTGGATGCCGGTGAGTTTTCAGAAGACACTTCCGTTGCTTGATGATGTACATGCTCAGAGCTGTCAGGCCTTTTACAAGGGGATTAGGAGTTTGAATTCAGGTCCTTGTGCTTCAAAACAAGTGATCTTACTGAGCCTTCTCAGCTCTCTAGTGCTCTTCTGAGTTCAATTGTCCCATGCTCATCTGAATTTTATGTCATTGTCCTTAAACATATAGAACACATTCTGCTTAAAATTGTTGCCAGACTTAGTGATATATACCTGTAATCCCAGCACAGAGAAACTAAGGCAGGAGGTTAGTCTGTGCTTTATAGCAAATTCAAGACTATATAAGCCACATAATAAGACCCTGTCTTCAGAAACCAAAGGCTAGGGATAACTCAGTGGTAGTATGTAAAAAGCTATTACATATTAAAAATAATAAATACATATTCTTGTTTATTTATTTTGTTTATTTGTTTTTGAGACAAGATTTCACCATATAAGTCTGGCTAGGATAGAACTTGCTATGTAAACCAGGCTTGTATCCAACTCAGTGATTTTTTTTTTCCCACCTTGAGTTCTGGGAATGAAAGTGATCCACAACACTGTGCTTGCTTACTTACCTACCTACCTACTTTTCCTTCCTTCCTTCCTTCCTTCCTTCCTTCCTTCCTTCCCTCCCTCCCTCCTTCCTTCCCTCCCTCCCTCCCTCCCTCCCTCCCTCCCCCCTGCCCCCTTTCTCATGGAAAAGATAACAACTATCTTCTTTTCTTAAAATTTAATGTGGTAGCCAAAAGATGGAAGAATCTGTTAATAGAAAACTTATAGCTTAATGCATTCTACATCCTGGTTTGTAACAGCACTGAGCTCAGCTGGTTTTTCATAGTGACACATGCCAGTACATGTTTTGGTCATTCCTTCAGTGGTTTTATGCTTCCAACTAGAACAGTGGTTCTCAACCTTTCTAATGTTGTGACCCTTAATGTACTTCCTCATGTCATAGTGATCCCCAACCATAAACTATTACTACTTCATAACTGTAATTTTGCTGCATGAATCATAATGTAAATATCTGTGTTCTATGATGGTCTTAGGTGACCCCATGCAAAAGGATCACTTAACTCCTCCCCTCCCAAAAGGGTCTCTACCCATAGGTTGAGAACTTCTGATCTAGAGGCATCTCAGAAATGTACCTTTCAAAGAAGTGGCAACTTTAATCATAATAATACCATACTATAGACCAAGCTTTAAAAACTGGATCATCTCCATGCATGAACCTATGCAGCATAAGGAGGCTGAGGAAGAAAGTATCCTTTCTCAGGATGGTAACTTTTATAGTTTCTTAAAATTTGGATGTTAATTATCATCGTGGATATATTTCCCCTGCTTTTAAGCATTTCATTGTATTTTATGCATCTCATCACTTCGTTGATAATTTAAAAATGGAATAACCTGTATCTAACACTTTTTCTAATTATGAAAATGACACAGGCTCATTTGTATGATGTAAATGAGTTTTTAGAAAGAAGGAAAGCCCTTCAGCCAGGTATCACCTCTGCTGGGATGGGTTTGTCATTTTCTTATTCACTCACTGGGTTAGCCCCTGGGGTCAACTCTCAGGCACAGTAGAAGGGAAATCTTTTCCCTCTTGTTTGTGAGTTATAATACCGTCCTCAGAGATGGCATGAGGTCTTTTCTCACGAACTGTAGGCATGGAGCACAGGTTGCGTAAACAGTGCAGTCCTAGGAAGCATTTGGGTCATGTCAATGTCTCTGAGTTACCTGGCATCAAATGCTCTAAGTACACAAGTCCCTTATCTGTGACTCCTATAGGTTGTCATAAGGAAGGCAATGTACTATCAGTGACACTGACATGAAAACTGCCTGTCAACTGACATGTGTGGACAGATCATGGCTGAATGGTGACTTTGTTTGTCTCTGTAGGCTCTGTGAGAGGGACCCCTATCAGCTCTACCAGCGGTTGGAGCAACAAGCCCGGGAATATGTGCTAGAAATGAAGGTCCGTCTACTCCGGCAGTTGTCTGCTGCAGCAAAGGCCAAGGCACCATCTGGCTTGCAGGGCCCACCACAGGCACACCACTTTGTCTCCCTACTCTTGGAGGAGTATGGAGCCCTTTGCCAGGCTGCACGATCCATCAGTACCTTTCTTGGCACTTTGGTGAGAGACCATATCCACTTCTTTACTGACTGCTGAGGTGAACATAAAGACAAAAGCATGTGATAGGGGAGATAATATGCAGCTAGGGGAGTGATCATATGGTTAAGTCCTCCTTGTATAATCACAGAATCCTTTCCATACAAGGTGGGATAGGATTAATGTTAGTTTAGTGGATTTTGCTGGCAGGTAGAAATTTAGAGAATTAATGTTCAGGAGCCATAGGATGAAAATCTGTTTGGGAAGACCTGAGCACTAGGAAGTTAGACACTAGGATATGGAGGTGAGAACAGTGGTACATTGAGGGGGAGTCTAAAAAGTTTTTGGTGTCCTGCATTGCTGTTGGTGTACTGGTGCTGCAGGTTGATGAAAGGCATAGCCAAAGGCCTCTTGCTTAGATTTCTTCACATGTGCACCTAGCGGCACAGTTCAGGAAAGGGTAGCTGTCTTGCCCTGTCTTTACACTGCCTTACTTGTATCACAGTCCTACTGGGGACACAAGTGAATTTCTGACCACTCCATTCCTGGGTACACAGAATTGTGTGGAAATACAATCATTGCAGATGGAAGCAGACCAGGATCCCCAGGAATCAATATAAACTCTTTATGTTGGCTCTCCTATGTCAAGTGTAGTTCTCAACCCCATCCTCACAGTCTGCAGGTCTTCACCATTATGTTATCTGATTATTAAGTGATACTTGATACTTAATGATACTTGAGTGGGTGGGTTTTGTTGCTTTCTTACTGGTAGCTATGTATTGGGAACAATGCAGAAAACATTGCTTATTTTATCTGGTTCTGATATTAATGGTCTAATGTTAACTCCAGAAAAGTTCACATAATACCATTTGGCACGACATTGCAACAGCCCTGCACTGTCCAGTTTTCCTTCCTCATTCTGCCACCATGCCAGGTAATTACTTCCAATAGGAGGAGTGTGAGACACATGGTTAGGGAAAATTGGCTGAAGTGACTAAGGCAAGCCTAGTGTGAGGGCCCTGGCAGCTGCAGTTGTACCATGCACCTCTTTATAAAGCTTGTACAGTTAGCCCTCCTCCTCCACCTCAACTTGAGACTTAGTCAATTCTAGACTTGGCTTTAGGGCTGCTGCTCCATCTCTCTGGAGAGTACCAGACTAAGTTGTTAAGAAATGCACACTCCAGAAAGTGCTGTTGATGTCTAGCCATCCCCAAATGACTCCATCTTACAAACCTAGTAGAGTTTTACTTGAGCTCAGTGATAGAATGATAGCCTAATATGTTCAGAACCCTGGGTTCCATCACTAACCCTTCAAAACAAAGTTTTAAATAAGCCATGCTTAATAGTATTATTTATAATACATATATTTATACATACATACATACATATATACATACAGTTGGGAAATAAGTCACATATCAAAATTAACCAATGTAAAGTCTATGCATCTCAGTATACTTCTATATAGTTAGAGTAGCCAGTCAGAATAGAATGTGTATAGCTGTACATTTGACTTTTACACTTTTACTCACTATCAAATAGATTTTTCTGCATTTACTCACTACTCAAACTGAAAAATCTATGTCAAAGTTAGAACTAAAAAAGAAAAAAAAATCCTCTTTTACAGCTGGTGCTCATTACTACCTGTATTCAATACTGTCCCATCCCTAATAGCCTTTCTTGCTTTCTTTCTGTCATGTTGTGCTGTGCCCACATGCACAGTTATTTACATATGTACATATAGTATTGGCTAGATGCTACACATGGGAGAAAACATGCAGCTTCTTTATTTCTGAGATTTCATGACCTTACTTAACATGTATTCTAAGTCCATTCATTTTCCTGAAAATAGTTACTTTTTTCTCAAAGCTAAATACTATATGATTGTGTGTGTGTGTGTGTGTGTATTATTTTCATTGTCCATTCATCTGTTTGTGGACAACTAGGTTGATTCTAATTTTTTGCTATAGTGAATTAAGCAGTAATAAACATGTGAATACAAACATCTTTTTTTCCCCTTATGATTGATTGATTGATTGATTTGTTTGATTGATTGATTGATATGTGAGTACACTGTAGCTGTCTTCAGACACACCAGAAGAGAGGGCATCAGATCCCATTATAGTTGGTATGAGCCACCATGTGATTGTTGAGAATTGAATTCAGGACCTTTGGAAGAGCAATCAATGCTTTCTCTTAACTGCTGAACCATCTCTCCAGCCCCTGAGTGCAGATATCTTTATGGTAGGGTATGTAGTTCTCTGAGTATATGTTCAGGAATTAAATAATTATTAGCTTATAATATAGAAATATTTTCTTGTGGTTTGAACTCAGTTAAAATTTGAACAAAATGTAGATATACGAATATTACTTTTGATTATGCATGGCATAGGTTACATAGTCTGTTGTATTTGTTCTTCAAGGGAACAGGTTAGTTTAGGAAGTCATATAAAAGAAGATAAAAGTCTTTGCTGAGAAGGTATAACAGAGAAAAAGACCTAATGGTTAAGACTTGGTTGAAAATTAGAACCCTGAGAACATGTGTGCTCAAATCAACATTGGTCCCAAGTATTCCTTCTGGTCCTGGTATGGAATAAAGTCTCAGCCTAGTCCAGGGTGGAGTCAACTTGAAGTACAGGGCCTGTAAGTGACTGCAACCCAAGCACTGGAAGGAGAATAGGAGTTGTTTATCATGACCCTTGAGTTTTGTGATACATTAAAGAACCTGGAAGTTACTTTGCAGTGATCCGAGTTGTGCATACGTAACATACCCCCTTCAAAAGGAAGCTTACCAGTTTCTTTGTTTTGTTTTGAAATTTAATTCTTTTTAATGTTTTGAAGTTTAATTTCTTTTTTAAATGTGTATGGTTGTTTTGCTACGTGTACGTCTGGTTCCACACAGACCAGACCAGGAGAGAGGCACTAGACCGCTGTAAGTAGACTTATAGATTATTGTGAGATGCCAGATGGGTGCTAAAATTTAAACTGTGGTTCTCTGGATAAGCAGCCAATGCTCATTACTACTGAGCCATCTCTCTAGTTTGTTTGTTTGTTTGTTTGTTTGTTTTAAAATCACAAAATAAAGGTTGAAGAAAACACAGCTGAGAGCAAGCAGAGACAACAGCTGAACACTGAAGACTGAATTTTCAGACTATAAAGTAACTATGGTTTCTGTGTCTAAAGAAATAAAATGTGTTTAAATTCATAATCAAGGTTAAGATGATGGCAAAGGGTCTTCTCTGAAAAAATAAACTCAGAAACACATAATCCCTCTCACTCTCCTTTCTTCTTCTCCCCCCCCCCCCTTAATTCTAGCACTTAGTATGCAGAGGCCTGAGGATCTTGAGTTAGCGGCCAGTGTAGGTACATAGAGAAACTTTACCTCAAACAAAAAAAGGGTCTGGGTCTGTAAATCGGTGTAATGTGCTTGCACAACATGTTCAAAGCCCAGTGTTAAATCTTTGTTAGTCTAGTAAAGAGAAAGGATCAAAAAGTTTAAAAGACGAACAGTAAAAGACTGAAAAGAAAATTGGTAAATTAGAAAAAAAGTAATGGAATCCTGAGCTCTGCAGTTTGGTCCCCAAAAGGACAAAGAAGTGGGGCACAACAGAGGAGTCAGATAGCACTGATGCACCAGTGTGGCACTGCTATGGGCTTGCAGTCTGCTGTCTATTGCACTTGAGGAGCTTGCTCATGTTTCTTAGGAAAATAAAAGCCCTTGCGTTGTCTGAGTGTCCCCAGTGGAGAATATATCTGCAGCTATCAAAATGAGCTTTCACAAAGACTGGCAAGAAAAGTATTGTCCTGACTCAAATACAGTTTTCTTTTTAAAAATATTTTATATATTTGTGTGTGTGTACTTCTAGAAGTCAAGAGGGCAAGTTGTACAAGCTGGTTCTTGTCATGTGGGTTCCAGAAACCTTACTTAGTTCATCAGGTTACCATGAAGCACCTTGACCAGATGAGCCAGTCCTGTGTTTTATTTTTTTCCTTTTGTCATTTTTAAATCTCTGAACCCACCGCCACCTATGTCTAGAGTTGGGCAGTTAGGGGTTACTTAGAAGGAAGCAGTGAGGTAGTAACCTTATTGTTCATGTTAGTGACTGCTTTGGTGTGTTCTGACACAGGCGGAGAACAGTGACTCTTCAGAAGCAGGGTGTTCTAGGAAATTGGGAAGGAGGGATCGTTCTGGAAAGTTTCAAGTTTCATTCACTCACTATATCTTCTGTTGTCTTTGTTGTTTTTAAACTAGGAAAATGAACATTTGAAAAAGTTCCAGGTGACTTGGGAACTGCATAACAAACATCTATTTGAAAATCTGGTCTTTTCAGAGCCACTTCTCCAGAGCAACTTGCCAGCACTGGTGTCTCAGATCAGGTATTTTGTCTTGACTTGCATTCTCTATTGCTGTAATCTTGTGTACATGCATGTGACTATAGATCATCACACATGAAAGTCCTTATAGGAAAAATAACAGGGCATAGGGAAAAAGACAGTGGACAGAAAGTTCCAACCCTAAGATATAATACAACTCAACTTTTGTTTATTTATAACTTATATGTATATGTGTGTTTTGCTTTCATGCATGTCTGTGTCTCACATGCTACAGTGCCTAGGGAGGCCAGAAGAGGGCATTGGATCCCCTGCAACTGGAGTTACAGATGGTTCTAAGCTACCATGTTGGTGGTGGAACCAAAATTAGCCAATGCTGTTTATTGCTGAGCCATTTTTTCAGCTTCCAATTGAAACTTTAAATTACAAACCATAATACCTTATAAAACATAACGCCATAATATCTCATAAATGAATAAAGGCTTTGGCACACATTGCTTTACCTTGACAGACCTTGGTTCAGTCATGGATCCTGGTAGGGTTGCTACATTGTGGTAAAGGGAAGTAGAGGAAGAGGAAGAACATGGGTCTCAGAGTACGTTAGACTCCCCTGGAATTAGGTATGTCTTTTCATCTAGGTTTGTCCTAGTATAGACTGCGTATGTCACTTCTCAACAGGAGAGCTGGTGAGAGAGTCTATACTGTTACCACGACAAGTACACAAGTACAGAACTCTCTAGTGGGCATCTTTTGGTGTAAACTATGCTAAATGTAGGTGTGAAGTATGAGCATATGTTTGTCCTGTAGCCAGCCTCTCCTTCATCAGTAGATGAAGTACTCAGTATAGTTGAATGGTGATTAGCTACCTCAGTATCATCTCTACTTGATTTTGTTTCATGTCTGTTAACCACATAGCACATTGTCACGATGTAGGTACACACTAACAGCAGCTACTTTTATTTTGCCCTACTGAATTTCACTCCTAGAGAAAGAACCAATTCAGAAAGTATTGTGCAGAATTGGTATGCGTTTTGCAGGTTTTTACCAGTTTTGCTCAGCTTCAGTTTGCTTCACAGCCATTCTTTCCATGCCCACTATTTAAAAGCATTTGATACAGGGTGGTCAAGATGTTTCAGCAGGTAAAGGCACTTCCTATCAAGCCTGATGACCTGAGTTTGAATTTGATCTCCAGGTCCTACATGATGGAAGGAGAGAAGACTTTTCCTGAACGTTATTCTCTTGATTTCTGCATGCGAGCTATGGCACATTTGTGGACTTGCACACCCATTAACATGCACACACATACATACACACCAGACATATACATACAATTAAAAGACTATGTACACACGCGCACACGGGCACACATACACAATTTCAAAAATCTAAAGCACCCAGTACACTCTTGGAGGTACATTACAATGGGAATTTCTGACTCTGACCCTGTTGACAGGCAAGAAAACCAGGGTTAACATGAAAGTATTTTTGTCCACATTCTGAGGATCACATTCACCTCAGCTTCCTGTGGGGCTAGAATCAGTTCCTGCCCTTTATCTTCCTTCCTGGCAAGTATTGGGTTTGATGTATCAGTCATCCATTTGATCTCCAGTGGTTGACAGAAATGATTTCTTTTCTGCTCCCATGTTGAGAATATTCTTCGCATTAGGAATTACAGTCAGATTCCAAAGAGTAACAGTATCCTAGTTTAGAGTGTTCACTCCCTATTACTCTCAAGAGTAGGAAATGAGGTATAGGAAAGAGGGAAAGCAGTATGCCTTCTAAGGAGTCCTAGTCAGTCCAGAAAATGCTGTTCCTTAGTGTCTCAATCACCACAGACTTACTTGTCAAACCCAAGAATAGTTTATACTTGAATTTTTAGTGTAGAGATCTACATTTAGCAACTCATAAGAAGGTTTGCCACAAATTACTAATGAAATACATAGTTGTATTAGGCTCATTTAACTTATAAAAAATTATAAAGTCAGCTGAACATGGTGGCTTATAACTTTAATCTCAGTATTTGGAAGGCACAAGTGTTTGGATCTCTGAATTCTAGGACAGGCAGGGCTATGTAGAGAGACCCTGTCTTAAAAAGAGGTGGGCAAAAAGTAAGGTAAAATAGAGATGTGAATTGTGCAGTGTATACGTGTAGCTTAATAGATTAGGAGATTACAAACAGCCTATGGCCAGCACAGGTTTATTTAATATTTCTCTTTTTATTGTTCTTGTTAACATAAATTATTTTAGAGGCCAATCTTATTTGCACAGCGACAGTCAGGATTTTCATGGTAAGACCTATTAAAAAAACGGTCAGTAACTGGGGGTAGGAGGGTGTCACTGGGGAAGAGGTCTTGTACAAGCATAAGGACCTGAGTTTGAGACCTTTGCACCTACATAAAAGTAAGCCATGGCTGTATGTACTTAGAACCTCCATTATTGGGAAGATGACAAGTAAATTAGGTCTTCCAGCCAGTTAGTGTGACTGAAGTGTTGAAGTGCAGGTTCAGTGAGAGTTTGATCTCTTATCTCAAGCCAAAGAGATCAAAGTGATAGAACAAGACAGTAGTTCTCCTCCTCTGCCTGCCTCATATAGTAAATGGCTTTGCATACACATACAAATAAATAAACAGTCTGCTTAAAGGTCATCCTTATTCCTAGAAACTTAGTTTCTTATTGTTAGCTTTCTAACACCAACTAAACTCTGCAGATAGGAACTTATAAGGAGGCTCCCCATTTTAGAAAATTTAAGTCCATCACAGAAGTACTTGGCAGTGGAAGGATGTTCATCTTGTGGTAACTGCCAGGCAGAGAAAGGATTCAAGAATAAAGTGCATCAAGTTTCCACCAGTTCCTTATACATAGCCCAGAAAGCTCTGAGGTCAGAGCTTCCCCTCCCATGACACGCCCGAAGCCCTGCCTCTGAAGTGGGAACTAAGGCTTCAACACAGGAACCTTTGGGAGACATTTCAGAGCCAAACCATAGTAGTTAAAGAAAAAACATAAAACCACTTGTTTTATTGGCCACTTTTTTGGGATATATTTACATACTGTACAATGCATTTACATTCAATTCAGTACCATTTGACTTGATTTAAGACTTTTTGATAAATACATACAATTTACCATTTTAAGTTATGATTCAGAAACATTAACTATATTCACAGTATTTACAATTAATAATTACAAAATATTTTCATGTTTTCAAACAGAATTTTTTTTCCCCCTTGTCCTTTGAGAGTCTTTTCTCTGAGCCTTAACTGCTGCCTTGACCCATTTTCCTGGCAAGTTACCAGTTAAAGAATCAGGCCATTTGTTCTTAATATAAGAAATGTGTATATAGCTCCATTTGTTGTGCCCTTAGTGTTTTTAGGATTCCTGTAGAGGTGCTGTGAGAATGTTTTAGCCACTTCATCCCACCACCAAGGCAATCATCAGGGTTCCTGTCAGTTCCACTCTCCTATGTTCATATGGTCTGTATTTGTAACTTCAAACAGGTAGAAATGGTGGAAGAAGACTTGGGAAGAAAGGCAGGATGGAAATTCATGGTGTCTTAGTTACTTTTCTGTTGCTATGAAAAAAATACTATAACGAAGGCAACTTATAGAGGGAAGTGTTTATTTGGGCTTACTGGTCCAGAGACAGGAGTCCATCTTGGTGGGAAAGCATGGCGGTAGACACAGGACGCTAAGAGCTCATAATGTCTCAGCCATGATCACAAAGCAGAGAGAACAAATTGGAAGCTTCTAATCTCAAAGCCAGTAATGTAACTTCTCCAGTCAAGCTGTGCTTCTTAAATTTCTCCAAACAGCACCACCAACAGAGACCGAGATTATGGGGGACAGTTCTCATTTAGACCATCACACATGGGAATTGGGGTTTATATTGAATAGAATCAGTTCAATAAAGGACAAAGCTGGCAGCAGTAGGAATCATCAGCAAACTTTCTTTCAGGGCTGCAACATACAGCGTGGGACCTAGGGTGATATCAGGCATTGGTACAGAGCTTAGATGGACACATTTGCCAGGTAGCCTTGCAACCAGTATATTGTCTAGGAATTCCCTGTTTGTACAGTGTTCACAAATGACCCACCCTGACAAAGTGAAAGGAAAGGAAAATACTTTGGCAACTATTTCTGTCCATTCTTACCTGTGAAATTTTTTTAATTAAAAATGATTTTGTTATTTCTTTTCATTATTAAATCACTAGATTATAGATAGAATCATGAAGTGGTAGACACTGTAAGCAACTTTGTGTTTCTTACATAAATTTTTCCTGTGTTTATGCACAACATTTTTAAACATGCTTTGGCCATACAGGTAATTAATTAATTAATTTTATGTGTATGAGTACACTGTAGCTGTCTTCAGTGCTTCAGAAAAAAAGCACTGGGTCTCATTTCAGATGGTTGTGAGCCACCATTTGGTTGCTGGGAATTGAACTCAGGACCTCTGGAACAGTCAGTGCTCTTAACTGCTGAACTATCTCTCCAGCCCCCTGGTCATATATTTTTTAAGCATGAATGTATTTTCATTTCAAAACATATGTGTATAATTGTAAGATTGTATGTTTTGTATTTGTCATTCAACAATTTGTTTTTGCTGGGTCAGGGTATATTAATAAGAAATGTGTATACAGCTCCATATGTAGTAGCCTTAGTATTTTTAGGATTCCTGCTTGTTTCTTTCAGCAGGTACTGTTATTTATTTGAACATCTCCTTTATATGTGCTTCTGTTCAGAGTATATATATAATCTTTTAAGACTTGCTGTGGTGTGTTTTGTGACAGAAGGTGATAAAGTTAGTCAATAGCAACAGGCAGCCAAAATTCTGTCTGGCCAGGAACTTCTGGGCTCTTCCTTTGTGATAGGCCTTCTCCCTCCTAGGCTAGGAACCACCACACATGACACCTGCAATGAAGACATGTACAGCACCTTGCTGCAGAGATACCAGCGTTCTGAGGAAGAGTTGCGTAAAGTTGCTGAGGAGTGGCTGGAGTGTCAGAAGAGGATCGATGCCTATGTGGATGAGCAGGTAAATGCTGCGCTTGAGGCACAGCCTGTATTCTGGGACCTCTGTGGTAAGATGCTAGCTACAGTCTGAGTTGCAGAGCTCCCATCAGAGGTTTTTGGTATGTCCTGGTGAAAATTACACAATATCACAGACCTCTGATCTGACTATTATTGTGTGGCAGCAACATTTGGGTTCTCAACAAGGTCGTACCCACTGTCTCTGTGTTCTGATAGAGGACCTTGGGAAGTTACCAGGCCTTTCAGATCCAGCACCTATTTATCAATCATGGTCTTATTCAGTGCCCATTCTCTCTGTCCAGTAGAGAACAGATAGACAGACAGGCATAAGGGCAGAGGATAACAGGACAAGTGGAATACACCTTCTGAAGATGGACCTAAAATGGGTATACACTAGGTGGCCACTCTATTTCAGGGGGCACCAGACATGTTGTTAAGATGGTCTTTCTGCCACTCATCCAGCCCTTTTTCCTTTCTAGAGCTTCTGATGAAGCCAAGCAAGAAGGGCTTTAGGTTTTAAAGGTTCTGTTTTAAAGATAATGATATGAAGAGTTATAAAGGAAAAATGGCAGCCCAGTGTTGTATGTGCAAGACAGTTTGTAAATAGATAAGAGCAACTGTTTGGGGTTGAGATAAAAGCTAGTCCCATATAAATCTCAGGATTTATGCCATTTCGATACTGGTTGAGTCCTTTATTCTTCTCTCTGCTGCTGAGTTGTTGGGAAGAGGGTTTCTTGTTTAGAACTTGTGAAAACTCTCCTTGTTAATTACTTTGGCCCTCATGCTATCACTGGACTAGTCCCACTTTTGTCAGCATATGGAGTTCAGTGCTGTTTATCTTAGGAGCTTGTCATAGGGCCAGACACTTCTGATTCTGTTGTAATGTGACCTTGGTCTCTGCATAGTCTTTACCTGTGCTTGGCAAGATCTTCTTGAGCTGAACAATAGATTGCAATTTGGGAGACTGACACTATAACTGGTTAGTTAGCTGCAAGGTCTACCTGTGGATGGGGGTCAGGGGGAGAAGTGTGAGAATGGCCAAGCTGACACTGTAGTATGAGTGGAGCCTCAGTTACAACTATCCCCCTACCTCACGAATCAGTTCCTGATCCTACAGGTAGCTAGCAGCCCATTTGTGCAGAGGTAGTCACAGAAAAGGAGCCAGTAGCTACCCTTCTTCTGAGGCCTGCGTGTTTAATAGTCTGCTTTCTGAATCCTGCTGTTCTGGCAACAGAGATCTGGGTCCTAGAGTGAGAGGGGCCAGAGTAGAAGTTAATTTCTCTCTGGGGATCTGTCTCCCAGGATCCTATGGAGGTTCCTGGCAGTTGACTACAGGGTCAGCTTTTTACTGTGTCAATGAGAGAATCGCATAAATGATACTTAATTTTACATGAGCTTTTCTACTTTTTATAGACTCATAAAGTTTTTCATTTTTTTATATGTACTATTGAAAAAGCAGTCTGTACTGCACTATGAACAGTGTGAACTCTGCAGAGTTCACACTCATGGCATCCGAATATGACTATTTATTGAGGGCACCAAAGTCAGGGAGAAGCAGTGAAGGTCAGGGTCATTAGCAGTATGAAACAATGAAACAAAAAGACATTCCTTAGTTTCCCATCACTATGAGTTTGCCATTTGTAACAGGTCTCACTCCACAGTCCATGCTAGCAGTAAACTTGTGATCCTCTTTCTACTGTCTCCTGAGTGCTAGTGTTAATAGCCTTGTGGTATTAATAACCAGCTTAAAGGGAAGACGCTGCAGTCTATATTCCCTTGACTTTTGCTGTGCTTTTGTGGTGGCATAGCACATGGCTGGAGGTCATAATAAAGTCCTCAGGACTCCAGGAAGCAGAGAGAAAGAGTTTAGGGTTCTAATATTGCATTTCCTGGTTATGCCTTAGTGACTTAACATCTTCTAGAAGCCTACTCTTGACAGGTTCCTTCACCTTCCAGTGTTACTTAGTTGAGGAACAAGTATTCAGCACATGGATCTTGTGTGAACAATCAAGATTGTAGGTGGCTGGAAAGATGTCTCAGCAGTTGACAACATTGGCTGCTTTTTCAGAAAGACCCAGCTTCAATTCCCATTATTCACATGGCAACTTATAACTCCAGTTCCAGGCAGTCCAACACACTCTTCTGGCGTTTGTGAGCACCAAGCATACATGTGGTACACATACATACATGCTAGCACAACACTCATACACATAAAATAATACATTGTTTTCAAAAAAGAGAGAACTAAACTATATAGCACTAAACACCAGCCTGTACCTGGCTAACTCTTGTCACCATAGTGAATAATACATAGAAGAAAATGAGGAGTTAGAGGTATACAAAGTACCACTGAATTGATAGCAAAAATAGGAGAGCTTGCTTCTGTGTCTATTCAAGTCGGCTAAGGTTTCAAACTACAAAGGAGCTTTAAATTCAAGAGATCCTTGAGCATACAATATGTCATAGGAAGGCATGCTGTAGCCATGTGTGCTGAAGCTAAGACCACCCACATAAGATGTCTCCTGTTGCCTGTAATGGGTTACCACCTATACTAATCTGGTTTGCCTTTCACACTACTGGACAGTGGTAGAAAGGATCCAGTGTGATGCAGGCCCTCCATACTTCAGACAAGCATGTGGAACACTGAGAACTTTCTGAAGAGGGCATAGTAAAGTTATTTGCAACAGTGCCCATAATAATAGCAGCTGGTGTCTGCTTTGAGCCCCACAATCCAGTTAGCCGTCTTAGTTCTGACTGAGAAGCTGCTACAGATCGCTGCTCTCGGGAATTTGAAAGGGGTATGTGTTGGCCTGTTCATGCCTTAGTTCTTGGATGGAGAATGTGCCAATGTGTCTGGTTGGCAGACATTTGAGGTCCTTCGTTAGTCTGTTTCAGGTTTTCTTCTCAAATTGCATTGTTTTATACTTCATTTTTTTACTTTTAATTTATTTTATTTTGTTATTGTTGACATTACATGTAGATGAAGGGCCAGTGTTCGCAGGGCTAGTGTTCTCAAGACTAGGAAGGTCTTGTACATGGGTAGAACAGCTCCAGGAGTTCCCAGCCAGGCTTGTGACCTGTCAAGTACAGGAGAGCAAGCATTTACTGTCTTCTGCACAGAATGTACCCTGATCTCCGAGGTTAGGAGCTCCTGAGGTTTTCCATGTGAGGAAAATACTTATGATAATTTTCTTACGTGTCAGGAGGCTGAAATGTGATTAATTCATTGTTTTGTATACAGTTCATTGTTTTGTTTTGCACTCCTGTTTTGATTTTATCATTTAAAAGAATCTTCCTTGAGGGTGTTCTTTTTTTTTTTTTTTAAGATTTATTTTATGTATGTGAGTACACTGTAGCTGTCTTCAGACACACCAGAAGAGAGCATTGGATCTCATTCCAGATGGTTGTGAACCACCATGTGGTTGCTGGGAATTTAACTTTGGACCTCTGGAAGAGCAACCAGTGTGCTCTTATCTTCTGAGCCATCTCTCCAGCCTGAGAGTGTTCTGTGTAGTTGTTACTAAGGTTTTTTTGTTTCTACGTGTGTTTTTATATCTTCTTTCTAGATGACAATGAAAACCAAACAGCGCATGTTAACAGAAGACTGGGAGATTTTTAAGCAAAGGAGATTAATTGAAGAACAGGTAAGATTTATAGGAGAGACATATAAATGACTGTACAGAACAAGTGTCACCTTAGTATCTAGGCAAGCTCTCTGTTACAGGATACCAATGAAGACCATTGATAACTCCTGCCAGTATAGAAGTCATTAAGCATAGTGATTTTAACTTTCAGATAAACTAATTGCATATACCTGTTTCTTAGTCTACCATATATGTATTTGAAAAGAATAGTCTTGGTAGGAATTGAGAGAACTGGTACAAAGACCCATATTCCCTGATCTTCTTGTTGGTGCCAGCTGGCCAATTGTATCAGATTGAAGTTGAGCTCCCTCCCACCATTGGGATGAGACAGAGACCCCTTTGCCTGAGTGTGCCAATATCTTGGCTCAGTTGGCTTTTGGTACTCCCTTCCTCCTTTGTAATCCAGATGCCTGTTTGTCAGTTGAGTTTGGGTGTTTCTTCTTATATAGCTCTCAGGTCCAATCTTCTCCAGTAGAGAAGTGTCTTACGTGTACTGAGCACCCAGAGCAGACCTACCTTCTGGTTATCTGCAAAAATGCACATGGTATGTGTCTGGTGGAGACCAGAACATCAAGAGAGTTTCTGATGCTTTGCTCATTTGGCTAACCCCGTCTGCAGATATCAGGGCTACTCCCTTGTTTTTGTTTTGTCCATCTGTAAAATGTGGGCCTCTTGGTTTGTAAATGGTTTCTGTTATTGTTAAAAATGGGGAAAATGTCTTGCAAATTTAAGCCACTATTTGATAAATTTCCTCTAGTTAACTAATAAGAAAGTGGTTACTGGCGAGAACAACTTCACAGATACCAGGAGGCACATGTTGTCATCTCGGTTGAGCATGCCGGACTGCCCCAACTGCAACTACAGGCGAAGGTGAGCTGGGCTGCCTGGGTGCTACTGGCCTTCACCCTGCACTAATACAAGCAGAGGTTTGAACCCAGCCTTCAGAGTTGGCTTTATTGGTAACTGTCCTTAATTCTTGATCAGATGTGCTTGTGATGACTGCAGCCTCTCACACATCCTCACTTGTGGTATCATGGACACCCCCGTCACTGATGACATCCACATTCACCAGCTACCACTCCAAGTGGATTCTGCTCCCGAATATCTGTCTGAGATGCGCCCACCTAGTGTGTCATCAGCAAGCTCAGGGTCAGGTTCCAGCTCTCCCATCACAATTCAGCAACATCCCAGACTCATCCTCACAGACAATGGCTCTGCACCAACTTTGTAAGTTGTGACTTTGTAATAGTTTCAGAAATTTATCCAATAATGAGAAATATAGACATCAGTCTACAGAAATACGATTACCATTACAGTGCTTTTTATAAAAAAGAAAAAAAAAAAGACTTTTCAGTGTGTTAAGCACCTGTTAAAACATGAAATTTGTAAACCCAAACTGATGCTGTTTTATTACCTGAAAAAAAATTCAGTAAATTTATAATTGCCAGTTGGTATGCAGGGAAATGTCTCCTCAGTTCTGGTCCCATCTTCTCATTCTGTGTGAGGTGACCAGTGGCTGTCCATCCTCTTCATTGTCAGCCCAGTGTTCATGCTCGTTCCATGTCTTGCTAAGAACTCAGATCACTTTAGCAAGCAATTGAAAATTTGTGTTTTCTGTATTCCCACATTGTAAAGAAGTGCATTTCATATTAGCAAAGGGGCTGAAAATTCAGTTGTGACCCTGTCGCTTGCAGAGGCTTCATACACTAATTTGCACATGCGCATATATATATATATAGTATGTATGTATAAATATAAAACTTTTCTCTCTCTCTCTCTCCCTCCCTCCCTCCCTCCCTCCCTCCCTCTCTCCTTCCTTCCTTCCTTCCTTCCTTCCTTCCTTCCTTCCTTCCTTCCTTCCTCCTACTCTTCCATCCCAAATGTTGTCCCCGTCCCTTCTAGTCTCCTCCTGTATGTGGTTTCTTAAAGTCAGTTGAATATACAGCCATCACTAGCCCTGCAGAGGTGCTCATGTTGAGGGATTGCTGACTGTATCTGGCTGCATTTGATCCTCAGATTCTTCCAACTAATTGAGATGCTTATCACACATTTCATTTGGATGTGTCATGGTGCTGCTTAGGTTTTCCTCTTTCAGAGTTTTTCATTGTCTTTCAGGTCTCAAATTTTATGGTACTGGGGATAGAATTCAGGGATTCATACATGCTGAATGACTACTTTACCACTGAGTCTTTTCCCCAACTCCAAATTCAAAATAATTCTAAAGGCCTGGTTGAAGTCCATGGTTGACTCTTCATTGGTCAAAGTTCTGCTGCGTGTGCTCTCAGTCCTTAGATATTTTGAGGATTTTTTTCCCTAGCTGTTGTACAGCTTCTAACTGAAGCATATTGAAGTTTACTAGACATTGAAAATTGAAGTTAGGTAAATGCAAATGTATCACTCACTATCATAACTCACTATCATAACTGCCAGTATCTGTTGTGGGCTCTGATGTGTGATCAGTAGTGGAGCTTGGGCCATAGGAGCCTTCTGCCTGGGTGGAACTGCCCACTATTGGTCTGGATAGCTCATGTCCTTTAATACTCTAGGCCCCAACAACTTGTGATGAGTGTCTTCCAAGTAATCAACCTCTGTGACTTGAAAATCCATGTGACCGTTAGTGTGCACTGTTGTTCATGGTGCTGTTTTCTAAACAGATGAAATGGCAGCATCATTTTAGTCAGTGCAGTGCAGTCTGGGTCTTCCTGGGGTGGAGAAACCTCCAGCTGTCATGTATGCCAGGTATGAATTGGTCACTTCATTTCAGAATTAGTTTCCCCATTGGTAGTACTATGGCAGTGATAACACTACAGGAATGCCGTGTTGGCCAACACACACTCCTTGCTGGTGTGTGCTTTTTTCTTCTATTGGTGAACTCTAGGTTTTGGTATAATACATCAAGATCCAGGAGGCAGGGCAGGTGGATTTCTTTGAGTTCCATGCCTGGTCTACATAGTGAGTTCCAGGACAGCCAGGGCTGTGCTGAAAGACCCATCAACAAAACAAAACAAGAGTACAATGAGCTTGGTAATCCTGGGCCTTTTCTTAGGAGTCAGACCTAAGAGAATTTTTAAGTTCTGTGGATCATTGTATGCTGGGATAGAGGATAGATTTGGGCAAGTTTTAGATAGCTCTGGGTTGGACATGTCAGTTCTTCTTATATATTAGCAAGTCATATTTTAAAGTGGCTTCCACAGGCTAAATCCAGAAGTTTGGCTTTAAGTTTTGGTTTTCAATTTTTAGCGAACATGTCATTTTCTCCTCACATTGATGAAGTCAATTGTTAATAACTGACTTGAGTGGAGCAAGCATAATTTATGTGTTGTTGCGTAAGGCTTGGAGTTTGGTCAGCTGGATATTTTCTGACAGTTTGGTGTCTGTAAAATCAAACACTGAAGACCTGAAATTGCTCCTTGTATCTTAACATTTTAATAAAAATTATATTTTCTTGGAATGGCGTTTTTACTCCAGGACTTTTCAGACCAAATGAAAGTGTAATACCAATTCGTCTTAAGTTTTTTGTGGTTTCCTCAGAATTTCTACTGTGGGACATTCTTTCCCATCCTCCATGTCACAGATGTTACTCATCCAGGCTTTTTTTTGTGTTCAGGTGACTAAGAGGTGTTAAGTAGTGTGAGTGACACTGAACACTCTTCGTGAGCAGACCCATGACCTTAGAGGAGATGTCGTGTTCAGTGGGGGGTGCTCCTCACTGTCCTCCCCAATCGAAGGGCCTCATGGTGACCGTCTCTGCTTGCCTCAGTTGTAGTGATGATGAAGACGTCGCACCATTGTCAGCTAAGTTTGCTGACATTTATCCGTTGACCAACTACGATGATACCAATGTGGTGGCCAACATGAATGGAATCCACAGCGAACTGAATGGTGGTGGGGAAAACATGGCCCTGAAAGATGAGGTATGAGTGTGGCTTTTTTATGAGGAGGTGTGGGTGTCAGTAAATGTAGGAAGTGGTTGGTGGTCTTTACAGTTCATTCATGTTATTGTTTTGGAAATGAAAGCTACAGAATGCTGCCTTTTAAGTCCCCTCAGGTAAGCAGCACCAGCCGTAGTTCTTCAGAGGCTGATGATGAAGAGGCTGATGGTGAGAGTAGTGGTGAGCCCCCAGGAGCTCCCAAACAAGAGGAGGCCATAGGAAATGGTAACCCCAGGACAGAGGAGAGTAACGTGAACACTCCACCTCCATCCTACCCAGCTCAGCAGGTAAGATCTTCTGTTTCATGTTTCTCTGTTTTCCCAAAGGTCTCTTCCTTGGTGTATATTTTCAATAAGTAGAAGCAAGTTATGTTAATTTCATCAATTTGTGAAGATTAGTACTATAGAGAAACAAGCATACTTACAGAACTCTTATGTTTTAATCTTTTTTTTCTTTTTGCTCAGATCTGTAATTGTTATTATTTTTATAGCAACTTGTGCTTACTGAGATTTATGTTTTTGCTTTCCCTCCCTCCCTCCCTCCCTTTCTCTGAATTTTTTCCTGTAGAAGTATAAGGCAGGTTTCATCATTTGTGTTAGAGACAGTTCTCACTCTTGGTTGACCTTGAACTCATGACTTTCCTACCTAAACTTCTCAAGTTATGGGATCATATATTTATATTACATATATCAAGCTTCAGAGTTTTATTTGTTCAGTAAACAATATTTAAATGAAAGGGAGAACAAATAAAAGTCAGATGCTTGGTTCATTAATTACTATAATAGGTAATGTAAGTATATGATTACAATAATAAAGGTGATATCAAAAGGAGTAAATCGGGAAATCTTACCATCATCTACTCGCCTACCTGTGTCTCATCATCTGTGTTCCTTCAGCTCCTATGTCCAATAGATGAGCAGTTTCATTATGTACACACGCAAACATTTACTTTCCTTTGTCTTATAAGAATGGCTACCTTACTTTTCACTTAACAGTATGTCTCTGGAGAGTGTGATTCTGTATTCTCTTCATTTTTGTAACTTTAATTTTTAAAAGTTATTTTTAATAGCATCTTTTGTGTGGGCATCTGCACATGAGTGTAGGTGAACAGGGAGGACAGCAATGTCTGATCTCAGGGAGCTGGAGTTAGAAGCACTTGTGAGTCACTGGATATGGCAGTCAGGCACTGAAATCAGGTCCTCTGTGAAAGCAGTATATGCTTTTAACTGATGAATTACCTCTTTAGGTTTTTGTTTTGATTTGGTTTTGGTTTTTTTTTTTTTAACGTTTGCTTTTTTTTTGTTTGTATGATTATTGTTGTTCTTTAGTTTGTTTTAGGTTTTGTTTACTACAAGGTATATGTAGCTAAGACTGGCCTTAAACTCCTGGTCATATTGTCTTTACCACCCAAATCTGGAATTACAGATGTGTGGTACCTACCACTCCTGGCTCTAAATAATTTAGAATCTTGACTAAGAATCTCAAACTAAGTCTGAGAAATTCTTTAACTTTATTCATTGAAGTATAAGGGTTTGAATTTTGGGCCTCTCTCCTGGTTGATGAGTTCCCTGCTACTGAGCTTTATCTGCATTTAGCCCTGTCCTTCCTATTCCCCTAAGGCCTCAGATTTCTAGGTAAGCACATTGGTCCTTTGGTCCTATTGATGTTCTATTCCTTTCCCGTGGAGGGTTTTTGCTTTTGTTGTTTGTTTGTTTGTTTGTTTTGTTTTGTTTTTAACCCTGTTAGCCAGCACTTGACATTATTTCTTTTCACCATTACAAACTACTTTGTGAGTTGCCTTGCATGTCTGACATTCATAAGCAGATGTGTCCTTAGACTTGATCTGGTAATGAGTACTGTGTCAGAATGGTCACCCAGGGGCCCTCAAAGAGTCACAACATAGTTTTGAAGTTTTGCTGATACTAATAATGGTAAACCCTTTTGGTTGCCTTTTATGTACTTAAGGGCTATTTGCTTTCTGTCTTGTTAACTGTTTCAAGAGTTCTTCATGTACTGGGTGCAAGTCCTAGTTTACCCTATTTTCTCAGGTCTGTGGAGTATCTTACTGTATTGAGTTGTCTGCCATCACTGAGTAATGGAGTATGAGTCCCAGTCCTTACACTTGGCTAATATTTGCCACATCCAATATTTTGTTTTAATGCATTTATTTATTGATGTATTAAACAAAAGTATTTTCTTCTAGATTTATAGCTTTACCTCTGACTGATGCTGTGATCCATTTGGCTCAGTATTTTTTATGGTGTAGGGTTAGACTCAAAACCATTTTTTTTTTCTTTTTGGAAAGGTCATATTTTCCCATGTTGAAAATTCAGGGTTACATCTATCCATTGGTCTTTATGTTTGTCCCAACAACATAGCTCACTTTTGTATGTTGCTTTATGATAACTTTAAAATGCAGTAGAGTCTACTCCGAAATCTGGTAGATGTGTGTCTTATTTACTTTTGTTCCAGTATGATAAGAAACTATGAGCAAGACAGGTTACAAAAGAGTTTATTTGGAGCTTATAGAATAGAGGGTGAGTCCATGGCAGCAGGCAGGCAGGTGTGGTTCTGGAGGAGCGCTTATTATCTTGGTTTCTAAGCATGAGGCAAAGTGAGAGAGAAGAGGAAGAAAGCTAGCTGGGAATGGTTTGGGCTTTTGGAACCTCAAAGTCCATCCCCAGTGACACACCTCCTCTAACAAGGCCCCACCTCTTAATCTTTCCCAAACAGTTCCACCAACTGGAAACCAAGCATTCAAATACACGCACCTAAGGTGACTATTCTCATTCAAACCACCAGTGTGGTTCTTTATAAGTAGCTATCTTTTCACAGTAGCCTTACATGGGTGAAAGGATGAGGATACTCATGAGGGTAGATCCACCAAAGGGTCCCACATCCTAACATCACTTTCATGGAGGTTAGAATCGCACTATACCGATTATTAATTATGGAGAGATGCATTTTGATATTGGATTTTTTTTTTCTGTCCTTCCAGTTCTGCTAGGTTTTGATAATACATTTTGCACAGGAGTAGTTTCTATAGCTTACCAGGGTTCACAGATTCTTCAATCTATGTTAAAATTTATGTATTTTTTCTTTTCTCTTTATATTAAATATTTATTTTTAGCATTTTCCTTAATTCTCTGAATAAGCTGTAATAACTGCTTAGACACCTTTGTGTACTAATCTGATATATGGGCCAAGAACCACTTTCTACTCACTGTACTTTTTTGCCCCTCCCCCTCTCTGAATTGAATGGTTTAAATAATAGAACAACTTTGAATTCTGACTTTGTGCTTGGGGTTGCTAGTTTTTTTTGGGGGGGGGCGGGGATCTGGTTTTTGTTTCCTCTGAACATTACTTTATTGCTATTAAATGCTACATCTGTATAATTCACAGTGTATGGCTTCTGCTCTCTCTGTTCATATTTTTTTTCAGTTTTTGTTTTGTTTGCTCCCTTTTACTTTTAGCCTGGCTACTTGCTTTATTGGTTCAATCCTTGCTGCCTTATTACTGTGAAGGTTTCTGTGACCCAACACATCTGTTTGTAGATTGGGGAACATTTTTTTGCTCCGTTTATACTCACAATGACCTTTGGTTTCTTCCTTTGTGCTATGAAGTCCAGCTTCTGTGTCTACTGTGCCCTCCTAGTCAGCCACTGAGCTGTGGATAGCTAAAAGAGCAGTGCAATTTCCTCATTTCCAGAGTCTTCTTAATGTGTTTCTGTTTCATTCACTTCACTGTCCATTTCCACTGAGGCTACTTAATGAAAAAAAGAAATAAAAGGAAGGACATGACTGTTTTAGGTATGGCAGAAGAGAAAGTTTATTGTGGATATGAGGGAGGGCATAACTAGAGACAGGGACATCTGGGAAAATCTAGAGTGGTCATGGCTCTGAGCTGGGCCATGTGTAGAGAGGGAAGATAGGAGAGTCAGAAAGTAAAGGGTAGCTGAACTGGCTGGATAGCCAAAATGACTGGAATATATAGATAAAGAGGTATCACTGTTCTTTCCATTCTGACCAGCTAGCATCCTGTCTACATTTTATGGTGGAGGTTTCATTACAACTGTTGATTGAACAGTAGGACCCTAGCAGACACCAGCCACTCAGTGATCCTGGTTTTTTTGGTTCCATTTTTCCCATAGCTTCATTCTTGTATTATCTTTATGGGGTCCTTTATTCCTATTCACTTGGGTCCCTGGTCAGTGGTTGCTGCCTCTGCAAATACCCATATAGAGAGTGAGGCTCAGCTCTCTCCTCTGCAGCCTTCCTCACTACCAGCTCTGCATCTGTACCTTTTC
Source organism: Tokudaia tokunoshimensis (assembly GCA_036184795.1). Taxonomy (NCBI): domain Eukaryota; kingdom Metazoa; phylum Chordata; class Mammalia; order Rodentia; family Muridae; genus Tokudaia; species Tokudaia tokunoshimensis. The sequence continues at coordinate 71,883,138 of BTHU01000014.1, read as the reverse complement.
CCGTGAGGGCCCTGGTTATCTTAGGCCTGTATCTTTTGTGTTTGTTCTGTATTATTTGACTGACAGCAGCTTAATTTATGCCTTTCTTTGTTCTACATTATACAAGTACTTCTTTTTCTGTCCTTTTAGGCAGAACAAACACCGAACACTTGTGAATGCCACGTTTGTAAACAAGAAGCTTCTGGGCTACCAGCATCAGCAATGACTGCTGGAGCCCTGCCTCCTGGCCATCAGTTCCTGAGCCCAGAGAAACCCACACATCCTGCGCTTCACCTGTACCCCCACATCCATGGACATGTGCCCTTGCATACTGTTCCACACCTGCCTCGACCGCTCATCCACCCCACCTTGTATCCAGCACCCCCCTTCACACACAGTAAGGTAAGTCAGAGCAGGAAGGGCCTGGAAGTCCCCTATGACTGAGTTCTAACAAGAGCAGTTAGTTACTTTAGCAGACAGGGGTGGGAATGTTGACCCATGTGCAGAGCTGCATCTGCTCCTGATTGGATGGGCTGCAACCATGTGCTTTGGCTGTAGTCTCACAAAATTATTACGTTGAACCTTTACAGTGTGTAGGTCAACAAACACACAATCATGATTTACTCACTAGAACTGGAGAGTTTTCAGGTGATACCGCTAATAGGTTGAACTCAAGGCTACTTTAACAAAAGCCCATTTTTCTGCACATGACCTTATGCCTTAACATAGTAGGTAAATATGTTGTAAATAACATGAATCCTCAATGTTCTCTGGGCATCCTTAGTTTGAAAACTAGAACCTTGTCAAAATATGCAAACCCGAAGAAAAGTGCAGTATACATTTCAAAAAAATCCTATTATCTGAGGCTATGGCAATATAGCTGGAGGGGAGAGAAGAGGGCCTTTAAAATCAAGCCTTCGAAGAGCCCACTTAGGAAAAACAGTGAAAGTTTTAGTTTCTCCTCAAAAACCTCCATGTATATACTTAACATTTTAGACGTTTGAAGATAAATTTAGAGAAACTGACCTGAAATCCTCTATAGACTAGGCTCACATCCAGTGATCCTCCTGCCTCTGTGTCTCTGTTGCTAGGATTACTGACGTGCAGCATTTCTGCTAAATCACTCCCTGCACCTTCATCCGCTTTACACTTGCATTGTCGGCTCCCCGTAATGCTGAGATTTCGTTATCAGTTGGCCCTAATTAATCATAGTTCTCCCTAACTGTATTCATTTGTTTGAGTGGTTTTCAAGTGCGACAGAAAGGGAGAACATGACATGGAAAGGGCTTGGTTTTCTGGGTTTATTATATGCTATGGTATGATATATGGCTAGTAAACGGGTTCCCTGTGTGTTTTCTGGAGAAGGGCACAGGTCGTAGATTAATACCACACTTAAAAATGAATACAGTTCAAGTTCAGTTTTACTCAGAAGCTACCCAAACCTATGCTTGAGTTTTGTTAGACTTGGTATTACCCCATATGAATATATAACAACATCTTTATTAGCAAAATGTTTTAGTCAAAGCCAGACGTGTTTGTGGGTTTTATAACTTCTTTCCTCTGGGTAAATGTATAAACTTCTGTCAACTTCCTTTTTTTTCTAGATAGAACTTTTATCTAACTCTGAGAAAGGGTTAAGGAATGTTGTCTATTGTATATTTTTTTTTGCTTATTGAAACTATTTAAGAATTATTTTTTAAAAATATCACAAGAAAGTTGTCAAAATAATGTTCCCTAAGTCTACTGGGAAAAGTCTTTTTAGCTGTTTACTGTTCTTTTTTTTTTCTCCTTGCTTTGACTTTTTCCCTCTTCCCTTTACTTTTATTTTATATATGGGTGTTTTGTCTGCATTTGTGTATCTGTGTGTATGTGTCCAGAATTTGTTATCGGTTATCGAACCCCTTGGAACTGGAGTTTATAAATGTTTATGAGTCAGAATGTGGGTTCTGGGACTCAAACCCAGAACCTCTGGAAGAGCAGCCAGGGCTCTTAACCATGGAGCCATGTCTCCAGCATAACTACCTTGTTTGTTTGTTTGTTTTGAGACAGGGTTTCTCTGTGTAGCCCTGGCTGTCCCAGAACTTGGTGTTGTAGACCAGGCTGGCCTTGAACTCAGAAATCCACCTGCCTTTGTCTCCCAAGTGCTGGGATTAAAGGCGTGCACCACCATTGACCAGCTGCATAACTACCTTTTTAAAAGATTTAATTTTATTTTATGTTTAAGAATGTTTTGTCTAAACACACTTTTGTGTGTGCTGATGTATATGGTAGTTAGAAGAGGGCATTGAATCCCTTGGACTGGAATTTATAGATGGTTGTGAGCCTCTATGTGGGTGCTCAGAACTGAAGGCAGGTTTCTGTGCCATCTCTCTAACTCTCAACTCTGGCCTTTTTAAAGGAAGTTAGAGGTCTTCTATAAAAGGGTAAAATAAGAGAAACCTTTTTAATACCATTTTTGAATCTGATACCCATTATATTGGTCCTGTTAAACTTAGGCCATAGATAAATGCAAAAGATTCATGTGTAAGAAGGCAAATACAGAGGCCTAGCCACACGTGGTGAAAGTCATATAGAAACTTGAAAATTTATAATTAAGCCATATTTCAACAGCATTTGACCCATTTTTTTTTTAATTTGTTTTATTTTATGTGTGATCGTTTTGACTGCATGCATATCTGTGAACCACCAGTGTGCCTAATGCCTGTAGAGGCCAGAAGAGGTAGTGTTGGATCCTCTGGAACTGGGGTTACAAGCAGCTAGGAGCTGCTGTGTAAGGGTGCTGGGACTCATATCCAGGTTCTCTTTAAGAACATCCAGTGCTCATAATCATTGAGCTGTTTCTCCAGCCACACAATGATCTATTTTAAAAACATCTAATGAACGCCTTTTTTATTGTGGAAAATAAAATGCTGTTAATAGGGCTGTGGCTATATCTCAGTGGTAGAGTGCTTTCTGGCATTCAGGATACTCTGATCCACAGTATGGAAGGGGAAATATATGCAGTTGATGAAATACTTCATGTTTATCTGGTGTAAAAATATTGATTTCTCTTTCAAGCTTGTATTTTATCTAATGGGTCCTTACAGAACTGGTTTGTATCATTTGAGTTAAGCAGAATTACTTGATTGTTATGGCTACACTGTTTAAATGCACAGTATGCTAACAGCCCCACAGAGTACTAGTAGAAGGACCCTCTTGAAACAGGACAAGCTTTTCTAGAATGGCACAAGTTTGTCTTCAGTTCCCTTGGAGGTTTCTTAGGAAGTGTTATGCGTGGTGTCTCAGCATAACCAAGAACCATGCTATGCATGGAGGACAACCACTCACACTGAAGTTTTTGGGCCAGCCCATGTCTCTGTCTTTTGTTGCTTTGTTTGGAGTTTTTGCTGTGGTCAAGTCAAATTGTTGCTTGTACTATTTAATGTCATTGTTTTTTTGTTTTTTTTGGTTTTTTTTTTTTTTTTTTTTTGGTTTTTCCAGACACGGTTTCTTTGTTTAGCCCTGGCTGTCCTGGAACTCACTCTGTAGACCAGGCTGGCCTCGAACTCAGAAATCCGCCTGCCTCTGTCTCCCAAGTGTTGGGATTAAAGCCATGCACCATCACTGCCCGGTATGGTTGTAATTTTTGTTTTAATTTACACTCTGGCCATTGTGGCTAAATATTTCATGTATTAAATGTTTAGAATAAATACTATAAAGATTTAATTTCCTTAACTTTAAGGAAATTAAGATTCTGTACTAATGATATATTTATTTGTTAAGATAGATATGAGCTATGTAAAAGTTTAAAGAAATGACAAGAAAAATACTGCAGTGAAATATCAAAGGAAAATAAAATATAGGGCTCTTGCCTAGTTGTACAAGGTCCCAGTTCAATTGCCAACACCACAAAACAAATAAAATAGCATTGTAGCCTGTTTGCCATTCTTAAATTTATAAGTGTTTATGTTCCAGAAGTGAATATTTGCAGGGTATGGTGGCCCACACCTTTATTCCCAGCAGATAAAGGAGGACCTCTGTGAGTCTGAGGCCAGCCTGTACTACATAGTGAGCTGTAGGAGAGGCAGGACTACAAGAGAGACTCCCATGTCAAAAAACTAGGAGGTGACTATTCCCTATGAACTAGAGAAGACAAGGGCTTATCCCCCGACTAGCTTGTAAATTATATAACCTGTTTATTCTGTGTCTGCCACAGGGCTTGTTTCCTCTCCTCAGTTTTATACATCCAACTTCCTCAGAGTTGGAGGGGAATCTCCCACCTCTGAGTATCTCCAGAGTTCCAGTCTCTTTATCAGGACTCCCATCTGCTCTCTCCTGCCTTTTGGTAATAGGCCAGCAGCCTTTTATTGACAGGTGATGCTTCTTCATATTACACAAGGGATTATCCACACAGCCTGTTATTTTATTTACTTTGATAGTGGCCATCTGACAGCTGTGAGGGGATATAACACTGACTTAGGGTCTCCTGCTGAGCAAGCTGTGTGGGGTTACGTGCCTTTGCCCTTCCTCCTCTTCTTTGTGCTACTGTCCTGTTTGTCTGTTTTGACTGCCAGTGTCATGGGCTTATGACTGGAACTTTTAATGCATTTTATACAAGTGAACAGATTTGTTTTGATTATTGATTTGTTTGTCTTACTTATTCTATTGCTGTGAAGAATGCCATGACCAAGGCAAGTATTTAAGTGGGGACTTACTTAGAATTTATTGGGCAGTCTATTATCAGGCAGGTAATATGGCAATACACATAGCACTGGAGCAATTGCTAAGAGCTAAATCCTAATCCAAAGTCAGCATCAGAGAGACCATTGCTTTGGCATGGGCTTTTAAAGCCTTGAAGCCCACCACTAGTGATACACTTCCTTCAACAAGACCACACTTATTCTTTTCAAATACTACTACTCCATGGTGACTAAGCATATATGAGCTTATGGAGGCCTGTAGCTGGTCTTTGCTATGTTGTGGGTTCTTCTTTTTCCTATCCTTTATCTCTCTCCTCCACTCCCCCACCGCATTTCATGCCCATCACTAGATAAAGAAGGAAAAAATTGGGGGACTGGAGGATCCCTGAATCTCATTTCTTTCTTTTTGTTTTTTCATTGAGCATGACTATTAACAAACTACAAGCAAACACCCTGAATGGCCAACGACCACCTACCCAGCCTATCAGGGCCCTAGAGTTTATATATCCTCTGAAAAGTTCCCCAAATTCCAAAGACCACACAGTTATAGAAACCATCTACAGCTGGCAAAACCATTCCTTTGCTAGAGCATGAGACAAATCAGTCAGCTGCTGCAGACAGTCTGAAGCAGTCCCATATATCCACAATGGAATTAAAAAGATAGCACTTGGCCGGGCAGTGGCAACGCACCCCTTTAATCCCAGCATTCAGGAGGCAGAGGCAGGCAGATTTCTGAGTTTGATCTATAGAGTGAGTTCCAGGACAGCAACCAGGGCTACACAGAGAAACCATGTCTTGAAAAACAATACAAAACAAAAAGGATTGCACTTTATTTCTGTATTTTTAAAAGAAACCAAAATTCCAAAGTTTTCACTGCATGGGACCATTCCTTGTATTGATTCTTTGTAAATTTCACATCACACACTCCAATCAGACTCATCACTTCATCCTCTACAAACACCCCCAGCCCCCATGAAGGGAAAAAAATCTCATTGTGGAAGCTCTACTTTGTCACAGTGAGTAGCAAAAGGCAGAAGGTGGGAATTCTGATAAAGGGACTGGAACTCTGGGAGATAGTCAGAGGTAGGCAATTCCCCTCCAACTCTGAGGAAGTTGGATGTATAAAACTGAGGAGAGGTAACAAGCCCTATGGCAGACACAGAATAAACAGGTTATATAAGTTACTAGCTAGTCAGGGAACAAGTCCTTGTTTAAGGCCCTAAGACACTGTACATAAATAGACCTCCAAGTTATTATTTGAGAACTGGGGAGTGGGTGGAAAAGCCTGGGGTTACAATAGGCTTTGGGTACCATTGTGGAAGCTGTAGTGTGTCACAGCGTGTCCTTTTGTCCACACTTATTTACTTGCAGTGTTCATGGCAATGAGTCATTGGTTTGGTTCCAAGCCTCTGGCTCCTGCTACACTATCAATACTGGATCCTCTCTGGGACTCCTCTCAGATATCCTGTTGTTGCCCTGTGTCATGGAGATCCTGTAGTGTTGGATCTGTAGGACTGGCCCCTTCACTCACTCAGCATTGATAGATGGAATAGATGTTGGGGTGGGCCATTTCAAAGTCCTGGAGCTGGGTCTGGGTGGTAGCTGAGCTGATCAGCCTTCCAACTCTCATACCGCAGCAGGCCAAGCTCTCCTGCACTGTCCCGGTTAGTATATCCAGTGCTGCAGCTGGTTAGGGACAAGGCCAGATCTTCTGCTCTGGGAGGACTTAGCGGTGCCCATGCCATCAGGTCATCTATTGTGCTGCCCAGGTGTGAGATGCAGGGACCAGTTCTCTAGGGGCTTATTCACCTGAACCCCCCCCCCAACCAGGATCAGCTCTACTGTACTCCCCAGGCAAGGGGCAGAGCTGGGGAGCCATTCTTATTCAAACTATCACAATTATGGACTCTTTAATATTCTTTGTGAGTTTAAGATTTTTTTTCTACTTTGAAAAAAATCATTGATATTGTGACAGAAGACATACGGAATGTAGCATGTTGTCAGTAGTAGTCTTTGATGGTCACAGTTTGTATGTCTGTTCTCATTTGTCCTCCCACTTCTTTGGTTAACTCATAAATATTCTATTCTTTTTGTGTTATTTTCTGATTGTTTTTGGTACATAAATTGTAATTCATTTTGTTTTTTTAATGTGAACCTATCTTGGTGTGGGGCTGAATTAATTTATTAGCTCTAACCATTTTTGATTTTGCTTACATCTGAAATTTTTAGGGTTTTCCTATAAAATTGTGTAATCTAAACAATTCCTTTCTTCCTTCCCCCACCTAAGTACCCTGGCACTGGTTACTAATACTATATTGAATAGAATTGGTAGAAATGTACCTCTCAACTCCCTAGGGCCTATTGTCTGCATGCTAAGTTGAGTTCTTTGTCTAGTCCTGGGTCTACTCCACCTAAAATTCTGTCAATAACTGTTTCCATTAACATGAGTTGGGTAATTTGAGTCTTGGTTTTTTTAGTTGGTTTGTTTTTTTATTGTTTGTTTGAATCTATCTTAGCAAAAGTTTGTCATTTTTGTCCTTTCTCCACTTTTTCACATAGCATTTGGTACATGAGTTGATCTCCCAGACAGTTAGTTGCCTTCACATGAGTTAGGATATGAGAAAATATTTTATGTTGCATTTATTTATGATCTTTCTGTCTGTGGACCCAACCATCTGACCTGTATACTTTTCTTTCTGCCTCAAGACAGTCATTTAATTTCAGACAGGGCCAGTCTATCACAGGTGAGTTCCTTAGGCTTTTGAATTTTTTTTATTTCTCCTTTACTTTTTTGGTTTTTCAAGACAGGGTTAGCCCTGACTATCCTGGAACTCACTCTGTAGACTTGGCTGGCCTTGATCTCAGAGATCCATCTGCCTCTGTCTGCAAGAGTGCTGGGATTAAAGATGTGCACCACCACCTGCTCAACTCTCCTTCACATTAGAAGGATTAATTTACTGATTGCACAGTTCTAAGTATGTGGGATTTTCTTGCAGTGTCCTGAATATACTTAACTCTATTGTTTCCATGTATGCATAGTTTCTGAGAGACCCGTTTTAATTGTATTCTTTCCAATTTAGATTAGGTGTTGTGGGGAGATTCATTGTGGAGACTGGCTCATCTCATGATAGGGTGTTTGTTATGATCTCTGTGTGTTTCATGTTAGGGGTAGTGCTTATTTTCTCTAGTCTCAGAATAGTGATGCCAATACTATGGTTTTATTGCCTCTTTACAATCGCTAGGAGGTATTAAAAAAAAAATCAAACTCAGAAAAACAAACTAAGAAATATTTGTGTTAACTTTGTCATTGGCTGGAATTCTGTTGGTCTGACTGTACAGTTAAGTTTTTTCAGTTAATGGTCCCATATCTATTCGTCTTGGCTTGCCACCTTCTCTCAGTCATGGTGTCTGAGCTGGTGTGGGTAGAGAAGACTGGCTCATCCATTCCAAAAGCAGTGCAGCTTTATGATGGTGATTTTGTTTGGATTCTCATCAGAGTTTTTACTTAAAGCAAAGAATTTTCTTTCTTAGGAGTTTGCCATAAAGTGGAAAATAATTCAAAATTACTGTTAATTGAAGCTTTGTGAATTTGCGCTAAGAGTCTGACTACGTTGGTTAATAATCACTGATGCACTTACAAACATAGCCCACAATGGTCCACTTAGCAGACAGCTGAGCTTTTTTCAGAAGGAACACTTACGCTGCTGAGGGCATCAGGTATCATGCACAAAATCATTGAGAAACAATTTTTCTTGTTGTCTGTCCCTCACTTTTGCCTTCTGTCTCTGCAACTGAGCCTCCTGTTTGTGTAGGTGGGCTTCTGAAGAAGCATGTAAGTAAAATATGTAAGAGCGTGGCCATTGGATCCCTTAGTCTTCAGAAATAAGCTGTTTTCATCAATCATTTATTGAGCACCCAGTATGTGCCAGGCCCTATGCTGCATTCTAGGAACACCCAGGTCAGTTACTCCTGGTCGGTGTTTTTAAAAGAGAAGGCAAAAACATCAGAATAAAATATCAAATGTTATGGTAAGCCTGGTGATGTGGCTCAGTGGTAGAACACTTGCCTGGTATGCACAAGGCTCTTTGGTTCCATTCCCTGAGCCACAACAGAAAGGACACCTTGTCATGCCTCAGGTAACTTGTGGGTACATATAGGGTAGGAAAGTAACGTGGGAGAACCGATCTGAATGGAGCACAAATGTTATCACAAAGTAGAGGGCACTGGAAAGAATGAACAAGGGTTATACATGAGTGTGGTAAAAGTTAGGAACCAAAGCCAGACAATGCTCAGCTGTGTCCAAGGAGAATCTCAGGTAGCTCTTAAGTAGCTCAGATCCCCGAAGGTGCTTCTGCTCAGATCTCACCTCACATCCTGGACTAGCAAGCAGGCTGAGGTACACTGGCAGGTGTTTCTGTCCCTTAGCCAAAGGTTCCTAAATTACCTGTTCTTATCAGTGAATCTCAACAAGGTCCCTCTGAGCTTTTTATTACTTTATGGAACCAAGTGTCTATTAAAATGTAGTTTCATTATTTTCCTTGCTTTTCGATCACTTGGGCTCCCAGGCCAAAACAGCTTTTTTAGGCCATCCAAACCTGTTACCTCTGTCTAGAACACTTTTGGACCCCAAACATTTGTTCTGCATGTCTGTCTCCTCTTCTCTTGTCTCCCAGAGCCTTCCAGGTTAGAGAATGTTGTGTGTTATACCAGTGGACTGGGTGGAGTCACTGCCCAGCTCTTCGAATGTTAGAATGGGCCTCACTGGTGGGATTTGGCATAGTCTTAGTACTAGGAATCCATCTTTGCCCTTGCCAAATGCTTCTTGCAGGCCAGGCAGTGTATTCACTTACCAAAACTTCTGGGGTAGCTATTTCTAGATTTCAGATGAGAAAACTAAAGCACAAAAGATTGAGTGATATGCCTGAGGTCACACAGCTACTAAAAGGGAGGCTGAAATTTATTTCTAGTTTCTGTTTAGCTCTCATGGACTATGCTCTCACAGTGGAGCCAGGGATGACTTCCAGGTTCACACACAGCTCCCTCCTTTCTACACCATTTTCACCCCATTATATCATCAGTTCTCATCTCCTAACCAGCAGCTTTCAGTATATCCTTGCCTTGCCGATCACCCCTGTGTTGTCACAGCTCACCTTTCTAATAAACTGACCAGATTGTCTTCTCCTGGTTTGACACCCTGAATGGCTCCCTTGCCTCTTCAGGATTGTAACCACACAGTTGCCTCTGGTGTAGCCTCTATTGTTCACATCTAATGGGCCATCCTCCATCTCTTCTCTATCCTCTCCCTTCCTCCATCTGGCCATCCCTTGGTGTAATTGTGAATTCCCCTGATGTCCTCACACTTGAATCTACAGAATCCACAGATAATTTATGCATCACAAAGAATGGGATCACCAGGCATTCTTCCTAATGCCAGGTCTGTAGCTCACCTAGGGCATAGTCCACTCATTCAGCAATACCTGACTCTACACAGCATTGTCCAGAGCTCTGGGGTACTAGGCCAAGATTTTTTTTTACCCCCAGTTTTTCAAGACAGGGTTTCTGTATGTAGTTTTGGCTATTCAGGAACTTACTCTATAGACCAGGCTGGCCTCGAACTCAGTGATCCGTCTGTCTCTGCCTCACAAGTTCTGGGATTAAAAACGTGTTACCACCATGACCAGCCAGGGCCAGGTAATGCCCCATTTTCTTATGAAGTGACTTTGATTTAGGAGAAGTCAGACATCAGAATACCAGACTACAAATCAATCTTGCATTCTACCATGGCAGGTGGAAGAAGAGGCTAAATCCCAAGGTGTTAAGTGGGTGGCTCATCTTGGTCCTGGGTTGGATCCAGAGCAAAAGTGTCAGCTTTTCTGGGACAGTGGCATCTTGGCTGAGGCTTGGGAATGAGGGTACATGAAGAGGTTCCAGAGTTTAGACACAGGTGAGCAAGTGAGAAAGGAAAAGAGGTTGGAGAGGTGGAAACCAGAAAGAAAGATCTGTGTGCTCAGGCTTGCTGAGCAGGAAGAGGTGGTCTTTATTTTTCCTAGGATGTCATGGGGCATGGAAGGACTTCGATTTTTATGTGAAAAGTAGGAGAAAGCTTCCTCAGCATTTTAAATAAAGATGAGATCACTTGGGCTGCTGTGAGGAAAGGACTGGTTGGTATGAGGGCCAGATCCCAATCAAGAGGCCAGCATGGCAGTGCAGCTATGTGGATGACACAGCCCTTCCAGGACTTCATTAGGTATCATTCAGGGAGGGGCTCTAGGGAACCCAGGTGAGTGCAGGAAGCTGCCAGCAACTTGGCACTCAGTAAATATGCATTGCTGTCTGGCCCACTGACTGTAAGCCACTCACTTTCCCTGACCTCTCCGGGCCTTTCTCAGGGCCCAGGCCAGTTTGCTGATGAGATTGGAATGACTTACTCCCTGGAAACAGGAGTAAATCAGCACCCCGGTTTCAGAGCACAACCAAAATCTCTCTAGCTCTTCAGATCTGTGTTGTTCTTTGCACAACTCTAAGAGTTGAGGGTTAAAGGCCTTACCATTGTTATCAATATTTCTAACTGATTTGACAGTGTTGATCAGTACAGCGTCTAAGGAGACCAAGCCACAGAACAGCTCTTACATGTATGAACTACATTTAAAGTGTGTGGCTAGACAGGAATGTTAGAAGTGGCTGAGTTGTCTGAAAGCATCAGGAACTTCTGGTTAAAGGTTGACCTGCATGTGTAGCCTTCCTAAGTAAACCTCCACTCCAGCATTTGTGAGATGGGCTCCATGGACATAGCTTGTGGGAAACATACTTCTTAAGGTTTCAGTGACAATTTGTTTGTCGGTAGTTGAATTACACAGGTATATAGAATATTAATTTTGATATGTGATTAGAACTTCTTTTTTGTAGGCTTTACCGCCAGCACCTGTTCAGAGTCACACAAATAAGCCTCAGGCATTCAATGCATCTCTTCAAGATCATATTTACCCGAGCTGTTTTGGGAACACTCCAGACTGGAATAGTTCTAAATTTATAAGTCTTTGGGAATCAGAAATGATGAATGATAAGAACTGGAACCCTGGCACTTTCTTGCCAGATACAATTTCTGGTAAGGAATTCATTGAAACTTTCTTAAGGTTTTAAATATCTTGAGCCAAGTAAGATGGTCATCGTTGCATTCCCTAGTGGGAGGCCCTGGGGCCTGGCATCCTACCCTCCCTTCCACATCTGTTCTGATGGGTCCGCTGCATTGATTAACAGAGCTAACACTGGCTCCATGCTACCTGCCAGCACAGTGAGCCACAGAGGATCTAGTCTCCAGGGTTTGTGTCTGGCCTGTAGTTCTCAAATAATGGTGACTACCAGACCTTAGCTCAGTGCTTGGAGGCAAGGAATTATTGACACATCCACCTGAATGCTGTAACTCAAGCTCCTATTTGCTGATTTCTATATTGACCCTAAAGGGCTCTCTCCCCTCTAACAAGCACCTTCTCCTGAGCTGCCTCAATTGCTGAGGCTCAGCTTTTACTTCAATCTTAAGTCCAGAGGCATCTGGGAAGGGCTGATACCCACACCTCTCTGTCTTTAGATGGCTAGAGCCCCTGGTCAGTCACCCCACCCATCCTTGAATATGCTCAGAACAGAGCTAGTCCTGATATTCTTGATTTATACTTGAAGAAATTTCTAGCTGTGTGACCTTAGACAAGTTGCTTAGCCTTTCTGAGCCTCAGTTTCTTCATCTTTAGGATGGGAATAATATTTCCAATGTCAAGAACGTGTTTCAAGGTATTCAGTGATACTGAAAAGCACCTAGCACAGGTATTGGCACATAATAGGTGCTCAATAAACCTTCTGTAGAATAAAAGCATCATCCCAGAGGAGTTCTGGTTTCAGTAGCGCCCCAGTGTTAGCATGTTCTTTAGGAGATTTTGCTAAGTGCTGTTTCTCTTAGAAGCTTTAATTTTCCCATTCTTCTCCAAAGGAAATGATATATTAGGGCCAGTGCTCTCAGAAACAAGACCTGAAGCCCTTCCACCTCCTCCCAGCAATGAGGCTCCTGCAGTTTCAGATATCAAAGAAAAGAAAAATACTGCAAAAAAGAAGTGTTTGTATAATTTCCAAGATGCTTTTATGGAAGCAAATGAAGTTGCCATGGCAAACACAGTTGCCATGGCCACCTCCTCAGCCACATCCTCTGTGTCATGCACAGCCACCACGGTGCAGTCTAGCAGCAGTCAGTTCAAGGTGTCGTCCAGAAGGCCACCTTCCATAGGTAAGAACCCTGAGACCCTTACAACCTCTCACTTCTAACACCACCTCTGTTGTTACTATTCAGCCTTTCTGGAGATGGAAGTGAAACAAACGCCTGAAGGTGGCTGTGCACAAGAACATACCCTGTGGATTCTGGGTGGAATTTTAGTTGCCATCAAAATAAATACCCTTGGGTTGCTGAGCTCTGTGTGTTGTATCCAGCCTCTCTTCTGTGATAGGCATAGATCATTGCTTTCTGGACATAGCTACTGATAAGCAAAAGAGAATTTGTGCAAGCCAATAAGACTAGCCTGCTAACACTTACACTAATCACTTATTGACACTTTGAAGGGGCCTCAAAGCAAAGAAATGTTTATAGAGACTTGGGACAGATGCCTTAGGACATGGCAGCCAGTTAGTACCTCATCAACCAAAGTTGAAGCAATTTGAGCATCAGAAAGAATCATGATTGTTCTTTTTATTGTCAGGAATCGCTAGGGAGGTTCAGAGGCTCCTTCCTTTGACAAACTCTTCTTTACAGAAGCCTAGATAGAATAGAAAAAAGTTACTGTGCTTTAATCAGCAGTCCATTGACTGATAAAAGTCAGCCTAATCAGGGACTGTTTTTGTTACTTTGTTTTTGTTACTTTTGTTGTGACAGAATAACCCTGAAAAAGCAACCTAAGAAAGAAGAGGTTATATCCAGTCCCCCAGTTGTGATAAGATAAACCACACTGGTATACAGCTGGCATCTCTAGAATTGTCTGCCTTGTGAAAGGAAAAGCAGAGCTGCAGCTGGATTAGTTGGAGAAGCTGTGATGAACTTGGTAAAGTTAGGATCTTATATTCAGATTACATTTGGAATTTGGGCTCCAGGCCTGTGAATGCTGGTACCCACAGTGGAGAAAGCACAGGTTATCTACAAACCCATCTCAAGAGCTCAAGTTAGAGCACAGCTCACTATAGATGTCAGGACCAGATCTGGTGTGTGTAGAAAACAAAGCAATATGGGTGGTCTTCTTTGTATTGTTCCTTCAAAGTTTCTCCAGGTCTGAACACACACCCCACCAAAAAAAGTGGGGGAAGAATATAATTAAAGGCAAAAAAAATATTTGTTTTCTTCAGTCAATGACTCTCTGTCTCTCTCTCTCTCTCTCTCTCTCTCTCTCTCTCTCTCTCTCTCTGTCTCTCTCTCTCTCTCTCTCTCTCCCTCCCTCCCTCCCTCCCTCCCTCCCTTCCTCCCTCTCCCTCTCCCTCTCCCTCTCCCTCTCCCTCTCCCTCTCTCCTCTATGTGTAGGTGATGTTTTTCATGGCCTCAACAAAGAGGATCACAGACATTCAGCACCTGCTGCTCCCAGGAACAGCCCCACAGGCCTAGCCCCGCTCCCAGCCTTGTCTCCTTCTGCGCTCTCTCCAGCCTCTACACCTCACCTTCCAAACCTTGCTGCCCCATCATTTCCCAAAACAGCAACCACAGCCCCTGGGTTCGTGGATACACGCAAGAGCTTCTGTCCTACCCCTGTGGCACCCCCGCCTTCCACAACAGATGGCTCCATAAGTGCCCCTCCCAGTGTCTGCAGGTGAGCCACAGAACCCAGGTCCCCGAGTGGAGGGGTGGGAGCCATGCTACACTAACATAGCTACAGACTGTGCTCTGGGTCCAGGCAGGTAACAAGTCCAGTGCAGAAGAAAGAGACCTCACCAACAGAGGCCAAGGCCGTGGAGTTGGAGAGGCTCCAGTCTCACTCTCAGCCTCTAGTTCTTCAGAGGAAAGAACAATGGCCCGGCTGCCAAGACCAGGGTCAGGGATGCTGACTATCTCCACTGGTGGCATTAAGGGTGTGGTGTGCCTTGCTTGTTTTTTTTTTTTTTTTTTTAAGTTGTATCTGCTATACATTGTTTAGAATCTGCAGGAAATTTCCAGGATGTATATACTAAAACTAATACACACACAGTGATTTTTATAAAAGATTATTTCTGTTACCTTTGAACTTGCCTGTTAGAAACATGTCCTTTGTAATCCCCATTATGGAACCAGTGGTCTCAAGGAAGTCAGAGGAGTCCTGCGTCTATCTAGTGGCACTGTAGGTGTGCTGTGACTACTGAACACTTGTCTGCCAGAGCCCAGTCACTGTATGCTTGGCTGATGACACGTGATTCTCTGACTCCAGAGCCTTGAGCTCTCTTTGCTGACTTGGTCTGAAAAATGAGCAGAACAGTGGGTGGGTATGAGGAATAATTAGTGCCTCCAGGGTGGCTTCTTGCTAATGAGCTGTATGTGGTTTTGCAGTGACCCTGACTGTGAAGGGCACCGCTGCGAGAATGGTGTCTATGACCCGCAGCAGGATGATGGGGATGAGAGTGCAGATGAGGACAGCTGCTCCGAACACAGCTCCAGCACCTCAACTTCAACCAACCAGAAGGAGGGCAAGTACTGTGACTGCTGCTACTGTGAGTTCTTTGGACATGGCGGGGTAAGTGCATGATATCAGTGTATTATGACCTGAGAGTTGTGTGACTTGCTGAGTCTTTGGCAAGAATTGTGTTTTGGATATATTTTTGCTATTTTGAATTATGTGTAGGTGTGAGTATCTATATGTGGGCTTGTGTAAATGCCTGTGGTTACTAAAGATGGCTGATGTCCTGGAACTAGAGTTACAGATGATTGAGAGCTAGGGGTGCTATGAATTGAACTTGGGTCCTCTGGAAGAGTAGTGTGTGCTCTTAACCACTGAGCTATCCACTTAATGGGTTGCTGTTGTTTTGTTTTTAATAATTTATTTTTATGTGCATTGGTGTTTCACCTTCAATGTATACAATGTATGAGGGTGTCAGATCTCGGAGTTAAAGACAGTTTGTGAGCTGCCATAGAGGTGCTGGGAATTGAGCACAGGTCCTCTCAAAGAACAGTCAGTGCTCTTAACAACTGAGCCATCTCTCCATCCCCCTAGTGGATTGTTAGGATAGGACCGGTACTTCCTGGGAATAAAGGGTGCAGAGGGAGTTATAAGGAGGGTGAGAGAATAACGGGATGAATATGATCAAACTGTTTAAATGTATGAACTTTATAGGCACTTCCAGGTATACTTAACCTAAATAAACAGGATTTCATCACTACAGCTTTTCTCTTATCACTGTATTTTTGTTGTTGTTGGTGGTTTATTTCTGATTTTTGAGACATTTTCTTCATATTTTAGGCTGACCTAGAACTAGTTATGTGGCCAAGCTGGTCTTAATGCTTTGTGCTCTGCAATGCTGTGATTACAGAACTGAGTTTTGTATTTGTATATGAGATTGTAAATAGTCAATGAAATAGGTTATTACCTAAATCTCACTATAGTTTGTCTCACATAGTTTGTGTGGATAGTATGAACCCTCTTGTTGGATGAGTACAAAAGATAGTTACACTACATGCTTAGACAACTCTCAGAGCAGAAACTTTATTTATGCAACCCAAGGTTGTCCATGGTCCCTAGGAAGGGTAAATAAGAAGTGAAGGGGCATATAGGTGTTTTGTTTCATTTGCTTTGTTCTGTCTCCACTTCCTAAAATATATGTGTGATTTTTTTTTTAAAAGGTTTATTTATTTATTATATGTAAGTACACTGTCTGTCTTCAGACACTCTTGAAGAGGGCGTCACATCTTGTTACAGATGATTGTGAGCCAACATGTGGTTGCTGGGATTTAAACTCAGGACCTTTGGAAGAGCAGTCAGTGCTCTTAACTGCCGAGCCGTCTCTCCAGCCCCTTGTGTGTGATTTTTAATAGTAAAGAGTGTGGCAGTAGGGCTGAGAGCCAGGTGTTTTCCCTTTTATTCCCCTTTAACACTGAAAAGGAAAGTAACAATTGCTGAAGAGAATACAGTATAGAGATTTATCAACATCAAAAAATAATCAGAGTTAGGGACTTGATTATAGAATGTTCACCTAGCCAATGTAAAACCCTTGGTTTGGTCCCCAGCTCTGGTGGTAGGGAATATAATCCCACTGTAAAACTATACATATAAATATGTGTATTGTTTTTCAGCTTTAAAAATCCATTCGTATATATTTTGCTAGATTTTCACAAATGTATACCAATTGGAAGGTAGTTAATAAATCTCATCTTTTAGGTTATATGGTAATAATTAGCCTTTGCTTTTTATCCTGCCACTCAAGTTATTTTCTTAATTTTTCTTTTACAATGTTTATATGTAAGTTCATATTAAGTATTATAATCAGTCTGAAGGCATATATTAAGTTTAAAGCATATATTAAATATTTAAGCAATTTTTTTTTTTGAAAAAACAGGTTAGTTTTAGAGATATGTTCTAAAATTTGTTACATTCAAAGTTGTTAAACTTGAGGCCTAATTTATTTATATTTTTACCTTAGCCTCCAGCTGCACCAACAAGTAGAAATTATGCAGAAATGAGGGAAAAACTTCGTTTACGGCTGACTAAGAGGAAGGAAGAACAACCCAAGAAAATGGAGCAGATTTCAGAACGGGAGGGTGTAGTTGACCATCGGAGAGTGGAGGATTTGTTACAGTTTATAAACAGCTCAGAGGCCAAGCCAGTTAGTAGTAGTCGGGCAGCCAAACGAGCAAGGCACAAGCAGAGGAAGGTAAGTGATAGCCCTCCCTGCCAGGGCACACAGATACGAGGCTAGGGCTGCTTGACATGCCTGCCCTGGTACTCTGAGAGCCTGTCTGACTCAGAAGGCCTGAACTAGCAGCTGTTTCACGTTGTCTTCTCCCAGTACTGAGTGGGTAATAGGCTTTCATGCAGCGTGCTCTCCTTGGCCAATGGGACAGTAGAACCCACATGCACTTTTTTAGGAACCTTTCTTCCAAAGAAACAGAAGGAAAGATTTTGTGATGCAGAGTAGATGGGACTCTGAGGTTTAGAAGCTGAGAGATGGCCTTTGATAGGAGATAGAGCTCTGGCCCATGGTGCCTGCAAGCCTCTTCCTAAGACAGATTTCCCACATTCTTGTTCTGACCCACAGGCCCATCTACTTGAAGGACAGTTC
Source organism: Tokudaia tokunoshimensis (assembly GCA_036184795.1). Classification (NCBI taxonomy): domain Eukaryota; kingdom Metazoa; phylum Chordata; class Mammalia; order Rodentia; family Muridae; genus Tokudaia; species Tokudaia tokunoshimensis. The sequence goes on along the minus strand of BTHU01000014.1, from coordinate 71,865,220 downwards.
CTAGCATCAACATTATAAAGGGTAGGTTTAGGCCTTTGTCCTAAACCTAAGGTTTGTCCTTGTTGTAAACTTCTGAGCAATTTTCACTACCCAGAGACCATAGCAGATCATGAAAAGTAGACATCTATTTGCTTGGGTTTGGGGCTGTGAAAGGGTTTGGTCTGTAGTCTAGAATCATTAACAAAATGAAATCTTCACTTGGTGAAACTTCTTTCCATCAGGTTAGAAAGCAGAAATATATTGGGGCCACTTTGCCATGGGATACTGTATATTTCTGAAAGCCCTTTGCTCTTGTGTAGTTCAACATGTATTGAGACTTTTGTCTTCTAGTGTGGGAAGGGACTTTTAGATTTTGGACACATTTTGTTTGTGTCTTATTTATGCAGGTTGATGTTTCAGGTGCAGCTCCCACCTAGACAGCTAAGTTTGTCAGGAGCTCATGCACTCAGTAAGCTGATGCCATGCCATCTATGCAAGAGAAACGGGCAGGTCTGTGGGTGCTGCACACACAGCACAACTGCTGGCCTGACTACTCCTGGTACCTACTTCTTGGTCAGAGGCTAGCCACCTTGTTCTCATTAAAGTAAACGTATGCTTCGGGAGATAGATGAAATCTAACAGTTCTTTTGGGTGAAATAATTACAGGTAGGTATGCTTAAGTTTTTAGTTGTTACTGCTTCTTTCAAAGTTTATTTTTCAATATATGAATGATATCTCAAGTTTTTAGAGTAATTTTTTAAATTACATTAATATGTGTAGGGAGGGGAGGCCATCATAATTTGTGTGTAAGTAAGAGGTCAATGTTTATGGGATGGTTCTTCACCATATGGGTCTGGGGGTCAAATTCAACACACTTGGTGGCAAATGCCTCTACTTGCTGAGCCATCTTAGCAGCCTGTCAAGTTTTAGAGCTCTTACCATGGTCTGAAGCCATCTTCTCTTTTGTTATTGGCAGCTGGAAGAGAAGGCACGCCTAGAAGCTGAGGCCAGGGCTCGGGAGCACCTGCATCATCAGGAGGGGCAAAAGCAGCGGGAAGAAGAGGAGGAGGACGAGGAGGAGGACGAGGAGCAGCATTTTAAGGAGGAATTTCAGCGGCTTCAGGAGCTTCAGAAGTTAAGAGCTGCAAAAAAGAAGAAAAAGGATCGGCCAAGTAAAGACTGTTCCAAGTTGGACATGCTTGCTAGAAATTTCCAGGCAGCAACAGAGTCTATCTCTAACTCTGAAAACATCCACAATGGCTCATTAGAACAAACTGAAGAACCAGAAACCTCATCTCACTCCCCTTCCAGACACATGAACCACTCAGAGCCCAGGCCAGGGCCTGGAGCCAATGGGGATGCTACAGACCCTGTGGACCCCAGAGACTCCAAGCTTCTGCTACCCAAAGAAGTCAATGGGAAGCAGCACGAGCCTCTTGCATTTCTCTTGGACATGATGCATCATCACAAGGAGGGAAATAGCAAGCAAAAGGTAAAGCAAACCAGCAAGACCAGCAATGAGCCAGTCAGGAAACCCACAGAGCCTCCCAAAACCACAGAGGTACAGCTCAAACCCCGGGCCCAGCCAGAGTTGAAGCCTAAAGTAGTTGACCTTGCTCTCCTCACAGAGCAGAAGAGGGAGGAGAGGAAAACCAATAGCAACAACAACAACAAAAAACAGCTGAGCCACATCAAAGACGAGAAGCTGAGCACGGTCCCTGCTGAGCCTCCCAACCCCAGCCAGCTCCTGCAGAATGGCAGGCTGATCCTGGCCAGTTCTCCTCAGCCCAAGGGCAAGAACAAGAAAAGTAAAAAGAAGAAAGGAGACAGAACCAGCAGTTCAATTGGTAAATAAAGATCACAAGGGAACTGTTCCCAGCCTTGGCTGGTGGTGGTCTGTGTGTGTGAGCTCTCTACAGGCCCCTGCAGGTGGGATGTTGCTCATCTGTGACTTCCAACAATAATAATTATTGTACCTGCTATATTATTATTTTGAAATAATTTTAGACATATAAAGTCTACAATTTTTTTTCCTTTTTCTTTGTTTTGATTTGTTGTTAGTTAAAAATACAGGTACAGAACTGGAGGGTAAGGAAGGTGGCTGCTATAACATCCCTCCTATGCTAGGTCATCTTTGAGTGAGGTGATGTTCACCTGTTTCTAGTACCGTTGTATTGATTGTTCCTATCTTATAGTTAGTAAGTTTTGATGTCTATGTCACGGTGAGTTCCTATGATACCCAGTGCATGACATGTGTTCTTAGACATCCTTGATTAGTAAGAACTTGTTCCCATAGTGACTTACACAGGTCTAGAACATTCTTGAAGTAGTTGTAGAGGTCTTTGTTCTTATACTCTGGAGAAGTATGAACTTCCTATTTTGTACATAAAGGTGACATGCTGCTTAATGGCTTACTGAACTTGCTTTCTTGTAGTATCCAGGACCACCATCCCAAAGGTAGCACCATCCATGCAGTGAACTTGACCCTCCCACAACAATTAGCAATCAAGAAAATGCATTACATGCTTACCCATAGGCCAGTCTGATGGGATTATTTTCTCAATAAGATTCCCTCTTTCAAAAATGACTCTAGCCTGTATCAAGCTGATATAAAAAACTATCCAACACAGACCTTTTTCTTGTTTTGTATGTTTGTTTGTTTTTGTTTTTAACTAGTATTTTGTTACTTGGTTTTTAAGAAATTTTTATGAATTAGGGATATGGATTTTTCACCTCTGTTCAGTGCTGCCAAAATTTTCTCCTGGTTCCTAAGTTTCCTATGAACTTGGTTTACTAGGTTTTCCAGCCATTTGTAAGTTTTCTTGTCTGCATTTATGTAGTCATTTTGCCAATCTTACATTGTAAGTCTTACATTGTAAACTGCCTTTGGAGTTTGATAATTGTTAGCCTTATTCTGACACCAGGGTCAGGGATGAATGCAAAATGTTTGTGTGGTTTCTTCCTCCCCTCATGTAGATCTTAAACATGTTTGGGGTTTATTCTTGGGTATGAGGTAAAGTGTGGATTTATTTTTCTCTTTTCCCAAATGGTTACATAGTTGTCTTGAAAAATTTATGAAGAAGCTTTTCCTGCTCCTGTGGTCTACCGTGCGCCCTTACCCCTCCTGCCCCTGTGCTCTATAGAGCTGCCCTTACCCCTCCTGCCCCTGTGGTCTGTAGAGCTGCCCTTACCCCTCCTGCCCCTGTGCTCTATAGAGCTACCTTACCCCTCCTGCCCCTATGCTCTATAGAGCTGCCCTTACCCCTCCTGCCCCTGTGGTCTGTAGAGCTGCCCTTACCCCTCCTGCCCCTGTGCTCTATAGAGCTACCTTTACCCCTCCTGCCCCTGTGGTCTATAGAGCTACCTTACCCCTCCTGCCCCTGTGCTCTATAGAGCTACCTTACCCCTCCTGCCCCTGTGCTCTATAGAGCTACCTTACCCCTCCTGCTCCTGTGGTCTATAGAGCTACCTTACCCCTCCTGCTCCTGTGGTCTACAGTGCTGCCTTTACCCCTCCTGCCCCTGTGGTCTACAGTGCTGCCTTTACCCCTCCTGCCCCTGTGGTCTACAGTGCTCCCTTACCCCTCCTGCCCCTGTGGTCTATAGAGCTGCCCTTACCCCTCCTGCCCCTGTGGTCTACAGTGCTCCCTTACCTCTCCTGCCCCTGTGCTCTATAGAGCTGCCTTTACCCCTCCTACCCCTGTGGTCTACAGTGCTGCCCTTACCCATCCTGCTCCTGTGGTCTACAGTGCTGCCCTTACCCCTCCTGCCCCTGTGGTCTCCTGCCCCTGTGGTCTACAGTGCTCCCTTACCCCTCCTGCCCCTGTGGTCTACAGTGCTCCCTTATCCCTCCTGCCCCTGTGGTCTACAGTGCTCCCTTACCCCTCCTGCCCCTGTGGTCTACAGTGCTCCCTTACCCCTCCTGCCCCTGTGGTCTATAGAGCTGCCCTTACCCCTCCTGCCCCTGTGGTCTACAGTGCTCCCTTACCTCTCCTGCCCCTGTGCTCTATAGAGCTGCCTTTACCCCTCCTGCCCCTGTGGTCTACAGTGCTGCCCTTACCCATCCTGCTCCTGTGGTCTACAGTGCTGCCCTTACCCCTCCTGCCCCTGTGGTCTACAGTGCTCCCTTACCCCTCCTGCCCCTGTGGTCTACAGTGCTCCCTTATCCCTCCTGCCCCTGTGGTCTACAGTGCTCCCTTACCCCTCCTGCCCCTGTGGTCTACAGTGCTCCCTTACCCCTCCTGCCCCTGTGGTCTACAGTGCTCCCTTACCCCTCCTGCCCCTGTGGGCTACAGTGCTCCCTTACCCCTCCTGCCCCTGTGCTCTCCTGCCCCTGTGCTCTCCTGCCCCTGTGCTCTCCTGCCCCTGTGCTCTCCTGCCCCTGTGCTCTCCTGCCCCTGTGCTCTCCTGCCCCTGTGCTCTGTAGAGCCGCCCTTCTGCAGCAGCTTTTCCTGCGCCCTGGGCCTGTGTTGGTCTGGGCCGTGTGTCCTTTTCTCTTGTTCTCTGCTCTGAACTCTTATTTTGAAGTCTCGTATTTTGCGGGTTTTGTAGGTGCTTCTCTTGTCTCTTAGTTGTTGTTCTTACTATTTTGCTGCTCTTCTGCATGACTTACAGTGAGTTGAGATGTAGGCTAAGGTAGGGAAACTATGAAGTATATACTATCTTATGGAACTAATTTTTAAAATGGATGAAGTATCTCAGTGTATTTAGTTTCCAGGGCTGGAGTTAAAGCCCAAGGCCTACGTATATCAGAAAGGCACTGTATCCCTAAGCTTCATCCGTTACCACATATATTAATTACATGTTGAAATACTGTTTGGATATATTTTATTAAATTATTACTAAATGTAATTTTTTTTTCAAAGTTTTAAAATCTGATTCTTAAAAATATGCTACTCAAGTTACATTCATTGGGCTGGAGAGATGGCTCAGTTGTTAAGAGCACTTGACTTCTTCTAGAGCTCCTGAGTTCAAGTCCCAGCAATCACATGGTGACTCACAACCATCTGTAATGGGATCTGATGCCCTCTTCTGGTGTGTCTGAAGACAGCTACAGTGTACTCATATACATATAACTAATAAACATTTAAAAAAAATCACATTCATTCCTGTTAGATAATGCAGCCTCACTGGTTGGTTATATGAAACTTTTTTGTGTGTGCTAACTTTACATATTTTATTTTACTAAATTGCTTTGCTTCAAGTCTTGTCAGTCACTGGAGTTTACTGGAGAAGTTATGTCACGTGTCTGTAGACAGTGGTGACTGATGTGCTTTTCCCCTACACACACACACACACACACACACACACACACACACTCTCTCTCTCTCTCTCTCTCTCTCTCTCTCTCTCTCTCTCTTTCTCTCTCTCCCCCTCTCCCCCTCCCTCCCTTCCTCCCTCCCCCCCTTCTCTGGTTGGAACTGTTTTTGTTTTTGGTGTTTTTGTTTGTTTGTGACAGGCCTCCAACTTCCTTTGTGGAACTTAGAGTGACCTTGCACTTCTGTTCCTCCTATGTCCTAAGATTGTAGATGTGTGCTACCATTCCTGTTTTATGCAGTAGTAGGGATTGAACCTGGGAGGCAAGTCCTCTACCAATACTCCTCCAATTGTTTCTTTTGATTTGTTTGATTTTGTTTCTGGGTTTTTGTTTGTTTATTTTCAAGACAGGGTGTCCCTGGTCGTCTTAGAGCTAACTCTGTAGACCAGGCTGACCTTAAACTCAAGAGATCACCTGCCTCTGCCTTCCAAGTTCTGGGACTAAAAGTATATGTCACCCTACCTGGCTTTTAAGTTTCTTTTGTTATTGTTGTTTTATCTTTATTTGGTCTTGGTATCAAGGTGAAACTAGACTCAGAAGTGTTTAATTTCTTTTTCTTTTTCTATTTTATGGAATAATTAAAATAGTATTGACATTAGTTCTTTGAAATCTGGATAGAATTCTGTATGAATCCATCTATTTCTGGGATCTTTCTAATGTGGGGAACTTTATTACTGTTTCAATCTTACGGTTGGTTTTAGATCTTTTTGAATTATTTCTTCAATCTTGGCATGTTGTCTATATCTAGGAATCCATTCATTTCTTTTGCATTTTCCAATTTAATGGAATATATCCTTAAGATTTTCTGAATTTCAGCCAAGTGCTGGTAGTGTAGGTTCATGTCTTTAACCCCAGCACTCAGGAGGCAGAGGTAGCTTGGTCTACAAAATGAGTTTTGGGACAGCTAAGACTCCACAGAGAAACCCTGCCTCAGAGGGGAAAAGATTTTCTAAATTTCATTCATTTCTGTTATAGTCTCATCTCTGTTTTTATTTCTACATTTTACTAATTTTCTCTAGCTGTCCTCAGATTTGCCTGCCTCTGCCTCTAACTCCCCTCCTGACTGTTGGAATTAAAGTCATATGTGACCATGCCCAGCTGATTTTAATTTTTTGTGTTTATGTGTATATTGCCTATATGTATGTCTATATGTGTGGTTGGTACCTGTGGAGGCCAGAAGAGTGTTAGGTTCCCTTGGAACTAGAATTACAGATGAGCTGCTATGTGGATGCTGGGGGTTCAACCTGGTTCCTCTGGAAGAGCAGCCAGTGCTATTTCTCCAGCCTTTGGGGTTTTTGTTTGTTTTGGTGGGTGGGATTGTTGTCTGTTATTGAAACAAGTGTTCTTGTAGTTCTGGCTACCCTGGAATTCACTGTGTACACCAGACTGGCCTCAAACTCACAGGAATCTGCCTATCTCTGCCTCCCCAGCACTGGGATTAAAGGTATGCACCATAACACACAGACTCTCTCCCCAGGCTTGTACCTCTAGTTGTTTTCTCTTACTGAATCATATTCTGCTAGAAATGGTTATAGTGTTTCCCTGCTAACTGAGATGCTCTCTCTAGGGCTAAGGTTTCACTATCCCACCTAATGCTAGGGCGAGAGCCAGTGACTCTTGACATTCTTAAATGTCTTTATGAGGAATAGATGTTGAATTTTATCAAGATGGGGATTTTGTGGGTTTTTTGGGGGTGTTTGTTTTTGCACCTGCGGAGGGAATTATGATTTTTCTCCTCAGAACTATTTATCACAGTGTTATTGTTTTAGTTTCCTAACATTAAACCAACCTTAAATTCCTATAATAATTACCATTTGCCTTGTGGTAATTATATTCTTTGGTTGAGATTCTATTTGTTACTTTATTGTCTTGATATTCATAGGTTTGTAACTTTCCTTTTTGTTGCTGTTTTTAATTACTTTGCTGTATTTGCACAGGGCAGAATGGGGGTGTCAATCAATAATCTTCATAAAAGAAATTAGAGAGCATTTTCAATATCCGCATATTCAGTCCTGGAATACAGTCAGGATATATTGGAATTGTCAAGGCTTTAGAAGTTTGATATCATTCTCTCTGTTTCCATGGAAATCTTCTTATATTTCTTCAGGTAATGAGGTTAATTTTAGAAGACTACTTCTCTTTAGTAAGTTTTCCTTTTCAGCTAAAGGTCTAAATTTTGTAAACATTGTCTGCAAAGCGTATAAACATATGAGTGCCTGCTCAGGACAGGCTTCTTTTTCCTTTTTTTTTGTCCATACTGTATTGCCAGGGCTGCAGTTGCACTCCTGTGGCCTTGACATGTGACCTGTCACATTTTTTTTTCTCCTTGCATTTCTCACTGTGTTTTGATTTTGCTCAAGTTTAATCATCTGTGCCCTTTGATAAGTTTTGTTGTTGTTATTGTGTTGTTGTTGTTGTTATTAAACTCAGATTTTCCCTTTTCCCTTTTTTCTTTTTAGTTTTTTGCTCTTACCTTTTTTTATGTGAATTTTCTGTTGTGTTGTTTGTTACCTTGCTGTCCATTATCTAACTTTTTGACTTGGAAATTTAATTTGGGGCCAGGTGTGGTGGCACTTGCTTTTAATCTCATCACTCTAGAGGTATAAATTTGTGAGTTCATGGACAGCCAGGGTTATGTGGAAGGACTGTCTCAGAAAAGGAAAGAAGAGAAGAAGAAATTTCATTTGTTTTCATCCCTCTTCCATCTTTATTGATAAAAGTGTTTGACACTTGGAGTTTTCCACTAATTGCTATCATTACTTTAATTGTATTCCAAAGAATCTTTTGATTAAGCTCAAGCTTGCTGCACACTTAGTGTGTTACCTAGCTGGCTTCTAGCTCTGTTACCACCTCCTCCCCTGTGTTCTGGGAGCACATGTGTTGCCACGTTTGGAACTGTGGTCTGACAGATAGTTTTTCAACTAAGTTGTTTAGAAATGTTGTGATTTCCATGTGTTGGCTTTGTGTGTGTATGATTTTCTTTTCCTTTCACCAGGTAGAATATTTGTACCTAGAGTTTCTAGGTGGGTAGGCCTATTGTTGCTCATTTCTAGGTGTTCTCTCCCGTACCCCCATCCTGGTTAGAGCTTTTGGACATTTCGTTCTCTGGAAATGTTTATATCTCTCCACTTATAACCTAACATACAACTTTCTACTGTTAGAACAGAATATTTGAGACAATCAACTTCTAAAGAGGGAAGGCTTATTTTGCTCTCAGTTTTTTTTATTTTATTTATTTATTTATTTATTTATTTATTTATTTAGAGACAGGGTTTCTCTGTGTAGCCCTAGCTGGCTTGGAACTCACTTTGTAGACCAGGCTGGCCTGGAACTCAGAAATCCTCCTGCCTCTGCCTCCCAAGTGCTGGGATTAAAGGCATGCGCCACCACTGCCCGGCTCAGTTCTTAAGATTTTAGCCTCTAATCAGCCTCATTGCTTTGGGGCTTTTTGATGAGGCAACACATAATGACAGAAGAAATCAGTTCAATTTAAAATGACTGCAAGGCAAGAGAGATGGGGGTGGGAGTAAAGAGCCGCTGTTCCTTCAAGAATATCCCCCCATGACTTGACTTCTTTCCTAGAGTTCCCACTTCCATAGTTTTCATTACCTCCCAGTAGCCCCTTGGCCTTTGTGGGACCCCTGCAGTCGTAACTATTGTGTGTCAGCTAATTTATCTATTTGTGAAGGTCTCATATGAACTTAAGGTACAGATAGATGTATTTCTACCTTATGTTATTTGTGATACATAAATTACTTTTACTGAAAGTACTCTGCCACTAAGATGCATCTTCACTTTTTGGGGGGTTGGAGTGAAATGGATAAAAACGTTGTCCAGGCAACTGTCAAACTTAAAGTCCTCCTGCCTTAGCCTCCTGAGTAACTAGAATTCCAGGATGCACAACCCATAGCTCCAAGGTTAGCACAAGATACATAATGGGACCCTGTCAGGGCTGGGAATCAGAGGAGAAAAGAAAGGTTTGCTTTGGTGAGTTAAAGCCATTCACTTTGTTACAATAACTTTATAGTTGGCCTCAAGGTTACCACTATCTTGTAATTGCTTTGAGTGTCTTGTATATATTGGTTTTTTCTTTGTAGTATTTTTTTCACCACTTTTATTTCTAAACATATTTGGTACTTAGGAAAAATTGAGGTTTTGAACACATATGTATGTCTTAATCTTTTTTCTGTTACTATAACAAAATACATGAGACAAAGTCATTGTTGATGAAAAGAGGTTTAGTTTAGTTTCACTCACAGTTCTAGAGGCTGAGAAGTACAAGATCCAACAGCTTTATCTGTTGTTGGCTTTGTGCTACTTCCAGGGAGAGCGGAAAAATCCCAAGAAAAGCAGATGTGTTCTTAGGAAGCTGGGTTAATGGCCCACTTTAGAACATACATTTCTTTTTTGTTTTGCTTGTTTGTTTTGGGGTGTGTGTGTGTGTGTGTGTGTATCTGTATCTGTCTGTCTGTCTGTCTGCTGGTATCAGCAAGAGGCCAACAGAAAGTGCATTGAACCCCCTGAAGCTAGAGTTCCAGGTGACTGTGAGCTGCATCACAGGGATGGGGATTTGAACCAGCATTTCCTGAAAAGGCAACAAGAGCTATCTCTCCAGCCCCAGAACATGCACTCTGTATAAATAATCTGGGGCCTTAAAGAAAGAGCTGACCCTGAGAGTCATTCGTGAGGCTCTGCCCTCTAGACCCCAGCTTCTAGTACTTAGATAAGGAGGTAAGCCTCAGTGTGGTTTTGTGGGGTCAAACTATATCCCAACTGTGGTAGACTGTTTTAGACTTACTGCTTCAGTGCCCCAGTGCCTAGTTCCTGTCACCCCCTCTCGCATCCTGCCTTATTTTGCTTCAAGGCATTCACCATACCTCCTCCTTCCTCTGTAGCTATCTGTGAGCCAATTCCACTCTTTCTACTTCGCTATTCCTGTTCCTTCTCTTCATCTTGCTCATTTTCCATTGCTTCTGCTTTTTCAGAATACAGCATCTGTGGGTAATGCTTGAGACAGACCTTCTAAGTGCCTGGTCCTCTGATAAGTGGAACATAGCCTCAACATATCCCCTCTCATCTGCTACATTCTTGCTCATTGGCAGTAAATGTATTGGCTCCATTAGATTTAAAGTTCTTAAGTCACATTTGCATTTTAATATGCTGTGGAAAAACTGTGTTCTCAGTATTAAATATGGCTTCTTATAGTAAAGTTTTATAAATATTCATTTATTTTATATTTTTGAGATAGCATTTCATGTAGCCCAAGCAGACCTCCAACTTTCTATGTATCTCACAATGACTTTGAACTTTCCATTCTTCTGCTTATACCTCCTGAGTACTGGGATTACAGGGATGTACCACCATGTGCAATTTCTATGTAGTACTGGAGATTGAACCCAGAGTTTCATGAATGCAGGGCAAACACTATGCTAAATTAAGCTAGACTCTGAACCTGAGACTGCTAATTCTGATTAGGAAAATATACAATAGACACTGTAGTCTTACTACCCGCCCTGGTGTGCTCAGTGTCGGTGGGCAGTTATGACTGACCCGACTGTGAGACTGAAAAGACTGCTGAGCTCCACACATCACACAACTACAATCACGATTTTGCCTTCCCCTGACAGGGCCAGATCTATAGACTTCTCGATTTGTGTTTTTATGTGTGTATGTTTGTCTTTCCTTTTGATTCTTTATCATTATTCCTTTTACATTCACTTATCTGTTGTATGAGTACATATGTATGCTACAGTGCAAGTATGGAGATCAGTAGGTAATTCACAGGACTTGGTTCTCTCTCCTGCAACATATGTTGTAGGAATTTAGCTGAGGTAGTCAGAGCTTGGCAGTGGCCCTGCTTTGTTCTGTTTTGTCTTTTTTTTTCTCCCCTCCCCCTCAGGATAGGTTTTTGTGTTACCCAGGCTGTAATGGCTAAAATAACAGGGGTTCGCTGCCATACCATCTTCTTTCTTTACTTTTTATTTCTACTACTTGAATCTTCAAATGTAGGGTCTAGTCGGGAATACAGCCCTGTGTAGGTATATAGAGCCTTCTGTGAATCATTGGCTATCTTTCCTTTGAATCATATCTTTCCTTCCTTCTGAGTTTAGATACCCAGAGGTCCTGGGCTTTGTAGCTTTTCAGAATGGACACTCCCAGTCCTTGGCACTCTTGTCATTCGAGTTACCACAATGGCAGTTGCTGTTAGGCAAATGAGATGTGCCCTAATTATGCCACTGGGGAAATGTTCCATGATAGAACTAGGGTGATGGCTATTTGGGAGACTAAGGTTCATTTTTTAACAAAGAAGTTTGAGCTCCCTCTATCTTTAAATTTTCATTGATACTGCATACATGGAGTCAGGCTTGGGGAAGGGGCTCATTGTCCAGTCAGACCTGGCACAACAGGGAAGAAAAGTTCAAATTCTCAGACTGTGCTGAGATTCTGGGAAGTAAACTGTCCCTCAACTAGTGACCCTCTGGTGCCCTAGAAAGTAAAGTAGGACTCCACTTCTGATGTGAAAGGCTTGAGTTTTGAGTTAAGGTTCTCTCCAGCAGGTCTTGTTGATGAGACCTTGAAGTAGTATTGGCTTTGTTGAGCACATGAGTAGCTCTAGGTAGTTACAAGAACAGTCTTCCCTCCTTGTCTTTTGCAGAATCTTGTCTTTGTGTTTATTCTGGTGAGATGGCCACTCTGATAATATGAGGTATCTTCCTTTCCTTCACTTTACAGATGATGTTTTTCTGCCTAAAGACATTGACCTGGACAGTGTGGATATGGATGAGACTGAGCGGGAGGTGGAGTATTTCAAAAGGTAACATAAGGCCTGCATGTCAGGATATTGGTGGGTTCCTGTTTGCCAAGCTTGTCTGGTTTGCCTGTTCTTGTGATCCTCCCATGACGTCTCGGTCACCCTGAATAATTGTCAGTAACAAGCCAAATATCAAACAGTCCAACCCTACCTATCCTACCTCACGACACCCATACCCCCCTTCCTTGTGTACACAGCTCATCTTCACTAACTTCTTTCAATGTCCATGTATTCAAAGAGCAGATGTTAGTGGGGTTCTCCTGGTGGGCCTGAATCAGCAGCCTCACTTCAGAGCCTGGGTCCTCTCCAAATCTGCTGCTTGTGATTCTAACCACCTGTGTTCAGCACAAAGACACAAATACAACTCTGAGTATTCATGTCAGTATCTCAATAACTGGCTGTAACTACAAACCCAGGGGTCTAATGTCCTCTTAGCTCTTTGGGCACCTGTACTCACATATATATACCTAGACATAGATACACAGACCTACACATAAGTAAAAGAAGTAGATCTTTGAGAAAAACACAAATGGGTCTGGAGAGATGACTCAACAATCAAAAAAGGATCAAGTGATCCTTCTCCAGGACTGCAGTTCCAATTCTCCATATCCACAAGGTTTTGATCAAAGTAACTACAACTCCAGGAGATGTAACTCCTGTGACCTCCACAGACACACACATACTTGTAAGTAGTAAAAATAAATCTTTTATAAAAGAAAGAAGATGGTAAACACAATCATATGTCAATAACCATAAATAAAAAGAAAAATTGTGCCCAGATGCAGTGTCTTAAATTTATATTCCCAGCATTCAGAAGGCTGAGGTAAAGATCACTGTGAGTTCAAGACCAACCTGGGCTACATAGTGACTTGCAGGTCAGCCTAGGCCAGCTTGAAACCTTCCCTTAAAACAAAAATCTATTCAAAATAAGATAGAACACATTATATATAGATTGAAATAAAAGATAAAATAAGATAGAACACATTATATACAGATTGAAATAAAAGTATCTGTTAGAGCAGTGGTTCTTAACCTTCCTTTTTTTTTTTTTTTGGTTTTTTGAGACAGGGTTTCTCTGTGTAGCCCTGGCTGTCCTGGAATTCACTGTGTGGACCAGGCTGGCCTCGAACTCAGAAATCCTCCTGCCTCTGCCTCCCAAGTGCTGGGATTAAAGGCGTGCGCCACCACCGCCCGGCTGGTTCTCAACCTTCCTAATGCTATGACATTTAGTATAGTTCCTCATGTTGTGGTGTGACCCCTAACCATAAAATTTTTTGTGTTGCTACTTCATAACTAATTTTGCCACTATTATAAATAGTAATATATATCTGATATGCAGGATATCTAATATGTGACCCCTGTGAAGGGTCATTTGATCCCTTAAAATGGGTCTCAACCTAGAGGTTGAGAACCACTGTATTAAACGATATTTAAAAGTTTGAATAGACATTTATTTATGCATACTATTTGTAATGCTATACTTGAAATAGCCAGACATGGTCTTGTATACCTAGAATATGACCAGCCTGATGTACAAAGCAAAATTGTCTTTAAAAAGCTCCAAAAAAAAACCCCCCCCCAAAAACAAAAAACAAACAAACAAACCCAGAAATGACAGACAAGCAAAAGGGCTACAGTATTGCTGAGAATTGTGGCATATGACTTTTTAAATCGCATCATTCAGGAGGAGAGGCAAACAGATCTCAAGTGATTTTGAGACCAACCTAGACAAATGTTTAGAAGACATTTGTCACAAAAACAAAAACCAAATAGAACTTGAGTATTGACCACTGAAGAACCAACCAACTGGTAAACTGGTCTACTCTAAGAATGGGATGACTGTTCTTGGTTTTAAGCTTGATTGCCAGTTACAGTTAATACAGAACTAACTAAAACGCAAGTGTGTGGATACAGCTCTGAGGGGTTGTTTTCTTAATTAAATTATTTAAAAATGGAAAGATCTTCTTTTCATCTGGCCCACACCTTCTCCTGGCAGCCTATATAAAGGTTGTGGAAGAAAGAAGCTCTCTCTTTGCCTGTTTACCCTCACTCTTACTGTCAAGTCCATTCCTTCATTGGCATTAGAGCCCACGTCTTTGGTATTCTGACATATATAGAACTGGCTGAGATGGCCAGCCTTATGGACTTAACTGGATTCTTGGACTTTACATTGATAGACAGCCATTGTCGAGCTAGCTGGACCACAGCCTGTAAGTCACTCAAATAATACACATGCACACTCGTGCGCTCTCTCTCTCTCTCTCTCTCTCTCTCTCTCTCTCTCTCTCTCTCAATCAATTCTGTTCCTCTAGAGAATTTGGACTAATACAAAGAGATAAGACAAAAATAAAATTTTGTAGGTAACAGTTCCCTACCTGGGAAAGGAAGAATGTATAAAATAGAGGTCTTTCCAAATTGCTCAGCCTCCAGCTATAATTCTTAGCCAATACAGAAAAAAGAAACTAAAAGCTTAAACAAGTTGACAGGAAGGAATAAAACTATTTTATAAAGTCTTTTGTCCACAGAGTAAATGTGAAAGAACATCACAAGGACTATTGTGTGGGGTCAATATAAAAGTTAAAGTTAACTTGTTTTTCTCAACACCATCAATAATCCAAAATTGTAATTTAAATAGATCCAGCGTTTACGAGTTGGGGATTAGCCTCATTGGTAGGGAACCTACTTAACTGTTTGAGGTCCTAGGTTCCCTCCAAAAAAAGAAAAGAGGACAGATAGTAAAGGGTGAGGCAGATAGCATTTACCATAGTACCCAGATCACTGCACTACCCATAATTGAAGCTAGCAGAGGTTATACAAGACTTATACTCAGAAATCTAGGGAGCTTTTAAAAGAAAAACATTATAAAGGGGCCAACTAGGTTGCTAAACAGGTAAAGAGAGGCACTTGTTGCTGAACTTGACAACCTGAGTTCGATCCCCAGAACCCACATGCAAGGGAGAGAACCAATTCCAGCAAGTTGTCCTCTGGTTTCCACTCTCGTGCCTTGACATACATGTGCCCATATATACATGTAATGAGGAAGAGAATGTTTCAAAAGAAAAGGGAAGGAGGGATCACTGAGGTTGGAGAGATGGCTTCAGCAGCTAAAAGCAATTTTTGCTCTTGGAGAGGACCTGAGTTCATTTCCAAACCCTCCAGTGGTTTGCAACTATAACTCCCGCTCCAGGGGATCCAATGCCCCCTTTTCTTTTACTTGGGCACCAGGCATGCATGTGGTGCACATACAAACATGCTATGAAAACACATATATGCATAAAATTTTAAAAAACAACAGCAAAGCACTAATGAAGACCTTATCCATAGATCCTGGTCAGAGACAAAAATTAAAAGCTATTGAATTTCCCAAATTTTACCTGTAGGCTTAGATCCCAAGAATGGTCATTGTATTAGAATTCTTTAGAAAAAAATGAGACTGATAGAATGAATATGGATATATATTAAGAGGATTTAGTAGAGTGGCTTACAGGCCAGTGTGCTGCTAGTCCAACAATGGCTGTCTCCCAGTGGAAATGCTGCAAAACTGGATATATCAGCTATCCCTATCTGGTACCAGAGTCTCAGAGCATTCATAGAGAGCCACTAGTCTTTAGTTTATTTAAGAATCCTAAAGAATTGGGTTTTAATACCAGCAAAGGAATGCTTCAACAGAATGTATGTACTTGCCAAGTGAGAGTGAGAGCAAGCAGGCTGTTTTCCTTCCTCTATGTCCACTAAAATGTATGGCTCAGGCTTGGCATGAGTCTTCCTATCTCAAATGAGCCAATCGAGAACATCTCTCATAGGAGGAATACCCAGCAACTTGGGTTTTAGTTGATTCCAGATCTAGTCAATCAAGATTAGACATTACAATCATGGAACTTGTCTTTCTAAAGCATGTTAGAATAAATTGTGATTGAGTCATGGAGAGGAGGAGGCTGTGCAGTAACACCAAGGAGAATTCCGCAGTTCCCACATGCCTTCCTGTCCAGTTTATTGGTAATCAGCAATAGAATTCCACTCTCCATTAAGAACAGCTGTCGTAATACAGCACCAAGGAAGTTTTCCCACAGCAGCATACACAGTGACCAGGCCAGCACAAGACACGTGTTGCCAGATTACATGTGAACTTATCCGACAGACCTTTATCACTATTTCTTGATGCTGAATTAAGATAGGGCTTAGCAGTACAGGACAAGGCAGGAAAGTATGTGACAATGTGTCTTTATTAAGGTGACCCACAAGGATAGAGCCATGTGTTGGTTCCAGTAAGTTTCATACCAGCTAGCCATGCTTTTTTCATTAATTAAAGCACAATAAAGTCCATTTTTCAATTATGGTGCAGGGAATAGAGGTAGTTGGTAGATTGCTCTGGATTCAGTCCCCCGCACTTCATAAAACCAGACATGGAGGAGATTCATATCGGCACTTGAGATGTAGAGACAGAAGGATCATAATTCAAGGCCATTGTCAGGTACATGGTGAGTTGAAGTCCAGCATGAAACCCTCACACAAGAAATAAATGTTCACAGATGCAAATGTATGTGTTAAAACTATAGAGAACACGAGGAAATTACTGTGGTGAAAAGCCAAGATACTTCTGAGAGAAGGAAGAACTGAAGCCAAAGTAGTGTGGCTTGGTAGCTGGTGGGGCTGCACTGAGGCTGTCAGTAGGACTTCCACATACTAGCACCACATTACACATCTCAGGCATTCATGTATGCTACATTTTACAAGAAGGGTAAGTATGGTTTGGTTATTTCTTCCCAGAAGAATAAGTACAAAGGGAGGCTGTTATCCCTACCCATTTTAAAGTTGTAGAAGCCTTCCACTGAGACATTGTGATGACCATGCAGAAGAAAAAGCCCTGAAACAGCTTGGTGCAAATACTGGGCCTTGTTCGTTACAGAAGATAAATCAGTACATTTCTTTAGAAATGAAGTTCTTCATAGGTGGGGCTATGGGAGTTGTTCATCCAAAAAAAGAAAAACTGAAATTGGCTGCCAGTTTCACACTATTCTGAAAAACCAATGCTTCATGGGTAAAAAATTTAAGTGTCAGGGGGCTGGAGAGATGGCTCAGTGGTTAAGAGCTCTGATTATCTTCCAGAGGTCCTGAGTTCAATTCCCAGCAACCACATGGTGACTCATACCAACCTATAATAAGATATGGTACCCTCTTCTGGCCCTCAAGCATACATGCAGGCAGAGTATTATTATATACATTATAAATCTTAAAAAAAAAAGTAAAAGAATTTAAGTGTCAAAAGCAAGCTTTTGGCTGGGTTCCAGGTGTAATGCAGAGAAACCTCAGTTTGGTTCTCAGTACTACTTACAAAATAAAACCTTTAATTTAGAAGAAAATAAATGTTTCTGAAATGAGAATAGGGAAAGTTTTCTTTTGGGGGGGGCAGCAGTACAGTGAACTTTATTGATGGTATTCAAGAGAAGAGTAGGGAGGGCTCCCTAGGCTCCTCCTGTTATATGGAGGTCTGGGATGGAACTTTTGTGGGAGATGCTCAGTGTTGGGGGCTGAGTTGGGACAGGGGCTCCCAGCAACTGAGGGCCTCTCTCTTGCTCTCAGTGTCCTTGCTGGGTGAACTGTCCAGGGCTTCTTACTCCTTGGAGGCCCTGTAGGCCATGAGGTCCACAATACTGTTGCTGTCATACTATGAAATGAGCTTTACAAAGTTGTCGTTGAAAGCAGTGCCAGCCCCAGCATCAAAGGTGGAGGAGTGGGAGTTACTGTTGAAGTCGCAGGAAACAGCTTGGTCCTCAGTGTAGCCCAGGATGCCTGTTTCACCACCTTCTTGATGTCAACATACTTGGCATATTTTTCCAGGAGGCGTGTCAGATCCACAACGGATATATTGGGGATAGGAACATGGAAGGCCATGCCAATGAGCTTCCCATTCAGCTCTGGGATGACCCTGCCCACAGCCTTAGCAGCACCAGTGGATGCAGGGATGATGTTCTGGGCAGCCCCATGGCCATCACACCACAGCTTCCCAGAGGGGCCATCCACAGTCTTCTAAGTGGCAGTGATGGCATGGAACGTGGTCTTCAGCCCTTCCACGGTACCAAAGTTGTCATGGATGGCCTTGATCAGGGGGTCTAAGCAGTTGGAGGTGCAGGATGCATTGCTGACAATCTTGAGTGAGTTGTCATATTTCTTGTGGTTCATACCCATTACAAACATGGGGGCATCTGCAGAAAGGGAAGAGATGATGACCCTTTTGACCCCACCCTTCAAGTAGGCCCCAGCCCATGGTGGTGAAGATGCCACTAGACTCCACGACATACTCAGCACCAGCATTGCCCCATTTGATGTTAGCAGGATCTCGCTCCTAGAAGATGGTGATGGGCTTCTCGTTGATGATAAGCTTCCCATTCTCAGCCTTGACTGCCATTGAATTTGCCATGGGTGGAGTCATACTGGAACATGTAGACCATGTTGAGGTCAATGAAGGGGTCGTTGATGGCAACAATCTCCACTTTGCCAGATGCAGAGCAGAAGGCAGCCCTGGTAACTAGGTGCCCAATATGGCTAAATCCGTTCACACAGACCTAAGCATTTTGTCTATGGGACGAGCTGGCACTGCACAAGAAAATGCAGCTGTCTATGGAACGGAGGAGCAGAGAGCTGGGAAAGTTTTCTTATTTAAGCCATAATCTGGGTGCAGAGATACATACCTCTAGTTCTTTTACTCAGGAGGCTGTAGCAGGGTGCTCACTTGAGTCTACTCAACAAAGCTAGATCACATCTCAAAATAAGAGCCTGGTAAATGATACTGCTTCGGTAGTGCTATCTGCATATCCACTGTAAGAATTGACAGTCAACTGAACAGACTTGCCTTATATAGGAAACTCAAGCATCATATTAAGTAGAAGAAACAATAAAGTAAAAGATATGTACTCAGTATGATTCAGTGTGCAGATGCTCAAACAGTACGTCCATCCGACTGCTGAGTATTGAGGTC
This sequence comes from Tokudaia tokunoshimensis, assembly GCA_036184795.1. NCBI lineage: Eukaryota > Metazoa > Chordata > Mammalia > Rodentia > Muridae > Tokudaia > Tokudaia tokunoshimensis. The sequence goes on along the minus strand of BTHU01000014.1, from coordinate 71,846,138 downwards.
TTATGAAATGCCAGGTCAGCAAGGGCTACATTGGTACATTCACCAAGGCTTCTACACCCTGGTACCCTGTATAAACATGTTTAGGGCATGCAGAATGCAGTCCAGCGATAGCAGACCTAATGGCTCTAGATCTTAGATTGGATGAGACTGTCCACTTTCAGGGCCTAGGGATCTTTTGGGGAGCTGCTTGTGTTTTATGTTCTTGAGTCTCTGGTAAGCTTTGCCTTTGTATAGGATTGAACTTGTTCCTGAATGGTTTTAGGCATTCTTACTTTGTAGAGAGAGGGGACTGGGATGTAGTCTATACATGTGAGAGACAATTGGACAAGAGATATTAGAGGGTTAGAAGGTTAGCTCCAGAAGAAATGAGTTTTGATTCTGGACCTGAGATGGCACAGCCCTTCTCTGGTAGAGACTTGTTCTTTCTCCATCTGGACAGAGGACACAAAATGGACAGTACATAGCTGAGCAGTGACAGGTACTTGATTGAATGATTGGACCACAGTTTAAACACAAACATTCAGACCACCTGAAAACCCTCACTTTAGGTTTCATTATAATTTCTTCTCCTCAAATGACGGCTGGAATGTTAAAAATGAGAAATTATACAAGCATCTTTAAATAAAAGAAAATGCTCTGGGGGGCTGGATAGATGGCTCAGGTGTTAAGAGCACTGGTCTTTTAGAAGACCAGGGTTCAAGTCCCAACACCCACATTGCAGCTTTACAACTGTTTGTAGCTCCAGTTCCAGAGGATCCGATATCCTCACACATACATGTAGGCAAAACACCAGTGCACATAAACAAAAGTAAATTATTTTTTTAAAAATATACTCTTTCCATCATTAATTCATAAATTGACCATTGTTACCTAAGAAATGGGGTAAAGGCTGGTCCTTTTTTTAAAGATTTTTTTATATTTTATTTAAATTTTATGTTTGTGTGTGTATGTCTATACATACGTGTGCATGTACACATACAGTTATGCCCAGAGAAGATGCTTTGGAGCTAGAGTTACAAGAAGCTGTGAACTACCCAAAATGGGTATTGGGAACCAACCGTGGGTCCTCTGTTATGCATTCTTAACTACTAGGCCATCTCTCCATCCCCAAAGGATTGTCTGTTTCAGAAGCTATTTAGCTTACAATGTTTATGACTCAGAGCACAGAGCTGGCAGGTGGTTCAAGCCTGAAGACCTTCATGTACAGAGGACATCATGTACAGAGAACAGATGGAGTGGAGGACAGTGTCTTGTAACCTTTCTCATAATAGTAAGTTCTTACTTTGTGAATAAGTCTAACAAACCTCCACTTTACACATACACTTAGCTGTCGCCCTTGATGCCATCCACATGCTGCAGGCTATGGGTCAGACCCAGCCTGCCCTTGCTCCTGTGAAGGAGTTGGGGAACAGATATTTTCAGACACACAAAAATTATACAAGCTTTGGATTTTACTCTCTAAATATTGTTTCACATGAACATGAGAGACATCAGCTGAGTCTGTATGGCCGTGGTTGCTTGTGTGTCATTGAGGCAGGGTATGAGATTGTCAAAGATTATAGGATCTACAAAGCTTTTGGCACTTTCTGGTCAATTACAGAAGTTTTGGCTGGCTTTTGGCAACCATATATTCTTACCAGCTCCTATGGCACAAGTCCTGGTCAGGTGGTTACCTGTGACCCTTGTTGTGGCTCTCCTGCATACCCAGTCACATTGACCACATTCCTTCCTGAGACTCAAGGCTGCTGTTGAGGCTGAGCCAGCTGAGAGCTTCTTACCCTGAACACATTTGTTGTTTTGAATGAGCTCATGCAGTTGACCAAGATTGTGAGGTGTGTATTACAGGAAGACATGCTGCAGGACTATCCTGGAGTCCTGCTTCTTGTGTGGTGATCTCTGGCCTGATGCTTCCCAACAGTTCCTCCTGCTAGGCAGCAGGCTATGACTTAGGTAGTGGCTTAGAAAGCACATCAGAATCTACATCAGTCTTAAGGAGCCTCTGGGAGAGGGAAATAGCAAGACCTAAGCCCCTTTTCAGGCATTATAGTGGCTGATGTCAGCTGTTCTCAGGTGGACACATGAGGTTTCCCTGAGCCCTTTAGTGATATGTGGTAAACTCTCTCCCTCTCCTACAGTAAACGCTGCTTTTCTTACACTTTCCTAGCTGTCTTGTGTAGGGTTAGTGTTGTCCCGCATCTGTTCCGCCACAGGGCTTGGGCCGCTTGGGGAGGCAGTACATGGGAGTTTTGACTGCACTTACCCAACTCGGGGTGGGGGAACGCAGTCTGAGGTCCTGGGGCTCCCCGGGCCTGCAGGGTGCAGGGAGGCCAGGTCATGTGGTTCTCAGGCTCTTGGAAATCCGGGCGCTGCTGGAAGAGCTGAGAATGGAGTGGGGCCCCACAGGTTGGATCTAGCCCAGGGCTGATGGGAAAAGCGGGGTGCTCTGGCCGGATCCCATGGGGATGAGAGAGTCCTTGGCTTGGTTGACTTCTGGCTTGGCTTGGTAGAGGCTGTGGCTGGGAGCACTGAGAGACCTTCTGCGGGAGATTAGACGGCTGGCTCTTTAGGTGAAGGCCTGTTTCATTGCTCCCCATGGTGGATCCAGATGAAAAGAGGCTCCGTGGTTTTAAGACATTTATTGTCATGGCAGAAAGTAGATGAATAAAACCATATCCCACTTCTCAGGGGCGGGCCTGAGCTTAAATACCTTTTGCAGGGAGGAATGTCTGGGAAGGAGAATTTATTGGCTAAGCTTCCAGGCCTTTAGGTACCTCATTAAAATGGAGATCTGTCTTGAGGCTACGTGACAACATCCTCTACCTATGGAGGGGCTTGGGGCATTGCCCTTAACGTGACTGATGGCCACAAATCTATGGAGGGCTGCGGTCTCGTGTCAGGAGCCTAGTGTCTGGGAACCAGGCAAAATGCCTGCTGTCCCTCAGGGTCACTAACCTTAGCTCAAACAGGAACCATGCTGCCTTTCATGGTCCTACAGTCTCCTAAACACAGTATCAAATGACAACACCAGAAGATACACAAGCCACTTAACTTGGCCAGTGTCCTGAAGGTGGGACCACCCTTCCAAGCATGGAGACTTTTGAGCTCAAATCTCAATGAGCCTCCATAGTGAATTGCTAGCAAGAATCATAGGTTGGCTTGGTGGTTGCCAGTCTGGGTAAAAACTCCGTCCTGTGACAATTTGCCTTTTTGTTTTGACAGGTTCTGCTTGGACTCTGCTAGACAGAACCGACAAAGACTATCCATCAACTGGTCCAACTTTAGCTTGAAGAAAGCCACCTTTGCTGCCCACTGAATGAGGACTGCCTGGAGAGGGATGTGTGGGAGGCAGCTGGGCTGCGCCACTCAGAGCCAAGCCCCTCACTGGCTCCCCTGAGCTTCAGTACCCACCCAGGGTGTGTAGGGCGGATGCTGTGGCCTGATTCCCCGAGACCGAGAACTTGCTGCTCGACCTGCGTTGTTAGCTTGTGTGCGTGTAGTCTGTGAGTGAGACTTCTTTGATTGTAGCTCTGTGCTGTCGGAATGGAACAGTAGTTCCCGCCAATTCCTCCACCACCACGGCCTCAGAGGCCTGGGCCGTGGCCAGAGACGAGTTTGCATCATCCACGTGGCTCTGTCGCCTCTGCATCTCGCCCTGTCCTGTCATCTGTCCCCGCCAGGGTATCAGTCATCCCTCAGCTCCCATGTGCCCTGTGTCCCACCCAAGGCGGGCTGGGCGGGCAGGCCTCCTTTGTCCTCTTTCACAATCTACTGTTTCTGAGTGTACACGTTGCGCTGTTTGTGTTTGACCCCCCTGACTTGTAGCCAGCTTGTGTAAGACCCCTTGCAGAATGAGAACGTTAAAAACAAGAAACCCACCCAGTACTCACACCATCAAGTCTGTTCTAGAGCGTACAACCGTATTAACACGGAGGCCTGCCTGGCTACTTTTTTAACATATTGTTAAGTAATATTAAAATCATGTCTTTCTTTTTGAAAGATGGAATACATTAGTACAGCAGGAGACCCAGTCTGGTTGCTTTCTGCTGGGGATGATGGGTGTGGTGGGAGGTATCAAATGGGTGATACTTGTTCCCAGGGAGCCACAGCCACCAACCCCAAAGTCACTTTCTGGTGTTCCTAGGTCTCAGGGTTCCTGGTGCCTTCAGTTGTCTTTTGGACACCAGGCTGGTATAGGTACCAGAACAGAGAAATGAGCAAGACACAACAGCCAAACAAATGATTAGGCTTCATGTGTTCATGCCAAGAAGTACCAGGAAGTTGCAAGATGGGGTTGTAGGTTATACCCAGGTCACTAGGACATGGAATAGAGACTAAGCCTTTGTAACACAGAGCAGAGGGTTATTTACAACCTTCTATGCAGGTACCTATCCACATTGGGGGAGGAGAGGGGTTGTGATCTGTAGTAGAATGCTTAATTGGGTTTAAATTAGGAAAAAAGTAAATGGTTTTAAAAAGTGAAAAAGAGTAGTTCTGGCTTGGTTAGTCCCATCTTTATCCCTTCAGGAGCTGACAAAGTTTACACCATTGCCTCTGGATTCATCTAGTTTTAGCTCACCTCAGCACACTACATGGCTCATATTTTTCCAACATTGAGGCATCTGGCACCTAGGAGAAGATGACCGAGATCTGAGGTGGGAAGATCATCAAGCCAGGCTGACAAATGACAAACTAGTAGACCAGTTGTGGAAGGCAGGGGACAGTTGGTCCTAGCTTTCTGAAGATATTGTACCAGAGAACAGAAAGTGTGAATCAGTACCCAGAGGAAGTATAGAACAGGTTGCCTTCTTTTCTAGGTGACAAAGCAGCCTATCCCCGTGTTCCTGGGATAGTTGAGCAAAGAAAAGCAGGCAGGGATGTGACCTTGTATAAACGGTGTTCCTGAAAGGGCAGAGATTCTGGTTCTATTCCCAGGGATACTGGCGTTATCTCCTGGTTGCAGAAATGGCTAGAGAGGCCCAGTATTGGGCTTGCCTCCCAGGCACTGCCTTTCTGGAGCCAAGCCAACTGCCAAGAGGGAACCCAGGATCTCCAGCTATGGCATCAGCAGGACCTGTTGGCACTATAATGGTGAAGGGAAAGCCTGGGTACCCCAACAGCAAGTACCATATTGGGACCCAGAGCCACTCAGCCCCCAGCTCTTCAGTACTTACGGCATGTTCAGGCCAGTTCCTCAACTCACACTTTCTTGACATATGCTGTTTACTGCCAGGAATGGGCTTTCTGTTTCCCTAGAAACCTCAAGTTTCTTTGACTCTGTCATCAGGGGTGCATAACTTGCCAGTTTGAGGAACAAAAAACCAGAAGACAGTAGAAGCCTCTGGTCTAGTTGACTGAGAGGAGAGAGTTCTAAGGGCAACCCTTTCCATGGCTGTAGAAGCTGCCAGGATTTTTGCAGTTTAGCAGAGTGGTCATTCTGCTTCTAAGTGGGGAACCAAAGCCCAGAGTGGTAATTGGAAGAGGGAGGCTGAGGACTTCCTGCCAGAATCTGTGGTCAGGTTCCAGGGGAGCTTCGTGTTTGACTGACCCTGAAGTGAAATAAGGGAACAGCTGGAAAGAAGCATTAACTGGAAATTTTTTCATTGAATTTAGTTATATACTGTCTTAGTTACATTTTTCTATTATTATAAGACACCATGACCAAGGGAAACATATAAAAATACATGTTTAATTTGGGCTCACAGTTTCAAAGGGTTAGAGTCTATGACTATCATGGTAGGGAGCATAGTAGTAGGCATTTAGGGGATGGCACTAGAGTTGAAAAGACACTCGGAATGGTGCTAGTCTTTTAAAACCTCAAAGTTCACCCCATGATACCTAGCTAAAAGGCCATACCTTCTAATCCTTTGGGGTAGAGTTCTACCAGCTGGGGACCAAGTAAGTATTTAAACATGAACCTATTGGGGAGCCATTCTCATTCAAACCACTAAAAAGAATCTAACACCAAAACAAATTAAGTGAACAGCAGGGATCACTTCTGATACCATTAAATCCATCTTCCTTTTTGTATCTGATGAGCAGGTGTGAGTAAGGCTTGTATTTGGATAGCAAGTGTCATCATCTGCACTTCATGGCTTGAGGTGCTGTGTTCTGAATGCATCTCTGACTAGCAGTATTACTGCTAACTTGAGGTCTTTTAGTGTAACTAGTTTTGGAAGTTTCCTGCTCTCTACTACACAGATCCTCTATGGTGAGAACGTGACAGACCCCAAATCCAAGCAGCAACAAGCTCCTCTGGTTCGTCCACAAAACATGACAGCAAATTTTGTTTTCTAAAAACAAGGGGTGGGGGAAGAAGGCAGTAAAGTTAGTAGCAACATCTACTACTCCATCAGCCTACAAGGGTTTTTATTGTTCTTTTGCTTGTTTTAAGATTGAATACATTCCCTGTGCCTGGGTTGAATAGCTCTTGGGTTGCCACCATGTTTTGACAACATGCCTGGCAGTATATTTGTGGCAATGAGAAGCACTAGTCATGCCTAAAATTTGTCTCTGTTTTAAATATGAAGCTTCGTTAAGTTGTCCCCAGATGTTAACTGAAAACACCTTAGTTTCATTGCAGTCCCAGACTAGCATTATTCTGAATCCACCCCCATGGTAAATGTGGTATTAGTTCAGAGATGAATGAGAATTTTGGCCACTTGATACATGCTCATATATACACTGAACAGGGGCCCAAGAAGGGACCAGCTTGCAGAGAATCTTCCTGCCATACAGTGTTTTCATATAGGCAGCACATGTCAGGAGACAAGGAAACCTGGTGAACTCTTGCAGGGCATAGTTTCTGCCAGGAGGCAGTTTCCGATCTTATAAAGCCAACTTGGAATCCATGACTAGGGGCTCGGGGAGGGCTACTGTGGCTGAGGTTCTGGAGATGAGACAAGCTGAGAGCCACCAAAGCCTTCAGCTGTCATTTGCAAATGTTTCATGAGTCCAGGCAATGGATCACCAGGAAACCGCAAGGCTTTTTCAGCATTTCTCCTACGTTGAGTAGGAAGACACTATAATGAGAAGTCCCATGGGTAATGGTGTATGGAAGACTGGTGACAAGTAGTAAAGTATTTTTCAAAGGTATGGACAAACAAAAATATATACAATTAGGAAGAGGCAAACAAGTTTCCAGTCAAGCCACACTAGGAGGAAGTCAGTGCAGTCAGGCAAGGAAGTTCGTCTTATGTCAGGGGCTATTTGTTGCCCATGTTTAGGTGCACAGGCAATCATCCCTTTACTTTGGCTACTTGAGTAGTAAATACAAGTTGCTTTCTGGGACTGGCCATTTGTTGTTTTGTTTTTTTCAAGACAGAATTTTTCTTATGTAGCCCTGGCTGTCCTTGAACTAGGTTTGTAAACCAGGCTGACCTCAACCTCACAGAGTTCTGCCTCTGTTAGAATCAAAAGCATGCTCTGCTTTTAAAGACTGGTCAAGGCACCATGATTATTACAGATGAAAGTTTCAAGTGTGGCCTGGTAAAGTATAAGATTTTTGCTTTTGTTTTTGCCTTTTGCCCCTGCTCTCAGTACCAATAAGTCCTCAGAGGAACATCAGTCAACAAAAGGATAACACTGGCAGAATAAGTCTTAAAGCCAAAAAAACTTTAGAAGGATTAAACTAACCTTACTTCTTCCCCCAAACACTTGTCTTAAGTAAAATTCAGTGTTGGCACCCAGACAGGTTTTCTCAGTCTATACCAAAAGCAAGAAATACGTAGCTTTAGGAGAAATTTCAACCAAGAAGGGTTTACAGGCAAGACGCTTAAGATGTCAGGCAAAGTGGCACACACCTTCAATCCCAGTGCTCTGGAGACAGAAACAGGTGGGTTTCTGTGAGTTCACTACCAGCCTAAATAGTATAGGCTGGTACTTCAGGGGCTTCATACTTCCAGGTACTTCCAGGGCTTCATACAAAGATCCTGTCTCTAAGGGGGTGGGAGAGTGAATTATACAATCTAAATGCATACATAATGACCAAAGGCATACAACTGAAACATTGTGAAAGAAGAAAAAGATAAAAATTAAAGATAGAAAGCCTATATAAAGCTGCCCACAAAAGAAATTGATGAGTTTATGGCATGTGAGCCAGTGGTGCACACCTTAAATCCCAGCACTCAAGAGGTAGAGGCAGTCTGGGAGTTCAATGCCAGCCTGGTCTACAAAGTGATTCCAGGGATTCAAACAAATAAAAACCAACCCTGTCTGGGGGGGAGGAAGATGAATGCCTGAGAGAAAATGGTAGGCAAAAAGGTTCACTTATGTATGCATACTTGTGCACTGGGAATAGAAGCCAAGATTTCATGAATACAAGTTAAGAACTGAATTAGAGCAGCATCACTTAAAGATAATCCAAAGTTGATGTCTCACATATTTCTTCATTGGTTTTCTTTTCATATTACTTATTCATTCATTCATTCATTCATTTTTCAGACATTGTCTCACAATGTAGTCCTATCTGACCTGGAACTTACTTTCTAGACTAGATTAGCCTTGAATTCAGATCCAAGCCGGGCGGATCTCTGTGACTTCGAGGCCAGCTGGACTGCATAAAGAGACTATGTCTCAAAATTTAACTGGGACTGGAGAGATGGTTTAGCCATTAAGAACACTGACTGCCCCGGGCGGTGGTAGCACACGCCTTTAATCCCAGCACTTGGGAGGCAGAGGCAGGAGGCTTTCTGAGTTCGAGGCCAGCCTGGTCTACAAAGTGAGTTCCAGGACAGCCAGGGCTACACATACACAGAGAAACCCTGTCTCGAAAAACCAAAAAAACCAACCAACCAAATGAATTCAGATCCAGCTGTGTTTGCCTCCCAAGTACTGGGATAATAAGTGTGTGCCACCACCGCCTGACATGTTCAGCTTTTTTAGTTCTTTATGTATATTACATACTAATCCTGTTAGATGAATAGCTGGCAAGGATTTTCTTCACTTGTGTAGGCCATCTATTTACTCACTTCAATTTCTTTAGTTTGATGAGATTCCATTTGTTAGCTGTTGCTCTATTTCCTGTGTGATCAGTATTATTCAGAAAGTCCTACTGTGTGCCTATTAGTTGAAATATGTACTCTACCTTTTCCTCCAGCACTTTCAGGATATCAGGTTTTATATTGAGGTTTTTGATCCATTTTGAGTTGAGTTTTGTGCATTGTCAGAGAGAAGGATCTAATTTATCAGTTTTCCTGGCATCATTTTTAAAGATGTTTTCTCCGATGAATATTTCTGCTATCTTTGTAAAAGTTCAGGTTAACTGTAGTTACATGGACTTATCTCATGGTCCTCAACTCTATTCCATTGATCTATGTGTTTGTGCCAGTATCATGTTGTTTTTATTAATATTGCTCTAATATAATTTGCAACCATGTGTGGTTACTTTCTGCAGTGTTACTTTTACTCAGGATTGTTTTGACTATCTGATTGTGCCCCCTTGTATATTTCTGGACCTTTAAGTAGGGTGGTCATTTTTCACAATATTTTGATCCATGAATATGGGAGTTTCTTTATACCTTTTAGTGTATTCCTTAATTTCTTTCTTCAGTGTCTTAAAACTTTCATTATAGAGGTCTTTAATATCCTTGGTTAAGTTTATTCTTGGGTTCTGTGTGTCATTTGCTAAACATGATTATCAACTCGAATTTTTTGGTGGATTCTTTAGGACCTCTTAATGTATAGGATTGGTAGCATCTGAAAAAAGAGATACTGCTTTTCCTTTTGGAAATCCCTTCTCTTTTTGTATTAGTCTCTCTTCAAGCATTATATGGAATAGAAGTGGGAAGAATGGAAACCTTTGTCTTATTCCTGATCTTAGTGAAAATGCTTTGAGTTTTTCTCTGGCATGATGTTAGCTATAAGTGTGTTGTATGCAGTCTTTATTATATCGAGGTATGCATCCTCCATGTCTAGTCTTTCCATGATTCTGATCTTGAAGAGATCAAAAGTCTTTTTTTTTTCTTTTTTCGAGACAGGGTTTCTCTGTGTAGCCCTGGCTGTCCTGGAATTCACTGTGTGGACCAGGCTGGCCTCGAACTCAGAAATCCTCCTGCCTCTGCCTCCCAAGTGCTGGGATTAAAGGCGTGCGCCACCACTGCCCGGCAAGAGATCAAAAGTCTTTTCTACGACTTTCATGTGATTTCTGGGTTTTGGCCCATTTATATTATGAATTACATTTATTGAATTATGTATGTTGAATCATCTCTATATCATTGGAATAGTCAAAATGGTCATGATAAATGCTTTTCAATGTGATGTTTATATTTTATTGAGGATTTTTGTATTTACGATCATTAGGGAGATCAGCCTAATTTTTGCATGTGTGTGTACAGTATTACCTGATTTTGGTATCAGAATAACTAGCTTCATAAAAAGTTAGGAAGATGCCAGGCATTATGGCACAATTGCAGCACTCTGAAGGCAGAGAGCAGGCAAATCTCTGTGAGTTGAAAGCAAGCCTGGTCTACATAGTTCTAGAATAGCCAGGACTACATAGAAAAATCTTGTCTCCAAAAAAAGAAAAAAATAATATAGGTTCTTAGGGTATGTCGCCATAGTTTTATTGCAATCTATTGTAATACTTTCCTTTTAACCTTTCCATTTGATTAGTTTGGATCTTCTCTTCTGGTTAATTTTTTAAGATATTTATTTATTTACTTATTTATTTAATATGAGTACAGTTAGCTGTCTTCAGACACACCAGAAGAGGGCACCAGACCCCATTACAGATGGTTGTGAGCTTACTGTGTTATTGGGAATTGAACTTAGGACCTCTGGAAGAGCAGTCAGTGCTCTTAACTGCTGAGCCATCTCTCTCCAGCCCTCTTGTTAATTTTTAAGGGTTTTGACAATTTTATCTATTCTAATAACACCCTCTTCATTTCACTGATTCTTTGTAATTTTTTAAGTTTCTATTTCATTGACTAATGCCCTGTTATTGGTTATTTCTTCCCCTCTATTCTTAGGGTTTCTTGTTTTTCTAAGGCTTTATGGCCTCTATGGCCTTTATGTTCTCAAAATGTTTTGATACAGACATTTACCACTATAAACTGTCATCTTTGTATGTTTCTTTCTTGATACCATCATTGACATATCATCATTTCATAGTATATTATTTAATTTCTATGAGTTTGCATACTTTCTATTCCTTTTGCTATCACTTTGTGCTTAATATTTGATCAGTTTTGGGGAATGCTCCATAAATGTCTGTTACATTCATTGTATTTTTGATGACCCTTAGCTCCAGTGTTTGTTTAGTTTTTGTCCAAATGACCCATCTACTAGTGAAAGTAAGGTGCTGAAATCACCCAGTATCACTATATTAGGCTTACTCTATAGCTTTACATCTAATACTGTTTTAAGAAAGTATGTTTACCCATATTTGGTGCATAAGTATGTATGTATGTAGGATCTATATTTTGAGACAGGGTCTGTATAGCCTAGGCTGCCCTCCAACTCACAGAGATCTGCTTGCTCCTGCCTCCTGATTACTAGGATTAGAGGGGCGCACTACTATGAATATATTGTCCTTTTGATAGATTTTTCTATTGATGAGTATTGATGGAATGACCTTCCTTATCTCTTCTACTTTTGGTTTGAAGCCTATTTGGTCTCCCAGTTCCATTTGTATGGAATAATTTTCCCCACCCTTTTACATTAAGGTGGTAACTGTTCTTTGGTGGTGAGGTGTATTTCTTGAAGGCAGCAAAAAAGATGAATCCTGTCTTCTAATCCAGTCTGCTAGTCCAATCTTTTTATTGAAGAATTAAGACTACTAATATTCAGTTATTATTAACAGTATATCGATTTCTGTTTTCTGATTTTGTATTTGCTTTTACCTCGTGATTATTTATTCATATGATTTGTCATTTTTATATTTCTCTTGAGATCAAAGCATTCCTTCCAGGATCTTCTGTAGAGCTGCCTTAATGGTCATAAATTTCCTTAGACTTTTTTTTTAAGATTTATTTATTTATTTTATATATGCAAGTACATTGTCACTGTCTTCAGACACACCAGAAGAGGGCATTGGATCCTGTTAAAGATGGTTGTGAGCCACCATGTGGTTGCTGGGAATTGAACTCAGGACCTCTGAAAGAGTAGTCAGTGCTTTTAAACCATCTAGCCCTCTTTAGACTATTTTTAACATGGAAAGTGTTTTATAGCTCCCTCTATTTTATTAGACAGCTTTGCTGTATAATAATCTGGTTTTACAGTTGTATTCTTTCAGAGCTGTATTTCAGAATATATTTTTTAGGCCCTTCTGGCTTTAAAATGTCTCTGAAATATTCATGTTATTCTGATGAGCTTCCCTTTATAGGTAACTTGTCCCTTCTCTTTTGCAATTTTCAATACCTTTCTTTTGTCTTTATTTTTGTGTTTTAACTAAAACATGTTGTTGGGAGTTTATTTTCTCATCCTACCTATTTGGTATTCTGTAAACTTCTTGTATCTGACTTGTTATCTCATTCTTTAGACGCAGAAAATTCTCTTCTATTTTATTGAAAATATTTTCTAGATGGAGCCAGAGAGATGGCTTAGATCTTTAGAACACTGGCTTCTTTCCCAGATGATCAGGGTTTGATCTCCAACATGCACATTGTAGCTCACAGCTATCTGTAATTCAAGTTACAAGGGGTCAAATCCCCTATCTGGCCTCTTAAGCACTGAGCACACATATGAAACACAGATATACAGGCAAAACACCCATAAACATAAATGGTTTTTTAAAGAAAATTTATTTTATGCTTTTAGCATAGTATTCTTTTATGTTCATAGTTCAATAATTGAGTGTTTTTATGGTGTCCCAAAGCTTTCGCATGTTCTGCTTAATTTTTAAAAAAATTCCTCACTGACCTTAACTGTCTGATCCAATCCTTGTACTGTATCTTCCAGCCTGAGTTACTCCATTTCCTACATGATCTTTTCTGTTGGTGAATATTTTCATCGAGCTTTTAATTTTGGCTTGTTGAATTTTTCATTTCTAGCATCATTTCAGTTTGGTTTTTCTTCAGTTCTTTTTATTGAAGTCAATGTTCATTTCTTAGAATGATTTCATTATTTCAGTAGCTCTTCATTGTTGTTCTCTTGGAGTACATTCATGTATTCTTTAAGCTGTTTGAATATACTTATAAATATTCTTTTAAATTCTTTGGAAATTCTAACAAATCATTCACATTAGGACCCAGTACTGTGAAATTAGGAATCTTTAAGGAAGACATATTATCTAGGCTTTTTATGTTGGTTTTGTTTCTGTGCTGGGAGTTGCCCATCTGGAATTAATATGTTGGTTAAATTATTCTTTCTTTTATATTTTTTGTTGTTGTTTTTTTTTTTTAACATTCAAATTTCCTTTCTTCTTTCAGTGGCGACATTTACAATGCTCAGGAGAGGAATAGGTTATAATAAAGTTGAGGTGTCATTTCCCTCTGTGGGACTGATATTTAGGGCTAGAGGCTCTGTGTATTTGGATCAGGTATTGTTCTGTGTCAGCTGGTGTCTTTTGCATGGGTCTTCAGCTTTTGCTGTGAGTTCTGGCACTCTCCAAGGGCCAGTGGTCCTTACTCCAGTTCAGATCTGCTCGCTTCACTGGGTCTGCATCTTTCACTGAAGCTGATAGAAGATACTTCCTGAGAACCTGTAGACCTAAACTGGAGTCAAATCTGGCCTCTCACCCTGAGTTTGATGCTTCTGCTAAAGCTGCTGGAAGTCTCAAAGCACCAGTAAGTTTTACCCTGGCTCATGACTAGTTTCCTCTCAGTCCTTAACAGTCCCAACAATGTTTCAAAGTCCAAGGTCTCTTCTAAGATCCAAAGTAATCTATGAACCCCTATAAATCAAAGGATAGGTTATATACTTCCAATATATAATAACAGTAAAAATTCCCATTTCACAAAGGAGGAATGGGAAGATGGCAAGGAAATACCTTTCTAAAGCAAAACCAATTCTGTGTCTATCTAGCATCTGGAAACCTAGATGGCATCAGCAGGGCTCCTTGGCTATCCCTACTCCTCTGCTACCTGCAGCATATGTAAACACATTCTTGGATCAGCTCTACTTCGTGTCTGGACACTAATCTGAGCCCTGCCAGTCAATCCTGTGATCTTGGTGAAGAGAATTAACTCCTTTGCTCTCCTTGACACCTCTGAATTGAGGCAAGACAGCAGGAATGTTTCTCCTTACCAGCTGGTCTCTCCTTAGTAACCAGAAAACATCCATTGTTCCTGCACACATCCCAACCCAACTCTCAGAGCAACACAGGAGTAAATCCATTTATTATTAAAATAAATGATTAGAAATAAAGGTGCTTTCCCTTTGGGAAATACAAGTGTTTTTGCAAGGTGATGGTACTGGATGCAGCTGTGTGTGGCTCTGCTGTGTTTGGGAAGGTTCTAGTGTATCATGTAACTGCAGTGCAGCAGACCAGTCAGAGAGTGAGACACCTCACTACTCAACAGGATGGAGCTACCACCTGGAGAGAGGACACACTGCTCCCACAGCAACTTCCCTTTCCAGCAAGTAGCACAACTCTAGGTGCAAGCAGGCTTCAGAATACTCCCACAGCAGATAGTTTGCAGCTTTGATTTGACAGCTCAATTCGGACTCCACGTGAGAGACAAAACTGATGCCCACTTGATGCCCCTGACCCCATCTCTTACTCCTTCTCTGTCTATAGTTCCCTCTGACCCAATCTGCTCCATGGCTAAATGAAAACAAAATGACCTACCAGTGACCCTGCCCATTTGGGCCCTACATCCCAGGAGAATGCAACACACCGAGTTGAAGACTGAGTCTGAGGACACCCTCCCAACCCCTTAGAGCAGCTATGTTGGTCACAGGTCATACAGGCATGGTGTCTCTGGCTTATTGGCAGCACTCAGACAGGTGCCTGAGGAATGCCTCGCCTTGCTCATCACTGAAGCACCTCAGGCAATGAGGGCACTGAAGGTCACCCTGACCTCTCTGGGCTGTGCAGACATGCCCACCCTCTGCAGACGGTTCCATCTGCTGGGACCTAGACTCAGGCCTCCAGCCGCCAGGTGACACATGTTCCAGTGCATCAATCTCTAAGTACTTGGCAGTTTTGTTCTCCTTATGAATCCGACAGGGTCCTGGCTCCCAGGAGTCCTGCAGAGAAGGCAAAGGTTAGTTTACATGAGCTGTGCTAGAGGCCAATAAAGCCTGGCCCTAGGTTCTAACAACTAGAGACATATCTCAGAATAGACCTTAAATTCCACTGCCTTGCTTCTTTCTGTACCAAACTGCCTTACTTCCATCAAACCTCAGCTTTCAGTCCACATACCATAAGAGTTTATACAAGGAATGTGGAACTAACCTCTGGAGTCAAGGTATTTTTCTTGGCTCTCTGGAGTTTCTAAAGGCTTAAATTGGAAGACCTTATTCCTCAAATCCTAATGCTTCTTGCTGTCTGGACGAAAGTGCTGAGTGAATTAAAGAAGTCCTACAGGTACTTACTTGGTCATATCATGAAAGAACAGAAGTGGGAGGCCTGATTGGAGCCCTCAGCCTTAGGATATTCAGTCAAGGAAGTGTCCCTGATGCCATGCCCCACTAACACCAGAGTGAGAGAAACAAAGCTGGGGGTGGTGTCGGCAGCTGGCCATTAACCAGGGAACAGGCAAACTAAGTCCTACTGTACCTCAATGTGATTTGAGATACTAGACAGCCTCTGAGACCTACCATGACAGCCATGAGTGCGCTCTTGGCTCAGTCTGGTACATGTGCACTAAAATGCCACAAGCACCTTGGGCAGTGGTGCCCATTGCTACATGTTTAGGAGTATGGGAGCCTTACTCCAGCACCTGCTCTTGGGGCTATTCACATCTGAATTTGAATTTTTCTCAGAGGGACAATGTCTTATCACTCCTACTTCACCACTGTCATATGGTTGTCCTTGGGCCGAACAAAGATGGGTGCTTGAGAGGTCACTAATGCAAACGCCCTAGTCCCCACCAGAAATCTAGCCTTTGGGGCTGATCAGGAATCTCTCATAGGACCTAGCTTGGCAGGCCTAGAACAGGTAAAATCACTCCTCTAGCACATCATCATTCAAAGACTTCCTGAGAGGTCATATTTGACCCTACCATTAGTGACCTTGCAATTAAAGCACAGAAGCCACCAAAAAGCAAAAACAAAACAAAACAAACAAAAAAAAAAGCAACCTACAAGCAAGGCCAAGAGCTTGGCAAAGGCACACAGTCATGTTAGGATATCCCCGTTCCTGTCCATGTTGCATCCTAGAAAATTCTGTCCTATGCTTATAGTCCTAGCACTTTAAGTGGAATAGCCTCTATGGCTATACCACCTGAACAAGCCTGATGTAAAACAAGATGGGGAAACATCCACACTCCATTATATGATGTCAGAGGGACTGCTGGAGCTAAGCAAAGGCTCTGGGAAGGGTCCTCTGTTACTGCTAAAGCCCTCCTGGCCCCATCCTCTTGTCCTGTGGACTTAGGGAGGGCCATTGGTTTCCATCAAAATCCTCCATTCATTAGAACTGATGCTTGTATCCAGCCCCTTAAGGTTGACGAACAAAGGTATCTACCAGGACACTTCTGTGCCCCTGGTGCAGATGAAGCGAGGCAGAAGCTGATGAGGTCCAGCAGCTGCTCGGACCAGAACAGTATGGGCGGCCTTCACATACCTCTGGTTCTTCTCACATCTTAATTGGGAAAGACCACTTCAAAACCAGTTCTGCCTTCTCAGCCTATTTGATTTTCAGAGGTCCCTCTATTATCCAAACTGTTAGGACAGTAAGTTCTCTGAGAGAGGCCTGGGGTTTATCACAGGACAGAAGATGTATGGATACTAAACACCTAAAATAACAAATCTTCCCTAGGAATTTGCAGAGCAGGAGTCTGTCCAGGTAAGAGGAGAGGTAAAAGGCATGTATGTCCAGCTTTCCATGCCTGAGAGGCTTCCACTGACAACATACACCAGCACTAAAAACAGGAAGCAACAGGCCCACTGGCTATCCTGGAGGACCTTATTTAGTGTTCAGGGCCTGTGTCCTACCGCTGCAAAATAGTAACTAGGGTCTTTACCTCAGGAGAGACACTTACAGAACTGTCAGTAAAGCACTTGAGGCCTGGGATATACTTTTGTTGCATGGAAACTATGAGCAGGGAGTCTGGAAAGGCCCTGAGGACAGCTAGCTTTTACCAACACAGGCCGCAGTGCAGACCTCTACAATTACAGTACCACAGAGAGGTTTTCTATGGCCACACCCTAGGCCCCGGAGAAGTTTCTCTGCCCAGAGCTGGGAATCACATCACCAACAGTATTGTCAGTCAATACATCTTTGTTCAAAATTCACAATAAAAAAAAAAGAAAATATCTAAAGGGAGAAATTCTCTTGTGCCCTTACCTGTCTCTGAGACACTTGGTACATCAAGGACATGACCTTTTCCTCCAGTTCTTGAATCCTACTGTGGGCTCGCTCCCGATCTGCCCTTTCTGATTTGAAGTCATCCTTGTAAGCAAGAATCTGAGAAGACAGAATATTCATTTCTATTCAAGAAAGGAGAAAATCCTTACCTGCCTTCTCCCACTATATGACTGTATCCCACCCAGTTCCACCAAACATTTAGCCTAGGCTGTCCCAAGACTACAGCCACTGCCTGTGGTGTGTAGACAGGCAAACATCCCTGTCAGTGCTGCTCAGAGCCTGAGGACACCTGCTGTTCTAGCATCTCTACTCGCTCCAGCGCAGTGTCCCGGGCCATCTTCACAGCTGTCAGCTCCTGTTTTGCTTCTGCACAATCACTTATTTTCTCCTCCAACTGTCTGTTAAGCCGGGAAATCTCCTTCTTCATCAGCTCAGGCTCAAGAGGGACCTGCCGCCTCTTTAGCTGGGCATGTAACCCCTTCACATATTCATCCCTACTTGCATCGTAACGCTGCCACTTAGCATTGAGATCTTCTACCTGAAAAGACAGAACCAAAAGAGACTTTTGCTCAGGCCAACATGGATCTGTGGTTATCAGCAATAATTTACCAAGTAAGGTTTTCCTAAGGAAAACCTGCTTTCCTTTCCCTTTCTTTTGTTTAGAGAGAGTTCTAAGCCTACCAGGGAACCTGATACATTTCAGGAACATCCATATGAATGGTCTTTTGTTGTTGTTGTTTGGTTTTATTTGCTTGGGTTTTTCCAGATAAGGTTTCTACATGTAGCCCTGGATGTCCTGGAACTCTCTGTAGACCAGGCTGGCTTCGTATTCACAGAGATCCACCTGCTTCTGCCTCCCAAGTGCTGGGATTAAAGGTGTGTACCACCACCACTCAGCCATAATAATAATCTAAACAGATGTAAACTCAAGTGTAACTTTCCTGCCTTAAAAACTACTTCCCAGAATGGGGAAAAAACTCAAAACCACTTTTGGAAGCAGTGGCTCAGCTAGTCAAGTACTTATTTGGCAAGCATGAAGACCTGATTTCACATTGCCAGCAACTGGGTAAAAGCTGGGTATGACACACATGTCAGTAATACCAGTGCTGGCCATGGGGAGGCAGTCAGATTCCTGGAGCTCGCTGGCCAGCCAGCCTAGCCAAATCTGTATGCTCCAGCAAGAGACCTTGTTGCAAAATAAGGTGAAGTACAATTGCCTGATGTCACTTTTTAGCCTCCACATGCAAGTACAAACATATACAGATACAACACACACACTCAAAACTACTTCCTGATGGTAATTCTTGTACTTCTTTTATTGACTAGTTAATTCTAGAACAGAGAGTTCCTGATTTTACTATATCCTCTGTGGCAGAATGGCCAGGTCTCTGGAGACTGTGAATCAAGTGAAAGCAGCTGACAGCAGAAATCACCTCTAGACACCAGCTTTTAAAAAAAAAAAAGCCTTCATTTACCATTTGTCAAGGTTAATGTTCCTCTTCTATGAGATGTTAGATACTCACATGAGTCACCTTCTGTTTTAACAGTTGATTTTCTTCCTGTAACTTCTTAATAACACTCTGGCCAGAAACATCCCTGCTTGTATGCTCTTGCTATATAAGGAAGAGACAAAGAAAAGCCATGTTACTGCGTGAGTGTAACATAAAGAAGTGGAGAGGAAGTTGGAGCCAGAGGCTGAGGTCACAGACCATCACTGCAGCTGCACTGTAGGATGTGGTGACTGTTCACTTGGTGAAGAAGCAAAACAACTTTGTAAATCCAGCTCCTCCTCAACCCACTCCCAACTGAGGCCAGGACATAGCCTTGGCAGAGGGTCGCTATAAGTGTATCACTCTTGGCACTGTCCTGTTCCTTCTTACTACCAACATGAGCTGTCTGTACTTTAAATCTGGACTAAACATTCAACCGTCATCAGGTCTAGAGGGATAAGTACACCAGCTGTAAGGAAACCTTCATAGCACCAGAACTTATGTATCATCACAGGCAGCAGGGAAGACAAGAACATAGTTTCAGTCTGTAACAGAGACATACCTAGCATCCAGGAGGCTTTCCAGGTCCTTAGTTTAGGCCTGGCCACAGATCCATCTTACCTCCTGCAGAGTCACCAAGACAGAAATCCTGCCTATAGACAAGAGAACCTATCTGGATGAGGCAACCTAACTTGTGCTTCACACAGGGTCAGAACCAGGGCATTCAATCCCAGAAGCCACACTCCAAACTAACCCCTAATAGCAGTTGGCTGATCCAACTGTAAAGCATCATAAACTTTTCTGGAGTATACTTTATATCCCAGAAATCCCAGGCATTCAGCACTACAGAGACATTAGTTTTAAGAAATCCCCTTGAATGACAGGAAGTACATGTCCTAACCCAGACTGCTGAGAAGCCCCAGATGACTCAGCCAAGTCCAAGGCTGAGAAATGATACTGACTTAAGAGACATGACAAGCCAGCACCCACCTACCAGCCTACTGAGGCTACTCTGAGATCTTCAAGGGGAATGTTAAAGTGATACAAACTTGGACAAGAGCACCTCCTATACAGAAACACAACTGTGTTCCTTCCAGGGTGATCTTTTTGTGAAATCTGAGATGGATGGCTGTTGATTGAGTTTCTCGACACTTTGGAGAAGCTGCTGGTAGCTGTGTATCCCTTTCCTCAGAACACATACAGTCTGATGAACACTGCTACAGTCTTTGAGAACTGCCTAGAAAGGACATGATCTAGAGGCCCCAGGGTGGGACTGGGGGGAGGCAGACATAAAATGTAGACTCAGCCTGGTACTGTTATGATTTGAATCAGAAATGTCCCCCACAGGCTCATGGTTTGAAAGCTTGACTCCAGCTGATGGTGCTATTTGTAGAGGCTATAGAAACTTTAGGAGATGTAGCATAGCAGTCAGAAGTAAGCCACTAAGGGCAGGCCTTTGAAGATGATACCTGGCCCCTAGTCCCACTGCCTCATTGTCTTTCTGTCTCTCTGTCTGTCTCTGTCTCCTCGGCCTCCTTCCTGTCTGCCATGATGTGAGGACTCTCTGTCACAGGTTCCTATTGCCATGACTTTGGCAATGCCATCCCCACCATGATAACCTGGAACCCTTCCTGAAGTTGTTCTGTGGTAGTCATAGTAACACAAAAGCTACAAATACACCCACTGCTAACTGAGGCAAGGTGTGCCATATGTGCCTGTTTCCCTGTCAGCTCCACACAGATCAGCACCAACTGCCAGCAGGAAATAAGGTACCATGCCCAGTGCCCGGCCTATACTGAGTCCTGGTCCCACCAGTCACGTGCTCTTCCTGCCCAGGAGCAGGAAGATACATCTCTCGACATAACTGCCTCACGGGATGCTCATTTCTGAAGCCTTAATCATGCTCTTCTCCACCAAACTTACACAGTCATAACCCAAACTATCCTGGCCTGGAGCCACAGAGGGCTCTTCCTGGGTCCCTACTGCAACCTGTCCCTTCTGGCTCCTGGCCCTTCTATCACCATCTGCTGTCCATTTCACACAGTGACTGCATGGGGTTCTTAGTTTTGAGGCATGCGGATGTTCTGTGTTGTCGGTGATAATGAAGAAGCCCTGAGGTAGCTCTATAGCAGCCTAGCTCATGGCAAGCCATGTTGCTGGCACAGAAGTTCTAGCTCTTCATGAGACCTGTGCTAGATCGGTTCTTACCACTCATGTATCTCTAGCAGCTTTGGGTCTGGAGTCTGCATATGTGGCATGTGGGGGCATCTGTCCTCCTCTGCAGTGTCACCTAGATCTACCTCAGTGACAACACCTCTCAGGGGCAGCTCCTCTAGTCCAAGCTCTTCCTTCCTCTCCTCAGTGCAGAGAAAACCCAGATGCCTTCTCCTGACCCTCATACAGGATCAGCTACAGGCAATACTAGGAGTGGGGGAGGCAGGCTACAGGTCACATGTTCTACCAGATCTCTCTTGACAAGCAAGCTTATTCTCCTCCCTGAGAAAAGAGTAGGTTCTGTGCACCCTCAGACTTCAGCAACTGCTCAGGAGTCCTAGAGAACAACAATCACTTGTCACACCGGAGTCTTCACTTGATCTAGTTACGCGGCCTACCTCAGCAGGGCCTTTTTCCCCAGTGTCTCCCTGTGCACGTTGTCGTTCATCCAGACATTTGGCCAGATGTTGGCACATGTGGGCAGTGGCAGCCAATGTCCTGCGCAGTTGTTGGGTCTCATCAGCCAAGGAGCGGCACAGAATGTCACTGGCGGCCCTGGCTTTCTCCTTCTCTGCCACACTTCTCCGAAGCAAGACGACCTCCTTCTCTTGCTCATGCTGAGACTGACTCATCAGCTCCTGCATCTCCCTCTCTTTTTCTTCTAGACGCTCAGTGAGTCTTTCAACCTCCTACATAGAAAAGAATTTAAAAGCACAGTCTCAAAGAGTGTGGTAATGCATGCCTATAATTCCAGCAGCAGGCAGACTGAGACAGGAGGGCCAAGAATTTGCAGCCAGCCAGGGAGACCCTATCTAAAAATGTAATGGGGGACAGGCAGGTCCAATAGTTGTGAAAATTAGAGCACAGACTGAATAACTGAAGCAATGTCAAAAGCAAAGGCTCAAGCCAGGCATGACAGGACACACCTGTAATCCCAGCACTTAGGGTGGGATGTGGAGGCAAGAGTACAAGAAGTTCAAGAAACGTTCAACTATATAGCAACTTCGAGGCCAGTCTGGGCTACATGAGGAAAAAAATGTGATAAAAACATAAGAAACTGGAGCTGGAGAGATGGCTCAGTGGTTAAGAGCACTGACTGCTCTTTCAGAGGTCCTGAGTTCAATTCCAGCAACCACATGGTGGCTCACAACCATTAGTAATGGGATCTGACACCCTCTTCTGGTGTGTCTGAAGACAGCTACAGTGTACTCATATAAATAAAATAAATAAATCGGTTTAAAAAAATAAAGATAAATAAATTTAAAAAAAGTAAGAAACTCTGGCAAGGATAACATATCATTAGATAATATGCACTCTGAAGGAAGACTTTAGAGATAATATAGTTAACATTGGAGTTTTTCATCGTATAATATTTTCAAACGTCATTCAAAATTTAGTCTCAGCCAGGTGAAATGGTGCATACCTTTAATCCCAACTCTTGGGAAGGAGAGTCAGGTAGTTCTCTTTGAGTCAGAGGCCAGCCTGGTCTACATAAAACAAGTTCCAACCAACTAGGGCTACATAGTGAGATCCTGTCTCAAAAAAAAAATTAGTGGGAGGCAGAAGCAGGCAGATCTCCTAGTTCAAGGCCAGGCCTACCTGATCTACAGAGTGACTTCCAGGACAGCCAGGGCTACAATGAGAAACCCTGACTCAAAAAAACCAGAAAAAAATAGTTAATAAAAATAAGAGTATTTGCAGATATCATTAGTTCAAGTAAGGTCATACTGAATTATGACTATCCTTAATCTAATCACTGATACCCATCTAGAAGGAATTTCAGATAGATGTGCTTAGAAGAGAAGGCCATGTGAAGACAGAGACTGCCATGCAGCAAAAGAACACTAAGAACCGGCAGCCACTACCAAAAGCTGGAAGAAGTAACCAAAGGACAAGTGACACCTGGATCTGGTGCTTCTAACCTCTAGGTCAGTGAAAATTAAATCTCTGGTGCTTCAAGTTCACCATTTGTGGTACTTTGTTTAGAAACTAATATAGCCTGAAATCCTAATTACTACTTAAGAAAAAAAAAAAGCTGGATGTAGTAGCCCGTGCCTGTAATCCAAGCACTTGGGAAGCTGAGGCAGGAGGACTGCCAAGAGTTTCAGTCAGCCTTAGAAAAGTTCCTAAGGAGTTCCAGGCAAGTCTAAAACAATTATATTATTTTGATTTTTTTGACACAAGATATTTCTCTGCAGCTCAGTTTAACCTCAAACTCATGGCAGTCTTCCTGCCTCAGGCTTCCAATGTGTTGGGACCACAGGACTTTAAGTAGCAATCTGTTTTACTTTATTTTGTTTAAGACTTTTTCTGAAGAGTCAGATGGTGGTGATGCACCTTTCATCCTGCACTTGGGAGGCAGAGGCAGGTGGATCTCTGAGTTTGAGGCCAGCCTGGTTTAAAGATGGAGTTCCAGGATAGCTAAGGTTGCATAGAGAAACCCTGTCTGGGGAGGGACGGGGGGGGGCGCCCAAGGAGGGGAGGAAGACTTTTTCTCGATCTGGAGAGATGGCTCAGTGGTTAAGCGCACTGACTGATCTTCCAGAAGACCCTAGTTTGGTTCTCAGCACCCACATGGCCACTCAACATGGTCGGTAACTTCTACTCCAGGGCATCTGATATTTTCCTCTTGCCTCTGTAGAAACCAGACATGCATGCAGACAAAACACTAATACATATAAATTACATTTTTAAAAAATGAATAAATAAATAAAACTTCCTCTAGGTTGCCCAGCCTGGCTTGAATCACTGAGCTCCAGTTTAGCCTCCTGAGTGCTAGGAGTACTGCACATACCATCAGCCTGGCCGAAATGATCATTTTTAATGACCTGGCCTTAAATTTGTGCTTTCCTATTTTTGAAGAATCCTCAAGCATAAAGAGTACATGATGAGATGAAATAGCCTCACCCAATCCACTCTGCAAATGAAGAAACAGATTCGCAAAAGCCAGGGATAGACCGCCTCTATCTTGTATTCCTAGACCTTGTCACCATGATAAATGAGACACCACCACACTATAAAGACAAACTTCAATTATTTCTCTCTTTATAATTTTATTATTGTACATGTATGTGTATATGATGTCCGTGTGTGTATTCATGGTGTGGTGCATATATAGAAATCAGAGGACAACTTTCAGGAGTTGATTCTTTCCCTTCACCCTGGGTTCCAGACATCAAGAAAATCTTTTGTGCAAAGAGGTTTGCACAAAAAGTGCTTTCTGCTACTAAACCATCTCACCAGTCCCTGGATTTTTTTGAGTCATAAAACCATGTACTGTTTGGTATTTTTTATTTGTTGATTGTTTTGAGACAGTCTTTCACTCTAAGCCAGTGGTTCTCAACCTTCCTTATGCTGTGACCTTTTACTACAGCTCCTCATGTTGTGGTGACCCCAACCACAAAATTATTTTTTGTTGTTACTTCATAATTGTAGTTTTGCTACTGTCATGAATTGAAATGTAAGTATTTTTGGAGACAGAGGTTTGCCAAAGGGGTCATGATGTAAATGGCAAACCAGGAAGAAAAAAATTGGAAGGAAAGGACTACAGATGCCAGGATTAGGCAGGACCTATGAGGCCAGTCTCCAGGGTAACAGGATGCAGTTGCCACAGGCAACATGGTGAATAGCACCATTAACCCAGAAAATCTTAGCTGGAAGAAGTTTGCAAAATCATCCATCCAGGCCTCATGTTGCATATGAGGTAGGGTCTCAAGTCCCACTGCAGGATACCATGAGGACAAGTTTATGGCCTCATCCTGCCATAATGGCTATTGTCTGTCAAAGATGAACTTCTCAATTCCTCCACATACCCAGTATTCAGTATTCTCTGTGGAAGCCATCGGTCTCTTCTGGTCTAGGATCCCTGTTTCTAGAGATGCTGGATATGGCCATCAATGAAAAGCAAGGTAACCAACCATTTGCTTTCTACTGTAGTTGGGTTTTGTTTCTTTGACAGGATCTTACCCTGTAGACCAGCCTGGCCTAGAACTCACAGAAATTCACCTGCCTCTGCCTTTCTAGTGCTGGGATAAAAGGTATACACTTTAATGTCCAACTACTGCTGTTGTTTTAAACCTGCCTTGTTATTTCAGTAAACAAAGTGGCCTGTGGGCAGTCACTGAGGTGATAAACTTCTCTGTTCTTCCCCACCTGTGGTTGAAATACACCCTTCACAAAACTGACCAATGCGTAAGCCCAAAGACATTTACTTTCATGAGCTACTAAATCATTAAAATGCTCCTTAAGAATTAAAAATGACAGGGGCTAGAGAGATGGCTCCTCTGTTAAGAGCGCATATTGCTCTTACAGAAGAATGGAGTTCAGTTCCCAGCATCTACATCCTGTGCCTCACAACCACCTGTAACTCCAGCTCCAATGAGTTCGAATGGTGAACCCTATTCTGGACATTCACATCCCACACAGGCAAACACATACATGCATATCTAAAAAGTAATAATATATCAGGCTGGATAGATGGCTCTGTGGTTAAGAGCACTTGCTGCTTTTGCCCAGGATCTAAGTTCAGTTCCCAGCCCTCATATCAGCTCACAACCACTGTAACTCCAGTTCTAGGGAATCTGATGCCCTCTGCTGGACTCCATGGGTACCAAGCAAGCATATGGTGTACATACATGCAAGCAGACATTCACACATAAACAAAGTGAATCTTTTAAAGAAAAAGTTATAATATTTAATTACACATTCCTTGTAATGTACACTCACTTGGCCAACTTGAGATCCTCAAAATGCCATTACCAGGTGTGGGCCCCGTCCTGTACCACCAGAAACATCCTCTGCTCCTCCTGACCCTCTTCAAATCACCCTCAACACATGCTGTTCATTTTTAGTTTAATTTACTCTATCAGTTCTGCATTCACAAAAAAGTCACTAATATCTTGTTCCTTTGTATGTGAGTCGGTGAGTGTATTTGAGATTGTCTTGGTACGTAGCTCAGGCTGGTCTCAAATTCAGTTCTCTCTGCCTCAGCATACCAAGTGTTGGGGTTAAATGTGTGTGCCACCACACTAGCTCAGAGCCAATAATATTCTTAGCTGTTATAGAATTTGAAACAACTTCGTAGTTGCTTATGATCAAATACATCCCATTGGCACATTCGAACCATTCAAGATGAAGATTTTACATATCGATTATTTTCAAGGACACATCTGGAGTCTTCAAAAAGTTTTCTGTCATCATATAATGGAAAGGGGGTCGAGAAAAAACAAGTCTTGAAATAAGTCTTGAAATTTCTCTTCCATTGTGTCTGAACTGCTAAAGTTCCATTGTGTCTGAATTGCTACCCAGTTTACACAGCTGTATGCTTTTCTTTGATGTTAGCATTTTATGAAGAGACCTTTGCAGTAACTCCACTTTGAAGAGTTTATTCTGGCTTTGAGTCCATTGGATTTTTTTTGTTTGTATTTATTTTAACTTTTTTTTTAAGACAAAGTCTGACTATGTAGTCCAAGCTAACCTCAAAATCGTGATCCTCCTGTCAGCCTCCTGAATGACTGGGACTATAGGCACACTGTGCATTGCCCCACTTTTCCACTGGGTTTCTTCTGGAACAAAACCCAAGGCAACTATTACAGGAACTGTATGCTGTGTGATGTGCCTAATTCTGTGCAGCTTTGAACATCTGTAGTCTTTTGCCCCTTGTCATTCACTTGTGAGATTTTTTTTCCCACTGTCTTTTTTTCTGGAAAGTATAAAGCATGCTCCCCTGGAAATCTAAATTCATCCACAATCTTCTTGTTTAATCATTCGCCTAAATAATATGTTTCATTACATATAGAAATAATTATGTTAACCATTTCTTTATGAAAGATAAGGGTAACTAATCATTTGTTTCACATTGCTATTTCTTCTTTCTTTACCTTTTGTTTGTTTGTTTGTTTGTTTGTTTGTTTTGGTTTTGGATACAGGGTTTCTCTGTGTAACAGTTCTAGCTGTCCTGGACTTACTTTGTATTTATTTTAACTTAGTTCATTTAGGGTTAGGGTGGCCTTGAACTCACAGAGATCTGACTACTTCTGTGTCCTGAGTGCATACACCACCTCACCTAGCTGCTATTTTCCTAAAGGATTATGTTTATCAATTAATTTATGAATGAGAAAATAGTGTGTGTGTGTGTGTGTGTGTGTGTGTGTGTGTGTACACAAAAGCCACGTAGAGGTCAACTTGCAGAACTTGGTTCTCTCCCTCTACCACATGAGTTCTGGGGATCAAGCTTACATCATCAGACTTGGTGGCAGCTGCCTTCACATGTTGGACCATCTTGCCAAGCCTATTTCTTTTATTCTTTTAGATTTTATTTATTTTGGCTTTTTGAAACAGGATCTCACTATGTAGCTCTGACTAGAGCTCACTATTTAAACCAGACTGGCCTTAAACTCAGAGGTCTGCCTGCCTCAGCCTCCTAGTGGAAGAATTAAAGGCGTGTGCCACTATGCATGGCTGTGCAGCACTATGTCTGGTGCCAATTTCTCATTTTAGGTGTCTGTAGGTTAGTATGCACTTGTTCGTGCAGGTTATTACAGAGGCCAGAAGGGGATGCGGGATCCCTTGGGGCACAGGCACTTGTAAGTCCCTTGATGCTGTGAACCAATCTTGGGTCCTCTCCAAGGGCATTATGCATGGTTTGGTTGGTTTGTTGGTTTGGGTTTTTTTTTTTCAGAGACAGGGTTTCTCTGGGCAGCCCTGGCTGTCTTCAGACTCAAAGATCTGCCTGCCTCTGTCTCCTCAATGCTGGGATTAGAAGTGTGTACCACCACACCAAGAGAGTCATCTTTCTAATCCCAGTGTTTGCTTTCAAAATTAAAGCCAGTTGCAGTTCTTTTCCTTTTGTTACAGATGAAAAACAAATGATTTAAAGCATAACAATGTTGCATTCACTAGTAGTAATAACAATAAGAGATAAGAAAAAGATAATACATTTTTTAAAAAGTCATTCTGTATTTGTATTGAGTTGACAAGCACATAACTCCTTTGACATTTGCTAAAATTGTCCTTACACATATGTGTCATCATGGAATGCATACATTAGTTACCATGGTGATTTAAATGAGAATGGCCTCTATGGGCTCATGTATTTGAATATTTAGTTCCCAGTTGGTGGAACTGTTTGTGAAGGAATGGGAGGCGTGGCCTTGTTGGAAGAGGTGTGCCAATTACTGGGGGTTGGGGGCGTGCCTTTATCCCCTTCACCAAGCCCCATCTCTTTCTCTGCCTCCTGTGGATTAGATGTAAGACCTCAGCTACTGCTCAGCACAGTACCTGCATTCTGCCCTTCTGCTCCATGATAGTCATGGACTCACTCTCTGAAACTGTAAACAAGCGCCCAATTGAATACTTCATTTGTAACTTGCCTTGGTCATAGTATCTCTTCACAGCCATAGAAAAGTAGCTAAGACAGATATTAGTATGTAGGCATAGAATGTATTACATCAATAACTAATAAATTATACTAGTTACATTAACCTTATCCTGTGCATACCTCTGCAAACCACATAACCAAGGAAGCTACATCATAGAAAAAAGCAACACTGAAATTAAAATAAACAGAGTAGATTTTGACACATATTTCTACTGCTAATATAGTTAGTCAGTTTGTTTTGGCTGATTGAGGAGCCACACAATAGTTTTGTAATATTTAATCACCATACTATTAACAAAATTCCCTAAATAAAATTGCAAATAATTCTTAAAATCCCAAAACAAAATCTGTATGCCAGAGGACATAGGGCCAGTAATACTGGGGCCATAGACTGCTTCTGTCTGGAGCTTCTAGAGAGCTATAAATAATTCCCAGTTGTTGGGTGTAGATACATCTGCACTGAACACCAATGGCTACCAGACTGCAAATGTAGTTCTGTTCTGATTATGGGGAGCTCCCTTACCCTAACTGTTCCCACTGATATTCTGGTGACAAATTCTGAGGTGCCTTCAGATCAACACTGTGTACTTACTCATTGTGGCTCCTGATGTTACAACACTATCCTGAGGCACAGAGCAGGCAGCCTCTACTTTCCCTTCTGCTCTGATACTTTACAGCCTCCTTCCAGAAAGAGGGAAACTTGGAGTGGGGAGACTTCTATTGCTCTTGGTACTTTAAATGATACAGATAGAAAACAATGACAGCATAATATAAAGTGAAACTGCATGGAAAGCGTGAACCCAGCAATACCAAGTATCTGTCTTTGCAAGGGAAATGCAGGTAAGGGGCATGCAAAAAGCATGTGAGGTTATTCTTTTCCTTCCTTTATTTTTCAGATATTCTAAAGTTTAGCATAAGGGGGGGAAAAGGCATTCTTTTTTCTTTTTTCTTTTTTCTCTCTAGAATTTTGTTGTGGCCAGGCCTGGTGGCAAAAGCCTGTAATAACATCTACCTGGAAGACTGAGGGAGGGAGGATCCAAAGTCAATGCCTTCCTGAGATTCACAATGAATTCAAGACCAATTTGGGTAACTTAGTGAGATAGGTCTCAAAGTAAAAAGTGGAGATGTGTGCAGCTCAATGGTAGAGCACCTACCTAAGCAATCCCTAGTACAAAGTGGGTGGAGAAGGGAAGAAAAAAAGATTAGAAAGAAAGAAAGAAATCTACCTGCAGTGGTAATCTTGGAAACAAACATTATCTTTTACCAGTTACTCTCCTTTCTTAATTTTTTCCTGGGAAAATCGAGACTGCCAAATGGAATAACATGCCAGCATTCCTCCAAATATGGGACACGGTTGTCAGATTTAGAAATAACTGCTACAATAAAGTACTATGACTCATTTCAGTTTTATGTGCTTATGATATCTCACAAGAACCAAATGACAAGGAGGACCAAATAAGAATTTACATTATCAGACTGGCACCTGTCACTTCTTCCAATATAATACTAAAATGCCGCCAACCAAAACCATGGGTCTTCTTTCCCAGAGCTCCATCCTTCAGAACCCGATGCATCTCTCAGGTCCCTGGCACCCTACACAAGATTCAGAAACCCACATTCCACAGAAGACCTCCCTAACAGAGAACACAAGAACTAAGACCTGCACTGCCCCTTCAGAACCAACGTAAACACAATGGAACCTGCACACATTCATCAAAGAGAAATGCCCATCAGGATGTCCTTAAGGCCCTCTCGGCCCCATGCTTCACTCACGTCCTTTAGAGCCTCTAGAGTCTGTCCTTCAGAACCCTGTACCCGCAGAACCCTGAACACCAACCCTCCTCAGAACTCCCGCCCCCACAAAATTTCATGAGCAAGTTTCCCACAGCAGCACCCCTCAAAGTCGAGAGACCCAGGGGGTCCGTCCTAAATTAACCTCCATTACAAGTCCCTCAGAAGTGCTCATAACCTCAACAGGACGTCAGGACTTGGTACTCCTCAAACGTCACACCCCTACCACCCGGGTGCTCACCAGAACCCCGTGCCCCAGAGACTCCTGCTCACCTCTGTGCATATCCCCTGGGAATCTCGAACTGCTCAGTACCCTGAACTACCCAGACTCGCCTTCAGACCCCAATTTCACAGAATTCCCTGCGCCTCGGATCCCCAAGCCCTTCAGACCCTGAAACCTCAGGACCTAGCGCTCCTTAGGACCCACTTGTCTCAGGATCTCTTGTCCCTTGTAACCCAGCTCCTTTCAAACCCCAGGGCACCCCTTAAATCACCATGCTCCAGACATCGAGCTCTTCAGACCCGCACCTCGAGCCTCACATCCTCGCGACCCTCAAGACCTCTACGTCACACTCTCCAACAAGCTCCCCAGGCCGCCTTGGACTGCAGCTGCCGCCTTGCCCCGCACCTGCCGCAGTTGGGTCTCCGAAGCGCCTTCCTCCTGTCGCCGCAGCTGCTCACGGAAGCGCTCCACTTGATCCAGAAGTGCGTCCACGAGTGACGGCGCCGTGTGCCCTTCCAGAGCTGCGAGGCGGGTGCGGAGGCTCGCGATAAGGGCGTCACGCGCGGCCAGCTGATCCTTCAGGCGCTGTAGTTGCTGACCGGCCTCGTGGTACAGGCCACAGAGCGCTGCGGCCGCGCGCGGGGCCCCGTCCTGTCTACCAGACCTGGCATCCCCAGACGACATGGCTGTGGGCCTTCTGTGGGGACTTGGGCGTCTCCAACTTCCCCACGCCCGGGGAGCGATAACCAGCCTTCCCGGAACTTTTCCCGCCCCGCCCCGCCCACTCCTAGAGCCTACTCCGCTCCGCCCACAGCTGGCTCCGCCTCGCCCACTGCCCGGAGTCTGACTCCGCCCCGCCCACAGCTGGCTCCGCCTCGCCCACTGCCCGGAGTCTGACTCCGCCCCGCCCACAGCTGGCTCCGCCTCGCCCACTGCCCGAAGTCTGACTCCGCCCCGCCCACAGCTGGCTCCGCCTCGCCCACTGCCCGAAGTCTGACTCCGCCCCGCCCACAGCTGGCTCCGCCTCGCCCACTGCCCGGAGTCTGACTCCGCCCCGCCCACAGATGGCTCCGCCTCTCGCACTGCCCGGAGTCTGACTCCGCCCCGCCCACAGACGGCTCCGCCTCGCCCACTGCCCGGAGTCTGACTCCGCCCCGCCCACAGACGGCTCCGCCTCGCCCACTGCCCGGAGTCTGACTCCGCCTCCGCCCATAGCCGGTACCGCCCCCTCCTACTCTATGATCTCACTTTCTCTTGACGCGCCAGCTCCATTCTAGGTACTGTCCTCTACTGTCCTAGGCTTGTCATCGCGGCCCTATTCTCTGCGTCTGAAGAATTTTCCTGGAGTCAGACCCCACCTGCGACCAGGGTTTGGGGTTAGGTAACCTCTGGTACAGCAGCTGAAGAAAAGCAAATAAAGGACTTCAAACATTGGACATGGAATATGGTGAGGTTTCATTGGCTGGGCTCCTTCCTCTTTAGGGACTTGGCATGTGTTTCTTCATACAGAGAGAGGTATTCCCATCCAGAGTACATGATGGAGCCCAGAGCCAGCCACCAAACCCCAGCATGCCCCTAAATTCGAGTTAGGATGGGCTTAGCGCTAGAAGCTGTTCTTCTAGCAGAAGACAGGAGGGTGCTGGCCCTTTCCTCCCCACAACTTCCATACAAACACTGTTTTTCCACTGGGAAGTCTCTCCTCCGTGAAGATCTTTCAAAGGCTCCTTGCTAAGATCTCATGGAGGTCCCTTCCTCATGTGAGGATGTATTTCTTCTCTGCTCAGTCTCCTGTTCTCAATATCCTGTCTGCTCACAGCCAAGCTCTGGTTGAGTCTACAGGAACACACTCACTTGCAAGTATCAAACTATAAGCAAAGTCAGATCTCGCCAAGAATCTATGGATGGATATTGGGAGTCACAGACCTGGCTCACTTACATTCAGTTCTTCCTTAGCCCTCAGAGCCCACAACTCCTGTTCAGAAGAGATGGGTTACAGCTGCTGCCTTCCCTACCTGGTAGGGGTGTTGTGGCACTAGAGAATGGGTGTGTATTTCTTTTCTATTACTGTGACAAAATGCCAGGACCAAGGCAGCTTATAGAAGCATTTCAGTGGGATTAAGGGTCAGATGTTTAAAGCTGAGAGTTCCCGTCTTGATTCCCAAGCAGGAAGCAGAGAGCATGCTGAAACCTCAAAACCTCTCTGCCCATAATGACGCAGCTCTTCCAACAAGGACACTCTTTGGTTTTTTCAAGACAGGATTTCTCTCTATAGCCTTGGCTGTCCTGGAACTCACTCTGTAGACCAGGCTGGCCTCAAACTCAGAAATCCGCCTGTCTCTGCCTCCCAAGTGCTGGGATTAAAGGTGTGCGCCACCACTGCCCAGCTTTTTTTTCTTAAAGATTTATTTATTATTATATGTAAGTACACTGTAGCTGTCTTCAGACACCCCAGAAGAGGGGGTCAGATCTCATTATGGATAGTTGTGAGCCAGCATGTGGTTGCTGGGATTTGAACTCAGGACCTTCGGAAGAGCAGTCAGTGTTAACCCTGAGCCATCTCTCCAGCCCAAGGCCACACTTTTAAATCCTTCCCAACCTCCCCAACTGGGGACCAAGCATCCAAACATGAGCCTCTGGGAGCTGTTTTCATTCAAACTTCCATGAGGCACATATTAAATGATTGTCTAGCACAATCATTCCTATGGTCATGCAGGGCGCATCTTGAATGACCGAGGCAGTTGTGGGATGAAGGGGTGGGGGGGTGGGAATGGGTATCACACAGAAGAACTCTGGCCCAGAGCTGATATGTGGCTTTAACTCTTCACTATTAGTGCCATGTGTAGCCTCGGGTAGGTCACTCAAGTGCTTTTGAGCCTGGTTGTGAAGTACAAAATAGACATCAAACAACAAAGAAACTTATTCAAATGCTACTGGGCCACATGTGTTTGGAGCTCAAAAGCTTTGATTTTAAGTAGGTGCACATAATTGAGATAACCATCCTTTAAAAAGGAGTACTCTTGGAAGGCATTGGTGGCACACACTTAATCCCAGCACTCAGGAGGCAGAGGCAGAGGCAGGCAGATGGATCTCTTGTGAGTTTGAAGCCAGCCTGGTCTGCAGATTGAGTTCCAGAACAGTTGAGGCTAACAGAGAAACCCTGTCTCGAGAAACCAAACCAACAACAACAAAAGTAGTTCCGTTTCCAGTATCTGTGAAATGGGCAGGCCACACCCAACAGGGAGTACTTGATCTCTATAACCGTATATTCCAAGCTCCTGACAAATTGCAAAGTAACCTTTCTGCCTCAGCCTTCTGAGTGCTGGGATTATATATAGAGCTTCCATCCCCAGCTACACTTGAAATCCTTTGTCTCATAGTATCAGAACAATTGGTATACAGTTAGCACTCCCACTAGGGCATCTCTAAGCTCCACAGAACAAATCAGTTTCTGGAAATCCAGAGGGAATAGCCAGTCAAATTAAGTAAGACAAGATTCAAGTCAGCTACTGTACCAGCTTTAAGAAAAACACTTTGGGTTTCTGATCTTTTTGGGACTTTAGAACTGTAGATGAGAGATTCCAGACCTCTAAGGACACTTACCATCTATGACATGGTTAAGATTCTGCACACTGGCACAGGACGTTCCCAGCATACATGTGCCTTCAACTGAAATTCAGCTTCAGGGTCTGGGCTCTAGAGAGTTATAGATGAATATTCTAATAGTGGAGACAGATGCCCAGTCCAAGAGGTAGGGAATCTTTGTGCAAGCACATTGGTTAATAAGCATCATTGACTGGAACACACCTGGGGGCATGCCCATGAGGTTTCCAGGGAGGATTAATTGAGGAAAGAGGACCCTTCCTAAATGGAGGCAGCACCTTCCATGTGCTGGGCTCCAGCTGAATGAGAAGGAGCGAGTGATCCGAGTACCAATGTTCATTCCCCTTGGCTTCCTGAGCTGTGGCCTCCTGCTCCAGCTGCCATACCTTCTCCTTCTGAGTGACTGTGTCCCCTCAAACCAGGAGCCCAAACAAACCCTTCCTCCCTTAAGTTGGTTTGTTTTTTATTTTTTTTGTTTTTTTAGGTATTTTGCTTCAACAACAAGAAAAATAACTAATATAATAAGGAAAAGATGGGGGGAAATATGTGGGGGCCAGGAAAGGGAATGGAGGAACCCACCTTGAAGAGGGTGATTGGATAAGCCACCGCACATGATCCCAAAATTCAAGATGCTGAGGCAGGAGGATCATACTTTGAGACCAACCTGTGCTAAATAGCAAGTGTGTTTGTTTGTGTTGGGGCGGGGTATCTATTGCAATGTAAAGAATGAGAAGGAGCCTGGTACTTGGGTTCCCAAGAAAGGGACAAGATGGACAAGGGAGGGTTCCCAGGGATACCCAAGTGTGGGATGAGAGAAGACTGGAGATCCCAGAATCTCAGGAGGGACTCTCATTCTAAGTCCCGATAGGCTGTGAGTTTCCAGTGACCCTGTGGAGCAAGTGAACAGGCCACTGACCTAACTTTGGCTTAATTTGCTGATAGACAGTTGCCAGTCTGATTCCTCTAAGGCCTCTTCCTCTGACTCTCACACAGGTCTCTTTGGAATCTGCAACTTTTCCTAATTCTTTCCTGCTTTTTTTTTGAATGCTGGGACTTCAGCCCTGTCCTGTGACCTCAAGGGCCTGTTGAGCCCAAAAGGAAACTGTGTAAGAAGCAGAGGCCTCCCTCTAAGGGGGAAAGGGTCATGTGTGAGTCTGTGGCCAGTGAGGTTGGTGACTGGCCTGATGCCAACACACCTCAAAGCTCCTGGGCATATGCTACTGTAACATTCTCACAGACACATGAGGCCCTCACAGGTACGAGGGTCCTTCCAGGGAAGTGTCCACAAGGGGGCAGTGTGGCCAAAAAGGCTTGGGGACTAGAACTTCAGGCACCAACCCCACCTACTCTGGTAGGTTTGAACAACTTCCGATTGAGCCTGGGTGGCTGGCTAGGGGTGTCTCTTCCCTAGACCTTGGGCACCTAGATGTAGGTGCCCAAGTCTCTCGTTACCCAGTGAGAGACGCCTGTGCATCCCAATGCCTGCTTATTTCTGGGACAAGCTATGCCTACTGTTGTCTAACTCAACAATCTCACTGCTCTCAGAGGTGGACCCAGGCTCTCCTTTGGAGTGGGCTCCGAACATTAAGTGAAAGTCTTGCAGGAGGTAAGTGTTAGGAAGTGTGAGAGAGCATCTGTGCTCCACTCTCAGGTGCTGCATCCTGAGCAGTTCAGTTCATACACGCCGTTTGCTCTGAGTTCTAGAGGTTATCCAAATGGGAGGACTCAATTAAGACTCAGTGGCCTTGGTGTACAGGAACCCTCCTTTTCCATA
The DNA here is from genome assembly GCA_036184795.1 of Tokudaia tokunoshimensis. Classification (NCBI taxonomy): domain Eukaryota; kingdom Metazoa; phylum Chordata; class Mammalia; order Rodentia; family Muridae; genus Tokudaia; species Tokudaia tokunoshimensis. Next base: position 71,810,258 of record BTHU01000014.1, on the reverse strand, counting down.
TACAGAAAGACAGTAACAAAGAAAAAGCAGTCAGAGAGACAAGGCCCACCACCTGTCCAGAGGAACAACACTGAACTAGACATGCCTTTGTTCCGTTTATCCATAAAACATGCTAAGAGAAGGCTTGAAGATAGCAGGTTTATTTCTCTTTTCCCAGGTTGCATTGAATGAAGCACAGTACAAAGATTTCATTTCTGTTTGGGGGTATTCTCTTTTTCTCCTAGTGTGACGGGCAGCATGGACTATTTTCCGGTTTCACTTCCATACACACAGCCGTTCTCCCCCACTCAGCTAAGGCACTATACATGGGAACAGGACAAGTGCTGCTCATGGCTCCCTAGCTGCAACGCCATACTTGGCAGCTCCGCCCTCTGCTTCCTCAGGGGAAGAGTAGGTACACATACACACGTGCGCGCACACACAGATACATGCATGCACACATGCACATACACATGCACACACACACACAGAGTCCTGACAGTGAAGTGTGTATACTTAGAGCCTGGGCCCCACTTCTAGACTACTCTTTAGGAGTGAGTTCTGCAGCTGTGTCTCGCAGAGGGCAACATGCTCCCTGGTGTGGAGCACACAGCACTCCGCAGTGAGCTGGAGTAGATTCCCGTATTCAGGGCCTCAGGCTGGAATCAGAGACCAGACCTGAGCCCCAGTCATGTTCTCCAGGCAAAGAGCTCAGGGAAGTTTAAAACGGTAGTCCAGGTTGGGCCTTCCTGGGTGCTGCAAAGGTCAAAACACCATGTTTAGTTTGTGGTTTGCCATGGAAACAGGGGCTCTGGCATATTCAGACACAATACTGTGTTATAACCCTCTTCTTTCAGAGGGACGAAATGTGTTTGTCCAGGCAAAGCACAGCCCTCACTTCAGAGGGGAAAAGACAGAGTTCATTCCAGAGTCGAGAATGAAGAACAACGAATGGCCCAGAGATATGAACTCACATTGCTCCAGAAAACACATTCCTCTACAGAAGCACTACATGCTACATGAGATTCTGTTATAGAACAGAGAAAGTCATGAGCCAAGATCTTTAACAATTACATTGGTGGAAATAATAGGTAGGTGGGTTACAGGTATGCTAAGGTCTGCCAAGAACACATCCTAAAAGTTGTGCCTGGGGCCAGGAAAGTGGACTTACGCAACACTTTCACCTCAGCCTTCTCATTAGCTCAGACTCCAATGTGTGCCACCACAGCTGGCTCAGAACATGTGATCAATACCCTCAAGAAGCAAAGAGAGAAATTTGTGAAAAATAGAACTGGGTGCTGAGAAGAAAGAATATTTAGAAAATATAAAGAACTCTTGAAAATTAAAAATATGACTGTGGAAGTTTCAGGTTTAGCTCAGTTGGCAGAATGGTTGTCCATCATGCATGGAGGCCTAGGTTCAATCCTCAGCACTGGGGTGGTGGCACATGCATGTAATCCCATCACTCAGGAACAGAAGGTGGGACAATCAGGAGTTCAAGACCATCCTTGGCTACACAGTGAGTTCAAGGTCAGTCTGGACTACATGAGATCCTCTCTCTCTTTCTCTCTCTCTTTGTCTCATCTCTCTCTCTCTCTTTCTCTCTCTCTTTATATATATAATATATATACATATACATATGTATATATACATATATACACATATATACATAGACATAGACAAGCATACACACATGATCATAGAAGTTCAATATGTATATGTATATACATATATCTTGAAATGTATATATATATATATATGATCCTAGAAAAATACATATGTATATATGTACATGAGCACAGAAGCTCAATAGAAGAACTGAAAGATAAGATTGAGGAAATCTTTATTAAATTAATGAATCTTGAGAGAGAGGGCAAGGACATGCTTGTGGAGATCAGAGAACAGCCTGCAGGGACTGATTCTCCCTTCTTCCACATGGATTCTGAAGTTTTGGCAGCCAGAATCTTTATCTTCTGATACCAGCCCAGGATAAAGGAAATCTTAAAGTAGAGCTAAAGATTGATTTAAAAAAAAAAGATGTATGAGAAAGAGATATTAAAGGAAGAGTCTAGGAGCCTAACCTTGGATGATATAACAGATCTAGAAAGCAGGGATGAGGGAAGAAAATCGGACTTCCAGGTTATACTCGCTGGGTTGTTTTATTGTTTTTGTCAACTTGACACAAGCTTGAGTTATCTGGGAAGAAGGAAGGAACCTCAACTGAGGAAATGTCTCCATCAAATTAGCCTGTGCGAGAATTTTCTTCACTAATGAGGACAGGCCCACTGTGGGCAGTGGCACTCTAGGCTGGTGGTCCTGGGTTCTACAAGGAAGCAGGTTGAGCAAGCCAGGGGAGCAAGCCAGTAAGCAGCACCCTCCATGGCCTCTGAAGTTCTTGTGTCCAGGTTCCTGTCTTAGGCTCCTGTTTTAGGTTCCTGCCCTGACTTCTTTTCATGATGGACTATAAACTGTAAGATTTAAAAAAAAAATCCCTTTCCTTTCCAAGTTGCTTTTGGCAATGGTGTTTATAAAACCACACTAAGATACAGGTTAAAAGGATGGACTGAAGCCAGTGGCAGTGGTGCATGTCTCTAATGCCAGAACTAGGGAGGCAGAGGCCGGCGGATCTCTGTGAGTTCAAGGCCATCCTGATCTATAGTATTCCAGGACAGAGAAATCCTGTCTTGAAAAAAAACAAAAACAAAAAGGAAAGAAAAGAAAAGAAAAGGAAAGGAAAGGAAAGAAAAGAAAAGAAAAGAAAAGGGGAAAAAAAGATGGATAGAATGTTCAGATGCAGGAAGGCAAATGGATGTGTGCCTCAGGCTTGTCTACAGGAGCCTCAGGGTCTTGATTCAGGGACCTTTAGAAATGTATAGAGAGAAAGGACCAGGATTATAACTGTAGCTACCAGCAAAATACAAAGCTCAGAAACACAAGATTCCGCCATAGTGCAGGTCCTCAGCGACTGGAGGAGTCCTCAGAAAACATGTTCCCTTCTCAGGATCCACTTGAGGGTGTGCTTCTCCAAAAGGAGGGGGAAACCCGAGAAAGAGGAAGTGGGAACCTCACTGTAGGGGATTCCAGGGAAGCAAAGACAGTGGCAAGACACTGGTGAAGGGGGGCTGCGGGGGCCGCACTTGGAAGTCTGTTGTAGTCTGATGGTGTGTCTGGTACAGTGGAGGGCCTCCGGGGAGGTGTGGGCATTTGGTGGGGTTTAAATTATTTATTTCATAAAGGTGAACAAATGTCAAATGAAAGCATTTAGTAGCTCCAGGAGGATCAAGCCGAGAGGAAACTAGCCATGGGGAGACTGTGCGTGAAGACTCTGCGTCACCTGGCACCGCTGTCTAAGGCAAGTGCCGATGCTGTGGGTCAGGAAGTAGCAGTAACAGTGTCCTTTAGGAATAAGGAAGTGAAACAAACAGAAAAACATGGGCAGAGTTGAACTGTGGCCTCCCGAGAAGCGGGAGGAGGATAACTTCTGTGTTCTGTGAACCTTGCCAGCTATGGGGCTTCTCAGACTGTGGCTCAGACCGTCCTAAAAGTCAAACTTCAGGCAATCCTCCTGCCCCAGCATCCCAAGTATTATGATTACAAGGCATTACGCAGTCAGACCTGACCGAAATGGTAGAACTTGATCCAAACCTCTGCCTCAGGCTCAATTCATCCAGGTCTGCAGAGGGAGTCCCCGGAGTCACAGTGTCCACTTCTTAAGATGGTAAATAAGGGAAATAGATTTTACTAATTTCAGTCTATACACGCTGGAAGGGGGGCATCATGCTGCCCGCCTCTCACCTGGGTACTTACTACCACAGGACAGGACAGGTTCAGCCTCACCTCCAGTGAGCCCCTTCTCTCTCTCTCTCTCCTGCTGGCCTTCCATACTTGTAGGGAAGATTTCTTTTGTGATGGAAAGCCACAGCCTGGGGCAAGGGGTCCTTTGCAGGAAAATGTCTGGATAGAGCCTGAGTCTGGCCACTTGTCACAGCTGTCACTTTTCCAGTCCTTCCTCTGTGGAGGGAGGTGGGGGGGTGCAGAGTCAACAGAGACTTTCTGAGTAAAGCCTGTCCAGACTCCTCCGTGTCTGGGGCCCGTCTATGGCATAGGAAGGTTCCAGTGTAGCTTTCAAGGAATGGGCACAGTAGAGCTCAAGGTATTGAGGGGTCAACACTATGTCCCAAGGCTATATAGCATTTGGGGTGCATAACGTAGCATCTGGGAGTCTTGGGCCTGGCCAGCATGGTTTGAGGTTCTCATGGGTGAGAATCGAGAGCAAGGTCTAAGACAGAAGAGTAGAAGGGAGAGGAAGTGGTCAGGCTGTGCTGAAAATTGGGTGGTGCCCATCTGGACCCAGTGTCAGGCCGGGAGGGACACGTGGTTCTGGAACTTTGTGGGTGAGCCCCACAGTCATTTCTACTAGGCAGACCTACCTTGGCAGGGCCTGGGGCAGGTCTAGGGCAAGGATAGGAGCTAGTCCTTGAGACTCCTGGGACTTTTATATTTCCTCTTTTCCTCCCACCACCGTTTTTGGAGAACTTTTTCATTGTCACATGGGCCACTTTTCACCCCATGTCTCAGTGTCCAGTGTTGACTGGAGAAAGGCTGGCTACCCCTCCTGACACAGGCTTGGGTGATTGGTGGGCCATTATCAGGAGATAATGGGGAACCACATTACTGTTGAAGTCTGCAGCTTCCCTGCCCAAGCCTGTGCTCTTCTCCTCCCAGACCCTATTATTGTCCTGGAGGTTATGTGGATGAAAGAGGGCAGGAAGAGACGCGAAGCAGGGAGGTGGGGAGAGCAAAGGGCAGAGCGCCTGTGTGTACAAACACCGCCTCCATCGCACCACCAAGGCCGGAAGTGGGTCCCAGAATAGAACAGGCCGCTTTCAAGTTCCAAATCGGGCTCCGGAGGCTGAGAGCATGTTTGGGTGTAAAAATAGAAGTACATGCGAGGCCAGGGTCCGCCGCCCACGGGGCTCGTGTTTTTAAATAGAATTTTCTACTAAGGTTGGTTTGACAGTGTTCTAGATTGAAAATAAAATATTGATCCAGATGAACTTTTCAGGTAGCAAAGCCAGAGCCAAGCTGGACTTTATCACCAAAGCAAGGCAGCCATGCGCAGGTCCATGAAAGGGTCCTGGGGGGCTCTTCCACCTGGCTATAGCTCTGGCTCCATCCTCCCTCTGTCCTCCAGGAAAGTATCTTCTCCAGGAAAGCTCTTCCAGCTTCGGTCCAGCTTGGTCCTGCTATCCTCGGGAAGCCTCTTCCTCCTCCATCCGCTCACGCCTGTCTCTGACTTGCCATGAAGCCTGGCCTGGCTGGGCACGAGAGGAAGCAGAGAAGCTTGGCCAGATGCTCACAGGCTGTGCCAGCCAAGCAGGCCTGAGAGGTCCTACCCTGCAGGGCGCCATGAAAGCTGAAAGGGACAACTGGGTGGTGCATGGCACAGGAGCCTGGAAAGGCCTCCTAGGCAGACATGTTCAGATGGCTCTTCATGGGCATGTAGGACTGGCACAGTGGAAGAAAGCAAGCCAGTAAGAACCATGGCCTGGAGCATGGCCCAGACCTGTATCGGGGCCCTGTGCGTACCCTGTCTATAGCTTGGCGTTAGAAGTCCCTTCAGCTACTCTACTCTCCTCTCCCTACCCTCTGCTTCTCCCTCTGCCTTGATTCATACCAGCAAAGGAGTAAACTGTCTTTCTCCCCTGAGTAAGTCCAGTGTGAGAGAGTCACAGGATCTGCCCCTGGATAGGGGAAGACCTAGAACCCAAGACGGCAAGACGTTAGGCCAGTCTCCCAGCCTTGTTCTCACAGCCTGCCAGATGTTTGAGGCCAACTCTTCCCCCAACACACATCTCTTTGCAGTTTGACTCCAGCCTGAGCTAAATCGTCTGCATGGTTTCCAGGCCTTAACCATCCCTTCCCTGCCCACCCTCAACACTTTGGTCTATGGATTTCCCTGCTGTCCCCCATATGAGTGGTCGGTAGCCTTCAGCTTTGGTCCTACCAGAAACAGGCCTGCCAAGGAGAAGCAGCCTTACCATGAGGCCATTCTTGGGAATAGAAAAAAGAAGGCGGTTCAATGTTTCCTTGCACAGAGGGGCCTGATTGGGAAGGCAGTCCCTTTCCCTGAGAATTCTACCTATTGGCTTTGTATTTTCCTTCACTAGCCATTTATTAAGCATCTACTTTGTTCCAGGAAGTGGATGAGCTCTGAGTCAAGCAAGGTCTTGCTCTAGTAAGACGGCATTCTAAAGGAGTCTGAATGTGTCAGATGTTGGGGTTCAAAGGACAGGGAAAGAAGAAGGAATATAAGAATGGTGGACACACATGTACAGGCACAGGCACACGCACACGTGCGCGCGCACACACACACACACAACTTTGTGGAGTTGGTTCTCTCCTTCCACTTTTACATAGGTTCTAGAGATCAAACTAAAGTTGTCAAGTTTGCATGGTAAATACCTTTACTCACCAAGACATTTCTCAACCTGTGGGTTGCGACCCCTCAGGTTGCTAAATGACCCTTTCATAGGGATAGCCTAAGACCATTGGGAAGACACACATATGTAAATTATGATTCTCAACAGAAGCAAAATTACAGTTATGAAGTAGCAATAATAATTTGATGGTTGGGAGTCATCACAACATGAGGAACTGACTGTGTTAAAGGGTCACAGCATTAGGAAGGTTGAGAACCACTGCTATAGCCCAAGGAAAGAAACGGTGAGGACAGACAGACAGAAGTGAAGGGAAAGGTTCGTGCAAGAATCTGGGGGAAGAGTGAGTGGGGAGGACATTGCAGGATGGAAGGCTCTGAGACAGGGGTGTGCCCAAAACCGAGGAAGAGCAAGGGGGCAGTTGACCACTCAGAGTGAGAGCAGTGAACAGAGGTCCCAGGAGGGCCAGCGGGGTTGGGCAAGTGTGGGCTCACCTATGGATACGGTCTTTGCTCTGGGGAGATGACAGGCTATGGGAAATTCTGAGGAGAGATCATAACAGATTCCCTAGTGAGGAGCAGGCTAGAGGAAGGAGCAGACCTATGGTTGGCAAAGGTAGCATACTGGGCCTGAGTCGGTAGGACCTCCAGCTAGAGAGAGGTACGGACAGGATGTGGGGTGGGAGAATAGGGAACGAAAGTGACCCTTGAGCTTTGCAAAGAGAGAAAGAAGTTCTGGGATAAGGGGACACAGGGAGAGCTGCTAAGGGGGCCTCAGGTGGCCAGGAAGAAGACGGCCTGGCAGCCCTGCCCAGGAAGACTGTCTCACTACACACGCTTCGCAGAGACCCGCTTTCCCCTCTCTGTGTCTGCGTAGGAGGCTTTCCATCCCTTCTGCTCGCCTGAAGCACGGGCTCTTTCCTGCACATCCTCTCCGTCTTGTCCGCTCCAGCTGGGATCTCTGGGTGCCCAGGTCCTTGGCCTCACCATAGCTACATCGCAGGGGATGATAGTCTCTAGTTCTTTCCATCTTTTCTAACCGTGGTATGTGGAAGCCAGCCCTGCCTATGCCTTCAGTTAGCTTCCTGCAGGTGGCACCAATGTCTGGCTTTGCTCTACTTCCCTCCCGGTCTCTGTCCCTCCCTCAGCTTTGGGGACAAAAGATGCAAAGTGACACAATTGCATCTGTGTCCATTTCCCATTCGCCGTAAGGATCAGAATTTGCCTTGAATCATTTCAGGGTCCCCAGGGCCCTTGAAGGGGCCATGCATTTGATGAACTGAACTTGACACCAGGGATAGACGTGTCTCTGTCCAACCCTGAGCCAAGTCCCAGGAGTAAGGCAGCTGTGTGAGGTGCTGATGGGGCCAACAGTGGACAGAGGAGGAGCTGAAAGTGTAGGATTCTGGGTCAAACAGCCTAGTGCTCTGCACCTGGCACACTCCCCAGGGGAAGATGGAGCGGCCTGGGCGGGCAGAGGGTCAGAGACAACTTAGGTACACAGAGGTGATACCTGGGCAGCCAGAGATGAGGACAGAATAGGTACCCAAGAGGGTGGGCATCTCAGCCAGCCAGCAGCTGCCTCCTTAGCCTCTGGGATCCATGAGAGCTAAACTCTTGGCAAGTGGTGTTGCCCTGGGTCCAGACTCAGGAATAATGAGTGTGTCAACCCTGAGATCTGAAGGGCTAGGATTCTGGGCATTCCCCTGCTCCTCGCTTCCCCTGCTCCTCGCTTCGCTGCCTTCACAATGGAGAACCCAGTGCCCTGTTGGTTGAAGCTTCTCCCACGTCTTTTCCTGCCTCCTTTCCCAAGCCCCAGGTTTTCTGGTCTTTTCCTAGTGGGCACCAGCCTCTCTATATGTGGGCTCAACGCTTGGCCATCCTAATTTCCGGGCCTACACCCAGTTAACCTCTCTGCCTGCAGGGATGCCTCACATCAAAGAGCTAAATTGAGATGCTAAGCATAGGTCCTTTGGACCTGGGTAGCCCTGGAGGAGATGGACAGAGATGTGACCCACACTTGTGCAGCTACAGTCTGGATGTCCGGAGTCCCTCTGGTAGCTCAGCATGAGTGACTCCTACTCAGCCCCTCCAGCCTCAGCCTGGTCTGGCGCATCCATGGGAGCCCCCACCTCTGCAGCAGCTGGGCCCCTCCCACCTGGGCAGCTCCCTCCAGAACCTGTCCTTCCTTAGCCCATAGTTTCCTAGGTCTAGAACCTGGAAGTCCCCATGAGGATAATTCCCTCTCTGAAAATTCCACTCTTGTAAAGTTCTGTGAGCCTGGCTCCACAAGTGGCTACCCCAGAGAAAAACCAGACATTTTCTCCATGGAGGCCACCGGATCGAAGGTGTGTGTGTGTGTGTGTGTGTGTGTGTGTGTGTGTGTGTGTGTACGAGAGAGAGAGAGAGAGAGAGAGAGAGAGAGAGAGAGAGAGAGAGAGAGAGAGAGAGAGACAGAGAGAGAGAGAGAGAGAGAGAGAGAGAGAGAGAGAGAGAGACAGAGAGACAGAGAGACAGAGAGACAGAGAGACAGAGAAAGGGAGAGAGAGACTCTGCTCACTCAGATGCCTGCCTACATCTAGTGAGCACCTACCGCTTGCGGGTTACAAACCTTACACCTTAGCCCACCAGCCAATCTCTGACCAACTAGAAAAGGTATGTTAAGCTACTAGAGCAGGCGAGGGCACGGGTAGAGAAGCCAGGCCAGGGGTAGGGCAGAGCGGCAGTGCGAGGGTGGTGCCTGAACCTAGGAGGCGGGGCCTGATCGGAGGCGGGGCCCGCGCCCAAGTGCCAGGCTGCTAGCGGAGTTAGCTGCAAAGCGGAGCAACAGAGCAGGGATCCGCCTCCCGGACGCAGGGTCTGTGGGCTGAGAAACAGCGGGTAAGACACAGCATGGGTTTCGGGACTGGTCGTGGATGTGCGCGGCGGAGTCGTGTCTTAAGAGACCTGCCTGCGTCCCTTGAACCTGTGTCCCGCTGTGAGACGGGAGTGGGGTTCTCAGGGCGGACGGCGGCAGTCTGGGCTCAGGGCTGAGCTAGGAGACAGGGCTGTGTTTGGCGTGTGTCCTGCGTCCCTCCGGTCCTCCGACTCCTCTGGCACGCGTTACGGGTTACAGGGCTCATCTAGCGCGGCTTCCAAAGACTTGGGAGGTGAATTTGTTTCCATTCCCTCCAAACTTTTCTTCCTTCAGAGGCTCCATGAAGTTTAAGGGAAAAGCCACCTGTTGGTGCTGATTCACACTGACGTGTGAATGACTGAGTGGGTGTGGAGAGTTCGGAGATTTTTGAGGAGGAGTGAGTCTCTGAGAAGATAGAAGAGTGTTCAGAGAGTTGTAGGTTAGCGGACATGTGAGTTTCCACCTCCACCCTTCTGTGGCTCTAAGCCTTGGAGAGTCCTGTTGGAGCGAACTCCCTCTGCCACCTCCCATGACCCTGTGCAAGTCCTGCTCGCGCTCTCTCTCTCTCTCTCTCTCTCTCTCTCTCTCTCTCTCTCTCTCTCTCTCTCTCTCTCTCTCTCTCTCTCTCTCTGCCTTTCTGTTTGCTCATTCCTTGACATTGGTAGTTCTGGGCCTCTTGTCAGGTGACTCCAATAAGAGCTCCCGAGAAGCCATCCCCCTGCCCATCCCCCCCCCCACAGTGTGAGACCTAGGGAGTTATTACATGTGACTATTAAGGATGCTAAATCCCACCTGAAGGGGCTCTGAATATCACCTGCTGGATCGACAGTGAAATACACAGAATTGTTTCACAACAGAATGGGTCCAGGAGCAAGAACATAGACTCAGGTCAACTCCTTGACCCAGGGGAGTGTTGTATTCACTGGCCTCAGTCCCTCTAGACCACTGTGTTCTTTTCCAGGCAGGGAAGCCCAGCCTAGGGCCCCAGATTTAGCTTTCCACTCCTGGGGCCTGGGAGGGTTTCAAGGAGATTTGAACCACAGGTCTGTCCACCACCTTTCCCATGTCCCCTCTGCCTCTCTGGGACCTGGCTCTGTGTTCTGGGTGGAGACACACTCTGGCACAGGGGACAAACTAAAAGGCAGACAAAAACCTATGGGCAAATTCATCTGGAAGGAGAGGAATAGAAAGAGAGTCTAGCCTTTCAGGAGTTAGACAGAGTTAGACAGAAGCCCTCTCAGGAGGCTGGGTTAGGAGAGACAGAAGGACAGAGGGTAGACTCCAGGACTGCCTTGGCCCTTCCTTTTCAGGATAGAGGAAGTGGGGTGCTGAGTCAGCCCCCAGTATCCTTTTGTCCCCATATGGGTGCATGTACATATGTAGGCCTACAGAAATCCAAGAGGCCCAAAGAGTCAAAATGACTGCTTTAGTCATTGAAGGGCAGACAGAAGGGCATAAACTCAGGCTGGGGGCTTGGGTTCAAATCCAACTACATGATATTCATCGGGCATTTCCTCCTACGGAGCCTCTATTACATCTGTAACATGAGGATTGGCAAACATTTTCTACCCAAGGGTGGTTATGAGTGCCCACAGTCTGCTAGTGGTGAGTAGCTGATACTCAGATGCTGGGGGTGCTTCCTCTGGGTATGTCCTGGTCAGACAGGGACAACAGGCAATTTTGTCTTGTGGTTGAGGTGGTGCAAGGCCAGGCCTGGAGAGGCCTGGGGCATAGGGCAGGCTTCCAGGTTCCAGCCTGCATTGGTCCTGTGGGCAAACACCTGTGTCCACAAAGACCGATCAGTGTTGAGTTCTGTCCTCAAAGCGCCATTGTGGGGACCAAGAGTCAGAGATTCTGACAGACCTTACCCTGCCAACATCTGGCTGGTTCATCTCCTTCCAGATTTCCTGGGCACAGACATGTATGGCTCTTTTATAGCTCTGCTTGTCAGAGTAAGTGGGTAGTCTGGGCAGAGGAGATGGGGAACCCAGAGCCTAGGAAAGGCAAGATGTATGGAAAGGGATTCTCTGAGCTGGGCATGAAACTGTTAGGGACAGACAGACAGACCAGGGAGGATGGCAAATCATTGATCAAAATGCCCTTTGTATGACAGATGTGGTAAAAGCATGGAGGAATCTGGAGAGTAAGAAAGGGGATTCTTCTCACCTCAGAGTCCTCCTGGGAGAGTAGAGTACCCAGTGTGCCTCTGGAGTCCTCCAGTAGTACTATTTGGGCATTCAAGGGCTGGAGATGGTCCCATGTGTGCAGTGCCTAGGAGTTGTGGTAATCTTCCATGCACACTTCCACCCAGCTCTCTGCCCCTCAGCCCAGAAGAAGGCTTCTGCCTCCTGCCATGATTTAGGGTCCCGGGCCTCCCAGGAGAATTATACTTCTTTTTTTTAATGATTTATTCATTTTATGTACACTGGCAATCTGCCTGGATGTCTGTGTGAGTGCATCACTTCCCCTGGAACTGGAGCTACAGACAGTTGTGAGCTTTCGTGTGAAAGAGAGCATGAGTCCTCTGGAAGAGCAGCCCGTGCTCTTAACCGCTAAGCCAGCCCACCAGCCTCAAATTATTCTTCTTGACTCTCACTTTTCTGTTCTGTAAAGCAATGTGCAGATGTAGGACCACATGACTGGACTTGGGCTCAGTGTCAGTGCCCTACCCCGACCCATGGACTCCGGGGACAGTAGGAATGAAACAGAAGGCAGCTGGCCTTCGGGATAGGGCGTCAGGGGTGCCCAGATGCTGTTCCCTCTGCTTTCTCCCTCTTCCCCAGTACTGACTTCTGAGGTTCAGGCGCCAAGTGATTGGACTCCCTGTTGCTCCATGAAGTAATCACTGCCCCCAGGATTTAGGGGCAACTCCTTGGTCCATGTGAGCTGGCCATAGAGGTTCCAGATATACCTGAGTGATTTTTGCTAGCTGGCTTCCAGAAACACCATTGGCTTGATCACTTGGGACAGTAGCCCAGGGAGGTCAGTAGGCCTCATAGGCAAACAGGCTCCACTCTCATGCCCTACAGCCATTCTGATTCCGAGAATTGCTGTCTGCTTCCCTCTGAATCATGTTTATTGCACGCTCACTGGCCCTGGCATAATGGCCTACAGCCAAACACCCTTGCTTTAGGCCGCTGAGTAGGGTGCAGTGTGTCTGCCTGCTTGAGCCTGCAGAAAGAGGTGTGGTTCTTGGCCTGGGATCTGCCAGGCTGGTAATATGCCATGACCAGAGCCGAGCTCTCTCATAGCCCAGGGCTAAGCCAGCTCAGGCTGGTTTCCTGGGGTTCTGAGAGCACAGGCTGACCAGGAAAGGCACAGAGCTTGTCACAAGAACCAAGACAAAGCCACAGTCCAGTCCGGGCCTTGTCAAACTTGCTTCAGCACCTTCCCTGTGAAAAGGGATCAGATCAGGATCAGCTAATGGGATTTAAATGACATTAAATGACAACTCCCTCAGACTTCAAGCACCAGCAGGTGAGAGGCACTCACTTGAGATGCCTCTCAAGGTAGTGTCCTCGGGCCTGAGCTGGGGATTTCTGCTCTTGTTCCTGAACAGACAACATGTCTAATTTGGGGGTTTCTATGACCTGGACCATAGGGTATTATAATCTGTTCTGTGGTTTTAGAAGAACACCTGTCCCCATACCCCGGGCTTCTCCCTATGACCCTACCCATCTTGCTAAGACAGGTAAGGAGATGGCCAAGCACTTACATCTGCCTATTCCTAACCAGGATAGGAAGAGGCCAGGGCTGGTCTGTGGGCCTAGAATGCTGGGTGGGTTTTAGCTTTACTTCATAGCTTTGAAAGCCTAGAACAGCACTCACAGTTCACTTGGGAGCTGGATGGGGGAGGTGAGGATTTCTACTCCATCTTATTCCCTGCATCTATGGCATTGGCAGACTCCATTTCAGTAAGCTGGTTATCTGGACCAGTACCCGTTCCACACATGCTGTATGCTGTGTGTACTGGGCCCAAAGCCAAGCCTGAACTATAGGAGTGGTCAGGCCCACAGGCTCGAGGACAAGGATTGCTGGCAGACGCTGTCACTCAGTGTCTGGCCCATCCCACAACATTCTCTGAGAAGGAATTTTTGTTAAAGACATAATGATCCTGCTTAGTGATCAGGGATCCATCCTTGGCTGCCTGTACCCTGCCCTACTCCTGAGCTGTGGTCCTCTTCATAGCTCAGTATACACAGCGACCCATCTGCCTACCCCCTGCTCAGGAACTCATTCAGTGAGAGCTACAGCGCCTCCCTGAGTAGGGAGGTTCCTGCAGGCTGGGTGGGAGTAGAGGACTCGGCCAGGCTTTGAAGTTGGTCCACTGAGCACTGGAGACAAACACGCCCTGTCATCCTGGAACTGTGCTGCCTGGGTTGGCAGTTTCCATTCAGTCAGTAGTGGGTTGCTGTGATGGGGCCTCTCATGAAGCTCTCTAGGTTTCTGTCACAGCCCCTCCCATCTGCCACTCAGCAGCAGGGACCCAGCCTCTCCTGAGCCTGGTCTCATTGGCTTCAGCAAGCAGGACAGGTAGGAAGACAGGGAATTCTATTCTGGTAGGAAAAATAGTTGCCACATGTGGCCCTGCCCTAAACTGGAATAGTGCTTTTCTCTGTGACTGCTCCCGTTGAAAGACAAACATTGATACTTACCTGGCAGGGAGATACCGTGGTTATGAAGGTGGTTTTCCCAGGGCAAGGTTTATCCTTTTGATGTGCTGACACCTGCAGCTTCCTCAAATGGGGGGGGGGAACTTGACTGCATAATTTACGGTAGTGGGGTACTGTGTTCATGTTCTTCCCTTAGAAAGAAAGAAGAGAGAGAAAGAAAGAAAGAAAGGAAGAAAGAAAGAAGGAAGGAAGGAAAGAAAGAAGGAAAGAAAAGGAAAGGAAAAAGATCCACATTGAAATCAACATTGGGGTCAACCTGGTCTCCCCTAAGCTGCCTGCCAGAAGGTTCTTAGGTGTTGAGCCCCAAGAGCTGTCACCTGTAAGAGGTCCCAGCAGAAGGTGAGATCTACAAGCATTAGGGGGTAGGTTGGCATCGGGAAAAGCTAGCCTGGTGTTCTGAGTTGGCAGATGTAAGGAGTGTGCCCTAGGGACACAGAGTGAGGCACTGAACATGGGGAGGCACGGCAGAACCAGCACTGGTCCTGAATGCTGCTTCTCCTGTTTGAATCCAGGAAGAGGAGCCCCTTTCTGGAAGAGTTAAGTGGTTGTCACTGACCTTTTCCCCCTGACGACTAGGCAAATGGTGTGGAGGCCTGGTCCTGGTGGGCAGATCAGGGGCCAGCTACATGGGTCTGGCCATGGCAGAGCAAGAAAGGGATCAAGTCCCCTGATGCCATTATGTTCTGTTGTCAGAAGCCTCTAGGTACACAGAAATGGTGGCCTGGGGCTGGGTGCAGCTGGCTCCTACAGGTCATGCTGCGTGAGCTGGACACTTTCCACCCTCTCTGTATGGAACAGACACAGAAGGTCTAGTCTCATCACATACACATAGAAGGTATGTGATGGTGAAGGGAAACTCAGCCCACTGCTAGCACTGGGATATATAGTGGTAATTAAGTGGAAACTGGACCTATGCAGGGCCTGAGGACCTCCATAGTTGAGTCTGGCTCTCTAGAGTTCCCCACTGACCAGAGCTAATGGCACTGAGAGTGAGGCGTCAGCCTGGAGCTGGAGTTGCCACTATCTCTGACCTGCACCCACTTGTCTCAGGTCTTTGTGTTGTGCCTCGGGCTGGCCTCCCTTCCCTGTGAATTCCTGCCCAGGCTTCCTATTGCTTGTCTGTCCAATTCTACCAAGAGCCTGAGTGTGCTGCTCCAGGGAACCCCAGTCCAGCTTTCGAGCCTAGCACATGCCAGGGCTGGCACTTCTGCTCCAGGATAGAACCATAGGGCAGGAGCCCTCTAGAACAGCCTGCCTTCCAGACTTCTCTAGAACTGAGCCCCATCCCTTTCAGACCCAAGGCTATAGTTGCTCAGGAAGGGGAGGCCTGGCCCTGGTTTTGCGGGCTATGGAGTCTGCTGTTGGGTCCTCTGCACTTAAAGTAGGAACAGAGGTCAACACTGACTTCCCCAGCTCACTGCTCAGTTTTAGGAAAGTTCAATCTCTGATATAAACCTTCCTATTTTCTCAAAAATGTGACCAGGAGGGTGAAGTGCTGTGGTTCATGGTGGCTGTGCCCACTCCGGAGACAGGAAGTTGCCCAGGAAGGAAGAGGGTTGAGAAAGGACATTCCCCTACCCCCACCTCTGGGCTCTGCCTCAGACACTCCTTCCACAATCAGGGTTCTTCTCACTGGGCATTGGGGGCTGGGGGCTGGAGAGACAGGAAGAGATTCACAGGCCTCAGCCTACTCAAGATATCCAAGAATGGTACACAAGGTACCCTGAGGAGTGGGGGCGGGAAAAGACTGCTGGTCAGAGGCAGGGGGAAAGGAATGGTCCTGGCCAATGTGGGTCCTGTGAGCACAGAGGTTGTGTCCTGTGGTTTGTGTGTGTGTATGATTATATGTGCATATGTTTTTGTATGGGGGAATTCATGTGCACATATGTCAGGCAGTGGTGGTGCACGCCATTAATCTCAGCACTTGGGAGGCAAAGGCAGGCAGATCTATGAGTCTGAGGTTAGCTTGGTCTGCCGAGTGAGTTTCAGAACAACCATGACTTCTCAGAAAAAAACAGTTTCAAAAAACCCACCAACCAACCAACCAACTGACCAACAGGAACATCTCTTTCATGTACACACACTATACATACACGTAGAAGACCAAGGTTGATGTTGTGTATCTTTCTCAATTGTTTTCCACTGTATTTTTGAAGTAGGGTCTCTTACTGAACCTGGAACTTGCCAATTTGGGTGAATTGACTGGTTAACGGGGCTCACTAATCCTCCTGTCTCTGTCCTCCCTCCAGTACTGGAATTACGGATGTATACTGCCTTACCTGGTTTATGTGGGTGATTGGGGATTGGAACTCACGTCCTCCTGCTTGTGTGGTAAGTGCCTTACTGTCCTTTGGTTTGTTTTTAAGGATCACTCTGAGCTGGGCGTGATAGTACATCCCTCTAGTTCTAGCACTTGGAAGGAGAAGCAGGCAGATGACCACAAGCCTGAGACCAATCTGATTTACATAGCAAGTTGTAGGTTAGCTACACAGTAAGATCCTGTCTCAGAAGACTGAATAAAATAAAAATAAAAGCTCTCTTTGAGGTCTGGAGACCATCTCAGTACCTCCACCGTGCAGCAGTATCACCTGAAGAAATAGGTGAGGAGTAGGATAAAAAGACAGACTTATGGAGGCCTATAGAGGGGTCAGGGTCAAGCAATTAGGAAGGGGTAAAGCTCTAAAAAGGGACCCACAGATAGGGAAGAAAGCTGGAAAGAACTGGGTCTAGTGGTTCCGGCTCAGCCCAGGCCTCTCTCCATACAGCCCATGTCTCTTTGCTGCTGATGACAGCTGTATCTCCAGAGGGAGGAGCCAGTCTTGTTATTCTGAGGCTGTGTCTGCAGCGCTGACAGAGCTGTGCTACAGCCCCTGTGGGCAGTCTGTAGTAAGGAAGAGAGGCTCACTCATAGAAGAGTAGACCTGGGCTCTGCTGACCACCAGAAGCCACATTACCTGTGAGAGTCTCCAAGGCGTGGGTAATAAGGCCAGGCGCTGCCACACTAGGCATGGGAACAGGGAGTCTGTGTGGATAGGAAAGCACGGGATCTGGGATTAACATAGACCTGAGGCTGTGGTGGTTAAGGCCTCTGAAGGAGGGCTGGACTTGGAGAACCAGACGCAGGTAACAATGGGACTTATACTGCCACTAGAGGCCTGCCATCTTCAGAAGCCTCCCTGCCCCTGCTGCCTGAGGGCCTTAAGGATAGTGTCCCACAGCCTTACCATGGGACACCTGACTGGAAGGCCAGGAGTAAGTTTGTGGGTACTAACGGCATAAGGTGGTCAGGGAACAGTGTGAGAGGGGTCCAGGGTGTCATAGTACTGGATAAAGACCTTGAACCTTGAGGCTGAGTCCAGTCACCTTTGAAAGCTGCCTTGTACTGTGGCTGAGGCAGGCTGTCTCAAAGCAGGAGGCAAGGTATAAGGAGGCCTGGCCTTGGAAAGGAAACAGGGTTGGGTCATTGGCTGGGAAGAGAGAAGATTCTCCCCTCCCTCCTGACTGGTCTCTTCTGGCTGTCAAAGACTAGACCAAACTTCTGAAAGAAGGTCGGGCCTGGACCTCTTCCCTGTCCACAAGGGCCTATGGCCAGACCCTTGTCCTCAGTGGGCCTCCAAACAGTGGGGTAGTGTGAGGATACGTGGGAATGCTCAGGTCAGCTGGGCACTCTGTGGGACCACGCTGAAGGGTAAGGACAGGAGCCAGCAATAGACCGTGAGTCATGGTGTCCACCACCAGGCTTTGAGGCCCAGGGCTCCCAGCTGAGGAGGAACAACCAGTTCTCAGTTCCGCAAGCCAGGGGTCTGGCCTGCACTCCTTCCTGCTTTTGGTCCCTCTCCACAGTTCTTCCTGTGTGTCCTCTAGTTCCTTCCCCCTGGTCTGTCTTTTTCTCTCCTTCACTGCCCGACCTGACACCTAGACGTGGCTATAACAGTTCTCCACGGCCTCTTGCCTATTGAAGCTCCAGCAGAAGGCCAGACCTCCACCTGTGCCACATTTGATGGCCTGTGGTTGACCCCAAGAGGAACACAATGAAAGGGCAAAGGGTTGCCTAAAAGGAGACCTAAAAAATTAAGTATACCGCAGAGATTCAGCCTATTGTCTCAAGTTCAGGACCATCTGGGCAACATAGGAAGACCTTGCATCACCAGAAGGGGGCTTGGAGGTATACCTGAGTGGTTGAATACTTGCCCAGTGTGTACACGTGTGCATGTAACCACACTACTGTAGAGAACAAATAACAAAACCTTAAGGAATAAAAGGTGACAAAAATCCAAAAGACTAAGGGATAAAATCAACCCAGAGAATAAAAATTAAACAACAATTTGGACCAGCTTAAAAAGAGTAATATTTGGGGGTGGGAAAGGGGAGAGAGCCAATGAATTAAAACAGACCTGAGGGTAACATGGAGGGTGGGCAGAGGGGACAGGTCAGCTGGCTCAGCCTGAATGGGCCCCACCTGTGGCAGGGTGGACAGGAGTCAGAGTATTCATAGGAAACCAGAGGGGCTAAGAATGAAGGCCAGGCTGGGTGACTCTGGATCCTGGAACTCACTGGGGTGAAGTGCTGGAAGGGACCCAGGCTGAGCAGATCCAGGAAGCTTGGTTTTGTGTGGTTCAAGGAAGCCAACGTGATGTGAAAAATCCCTAAGTGTTGAGTCACAGAGGATGGAAGAGCCAAGGCCACTAATAACCGCGGGGATCAGGACTGGTGTCTCTGGAGTACCCTGGGAGACCCCAGCAGATAGCTGTAGTGGGAGGTCTGGTACAGTGGCTCTGG
Source organism: Tokudaia tokunoshimensis (assembly GCA_036184795.1). Classification (NCBI taxonomy): domain Eukaryota; kingdom Metazoa; phylum Chordata; class Mammalia; order Rodentia; family Muridae; genus Tokudaia; species Tokudaia tokunoshimensis. Next base: position 71,791,492 of record BTHU01000014.1, on the reverse strand, counting down.
GCCAGCACTAGCACACTTCAGGTGCCAAGGCTGACCCCTGACCTCTGCCCATAGCTCTGGCTTAGAGCCATGGGGGTGGATCTCTGATCACCTTCCTCATTTCATCTCCACCCTCCCCCCACCAGCATGAAATTAATGACCACATACAATATGCCCAGTGTGTTCCCTCAGTGTCTCTGTGTCCTTGTGCTGGGAATCCAAGCTCAGCAGGGTGCCCTCACCCCAAGGACTCTGGCACCAATACTAGGCCCAGCGCCTGTGACAAAGTCTTTGTGAGTCATTTGGTTTGGTCTTTAGAATACCATTCTCTGGAAGAAAAGTGGCCTGCCACAGTGCGAGGGGACACAGTTGGGACTGGAGCATAGGCCTGCTTGATGCCCAGGCCCAGGTGCTTAGACCCCGTCTGCTTCAGCTGAATACTGTGCCCCGTAGCACTTCTGTCTGGCACATCTAAAGGTGTGTGCACCTTCTCCTGTCCTGACTCCAAGGCCTTCGCAAAAGCTTTCCTCTATCTGAGGCGCTGTCTGTGCAATCCTCTGGTTTGACCAGCTCACATGAAACATTGCTTCCCAATGCTGACTGGTGTGTTACTATGTCTGGTGGGATGGATGTCACAAGGATGTGAGTCAGAGGTGGCCACTTCCACAGATTATTAATAGGCAGCCCCAGATAGAGGATGATGCCAGCTTGGATCCTGGGGTTCAAGCTGTGGGATCTGTCCATAGAGAGCAAAGCTCTGACTCTCCCTCTGCCCCTAGTACTTGGGCGCCAGGGTACTGCTGAGTGGTAGAGATGGGGGCTTCAGCTCTTCGGTATCACTTGACTGCGTCACTGAAGACTGTGGTGAAGCAGGTGCCCGTCCCTCTGTCCTCAGCCCCAATGGCTCCTTGGACTTCCCAGTTTTTGAGGAGCAAACTGAGGCCTGGGGTTCTGCTTCTTTGCCAGAGTTTTCTGGTATGCGCATCTGGCCCCTAGCCTCCTACCTGGAGCCCTGCCTTGTGTACAGAGACTGGGACCCAGCACTGCTGTCCTCATGGAGGGTGGGGCTTTCTGCCTTTGGGGGATACAAATGTCTTTCCAGGGATGGGCCCCAAGGCTGCTCTGAACCAAACTTAATGCCTTCCAGGACCCTGGGACTGTGAGGCTACCTCAGTGACTCCATGGAAAGGACAGAATATTAACTTTGGCACAGGTGACTGTGAGCTACCAACTTAGTAGCCTTCGCACACAGAAAGATTCCTTGGTGTCCCTGGTCCAGCTGTAGGCAGGATCCTCTCGGATTCTTGGCCCCCATGTCTTGGCTAAATCATGTGTCTATGATGTAGGTGTCTCCAGGAGGGGCTAGTGGATGGGAGCTCTGTCTTCTCACCTGCTGGAGAGGTAGAGCAGGCTAGACCTGGGAAGGACCTGCCCTCGGTTGCGTTCTTTATCCAACCAGGGCTCAACTCTGACCTCAGAGAAGATGGTGTTCCACAGTTATTAGCAGCTTTTGCCCCGACTATATTCCTCTGGATTTCAGAGGGTCAGGAGAAGCTCAGGGGCAAAGGGTGAGTATATGCTGCCCCAGCAGCTTGCTGCCCTTGCTTTATCAACACAGATACTGTGAGGAAAGGCTCACCCTGGGAAGGCTCAGTGCTTGCTCCAGAGTGCATAGCTTCAAGGACATCCTTCATGTAAACAGAACTCCCTTGCCCTCTCAGGATGAAGAAGGTGGGTACGTGTGTCTAGCCCAGTGGTTCCCAACCTTCCTAATGCGGAGAACCTTAAATACAGTTTCTCAGGTTCTGGTACCTCCAACCATAAAATAATTTTCATTGTAACTTCATAACTAAAATTTTGCTATTGTTATGAATCATAATATAATTATCTTATATGCAGGATATCTGATGGGTGACCACTGTAAAGGAGTCATTAGATCCCCAAACAGAGTTACAACTCACAGTTGAGAACCACTGTCAAGATGATTTCTTTTGGCAAGAGAGCACCATGAACTGAGTGCCTTGGGGTATTGGGGTACCAGCTATTGGGATATAGACAAAGCCTATAAGAAGAATCTGTTGCCTATGTCATACTGGACCCTGTAGGCACACATCAGGACATACAGGGGATGGATTTAGAGAGGTCCTTGTACCCAAGAGCTGATGCTGGGGGAGAATCTAGGTAACAGCACTGAAGGGAGGAATACAAAGGGAACCAGACTCTGTGAGGGGCTGGAAAGTGTCCTTCAGAAGGGACAGTGGTCTGAATATGGGGCCCTGGAAAGCAGGGAAGGTAGAATTAATTCCGCTGTGTGGAACTAGAATGCATTCTGGTGTGTTTGCATCTAATTCAGACCCTGTGGGAATGCAGTTCAGCCAAAGGTTGTGGGAATGATGGAGCACCTTACCAGACCTATGGGAGTTTAACGAGAATGTGTTGCCTGAGGTCAAGCAAGAAAATTTCTAAAGCATTCTCTGACACTTCCTCAATTTTCAGTGTGACTGAGAAAGGTTTTGCCAGTGGAAGCCTAGTGTCCTGGAGTAAGCCGATCACCTCACTAGATGGCCCACACAGGAGCTGTGGGATCTATTCCTCAGATGAAGAAACTGAGGCTGAGAGTGAGTTACAAGTCTGGGGATGGGGAAGCTAGGGATGAACCCAATGACTCTGTTGTCTAACTGAGAACCGGTCTGTTCAGAGGTCACTCAGGTGGAGAGATGCTCATTAGGTGAGAAACCCAGAATGGAGTGGCAGTCTTAGGGGGCAGCTCCAAGCGTTTAGTACTGAGACCAGGATCATTGGAATCGCCAGGCTACCTGCACTGTGGGGAAGTAGTGGACTCCTCTGAGTCAAGCTGGGCAGGACTGTGAAAGACGCAGGCTGCAGCTGTGGGTGAGGTGCCAGGAACTCGGGGGTGGACCTGGTCTAATACGTCAGCACTCTAGAAAGTTTTTTTTTCCCCTCAAGCAATTAAAAGGTGGAAATTTGTCAGTGTTTGTGATGAACTGAAGTGTGAATCCTGAACCGCCTCTGCCGACTTGTGGTTTGGGGCAGGAGAGCAGCCCGCAGCAGCCATCACTCCAGGCCAGCATTTCCCAGAGATTTTGCATGTCTCATTCTCCCCCAGTCCCACCCACCCCTCACCGTATTGGAACCGGTTGTCTTCAGGCGTCCTCCTTGAAGTCCGTGTGCTGCCCTCTCCTGGCTAGTGCAGACCCTGCACCAAGTGTGGGGGGCTCCTGGAGCCCTGGAGCTCATCGTCCCCAGCTTGCCCTCAGCACAGGAGACATGCCACCACCCAGCCCAGGCTCACTTACTAGGAACAATGATGATACTGGATCTGGGAAAGGAAGGCCCTGGTCAGACATCCCAGGACATGAAGACATCATGAACTTCCTTGGTGCTTTGTGGTAGCAACCTACCACCCTGGCTTAGTCTTGCAGCTGGTATCACCCAGCCAATATCCTAGAGCATCAGTGAGCCTTGGCTACAGCCAACGTGGACATCAAGTCTGAGTGACACACTCTGGACTCAGGGATGTCCTGGTTATAGCCATACTAGAGACTGGCCTGTGCATGGGCCAAGCCCACCTTCTAGTTCTTCATCATCCATCCCTCGGGCTCCTGGGGATTTAGTGGAATGCAGGTCAATAAAGAGTGCCGGCGTCACATTTGGTGACATTGGTGGGGAGGGCTGAGCTGCTGATGTGATTCCAGAGAAAGGGTAAGGTTCTAGGTAGTTCTAGCCTCAAAGGAAGTGGCTTTCAGTTTCAAAATGTAGGTGTTGGGAATGGCCAGGCCCTGGAGCAGGAAACTGGTGTCACCACATCCCTTCAGCCAAAGAGCTGGTTTAGTCTTTGCTTAATTGAGCCAAAGAACAGGTTTGGTGGATTTGAACCAGGTATGGTGCCCCATGTGTGAGAGCCATGAGAGGCTCCCACAGGGATGTGGCATCCAGGGAAGCCAGCTTAGGGTCGCACCTTTGAGATACAGCATTACAGAACTAGCCTCTCCTTGATAGGGCACGTCAGGTCGAAATAGAAGGCAGCTGGGGGATCCCATCAAGAACTTGGGTGAGGCTCCATTCAGGACCACTTCCCGGGCAACACTAATGGAGTCCTGTATCTTAGCTGAAAACAACAGGAGCTTACCCTGTCACAGTTCGGGCACTCACAGGTCCCAAGTCAAGGTAGAGGCAGGGCTGCATGCATTTCTTGCTTGCCTGCCTGCCTGCCTTCCTTCCTTCTTTCCTTCCTTCCTTCCTTCCGTCCTTCCTTCCTTCCTTCCGTCCTTCCTTTCTTTCCTTCCATCCCAAATGCTCCCCCGACACACACACACAGAGACCCTCCCTCCATCCCCCTCCCCTTCTCCTCTGAGAGGGTGGGGTCCCCCTGGTTATCTCCCAACCCTGGGTTAGGCACATCCTCTCCTACCACAGCCAGACAAGGCAGCCCTGTGTGCCAGGGGCCTTGTCTCAAGACTGGTAGAAGGTGCCTTCCTGGTTTGCTGTGGCTCCTGGTGTTGGGAGGCCTCACTCCAGTCTCTTGTCTTTTTTTTTTTTTTTTTTTTGAGACAGGGTTTCTCTGTGTAGCCCTGGCTGTCCTGGAACTCACTGTGTAGACCAGGCTGGCCTCGAACTCAGAAATCCTCCTGCCTCTGCCTCCCAAGTGCTGGGATTAAAGGCGTGTGCCACCACCGCCCAGCTGTCTCTTGTCTTTTTATGGTCTCCCAGGTCATCCTTTTTTAAAAAGCAGGTCTCACTACATAACCCTGGCTGGCCTCAAACTCACAGAGACCCACTTGTTTCTGCCTCTCAAATGCTAGGACAGAAGGCATGAGCTACCATGCCCTAAGGGAGGTTTGTCATTTGCTAATCCAGGATGGGAACCTTAAATTACATGTAAGACCCTCTTCCAACCTAGGTTACAGGGATTAGGGTATCTTTGGGGAGCTGTCATTTAGACCACTGTACCATATGACTCAGAGGAGCACCTTGCCCTCTAGATCACCCATTCCATCACCCAGAACAGACTTCTGGGAATCCTCAAAGCACTTCCTCATTGTGCAGTGGCAGAATGGGGGTCAGAAAGGGGAGAGGACTCCAGGTCAGGGGGTGTTGGATGGGTGGGCCTTAAACTGGCAGGGAAATGGACCTGCCTATAAGTAAGTCCTATAGGGGTGGCTGATATAAAACATCTTATTTTGAGAGGTTGAGGTTGCCCATTGGTAGTACTCCCACCCTTCCCAGGGCTTAGCACACATCCGAAGCCCGGAATATTCTCCTTGCTCTTGGCACACTCAATGCCCGAGCTGTGCAGACAGGTGGGCAGCAGTTACCAGAGTGGGTACAGGGTCCTGGTCCTGGGCGCTGGAAGTGGGTTCCAATCCAATACCACTGATCCCTGGCTCTGGGTCATGTCAGCAGGGCCAGCCTCTTCTCAGGCTTGAAGTGCCAGGGCAGGGCCAGCACTTGTGCCCTTTGGATAGTGTTAGGTGCTTGTCTCACTCCTGAGCAGGCTGAGGCACGCCAGCCAGGACCTGAGTGAAAGAAAATTCTTTGTTGTTTTAATTCTGATTAACCCTGGGCCCCTGCTTAGCTTTGCTGGCTATCTCTTACATTCTTTGGTAAGTGCCTTGAGTCTGGTCTGATTGGGGTGAGGATCCCCAAGTTTGGGAACTTAAGGCACCAGTCCAAGGTAGGAGGATTGAGTGGAAGTCAAGGCAGCCCAATACTGGTAAGGATAGGCTCACCCTAGCCACATACATGCATCCTCCTGCTTGGATTCCGGTGTTACCTCACATTATAGCACAAGGTGAAGGTGGTGGAGTGACCCTCACGGAAGGGTCTTGAAAGTCTTCTGTTTTCAAGAACATGACTGGTAGTGTTGTTTATTACCTGGGGAGATAGGAAAGCACTTGGAGAAATGGAGGCCTGCAGAGGTCACAGAGCTCAGGACTCCTTAGAGGCTGGGATTAGGGGAGGATCCAACACTGGTCTGCCTCTTGCAGAGAATCCTTTGTTGGGGCACTGACTCCCCTATAGACTTACAGGTCAGGGCCTGGGGTTGGAGACCTGGGGGCGGGGGGGGGGGGCTCAGGGTGGGTGTGGCTCACTTTAGCTTCTTTTGCATTTAGGAGTGTGGGACCAAGAACTGGGCATAGGTGTGGTGCATGCCTCTGCCGGAGGTTGTATCTAGCCTTCCATTTGTCTGGTAAAGGGTAACATAACTTTAGAGAGCTGGCTGGCTCCTGGTTCGTCTACTGTTGGGATTCAATCATCTCTGTCCCTAGTCTCCCCAGATCCTGGCTTCTCATTGCTTGAGGAATCCTCTGAGTTCCCCCATGCTGTTCACCCTGAGCCCTTCCTAGTGTGACTCCTTCAGCCTGTTTCTGTTCTAGAAATCAGACCTAGGGCTCTCCTCTGGGAAACCTCCCTGAACCTCACATGTCCTCTGCAGCTCACAGCTCCTGGATACCCTGTGCCCTCTGGGAACTGCCCCACTGGTTTGTACTCACTCTGTATGCTTCAGGGCTCCTTTAGCTCAGCCCTGCCAGAACGGAGGACAGTGAGAAGAGGCCTGCATTCCCACATCCTGCTGCTTCCCCCCAGCTTTCTGCAGCAGGCAGGGACTTGCCTCAGAGAGTAGAGCCTAGTGGCTTAGGGAGGCTGGGAATCTGTGCTCACCCTAAGGAGGCCCAGTCAGCAAAGCTGACACTTTCTGCTCTCTAGTAGATAGCCAGTGCTCTTTAGCCCGCTGGCCGCCTTGATGGCTTGGAGATCTTGGCTTCAGAGCTGAGGCTGCAGGCGTTGGGAAGACAGGAGTTCCTGCAGCAGCAAGCTGCCCTTTCTGAGTGGTTGACACACAGGCCTGTGCCTGTAAATGGTTAGGTACTTGCACAACCAGTCATGGGGTTGGTATTCAGGGCCATTGGAGTCAGAAGAGCCACAGAGAGGCGAATCCATGGAGCTGGGGAGGAGGGTGCTCTCATAAAACCTCTTGGGCAAAGTAGAGACTCTACAACTCTTGGGAACCCTGTAGTCTTTGAACTCAGTCCTGCCATAAGGTTGCCCTTCAATCTCAGAAACTGCCCTTTCCATCCACCTCCTTCTATCCTGGAATTGGGGCTCAGACACGGAGAAGCAGAGGTACTCAGTGGCTGGGGTCCACTTCCCCACTTAGTGGTTTCCAGCATAGAGCAGGTGAAGAAGCTGGGCTTGTGGGAGCAGAAATGCCTGGGAGGGCCTCACTCTGAGGGAGCCACTGGGCAGGGACCCTGGAACAACAGCAATGTGCTTGTCCACTGAGGCTGTGTGGACAGAAAGGCTGCTTTCCAGAAAGCCAGATGTTAGCTGATCTGAGGTGGAGAGGCAACTCAAAGAGTCCTTGTAGGAAGAAACTGATGTCTGGGCCCAATCTCCTTTCTAGTCTCTCAGTTTCTTGGTGTCAAAGGACACAGAAATACCCATCTTGAAAGTCACAGGTACTAGGTGCAAGGCACAGCTCTGAGTATGTACCTTGTAGGGAAGAGCCTGTTGGTGAGGGAATGAGCTCCCAATGGGAGATATCAGCACTGTCTTCCTCAGGCTAGACACTCTAGTCTGTGAGGGGCTTCATGGTCTGATAGCTGAGTTGGCCTTAAGACTCTGGCCAGGAGGTTCTACAGGAAGCTATCTCTGTAGGCACACAGCTGGCCTCAGAACTGTAAATTCAGGGGCCAAAACCCAGCAGGCTGGTGGGCCCCAGGTGGCTTTTAGGACCTTGTTGTGGGGAAGTCAGAAAAACGCCTTCTCCTTGGGACTGCCCAGTAACAGGAAGTCCCAAACAGGGAGGAAACCCTGTTGGCCCCAGCTTCCCCAACCCTTTGAAGCCTATTGAGTTGTTCTGAGGCTAGGCAGTGCTAGGAGCAGCCAGGGGCCTTGAGGATCTCATGCTCGGGGGATGCAGGTTGCAGTCCCCCCCCATAGTCCCTGGGCTGAATAGCCCTTCTGGATTCAAGGACACCTGTCCCCAGCAGGTCACAGGAAATTATACCATGTGTTGGGTCAGTGCCATGAGGTAAGTTGAACAGCTGGATTTGGGTTTCTGGAGGTGGCACTGGCCTAGCCACTACAGGACTTGGGGTGGGGGAGGGGGAAGGGAAGACCATAGCCCTTACCAGGGTAGGGGTAGGGACTGATTGGGACTCATTCCTGTGAGAAGCAATAAACTCCGAGGAGATTGGCTTCTGTCAACTTAGCCCCTGTATCTGAATGGTCCAAATGGAGTCCAGAGAGGAAACTGACCATTAGTACACTCTTAAGACTCCATTATATGTCCCCCAAACAGCAGCTGTGGGGAGGTGGAAGACAGCTTGCCAGAGTAGAAGGTCAGGCTTATGAACCCTTCCTACTGTAAGCCAGTCTGGGGTGGTCTTGGTGTCAGGTTCTGTGTCTACACGTGTGTGTGTGTGTGTGTGTGTGTGTGTGTGTGTGTGTGTGAGTGTGAGTGTGTGTGTGTGTGTGTGTGTGTGTGTGTGTGTGTGCATGTGCACTTGAGAGGATTTGAGAAGTCCTGGCTGCCTGTATGAAAGTGCTGTGCTTAAGATCCTGACATAAAGTGAATATTCCCAAGGCCTCAGAAACCTGACGGGTAGGGGGCTGTCCTCATGAAGATGACAGCGCTGCAGCCCCTATGGCTGTCCCCTCCCCCCGGACCCCTGAATTATCTGGAATGGTGGTCATTGGTTTTGATTCTCTAACAGACAAAGATTCTGGGAAGAGGAAGGACGAAAGAGAAACTAAGAGGGAAGAGCTTGTGAGGCAGTGTGAGCTGGGGCAGCCCCAGGGGTGAGGCTGTGGGCTGGGTGGGGAGGGGAGGGGTAGAGTGCTCTAACTTACTGGGTGAATACTCCACATGCATGTGGCTTTGGATGAGTCGTTTGCTCCTTTGACCCTGGATATCTTCATTGGTGATGTGGGGATGGCCCTGGTTGGCATGTCAGGGTGTTGTGATGATGTGCGTTGGTCTCTGAAGAGTCTGGCCTATGGGGAGTGCTCAGTGCACGTCTCGAGCCCTTCTGAGCCTCAGTGTCCTAGCCTGTAAATTGCAAAGTAAAGCACTGAGTTATGCACCCTGTCAAGGTTGATGAGCAGTCAGGTAGTGGGCCGGGCTAGGCCAGCTTCTAGGGACCACTCATGAAAGGTGTTAGACCGTAAGTGTGTCTTTGTATGTATATGAGTGTGAATATCTATTATCTATGTGATTTGCATATATACGTGGTATGAATGTGTCTATTAGCATACGTGTGTGAGCAAGCGCATGTGTATGTGTGAGTGTGAACACATGAGTTTATGCTTTTTAAAAAATATGTCATTGTAATTATGTGTATGTATGTGTGTACGTGATGATACATGTACATGAGTGCAGCTGCCCACAGAGTCTAGAAGAAGACCACATCGGATGCCCTGGATCTACCTTGAGTTACGGGCAATCGTGTGCTACTGATGTGAGTGCTGGGAACCAAAGGGGTCCTCTGATGGGCAGCACCCACATTTAATTGCAGAACCATCTCTACAGCTTCAAAAGCATGGATGTGCCTGAGCACATAAATAAGTATGTATGCATGTGTGATTGTGTTCTGATGTGTGGTTCAGTTCCTATGAGAACAAAAATGTCTTAGTTACTATTCAGTTGCTGGGACAAAAACCATGATCAGGCCAACTCATTAAAGAAAGTGCTTAATCTGGGGCCCACGGTTCCAGAGGGTTAGAATCTGTGAGCATCATGCAGGAAGCAGGCAGGCAGGCTTGGCACTGGAGCAGTAGCTGAGAGCTCATGTCTGATCTGAAAGCACAAGGCAGAGAGGGCTAATTGAGAATGCATGGGGCTTTTGAAACTTCAAAGCCCACCCTGGGTGACACACCTCCTAGAACAAAGCCACACCTCTTAGTCCTTCTCAAACAGTTCTACCAACTGGGGACCAAGCATTCAAATATATGAACATTTGGGGGTCATTCTCATTCAAACCACCACAATGAGTATATGTGCATGTGTATGTATAATATGAGGGTTAAGTATGAAACCATGTGTATATGTGCGTACACGAGAACATATGTGTGCACAAGAGCCTCAGTGGTACATATCTGCAGGTGTCAGAGACTGTCAGAGCCCAGAGCTTCACAGGCCACACCCTGAATTCACGCATAGGCTCATAGATGCATGTATGTATGTATGCACACATATCAATGTGCGTATATGGACATCGTGTGAGTGTAACACCTGTGATGTTAACCAGGTGAGTAGAGCCACCCCGGATGTATGGACCCTTGTAGGTGATGACCGCTCAGGTTCATAGACCCCCCAGGGCAGACACAAGCCACAGAACTGACCTCTGAACTTGTTCAGGTTGCCTTTGTGGTGCAGAGTGGTTTTTATTGGGTGGCCCAGTTCATATCCTCTAGCAGTCTCTGGAAACAGGGTCACCTGAATCAAGACCAGTTATGAGAAAAGGGAGGGAGGAAAGTATATACAGAAGCAGAGAGACTTGACTTGGAGAATGTGTGGCACGAGTCCAGCCTTCCCGGTGTGCATGCAAACACATATATAAACTTACAGGCTCAAATGCATGTCCACATATGCACATGCAAACAATGATCGCACCCCTTCTACATGGTCTCATGGGCTCTAGCCACAACCACTGACTTGCAAAGGCCTGGTGTGGGGCCAGGGAGAGGCCTGCCCCTACAAGAAAAAGAATCCAAAAAGCACAATGAACCCAGCAAGTGAGTCCTGACCTTGTTACCCCAGCCTCCTATGGAGGGAGAGGATTTGTGGCTAGACTGTCAGAGGACTGGGCTTTTCCATGTCTCCTCTGCTAATAGGGACTCAGTGGAAAATGAGGGCCAAGTGTGGGTTTGCACTTGTCTCCATACTCTTCCTCAAAACCCTCATCCACGGTGGCTTAGCCCACCGAGGCTGCTGTTCGTGCAGAAAAGGGGACTGAGCATCCCCATGAACTGTCAGTTCCTGGAATGGATGAGCTGAATTGTGCTATTAGGTCCCTGGGGCGGGGTGGTGCTGTGGGTACTGAGGTGGCTAGCCTGGTCAGTGAGTGGCTAAGGTTCTTCATTCTGTCTGAGGCCAGCCAGGAGTTCTTTAGTTTCTCTCCAGCGATCCCAGGCACAGGTGGCTCTGGAGTCTGTAGGCTGGGCTAAAACTCTCCAGGAACTCTATTACAGCATGGTAGTCACCCTCAGGTGGCACATCCTCTTTCTGCTCACAGCCTGGATTGGCACTGGGTTCCTGAGCAGGGTCACCTGGTGTCAGGCCAGCTTATCTGGAGAGGGGTTGTGATTCCAGTTCTGAAGTGCGAGCATTCCTAGGAGAGATGAAGTAGCGTATCACTTGGCTCTCATGACACCCTCTCCAACAAGGTTGTTCACTGGCTGCTTACAAGCTTTCATTCTGCCCACTGTAGGGGGGTAGCTAGGCCTTCTGCTTGCTACTGAGTTGAAACAAGATGGGGTTGAAACTGCATTACTCATGCATTCATCCCCACCCAAGCATGGAGCCAGGAGGAGATAGGCTACATGTTTCCTTGCAGCAGCTCCAGACATATCAGAACAGGGCTCTGTTTCAGCTCCCTTTACCAATCCTCCCTCCAACTACCCACCAGGAGCAATGGTCTGTTTTACTTGGGGCACCCTAGATTCCCACTCTGTGCTGGGCCTGAAAGCTAAGTTTGGGGGATAATGATAACCCACTATGGCCAGTGTCAGGTGGAAGGAAGACTGTGTCACTAGCCCCAGGCTGGAGACATAGGACCTTCTGCCTCGAAAGAGGAAATGCTGAGTCTCATTTGTTTCCAGACCTGTTGCTCGCACATCCTTGCAAAACCCTTATTAGTCCTGATAAATTCTAACTTCCCTGGAATTTATGCTACATAAATTGTTGCTTAGGTTTTGTTTTGTTTTGTTCTTTTCTTATCTGGACACTGGTTTACTTGTGTCTGTGCACCAAACGTATGTAGTGCTTGTGGAGGCCAGAAGAGGGCATCGAATCCCCTGCAGCTGGAGCTGCAGACAGATGTGAGCTTCCTTGTGGGTGCTGGATCCTCTGCAAAAGCAGTCTGGTTCCAAACCACTGATCTGCCTGTCTAGCCTGACATTCAATTTCTTTTTATTATGTAGTTGCCTTGACCACATTTTCAGTACAATGTTGAAAAGAAGCAATGGGATCAGATATCCTTGCCTTGTTCCTGCATTTCAGGAGTCTGAAAATGTTCAGTGTTTTAATTCTGACTGTAATAGCTGTAGGTTTTTCTTAGATGCCCTTTGTTAGGTTTAGAGAGTTCCCTTCTGTTTTTCTTTCTTTCTTTCTTTTCTTTCTTTCTTTCTTTCTTTCTTCTTCCTTCCTTCCTTCCTTCCTCCCCTTTTCTTTTTCTTTCTTTCTTCCTTCCTTTCTTTCTTCCTTTCTTTCTGATTTATTTATTTACTTTATGTATGTGAGTACACTGTAGCCGTCTTCAGACACACCAGTAGAAGGCATCGGATCTCATTACAGATGGTTGTGAGCCACCATGTGGTTGCTGGGAATTTAACTCAAGACCTCTGGAAGAGCAGTCAGTGCTCTTAACTGCTAAGCCATCTCTCCATCCCCATTTCTAGTTTATTATTATTATGAAGATTTAGATAACAGTAAATTCTTTTTCTGTATCTTTTAAGATGATCATGTGGTTTTGTTCTTTATTAATGTGGTTTGTTATACTAATTGTATTCAACTGTTAAAGCAACCTTGGATTACTGAGATAAATCCCCCTTGTTCATGTTGTAGAATATTTTTTTATGTGGTGTTGGATTCAGTTTGCTAGCATCTTGTGGAGAATGTTTATTCTTGTGACCAGAAGGGGATTTGCGGCTGGGGATATGGCTCAGTTGGTAGACTCCTGTCTAGATTCAATCCTCAACACTGCTTAAGCCAGACAGGGTCATCCTAGCACATAGTTATGGAGGCAGGGAAATCAGAAGTTCAAGGTCATCCTCAGCTACCTAGATAGTTCAAGGCCAGCCGGAGCTATGTAAGATTCTGTCATAAAAGAGAAACACAAACAAACAAAAAAACCTCAGAGACTTATTGTTCTGTAGCGTTCATGTCTGTGATAGCTTTATCTGGGTTTGGGTATTCGGGTGATACTAGCCTCATGGCTTTGCTCTTATATTTTCTGGGCAAGTTTGTATGTGATTAGTGTTCTTGGAATCTAATATATAATGGCTAAATTACTTTAGTTGCAACAGCAGGCAGTGGAAACAACCTGGACTAAGGTGAATTCTTATGGGCTTGGGTTAGTAGAGTCTGTGCACAGAAACCCACATGGTGGGGGCAGAGCAAAGCAGGTAAAAACGGTTAGAAGTAGGGGTGGGACTGGATTAGGAAGTGCTAGAGTGTTGCCAGGTGTGATAGTGTACAGCAGCAATACCAGTGCTTGGGAGGCTGAGGCAGGAGGATCCCAAAGTAGAGGAAAGCCAGGGCTACAGAATGAGACCCTCTTAACACCCCTCCCCCTGGGCAGGATTGTGTCCATGGCATTTAGAATAAAGATGTGATGGGATGGTGTGTTGACTGGAAGGTGAGGAAGGGAAATTGGTGGAGACAGGGACAAGTGTGGCCCGCTCAGAGGCAGTGCAGGGTGGCTAGAAGAAGGAGGTTCTGGGTAAGATGCTCCTCCAGAAACCAATGCACCAGGCAGCCGGACTCTTGGAGTGAGAAAGCTGCAGGAACTTCAAGGCTACACATAGCGTGAAGGGGCCTAGAGCTTGCCTAATGTAGAGGCTTGGCCACCGGGGAGAAGAGCCTAGAATGGAGAGCTGGGTGGGAATGAAGCCTGAGTAATAAACCAGAGCTGCCTCTGAGGGCCAAGTGTGCTGCCTTCTGTCAGGTAGTCCATCCTGTGGCAGCCTGTATGATGGTGGGAGATGGAGGAGGAAGGATGCCTAGGAGGTCAACGGGGCTTTACCAACCTTAGGCAGCCAGGAACACTCTTCTGGGACTGGTACCCAAAGGAGCCCAAGTATGTGAGAGCTACCAAAGGCTGGACCCCTGACTCCTTGCAGGAATTCTGTCCCGAGGGAGACCCATGGAGTGGACATTGGCAAGTGACATGATGGGGTACTGGCAGAGGAAGTAGGGTGCCATAGAAGTTCATATCCAAGGTGCAAATCCACTGGGTGGAGATCCACAGATGTGGACTTCGGGATCCTCAGGTGTTGGGAATTTGAGCGTGACTTCCTCATTCGCATCGGTGGCTTCCTTGTTTGTCTAGATGGCTCTTAATTCTGGATTATATAGGCACAAATTTCCAAGTTTCCACTTCTTGTAGCCCACCACCCTCAGTGCAGTGGGTGGAGAAGCTGACGTGTGGAGGGGCGGGTCCGCTTCCTCACCTGGCCCTTAGCCCTTACTCCGCCCGCGAGGGGAGGAGCCAGGGGCAGCTCCGGCCTGGGGCTCTACTGAGCTATGGCGGGCTCTGGGTCGCGGCCGCGGAGCTGGGGATGGCGAGAGACGGGGTCCAGGGACGAGGCTGCGGCCGGTGGGCCCAGCTCGGGACTATGTCGCTGCGCACAGGGGAGGCGGGCGCTGGCCGCCCCCCGGAAGCCAGCTGTGCCCGCCGCGTGGACACCGTGAGTACTGATCCTGGGGCTCGGGATCTGGGGCCCCAGCCTTGGGTTTGAACATCCACACTCACTTCAGACTTCCACTCCTCAGACCTGGGCCCCCAGCCTCTGCACCACGATTGGGGACCGCATGTCCCTGGAGCCCCAGGCGCTATCCGGCGTCAACCCAGAACAAAGGCGAGCATGGGCCAGCCAAAGTTGGTTGGCCCGGGGCTCCTAGCCTGGCGCTCAGTCTGTCCTTCTGCTAGCACTCCTCCCGCCCCCCATGGGCGTGGGAGTGGGCATCCTCCTGGCACTCCACTACTGTGCTCAGACCCGCGTACCCTCTTAGCCCTGCGCGGGGGTGTGGTCGCGCCATTGTTCCAAACCTCTGCCTGTGATTCCAGGACCAATGGCACTGACCTTGCTCCTGCTGGCCGGCGGGACCATGGACCAAGTGCATTTGAGTGTTAATGGATCTCTCTCTCTCTCTCTCTCTCTCTCTCTCTCTCTCTCTCTCTCTCTCTCTCTCTTCCCCCCCCCCCCGTGTGTGTGTGTGTGTGTGTGTGTGTCTAGGGTGTGTGTGGGGTAGCCAGCGGAACTTAATTCTCTAACACATATTTGGTGGAGTGAGCCTGGCCGTTGACAAGAGCTTGATTGATTTCCATCCTTTTCCCTTTCATTTTCTGATGCAGTAGATTTCCCCGCCTCATACCGAGTTTTCAGGCTTGGGCCACCACGGGCCTGGAAGGTTTTCTATATGTGTTTTGCGGAATTGGCACTGTAGTAATAGGGATCCCAGCAGTCTGCCCTTCTGGATCTGGCCCGAACCATCCCATCCTGTTGAGAGCAGGCCACTGATCTTACCCTCATGCAGCTCCTCAGGGGTCTGAAGAGGGACAGGATGGGGTGAGTGGGGACACCAACAGAATAATGCCAGGTTGGGGGGGGGCAGTTGTGACTGACTCTTGGGGTTCCTCACAGGAAGGAGCCTCTGAGTCTTGATACCCTGGGCTGATAATGTGGATACAAGCAAACCTGCCAAATGGTCCTTGTGGCACTGATGACAAGGGTGTGCTGAGTCCGCCCTGTCCTCCTAATTTATAGCTCTAACAACTGAGGCCGGAGTTCCTCCAGAAAACCAAACTAGGTAGGAGCCCAAATCAGTAAACCTGGGAAGTGGGGGCTCTTGACTTGCTCTTCTCCTAGTATCTGACTTCAGGGTTTCAAAGTGGGGGGGGGGTTAGATAGAAGTTACTGAGGAAGCCGGGCAGTGGTGGCACATGGCTTTAATCCCAGCACTTGGGAGGCAGAGGCAGGTGAATTTCTGAGTTTGAGGCCAGCCTGGTCTACAGAGTGAGTTCCAGGACAACCAAGGCTATACAGAGAAACCCTGTCTTGAAAAACCAAAAAAAGAGAAGAAGTTACTGAGGAAGAGTGGACATTACTTTCTCTCCACAGAAGGTCAGACGTGGTGGAGAAGGTGCCCATTGCCTGCCCCAGTGATATTGAAGAGCCATTTCCAAGGGGGTGATCCCCCTTGCTCCAGGAAGTCACCCCTGACTTCCCACCTAAGACAAGCACCTTGTGAGCTGCCCTGGCATTGGAACCTTGGGTAGCTATGGCATAAGGCCTGAAGAAACCAGGTTAGGGTTTTCTGAGTTCAGTCATTACTGCCCCAGACTTTCTGGGGCCATGAACTCAGTGAACTCATGATGGTAAAAAGACTGTGCTCAGCATTCAGGAGCCAAGTGTGTGGCCAAGAGGGCTGGGAACTGACTATGTAGCACTGTCACCCCTAGAGTCCCACTCAGAAGCCTGGGGACTTAGAGTCTTCCTCCACCGACCTGACCCTCCATGATGCCTTCCAGATATTAGCCATGCCCTCCGGGATCCCCTGCCAAGCTGTTCTCTGCTGCCCATCGCAGCTGAGTCCTGTCTCTTTTGCTTCAATTGCAGCTTCATGGCGGCTGAGGAAATGCATTGGCCTGTCCCCATGAAGGCCATTGGTGCCCAGAATTTGCTGACTATGCCTGGTGGTGTGGCCAAGGCTGGTTACCTGCATAAGAAGGGTGGCACCCAGCTGCAGCTGCTCAAATGTGAGTCACTGGATCACGGCGATTTCCAAGGGAGGACATGATTCTGTTTCTCCACTGCTCTAGTGGCTCTCCTGAGATTTCTTTTCCTTTTCTGGCAGCTGGCACACCTGGTAAACCTGATGCTTTCCTTATGCTGGACCTTGTCACAGGATCCAACATAGTATAGCTAGGCAAAGTGAGGATGGACATTTGGTGTGTATGGTACTGACCAGCTAGTCATAAGTGCTGCAGTCTGCGGCCAAGGCTGGAGGACCTCAGGGTGGCCTGATAGATCTGGTCCCTCAGTGCTGTTCTTGCCTTGTATGTGACTTGTGGGTGAGTTGGTGAGTCGTGTGGCACAGAATGATCCCATGTGCCAGGCCAGGAGCCAGCTGAGTGTCAGGATGCTGGGGACAAAACGCACTAGAGCCGTGCCCAGCTCTCTGATCAGCCATGGACATGCTTTTGCCCCTGCGATGCCCTCTGCCAGGGACTTCCTGCCCCTGTGTTGCCTAGCTGAGATCTCTAGTGGACTGTTGGACCCTGTGTGCATATCAATGTATAGACAGCCTGCAAGGAAGAACCACAAATAACCTTTCCCAGGGTTAGGAGGGGCTGTTCTGGGACAGTAGAGCCTGAGAACAGCTCCACCTCGCTGGCTCTCATCAGCCGGCTCTGGGTGCCTAGGCTCTGTTCTCCTTGCCTGTCAGTTCCTCACCTCCCCAAGTGAGGCTACCATGGCCTCCTTAGGCCTCTGGTCCAGGCTCCACTCTTTCTTACTGTCCCTCTGAGGCCTTAATTTACCCCTTTTCTTTAGGTGGCCAGGTCTTCCCTGGGGTGGTGCCCCAAAACTTGCCAGTGCATCTGTGAACTTGTTTATATTTGACCCCAAAGAAAGTCCAAGGAAGGGGCAGCGTACCAGCTCAGCTCCGGGCTCTACCTTCTGCAGTCTCAGGCCTGCTTCCAAGTTGCCCAGGGTCTCTGGAGAGAGGCCTGGAGTAGAGCTGACGGTGGCTTTGTGGCTCACCTCTGCTGCTGTGTCCCCAGGGCCCCTCCGCTTTGTGGTCATCCACAAGCGCTGCATCTACTACTTCAAGAGCAGCACATCTGCCTCTCCGCAGGGCGCCTTCTCGCTGAGTGGCTACCACAGGTGAGTGTCCATCCTGGCAGCTCACCCATCTCCCATGCCGGGCTGATTGCTTTCCCTCTCACCCTACACCACAGAGCCAATCCCTGGCTGTCTGAGATAGCCTTCATCTGCTTGCTGGCTGTTATTCTACCTACCCTGTCCTTTGCTGAGGGCAGGAGGTGGGACATTATGTGTGGAGTGAGGCCTTTATTAGGAGCTTCTTGGGGGTTCAGGTACCAAGGGCCTGGGTGGCTTACTTTGCAGAGTTCCCATTCAATTACCATCTTGTAAATTCTTTGTTTGGCCTCTGATCCTGCTTTTCACTCACCATGCCCCCTTTCCAAGGAGCCCAGAGTCCATCCATCCCAGGCTATCCTAAACTCAGGCTCTTCATGAGACTTTCTGGCTCTAGGGTCTTCCCAGGCTCCAGTTCAGTTCCCTACTGCATTATGGGCTGGGCTCCAGCCAGCCAGAATCCATGAACTTCCCCTCAAGGGACTAGTGGGCAGGTATAACCTGAGCTAATGCCTACATATTGGCCTGTTGGTCATCTTGAGTCCTTCTTGTGGCCTTGGGGACTGTAGGGTACCCAGGCTCTTTGCCTTGTAGCATTGTAGCCCTGCACTGTGTTCTCCTGGGAAGTCCTCACAGACCCAGCACCTTCTTGAGCTCATACTCTGCTAACTCCCTGAAGCATCTAGGTATTCTACTGAGAGTGTAAGTAGGCAGAGACTGTCCAGATCTGCCCATATTCTCCAGGAAAGGCATGATGCTGAGGGCTGGAATCCATTCAGCAGTGGGCTTTGTAGTGAGAATTCTGGAATTTTGGTTTCCTTAAAAAAAAAAGGACAGGCACAGATATATTGTAAGACTATGTTTTTGTCTTAATCCCAGGTGTGGGATCTGTGGCTGCTTTGGAGCAGCTGATTATGATTTGTCTCGTGCTCTAGCAGAGGCATGGTTTTGCCAGTGGCAGATAATTTCTGCAATGTGTGATGTTTGGAATTCTGGGAATTTTTCGGAAGGTGTATCAATGCTAAGTCCCTGAGAGGTGCGGTTCATGGTTCAGGGGTGTTGGTTGTAGTTTGTTAGTAGTCATGCTCAAGGAGAAAGAAATTAGATTCAGACCTATCCCCGACCCCTTCTTTCTCTCCTATCTAGTGATAGTGGGTGAAACTGGGGGAATAAAGGGTGGGAAAATAAGAACCCACTAAGTAGAAAGTCCAGCCACAGGGGTTGATAAGGCCATCTCTTGAGTGGATAAGCTGGTGACTTTTGGCAATGTGCTCTTAGAGTGATGCGGGCAGCTGAGGAGACCACATCCAACAATGTCTTCCCATTCAAGATCATTCACATCAGCAAGAAGCACCGCACATGGTTCTTCTCAGCCTCCTCTGAGGATGAGCGCAAGGTGATCAGCAGGTAGTGGGGGCCCCAGGAGCCAGGCAGGACTTGCCTGAAGTGCCACACTGATCACCAGGCTCTGACCTCCCATGAGCTCTAGACAGGAGGCTAGGATTCTGAAGAGAAAGACTTGGTTGAGGTATATGGTCAGTCAGGTGGATTAGGCCCACAGCCTGGTGTCTGCACACACCATGAGAATATGCCAGAAGGATATAACTTGAAATGGCTGAGGGGCAGCTGCAACCCCAGGATGGAGATTTCATGTCTGAGCCACACGATCTATGCTGGACCTAGTCAGGTTTCTCTCCTTGTACCTTGGTGGCTATTACATAGAGCTAGAGAGCGATGGGAAGAGGGTGGACTGGGGCCCCACTCCGGGCAACATCATACTTACTATGGCTGTTCCTGACCCACAGAGCTGGATGGCCTTGCTACGAAGGGAAATTGGCCACTTCCATGAGAAGAAGGAACTACCTCTAGACACCAGGTATGCCAAGGGATGTGATGTGTGGGTGGTAGTCCCGAGGGCTTCTTGGCTCTTAGGGCTCCCTTCTAGTCTCTGGGGACTAGACTTGCATAAAGGTTTTTCTGGAGGTGCCAGGCAAGCTTCATGTGTGCGGAAGCACACGCTGCTTACATAACCATGTTCAAGTGTGCATGCAACATCTCTGGTCTTGTCTGTCTTCCAGCTCCATCTCTGTCTCAATCCATTGTACTTATTTAACTCCTATGTGGGGCTCCTATATTCCTTTCCTTCCCCTACTGTGGAGACCCAGCATTTACAGCTCAGGGTGTTGGATTCTTAGCTCCCTGGTGTCTACTTTGTCCCTGGGGGAGGATAGTGTTCCTGGTGTCAGCATCCTCACCCAGCAAACAGCAGCGGCTCTCTAGGGAACATAACTCAGTCCTATCATAGTCAGTGAAACAGAGAGCCAGAGAGGGCTGGGCACTCTCAAGGACCTGCCCTGAGGTTCTGGACAGAATCCAGAGCTCTTGGCCATCGGGTTGGACAAGATGTGGACATGTGGACAGTTCTGACACATCAAGTCAGTCAGGGTGGCTAAACTACAGTGAGGACAAGGAGGTGACACTCATAGATGGCCCCAAGCCTCCAGTCCCTATGTTTGTCCATGTATATACATGTCAAAATGTCTTTCTGTATATGACCTTTGTGTCCTTTTGTCTATACATATGTGAGGGATTATCCTTGTGTCTGTATATGTTCATTTCTGTGTGTGGCGGTGGTGTTGGGCATGTTCCTGCATGCTCACCAGGGGAACACCTAGTCTAGTCCTCATTGCTTGTTCCTTGCTCTTGGTTTCAGCGACTCTAGCTCAGACACAGACAGCTTCTATGGTGCAGTTGAGCGACCTATAGATATCAGCCTGTCTTCATACCCCACAGACAATGAAGGTAAGACCATCTCTGTGCCTACCATATGTCCTCCTGACTGCTGACAGGGAACCCGCTTGAGGTGCCCAGAAAAAGAGAAATGCACGTTTGGCTTTGCTCCCTGCCCTATCCTCTGGCAGAGACATGCAGCTTCTCTGCCTCTGACCTCTAGCAGTGTGAGTTCAGGTTTCAGATCCTACTCCTCGTCCTCAACCCCTGCCTCCTGGGTACCCTATTCTCATGAGTGGAGCAAAGTGCAGTGGACCATGCCACCTGGTCTGCATGCAGGGGCCTGGGCTGTGTTGTGTCTCATCTCCCACTCACTACATGTAGATTATGAACATGAAGATGAAGATGACTCGTACTTGGAGCCTGATTCTCCGGGACCCATGAAGCTTGAAGGTATGTAGTGTAGCTGGACCTGGGGACTCCTTGGTGAGTAGAGACCAGAGACTGGGACCAAGACTAGAGCTTCTCCTAGGCTGGTGGGTCTTTATTGTTTGGTTGGGTCTCTCTGTAGCAGTGGCTGTACTGAATCTTTCCTGACCAGGCTGTCTTCAAACTCAGATCTGCCTGTCTCTGCCTCCTGAGTACAGAATTAAAAACATGTACCACCACACATAGCAGGTTGTGGGCCCTGCTCTGGGTGGATTCAATTTCCTTGCTGTGATCCAAGTATTCAGAGATTCAGGGCTGGTTGGCTTTACTTATTTGCTCCTGCAGCCTCCTGAGTTAACCTTGTGTGGATGGAGGGTCAGGATAGAGAGGTGGTCCTGGAGGCTGACAGGAAACAAAGGGACACTGGGAGGTGGGTTGGCCTGAGGCGGGCCCATTGCCCATGGCAACAAGTTCTCTGTGGATCATAGCTGTAGGCCAGGTTGTCATCTCTGGAGTACAGACAGGTATATGGGAGTGACAGGGAAGGCTAGGGCTGGGAAGGAAGGCCACGTCTCTGTCCCTCACTTCCTTAGACCTTGTACTTTCTCTGCCTCCTCCATTCAGAACACTCCAGCTTTGTCTTGTCTGTCATTATGCCTTGGGCCGACCGCCCATTTCTGTTTTCCTCCTCCGCCGACCTAACCTTCCACCTTCCGTCTGACTAGCTGTCGGTGTTGGACCTAACCTTCCGCCCTCCGTCTGACTAGCTGTCGGTGTTGGACCTAACCTTCCGCCTTCCGTCTGACTAGCTGTCGGTGTTGGACCTAACCTTCCGCCTTCCGTCTGACTAGCTGTCGGTGTTGGACCTAACCTTCCGCCTTCCGTCTGACTAGCTGTCGGTGTTGGACCTAACCTTCCGCCTTCCGTCTGACTAGCTGTCGGTGTTGGACCTAACCTTCCGCCTTCCGTCTGACTAGCTGTCGGTGTTGGACCTAACCTTCCGCCTTCCGTCTGACTAGCTGTCGGTGTTGGACTTAACCTTCCGCCTTCCGTCTGACTAGCTGTCGGTGTTGGACCTAACCTTCGGCCTTCCGTCTGACTAGCTGTCGGTGTTGGACCTAACCTTCCGCCTTCCGTCTGACTAGCTGTCGGTGTTGGACCTAACCTTCCGCCTTCCGTCTGACTAGCTGTCGGTGTTGGTATCCTTGTTCCCTGCCTTCGGGCCAGCTCTGCTGATGCTCCCTCAGCAACCAGACTGTTGGCTTTTATTTCCTACTCTCGCACTTCCTACCTCAGTCCTCAACTTGATTACCCAGCTCCAAGGAGTAGGAAAGGGAAGTCTCTGTCCTTGAGCTATATGTAGGCACATTCAGGGTACCTTCAGCCTTCACTGAACAGTCTCCGCCACTCTGCCTCCTACCCTCTAGACCTCCCCAACTCCTCACTGGCCTCATTCCTCCGGGTGCCTGGTGTTCTGGCCCTTCTTGCTCTTCTGTCTGCTGCATTTACCTCTTGCGGGACATCCACACCCTCCCTGTGACTGAGGGACACCCAGGCCTCTGGTCTCATTCCTTTCATGCCATTCCCATGTGTCCCAGACCTACTGTCCTGATGGTCCATGTGACATCTGGGCTGGATGTCACCCCGTGCCCTTTGCTTGTTATAAGCACAGCCTTCCATCTTTATCCCAGTGGTTCTGGCCCTTCCTGTTCACCTCTGTTGTGCAGAATTCACCCTTTCTTCTTGCTCAGGAGAAGGCCTGGGAATCCTAACTCTGCTTACTTCTACCTGTGGGAAGCTTGAAAGCCCTTCATGTAACATCTAGGCTGTAGAAACCTTTCCTGGACTGTATTCAGGGGTATGGATGGGAGCACTGGTGGCTTGGGCCCAGGGAAAGCTGGGTGGTGGGCTAGGGTGAGATATGAAGGATGCATATACTGAATGAGCTGCTGCTGGCAGCTGAAGGTATGGCCACGAGAAGCCCATACCTGGTTGGCTTCTGCTGCCAGTTGCTAGTATAGGATGGTGGTGGTCCAGCTTCTCTCTATGTGATGCCAACTTGCTTTTATTTTATTTTTTTTTGTTCTGCAGATGCCCTGACGTATCCACCAGCCTACCCACCACCCCCTGTGCCTGTTCCTCGGAAGCCAGCCTTCTCTGACTTGCCCCGCGCCCACTCTTTCACCTCCAAAAGCCCAAGCCCCTTACTGCCACCCCCACCTCCTAAGCGAGGCCTTCCAGACACTGGCCCTGCCCCTGAGGATGCTAAGAAGGACCCATTGGGCCTGAGGAGAGGAGAGCCTGGCCTCAGGGTGCCTGCTACCCCTCGGAGGATGAGTGATCCCCCAATGGGCAGCGTACCCACTGTGCCCAACCTCCGGAAACATCCTTGCTTCCGAGACAGTGTGAATCCCGGCCCAGAACCCTGGACCCCTGGCCATGGGACTAGCTCTATCTCCAACTCTACCACCGTGGCCATTGCCACCTCCAAGAACTGTGACAAACTCAAGTCATTCCACCTGTCTTCCCGAGGGCCACCTACATCTGAGCCCCCACCCGTGCCTGCTAATAAGCCCAAGTTCCTGAAGATAGCTGAAGAAGCTTCTCCAAGGGAGGCAGCCAAATCTGCAGCTGTGCCCCCTGTGGCCCCCAGGCCTCCTGTGCAGAAGATACCCATGCCTGAGGCTACCACTCGGCCTGTAGTGCTGCCTAGACCAGAGAACACACCTCTTCCCCACCTCCAGTGAGTCTGGCTTGGGTGGTGCCTCTGCCTGCCAGCCAATAGGTTCCCTCAACCCAATCTGCTCTCTATCCAGTATCCCTTACATTCTGAGGAGCAGCATTAGGTACAAGGTGGGAAGGATTTCCTTACCCCTCCAGTCTCCCCTACCCCTGGCTGAATCAGTGGTGTGGGTGATACCTAGCCTTTTTCATCCTGATATAGATTTGTATCTCAGAGCATGCGTGGCTTCCTTTAATTCTCCCTAAAGGCTTGGAGACTCGTCTCAAGAGGATGAGCCTGCTACTTG
Source organism: Tokudaia tokunoshimensis (assembly GCA_036184795.1). Lineage (NCBI taxonomy): Eukaryota > Metazoa > Chordata > Mammalia > Rodentia > Muridae > Tokudaia > Tokudaia tokunoshimensis. The sequence continues at coordinate 71,767,475 of BTHU01000014.1, read as the reverse complement.
TGCAGTGGGCTGGGCTCTTACCACAGGTGTCCTTTGTAGTCAGATTGCATTGTTCAGCCTCCCCCTATCTGTCCACGTCCTGTAGCTTTAAGAGACCTGTGACTTTGCCAGAGTCTCACAGACAACCAACAGTAGATCTTGGGCCCAGGCAGTGCCCAGTGCATTTGTCTACTATATGACAATACCTGAGTTCAGGTGGTCCCTGCTTACCAGTTTTAATGGCAGCCCTAATTTCTTAGTTGGGCTGTCAGGACTAAGATAACTCTCCTGCCTCCACTGAGCAGTGAGCAAGAGTCTCAGAGCTTTGCTGTCCAGAGCAGTTAGTCACAGGGGCAGAGAGAGTGGACACCAAGATTCCTATGGGTCATGTGTGGAGGGGAGGAAGGGGTGACCTATCTATGTCTCAGAGTGTTAATATTCTTGTCTTCCTCTTTATCGCTCCAGGAGATCACCCCCTGATGGACAGAGTTTCAGAGGCTTCTCCTTTGAAAAGGCCCGTCAGCCCTCACAGGCTGACACGGGTGAGGAGGACTCAGATGAGGACTATGAGAAGGCAAGACTGAGTGGAGGGTCCTGGTCCCACAGTCAGCACGTGTGCAGACATGGGAGAGCTGTAGGCCGGGGGTCCTCTGGGGTCCCTCACTGACTCTCCTGCACAAAGGGCTCCATAACTGGGCTTGAGGGGGTCGGGACACCGTGCAAAGCCCTGTATCCTGATGCAGGTGGCAGCCAGTTAGGGGAGCAGTGATGTGTGGAGGGGGGGTCACTCATACTCTGACAGTGACACCATTGGCCTCTTTCAGGTGCCGCTGCCTAACTCAGTATTTGTCAACACCACAGAGTCCTGCGAGGTGGAAAGGTTAGTGCCAAGTGCTGCTTGTACTTGCTGTGACAGTGTGAGGTCCCTTGTCTCCCTTGTTCACGTTGGTGCTGCGCAAATCTCGGAGCCTTAACACAGCAGGAATGATAGCAATGGTCTGAATTGTTTTATTCTCATAAGCCCCTTCAACTTTATATCCTCTATTATAACTGAAAGTCAAGAGTGGCCAGAGAGCCCGGTAGTAGAGTGGGGCTAGCAGGTATGTCTTATGAAAGCTGTCTGGGGAGATTAGCCTGCTGACTTCGCCGGTTTATTTAGGTTGTTCAAAGCGACGGACCCCCGTGGAGAGCCCCAGGATGGGCTGTATTGCATTCGGAACTCCTCTACCAAGTCAGGAAAGGTAGGGCAGCTGCTAAAGAACACCTGTGCCACCAGAACCTTCTGGACTCTTACTTGGCACCTTAACTGAATTCTTACTTTGGGGCCCTTGCCCAGCTGCACATTCTCTCTCTGGTTTCGGAACTCAATGTTTTCTGTAAATTGGGAGTGAATATGGCTGCCTTCCACTGGAGTCATAGAGTGAATTGGGATGGGGTTTGTGCAGAGGGAAAGGGAGGACATGTGGGGCAGTGGAAGTAGCAAGAGGACGAGTATCCATTAACACAATACCTCACCTACCTCACTCATGTGAGAGATGGTTCTCACTACTTAGCATCAGGGGCTTTCTAAGGGCAGAGGGATGACCCCCAGGGTGAGGGGCTATCTCTGTACAGGCTGTACAGAGATTGTAGCTGGACTGTTGCTTATGTTACCCCTGAGGGCTATAGCATCTAGTCCATAATTGCTTCGGACTCTTCAGGCTTTGCTGGCCAGTCCTACCGCCTCCTCTAAGCCTCCTGCCCTTTATTTCCCTCCTTGTAGGTCTTAGTCGTGTGGGATGAATCTTCTAACAAAGTGAGGAATTATCGCATCTTTGAGAAGGTGGGAAACTGGGCCCTGCTCTGAGGGTGGGGTAGGGACACTGGCTTCAAGGCTTAGCACGAGCCAAGTGAGTCCCTGTGACAGGATTTGGCAGTGGGAAACTGGACTGTTCCCTTTATAACATCAGCCTTCCCCTGTCCTTTCCCCTCCGTGTCTTCTCCGTGGTCTCAGTCTTCTTCCTCTCCTAACCTTGCTTTGTCATTAGCTTACTCTAAAGTACTGGGTAGCCACCCTTGGCCCTTGGTTTTATTCACAGACCTTACCCTGAGAGCAGTTCTCACATTGAACCCTTGAGGCTAATGAGAGGGTGTTGACAGGAGACCTCAAGAACACAAACCTGATGTGTGTGGACGGACAGGGAGGGAACATGGGCAGCTGGGGTAAACCTGACTATTAGTGCCATCGTTACCACTCACCTTCCCCTTTGAGAAGCTGGGGGAAGAGTGAGGGGGGTATAGGCTTGAGTCGGTGGGCTACTCAGTCCCTGCTGAGCCTGCTTCCTTTCTTCCTGCAGGATTCTAAGTTCTACCTGGAAGGTGAGGTTCTGTTTGCAAGTGTGGGAAGCATGGTGGAGCACTACCACACCCATGTGCTGCCCAGCCATCAGAGCCTGTTGCTGCGGCACCCATATGGCTACACTGGGCCCAGGTGACATCTGTTTCACACAGCTGTTGGGTGGAAGCAGCCCCGAGCCTCAGCCCTGCCTCATAGATGGAGACCGGTTGCATGGGAAGATGAACAGGAGTGGGCTTGACGTCAGACCTCATCGACATGACACCTAGCCTCAGTGAGCAGGCTGGGTTCCAGGCTGGAGCAGGCCACAACTACTAAAGGACTGGCTGGATGACTTGGCCCATCCAGCCGCTCCATGACCTACCTCTCAAGCACCCAGGTCTGGTGACTAAGTGCTGGCTGGGCTTTGATGGCACAAGATCCCTATAGCATACCCACTCAATAGTGGGCTGGGACCAAGCAAGGCTCGGTTAGTTGAATGGAGCCTAAACCTTGTCCTAGGACCCATAGGAATGCTAAGACATAGGAATGCTCAAGGAGGGACCATTGCCTCTTAATAAATCAGAGATGACCTTTGTCTCAATGACCAGGGTTTGACTGGCACACAGGGGGCTCTACTGAGCACCACCAATGTCCAGGTAGAGAGCTACTGAGAGCAGCCCTAATGGGTGGTCTCTAGTGTTCCAGTGCTGAGTGAACTAACTGGGAGAGATAGCTTCATAATAGATCAGGAGCCACCTGGATCTGTCAATCTTGGCTGGAGCCTGAACTTGAAAGCCCCAGTTAGCAGTTATTGAGCGCTATGTGACTGGCCTGGTACTGGAGCTGTTTGCTGTGAGCAGTCCCTAGTCCAGCTTGGCCAAGCTTAGTCTAGAGCAGGTCAGTGAGTATGAGGGGCTGCTGGAGATGCTGTGTTCTGGGAAGCCGCAAGAAGGAACCAGGAGCTTGGAATCCCGTGGGGTCGGGGGTTCAGGGGGAGGTTCCAGTAAGACTTCTTACAGAAGTCCTGGCCAGAGTGAAGTGGGACAGGCCAAGGATGGGTGGGGATAGTGGCATCCACGTACCCCCATGTAGTCTGGGTGATCCTAATTGGTCTGGGCCACACCCCTGGCACAGCTGGACTTTTTCTGTGAAAATAAATGCATTTGGAGGTCAGGGCAGCCAGAGACCTTGGCACCATCTGGCTTCATTGCACTTTATGTTGGAGAAGAAGGTTGTTTCTTAATTTTAATTTTATTATTTTTATGCGCATGAGTGTCTTTACTACATGTATGTCTGTGTATCATGTGTATGCACCCGGTGCCCAGGGCATACAGAAGAGGGTGTCAGATCTCCTGGGACTGGAGTTATGAATGGTTGTGAGCTGCCATGTGGATGCTGGGAATTAAATCAGGGTCCTCTGGAAGAGCAGCCAGAGCTCTTTAACTGCTGAGCCATCTCTCCAGCCCTCGAGGAGAAGTGTTTACATAGAACCTGGAGCAAGAACTGGACTTATGCTCAGTAGCCACGGACTGCTGTCAAGAGGAGCTTTTGTTTGGGATGCCCCACACCCAACTCCTGTATTTTGGAAGGTTCAAATTTGTGGATGTGGGAGGTGTCTTAGTCAGGGTTTCTATTCCTGCACAAACATCATGACCAAGAAGCAAGTTGGGGAGGAAAGGGTTTATTCACCTTACACTTCTGCATTGCTGTTCATCACAAAAGGAAGTCAGGACTGGAACTCAAGCAGGTCAGGAAGCAGGAGCTGATGCAGAGGCCATGGAGGGATGTTCCTTACTGGCTTGCTTCCCCTGGCTTGCTCAGCCTGCTCTCTTATAGAACCTAAGAATACCAGCCCAGGGATGGTACCACCCACAAGGGGCCCTCCCCGCTTGATCACTAATTGAGAAAATGTCCCACAGCTGGATCTCATGGAGGCATTTCCCCAACTGAAACTCCTTTCTCTGTGATAACTCCAGCCTGTGTTAAGTTGACACACAAAACCAGCCAGTACAGGAGGCTATGTGCCCAGGCATCATGGGGTGCAGTAAACGACAGACATTGGATGCCCATGGCCATCTGCTTCCAGGAACCAGAGTCCATCTCTGCAGAAGTTTCTTTTCAGCCTACCAGGGAGGGATCAGGATGCCAAGGTCAAATTTAGGGTATATGGAACTTTTGGTATTTTGAACAATCCCTTGAGGGGCAACCATTGTTTCCTCCCTTTCTAGACTAAACCAGGGACCGGGGTCATGGAAATGGCCACAGCATCCATTTCTGTAAAATATAGAACAGAAGTGGATGATCCCGTGCCTAGGAGTCTGCTGAGTGTGCACTGTGCAGCAGAGCACCTGCTCTGGAGACCAGCTCGGTGGCTAATGTGTTTCAAGCCTAGGGCTAGAAGATTTAAGGATTCTTTGGGTCAGAGCCAGGTGATGGTTGACTAAACGTGGGTGTCCAAGGCCCACCTAGGGGATTCATACAGCCTTGTTCTTGGTACCTCTTTGAACAGACCCAAGTCCAGGGCCTTATTTGTAAGATTGTGTACGGGGGTGATGACAGAGTCCTGTCCTTGGTCCTACGGCATGAAAGAGGAATTCACAGTGTGCTGGTTACTATGCATTGAACACTTCGGGCCTTTGTGCTGCTGAGTTGGCGAAGTAGACCCATTTTTAAGTGAGGGACCCGAGAAGCCCGAGTCTGAGCCTCAGCTTTGCTTCTTACTGTCATGTGAATCCATCACTGCTTACAGCTCTGAATGGAAACTCCTGCCTGGCTTCCTGACACTTCTCTGGCCACCACTAATCACTGTGGGCATCTGGTCAGGTCGCTTGCCTCCCATAGCTCCCAGGTACCCTCATCCACCCCAAGAGGCATAGCTCTGGGACAGCAAATTTGCCTTCTGGATCCCAGTGTGTGAGGCAGGGTTTGGGGATGGGCAACAGAAGCTCCAGGTCCTGACCTAGAGGTAAACTTAAACCCTTCTTTCTACAGCAAGAGAAACTGAAGCCCAGAGAGGGTTCCCCAACTTGTCTGCCATTATGATGTGTTCATAAAAGGCTTCAGTTTGGAGTCTGAGGAAAGGGGGTAGCATGGGAAGCATCCTTAAGTCAAGGCCCAGGGAGGAACACAATTTTATATTTCCTGATCTGAAAGCGTGGAGAGCCTTTGCTCTCTGAGATTGTTTCCCTTTCTTTTTAGATTTTTGTTGATAAGAGAGTTTTCATTTATTGTTTACACAACTAAAGATGGAACCCCAGAGTCTTGCTAATGTTAGAGGTAAGGGCTCTACCCCTGAGCTATATAACCCCAGTCCAGTAATTAGAGACTTATACAAGTGCCAGTTGCTCCCACTCTGGGTCATGCTTCTGGGTGTGCCCTTATCAACTGGATATCCCCAGTTCAGGCCAATGTAATAGAGAAGAGCCTTTGATGCAAACCCTGGGGAGAATTCCTAGACAATGCCAGGGCCTACTGAGTAGATCTAGGACCTGAACCAAATCCACGTGTATGGGAACAGGGAAAGAGAACAACATAGATTGGATCCTCATTGAATCCCTTGCACACATCCCGCAAGCAACTATCTGCATCTTCTGTTCCCTCCATCTGGTTAAGACTGCCTGACTATGGAGTCCTTAAGGACGCCCCCTTTTCTTGGAGAAGGGGCAGTGGCAGGGAGCCTGGAGAGGCAGGGCAAACCTCTGACCATCTACTCTACAGGCTCTTAGCTTCCTCTCAGTTGTCCTTGCACTGTCTGAAGCTGTGTCCTTCACATGTCCTGAGCTGCTCTGAGCTCAGGCAACACCTTTCCTTCTTCATTTCCTGTGAAATAAAACGCACAGAAATATAAATATAAATGTGCAGTGTGGCAAACTGCAAAGGGCGGCTATGATGGCCGAGGAGCAGTACCTCACCCACAGACACTCCTTGTCACAGCCTCCCCTCCCAGCCCTCCCTCCCAACGCTCCCCTCCTCAGCCCTGGCTTTGGTGAATCCAAGTTCTTCACCCATCCCAGCGCTTTCCTGTTTTTGTGTTTTGTAGCAACAGAATCATACAGATGTAATCTTTGCCATTTCACTCCTCTGGCTCAGTATCAGATTTGTTCGTATTGCCACACATAGTTAACTTTGTTCAAGCCCGTTGTTGAAACAGTTCCATTGTATGACTGTATCACTGCTGACAGCCAGTCCACTGTAGATGGATGTCTGATAGTTTCCATTTGGGGACAATTACAGATGGTGCTGCCAGCAGCCATCTTACCCATGATGCATCATTTCTCTAGGGTCTTTTCTGCTTTTCAAGAATGCTGCTTAAGAATGCAGTTGAGAGAACCCCTTGGCTCTGTACCCTTGCTAGTACTTGGGGCTGACAGAGATTCTGTTTTTGCCAGTCTGGGGGCTTCTTTTATTTTATCATGTGTGAATGTTTTGCCTGCATGTATATGTGTCCAATGCCTGGTGCTCACAGAGCACAAACTGCACTGGATTCCCTGGAACTAGATTTTAAATGGTTGTGAGCTACATAGCTGCTGAAATCAACTATGGGTCCTCTGGAAGAGCAGTCATACTCTTAACATTGAGATACCTCTCTAGCCAAGGTTTTTAGTTTGAGAAACAGAGTGTTGCTATATAACTCAGGCTGGCCTCTGACTTACTGTGCAGACAAAGCTGGCCTTGGAACTTGTTGGTGTTTCTCTTCCCTGTGCCTTACAAGTACTGGGATTACAGGAGTGCACCACCAAACCTGGCTGTTCTTTTTCTATTCTTTAGACTGAGCAATTTTTTGAAAAAGATTTATTTATTTGAGTACACTGTCACTGTCTTCAGACACACCAGAAAAGGGCATCGGATCCCATTACAGATGTTTGTGAGCCACCATGTGGTTGCTGGGAATTGAACTCTGGACCCCTGAAGAGCAGTCAGTGCTTTTAACCGCTGAGCCATCTCTCCAGCCCCCAGACTGAGCAATTTTTAAAAAGTCATTCTATTTCCCCCTTTTCCTAGTTAGAATGTGTCTTATCTAATTCTAGAGCTAATATTCTTTTCTTCTTCCTAGAGATCACAAAGTCCTCACTTGACCTTAATTCATATCCTTTATGACATATTATTCCGTGTGTGTGTGTGTGTGTGGTCTGTATGCGTGTATGTGTGAAGTCAAAGGTCAGTCTTGGGTGTTGGTCCTTGCTTCCTTTCACAGTCTCTGTCTCTGTCTCGGTCTTTCTTGATTTATTTTATGAGATTGTGAGATCCTCTAGGATTTGTGTGCCTGGGAATTGACCCAGACTCTCCTGCAATAGCAACAAATGCTCTTAACTGCTAACCCATCTCTCTAGCCTGAGGCAAGGTTTCTTGTTTGCTGCTGCATGTATTGGACCGTGAACTTCAGGAGATTTCCTCTCTCTGCTTCCAGTTTTGCTGCAGGAACACTGGGATTACAGTTGCATGCTGCTGTGCCTTCCTTTCCATGGACTCTGGAGATGTGAACTCATGTCCTCCTGTAGCCATAAGTAATATCCAATATCTCTTTCTTCTCTCCCCATTCTGTTTTCCTTTTTTGGAGTGGCACTTCGTTTTTTTCTAATTTGTTCATTCCTCTGCTCTTCTTGAGAATGTTGTTCCACTTGCCTGTTCATAGTGAATTCCCATAGGAGTAGCAAGGGCTGTCTGCCTTCCCCCCAGTTGCCTGTAGGCTGGGGATGTAGCGTAGTAGTGGAGGAGCGCTTGCTTAGCATGGGTGAAGCCTATGTTTACTACTTAGTGCTGGGGGTGGGGAATGTTCTTGCGGCAGACAATCTTGCTAGTATACATTGTATATATTACATAGCTGTTAGCCCTATTTACAAGAATGAGGGGCTGGTGAGCTGTCTCAGTAGGTAAAGGCAATTGCTGCCAAGCCTGATGATCAGAATTTGATGCCTGGAACCTACATGGTGGGAGGGGAAAACTGACTTTTGCAAGTTGTTCTATGACCTCCACATCCATGCCAGGCCATGTGTGTGTATGTATATACAATAATTAAATATACATTAAAAAAATGCCAACCAGGTGTATGGCACAAGCCTCTAATCCCACACTTAGGAGGTGGAGGTAGGTGAATCTCTGAGTTTGAGGCCAGTCTGGTCTACAGAGCAAGTTCCAGAATCACCAGGCTACATAGTTGTTCCAGCCAATTTGGTTACTCTTTTCAGTGATTACATGGGTTCCAAGTGATTAGGTAGCAGTCAACTTTACTAGGTACCCTAGTAGACATGACCTCTTTGGTAATCAGGACCTCTAGACCTAAGAAAACTTAGTGGAGCAGAATTTCCCAAGTGGGACACTGGGAATTACAGTTTCTGGGAGAGAGCCCCATAAAACAGTTTTTGGTCCAAAGTGCACTACTTACTGGACAAACACATTTTATCTTCAGGTCTGTGCTGCATCTGAATCTTGATGCAGTTATTCTATTACACCAGTGAAATGACTTCTAGATGGTGCAGTATGTGGCAGGAACAGTGAGTGTCATGTTCCTATTGCCACAATACCTTTACATAGAAAACTTGATACCAGGCAGGTATATCATGGTTCCATTTTAGCAAATCAGACATTTTGCAAGTTATTTCAAAGATTTTAAGTTTTTTAAAAAGATTTATTTATTTATTATATGTAACTACACTGTAGCTGTCTTCAGACACACCAGAAGAGGGCGTCAGATCTCATTATGGATGGTTGTGAGCCACCATGTGGTTGCTGGGATTTGAACTTAGGACCTTTGGAAGAGTACTTGGTACTCTTAATCACTGAGCCATCTCTCTAGCCCAAAGATTTTAATTTTTAGTTTTTTTCTTCTTTTCTTTTTCTTTCTTTCTTTCTTTTTTTTTTTTTTTTTGAGATGGAGTCTCACTGTATAGCTTTGGCTGGCCTCTATGTAGACAAAGACAGCTTCAAACTTAGAGAAATCTTGCCTACCTGTGCCCTCAGAGTGCTGGGATTGAAGGTATGTGCCACCACACCCAGCAAGAATTATTTTATTTTTTTTATTTTTTTATTTTTTTGCTTTTTCGAGACAGGGTTTCTCTGTGTAGCCCTGGCTGGCCTGGAACTCACTCTGTAGACCAGGCCGGCCTCGAACTCAGAAATCCTCCTGCCTCTGCCTCCCAAGTGCTGGGATTAAAGGCGTGTGCCACCACTGCCCGGCTGAATTATTTTATTTTTAAAGTATGTGCATACATGTGTATCTGCATGTGGGTCTGTGCACGTTTGAGTACAGGTGCCCATGGAGTACAGAGGAGTGTGTTGGGTCTCCTGTTGATGGACTTATAGGCAGTTCTAAACTGTCTGACATGGGTTCTAGGAATCAAATTTTGTCCTCTGCAAGGGCACTATACTATGTTCTCTTAATTGCTGAGGAATCTCTCTAGCCCCCATTTTGTAAATTTTGAATTATAGTACTTGCTAAAGTACTGAAGGAAGAAAAAGCAAACACATACTCAAATGTGTAGTAATCCTTGTTAGCTTTGCCTTCTAGGAAGGACTCTAGTATAATCACTTTGTCCCCAAGGGTTGGTTGGTTTGCCAAGGAGTTCAGTTCTAGTGTTTGATGCTTACAGGTTGGAAATCTGGTTCTGTTAAAGGGAGTGCTTCCAGGGCCTGAGAGATCGCTCAGCAGTTAAGAACCCTTGCTGCGCTTCTATAGGATCTAAGTTCTTTTTCCAGCACCCACACTGGGTGGCTCATAACTACCTTAACTCCAGCTCTAGATGATCCGACAGTCTCTTCTGGCTTCCACTGGCACCAGTATATTCATCGTACACAAATGGATACAAATACATACACATAAGTAAAAATAATAAAAAGTAAATCTTGGGCTTAGAGATTACAAGCACTTGTTGTACTTGCAGAGGACCCAGGTCCAGTTCCTAAAACCCACAGGGTGGCTCACAACTACGTGTAACTCTAATTCTAGGGGATCCAGTGCTGCCTTCTGACCTCCAAGAGCTCCAGCCATATATACACGGTGGTCAATGTGTAATGCACAGAGCTTCATCTGGTCTGGTTGGGTATAGTGGCACATGTCTTTAATCCCAGGATTTGGGAGGCAAAGGCAGGCAGATCTCTGTGAGTTCAAAGGCCAGTGTGGTGTACATAGTGAGTTCCAGGACAGCCAGAGCTACAAAGTGAAACCCTGTCTATAAAGACACACACAAACCAAAGATCTTCATCCTTTTTGTCAACTCCCATAAGCCCACCCACATGCCTCTTCCTCAGACCAATCTGTCTTCTAACTTCTAGACAGCCACTTTCAGGCTCCTGATCAATTAGTTGAGTCATTTACCACTGCCCCTGAGTCCAACCCACATTCCTTTCTACACAGTAAGAATGGCCAAGTTCACTGCTTGAAACTTTGCCTCCGGGATAATATCTCGCCATTATGTTCCAGTGGAACTGTAGAGTGGGCACACAGCAGTGCTAGACTCTTTTCGGGTCACACCAACAAACCAAGACAAACGTCTTTTTCTTGAGCTGTCATTGCTGTAACAGGGTCCCAGACCTTAGTAGGCCCCAAGACCTTAACACAACTGACTCCATGATGGAAATTCTATTCAGGCTTTAAAATTCAGTGAGTAGATGGCGCCACCTGCTAAAATGAAAACAAAGGCCCAATCCATCAGAGTCTGTAGATCTGGGAAAGTCTCTCAATGTACTAACTAACCTTGTCTTTTGGCTTCTGTAGCTCTGCTTCTAGCTAACTGTTCTTGTTAACTGAAGTATGTCAACACAACTTAAAAGCACCCTAAGAAAGGCTCAGTGCTACATGAGATCCTGAGCACCCAGTATAGTCTCCAGCCAGCCATTAAAGACTCTGTATTGGCTTAAACCCATGTCCAAGCAGTCTTCTCTGGTGAATATCCACACAGTTGTGACTTGCGGACTCCTCATATGTAGTACACGTACATATGGACTGGGAGACATGGCTTACAGTAGTGAGGGACATGGGGTCTGGGTCAGTATCTCTGGTTCCAGTTGAACCCACTTCAGGGCTCAGCAGCATTTAGAAGTGACTTAATGGTTTCCCTTTCCCTTTTGTGTATGTGTATGAATGTGATATATGTATGTGGAGTATGTGCATGTATGTGTACAAATGTGTAGAAGCCAGGCCAGGACCTCAGGTGTTTTTATTAGTCTCTGACTTTATTCCCTTGAGACAGGGTCTCTCACTGAACCTAGAGCTAGTGTGGCAGCCAGCAGGCCCCAGTAATCTCGTCTCCACCCTCAGTAGCAGGGTTCCAGGGGTGCACAGTCATGCCCTGCTTTTGTTACAAGTGCTGGGATTGAAACTCAGGTCCTCATCCTTGAGCAATAAGCACCCTTGCCTACTGAGCCACCCTCCCCTACTTGAGCTCCTTGAATTTCTGACTTTGAATCTTAAAATTATTTCTGCCCTTCCAACCCCACCTCCATTTTCTGGGACTCCAAGGGCACATATACTAGGCCTATGAAGTCCTAAAACTCCCGGTGTGCTGTTCAATCTTTCCCACTTTCTTCACGCTGTGCATTTGCTGTGTGTCTTCAAGTTAAGAAATAGCTTCTTTGGCTAATTGTCTCTTAATCCCATTGAGCGTTTTGTCATCTCAGACATTGTGGATTTTTCATCTATACATGTCTGATTTATATTTCATTTTTATATCTGCATGTATGGGCAGGTTTCAATCACCCACCCCTCTCTCCTTCCCTCTTTCCCTCCAGCAAGCCTCCACTGGCATCTCTTACCGGTCAGACTTGTTGCTGGGTGTTGAGGAAACTGAAGTGATGGAAGAGACTTGAGGCTTTGTCAGAAAAGTCATCTGAGAACAGTCAACATGTAGGGCAAATGTTCCTAGAACAGTGGGTACGCACTGGAATCCACAACCTCGCTGACCCTTATGGCGTCAAAGTCAGAGCTCCTGCTGTGAGGGAGAGGCTTGGATACCACACTTCTGTCACTTGCCAGGCTCTTGGCTTCAACCTTCAATGGACTGAAGGAAACAAGGAGCCGGATCCTTTTGTTTCCTTTGGATCTTTTAGGATTCAGATGACGGGGAGGACAGTACTGATTTGGTTCCCTAGGTTAGTTTATCAGGCCGCTGCTAGGTGGACTGGTTCTGCCAAGGCTTCACCTAGCCTCATTCCCTTACTCTGAAGAGGCCTTGGTGCTTGTTAATCCACTCTCATCCGGCGGGCCCTTCCTGTCTGTGGAGCTTTATCAGAGCATACACAGCAGTCCCGACTCCACCCTGATTGACAGCTCAGTCTCCAAACTGCCTAGTGATTTTCTCGCCTGCAGCGCTCCTAGACCAGGTCCGTCTGCAGTCAGTTTGTGGGTCTGACCGTCTCAGTGGGAGAACTAGCGTTCCTGTGAGCAGGTGCAACAGTCCGCCGTCCCGTAGGCTGCAGCGGCTAAAGCAACCGCTAAACCCACGGTGACGCGGCCTTCAGCCTGAGCCTGGAGTCTACCCTTCTCTCCACCTTCCAGGACCCGCCCTTCTCCAGGCCAGCCCCTTGCTTAAGATTGACCAATAATAGAGAGGAATGCTGGACGGCGGTAGGGCGTTCAGACCAATGGGGCTGCGTATTGTTGGGCCGCAGCGCCGCAGGCCGCACCCAGCTTGGTGGCGGGGGCGAGTAGAAGGGTGAGGGTTGAGGGCGGGAGAGGACGAAGGCTGCAGTAGGCGGCGGGGGTGCGCGGCAGCCAGGGGGCGGAGCCCAGCGCGAGCTGCAGGCGAGGCGGCGGCCGCACTCGGACCCGGGAAGCCGTGCGCTTTTCCCGATTCTCCGCGGAGGTGAGGCCCGGGAGCGCCGCGAGGTCTCCGGGCCCGCAGCGGGCGTAGGGCCGGGGCGGCGGTGCTGGGCGGGCAGGGCAGGGCTGGGCAGGGCCCGGGCCCTCTGGGGCGCCTCTACTGCGCTGAGGAGGGCGCGGCGAGGTCGCTACGGCCCGGGGTGCCCGGGGTCTAGGTGCTTGCCTCCGAGTGTGGGGGCGAGGACACTGCATCGTCGTTTCCCAGGATGGCCCGGACGGACGCGGGGTTCTCTGGAAGTGGCTGCTCGGTTTTAAGCTGGCCCGTGGGCCTCGGGGTCCTCCTGGGTCAGCAATGTACTAGTGGTGGCCCCATGCGCTGGTCACTGCAGAGATCGTGCAAAGGTGCATCTGGGTTCCGTTTGTTGGCTCTTTTAAAAACTGACACCGTCTACCCCGAGAAAAAAAAGCCAGCTCTGTCCACGGATGGTAGTAATGGAGTGGTCGTGAGACTTCCTGGAGATGGGGCATGCCTTTCCTCTCTGTTTTTTCGTTCAGACCTCTCCCTAAAACACTTCGTTTTTGTATCAGTATCTGGTTTAAGGTATTTGTAGTTGAGTTGTGTTTGTTTTATGGACACCCATCTTAAAAATAAATATTTTGGCTCACCTGAAACTGCTGTTGTTTTGACCATGTTGGTTTTTTGGCCTAACATTGTTAAACCCCAAAGACCAAGAACAGAGCTAGAAGCTGTCTGTATGCATAACTGCTCAGTAATTTCAGAGAGATTTTGTGTTTGTCAAAAGTGGATTGAAATCTCAATCGAGATAGGAACTAAATTGTTAACGGATCCGCCGCGTCTCCTTTCCAAAAAAGCTGGGAGTCATGGGTAGATTCAACAGGCTCCAGAGAGGAAAGGATGTTTTAGGTCGGGGGTGAGTTTTATGAGGGTGGGATTCTAAAAATTGCAGTCTTTAACTAAAGTCGGTGATGTATAAATCACATTTTAATTCTAAAAATTTGATGTGTTTCCTTAATTCTGAGGATGGGTAAAGTTGTGTATATGTTGTGCGTGGGCCCCCTGCAAGACAATATCTTACTCTGTAGCCCAGAATGGTCTGGAACTGAAATTTTTGGCCCTTAGTTCTAGGATTACCTTGAGGATTGACACCACACCCTAATAGTAAGGTTGTTTTTTGAGGAAGTGTGAGTGGTGTTGACATTCAAAACAGCTTTTCAGGGTTTAGATGTGGTTTGCAGAGGTGCAGGTGGTGTGGTTAGTTTACTAATGTGTGTGTAGGTTAGTGAGAGTCAGCAAACGAAGTAAATCTAAATTCTAATCATTCGGCAAATTGGGATAGCGTCCTAAGATCTGTTTTATACAAACTATTCAGATTTTCACTTAACTCTTGGTATTATCTGATACAATTGTTTAGTTTTGTTGCTTTGCGCCCCCCCACCACCACCATTCATGTCATATAATCATGTTGAATCAGGAAATTAAATACTGAAATGCTTCAAAAGTACTGTGCTGGCTAGGTTTTAATGTTAATTTGACATAGGCGAGAGTAATTTGAGAAGGAACCTCAAATTGAGAAAAACTTTCTACCAGATTGGCTAGGGGGCAAGCCTGTGGTGCACTTTTTTGATGGTTGATTGATGAGGGAGCTCACTGTGTAGGTGGTGTTCTAGCTGGGCAGGTGGTCTGGGTGCTACAGGAGAGCAGACTGAGCAGGCCAGGGAGCAGTGCTCCTCCACGGCCTCTGCATCAGTCAGCTCCTCCAGTTTCTTCCAGAGTTCCTGCCCTAACTTCCTCTGGGTAATGGACTATAAGCTGTAAGGTGAAATAAACCCTTTTCTCCCCAAGCTGAGTTTGTGTTTTATTACAGCAATAGAAACCTTAAGACAAGTCCCCAGGTACTTTACTGCATGAGGCTGTTTGTATTGATTTCTTTTTTTTCCTTCCGCTCTCCCATGTTGAATACACTCTTCCATAGAAACACATTCGCATTTGAGAGAGTAGCATTAAACAACTCATCATTTATGCATTCAGTTTCAATAGTTGCTAGCTGGCTATATATGTGTGTGTGTGTGTGTGTGTGTGTGTGTGTATATGATGTGTTAATTCTACATTTAATGTATATTATGTACTTCTAGACATCTAGAAAGATTAGAAATTCCAAAAAAGGAATTAAGTTTGTCCTGTATATGCATATTAATGTTGAATAAACTACATACACAAAAGTGAGTATACCTGAAACTGCTTTAATCATTGTTACAACTAAAACTAAGGGCAAAACCCAAGCCAACAGGGCTGAGTGGTGACTTAGTTAACAGAGTGCTTACCTATCATGCAGCACCGGATAAGCCGAGTCTGGTGGCACACGTTTGTAATCCAAGCATCTGGGAGGTGAATTTAAGAGGGGCGGGCCATCCTTCGCAATATACTGAGTTTGAGGCCAGCCTGAACTGTGTGATATTCTTTTCTCAGCAAAAATGAAACAAACCAACAACCACAATAGTAATTGAATCTTACATAAGATGTGGTTACTTAACAGATTAAATATTCCAATGCCTTTTTACTTTGGTCAGAATCATGTTTCTTAAAATAGGAATTTAGCATGATTTTAAACTTTAACAGAACTGTTTAATAGTTAATGTTTGTTCTGACCTTGCATAATTAGGAATCATGTGGAAAGTAAAAGGAAACAGGTTTGGTTCAGTTTGTTTGATCTTTATTTTTTCAGAAGTACAGCTTAAACCAGTTGATATGAGTAACCCAGAATGTATTGATAACTTGTTCCCTTCATGGGTAAAGGGGAAAAAAAAAACATTGTTACTGATACTTGAAGCTTAGAAGTGTTGGTCATGTTCAGATCTGGCTTCATAGTAATCTGTGCTGCTTAGCAGGGAAAAACTACATCTTGAATATAGGACTGGCATCTATAGGCCAGCCATCTTGTGTTTTTAAAACTGTAGAGGTGACTCAATGGTTAAGGCAGGCACTTTATGTTCTTGCAGAAGATCTAGCATCAGGTCCTATCACCCACATGGTGGCTCACAACCATCTAACTCCTGTCCCAGAGGATGCAGAGCCCTCTTCTGAACCTCCCCACGAACCAGGTACATGCAATATACATACATACATGGAGGTACAACACTGACATAAAGCAAATCTAGGGGGAAAAAACTGAGATGGGTTCCTGGGGCTGGAGAGCTGGTAACTAAGCGATGAAGGCCACTTGCCCTTTTTTTGTTTGTTTGTTTGATTGGTTGGTTAGTTTAAAGACAGAGTTTTTCCATGTAGCCCTGGCTGTCCTGAAACTGTCTGTAGACCAGCCTGTCTCAAACTCTGAGATCTGTGTGCCTCTGCCTCCCATGTGCTAAGATTAAAGATGTGCGCCACCACCGCCCAGCTAGAGCGTTTGCTCTTGTAGAAGGCCTGGGTTGGGTTCCCAGCACCTTCATTGGGTGTCTTAGAGTTTGTAATGCCATGATAAAACACCATGACGATGAGCAGCTTGGAGAGGGAAGGGCTTATTTTACTTACACCTCCACTTCACTGACTCCATCAGAAGTCAGAGCAGGAACTCAGGCAAGGTAGGAACCTAGGGTAAGCACTGGTGCAAAGTGCTCCACACCAGTCTTCTACCACGGAAACGCACTTGGCCTGCCGCAGGCGCGTCTGGTGGCATCGTCTCAATTGTGCTTTCTTTTTCCCAAATGACTCCAGCCTGTGTCAAATTGATATAGAACTAGTCTGGACAATGGGTGAATCACATTAAATTCATCTTAGCACTTGGGACACAGAGGCAAACAGATCTCTCTTGGAGCCAGTCTTGTCTGTCTACACAGTAAGTTCAAGGCCAGCCACTGCTACATAGTCAGATTATCTCAAAAACAAAAGTCATCTTTAAAACAATTATCACTAGGGGACTGGAGGGATGGCTCAGCTGTGCACAGGCAGCTCTGACAGAACCGAGGTTTACTTCCCAGCACTTCCCCAACATGAGTTACAGCTGTTGGTAACTCCAGTTGTAGGAGGTCCAACTCTTTCACACAGACACACAGCAGGCAAAACAGGACATTAAAAAAAAAAAAAACAACAAAAAACCCAAAAACGAGGAGGAAGAAGAAGAGGAGGAGGAAAAGGAGCTAAGTGCCGGCAGGACTTGGAAGGCAGAGGCAGATCTTTGAGTTCAAGGCCACCCTGAGGGTGAACACCCATAGAGGGAGTTCTGAAACAGCAGGGATACATACACAGAAACCCTTTCTCAAAAAAACACCTTCCCCCAAAAAACTTCCCAAAACAAAAAAAACAAGGAATAAAATGTTAATGAAAGTGCTGTGTTGTGTTTTGTGTCCAGGCCTGGTCTCACTGTGTAGCCCTGGTTGGCTTCCTGCTTCTGCCCACTGAGTGTTGGGGTTAAAGGCGTGCTTAGCTGGAACACTGTGTAATACAGTAAAATCCTGGAAACAAACAGCCACCAGTATGGCAGGGATGAGTATATCCGGAAGGTGAATGCCTTGAGGTTGTTAACTAGAAGGGGAAATGCTACTAAGCATGGGCTGGAGAGATGGCTCAGTGGTTAAGAGCACTGACTGCTCTTCCGAAGGTCCTGAGTTCAAATCCCAGCAACCATATGGTGGTTCACAACCATCCCTAACCAGATCTGATTCCCTCCTCTTGGAGTGTCTGAAGACAGTTACAGTGTACTTACATATAATAAACAAATAAATGTTTAAAACAAACAGTTTTCTAGGTACAGTAAAAGGAAAGAGACAAGATGTCATTATGCTTAACTTCTTTGTGTGTGTGCACCTGTGTGTGTGTGTGTGTGTGCTTTTAGGGATAGTAGTGTTCCTTTATTGCTCCCCTTCCCCCTCTTTTTTTTTCCTGAGATGGTTCTCACTGTGCCTAGAACTTAACTGGTTTTTGGCTAGTTAGCTGATTTTGGCTAGTTAGCTGGTTTTGGCTAGCCTAGCCTAGCCCGCCAGTGGTCCCATGGTGCTTGCTGTCTTTGCCTCCAAGCAGTTATAGGTCAGTACCACTGAGCCTGGCTTTTACATGACTCAAACCTCATATGTGCCATGCAATTACTTCAGTTCCCTTGTATCACCCTCTTTGACACTGTTACTTACTCAGTTCACATAGTAACACTGTGCTCATTTTGCAGATGAGGAAATGCAGGCCTGCAGAGATGGCCCTAAAGTTATATAACTAGTAGGTTGTGGTTTCAATTAGAATGGCCTTTGTAGGTTTTATATTTGAACTCGTGGTTCTCAGTTGGTGTCTCTGAAGAAGTAGGAGGTGTGGCCCTGTTGGAGGAGGTGTGCCACAGGAGGGCAGGCTTGAGGTTTCAAAAGCCTACCCCCAATCCCACTGTGCTCTTTCCTTCTACTTGCTGGAGATGTAAGCTCTCGCTGTTGGCTGTTTTTGCTGCCATGCCTTTGCTCTACCATAATGGACTCTAACCCTCTAAAATCATAAGCCCAGTTAGATGCTTTCTTGTATAAATTGCCTTGGTCTACTGTTTTATCACAGCTATAGAAAAGTAAATCATCAGTGAACTGAGATCCGAACACAGGTGGTCTGACTCCTGGGCCTAAACACTAGACGTGTATCCAACACGTTTGAAAATCCCAATTGGTATGGTAATGGAATTTTTAGAAAGATTTAAATTGGGGCTGGAGGGATGGCTCAGCAGTTAAGAGCACTGACTGTGCTTCCAGAGGTCCTGAGTTCAATTCCCAGCAACCACATGGTGGCTCACAACCATCTGTGATGGGATCCGATGTCCTCTTCTGGTGTGTCTGAGGACAGCTACAGTGTACTCATATAAACAAATCTTTTAAAAAAAATTAAATTGACTCTTAAAAACACACTATATTTTGATCATATTCTTTTCCCTCCCCCAACAGCAGTAAAATTCTGTACCAGTGATGACAGATTTTGGAAATTTAAGCAAGCTAGGGTGCATTAGAGTTCACTCAAATTTGTTCATTTGCAGATAAATGGCTTATCTTTAGTTGGTTCACTCATTGTTGTTTTCAAAGCCACACCTTTGAATGTTGTTCATTTAGGGGTTGAGTTGAAATATGACTTTTTTTCCCCTAAGACAGGGTTTCTCTGTGTAGCCCTGGCTGTCCTGGAACTCACTCTGTAGACCAGGTTGGCTTCGAACTGAAGTGAAACTCTTATGGAATCTTGGTGCTACATGTGTTGATTCAGACAGAATCAGTTTACCTTAAAATACAGAAAGCAGAAATAGCATGGGCATGTAGTAGAATGTTGTTTCTGAGGGCTGAGCATACAGCGCAGGCAGCCACAGTGCTTACCTAGTGTGTGAAAAGTCTTGGGATCAGTCCCTGGCACTGTCTCCCCACAAACAACAATAGCAGCAACAACTTAAAATATTTTGAATACAGTTTCAGATAGCCTAGTTTGGTTTCAAATTTGCAATATAGCCAAGGATGGCCTTGAACTTCTAATCTTCCTGCCTTCACCTTCACACCTAGTTTTAAGAATAGTGTTTGGCGCTGGGAATTGAACACAAGGGCTTTACCACTGAACTAAATCCTTAACCCACGGGTGAAATTTTTAGCATTCTACTAGTACATTCCTTCTTAACAGTGGTAGAATAATGAAAACATTTACCTGTCCTAGGTTATGCAGTATTTGCACCAGACACTGCTAGGTATTTTACACTTACTGTGGTTGCTCTTCTTGTTAATACTACTGTTTCATTTTAAAGAAGAGATTTAGCTTACAGCTCTGGTTCAGGCTTGAGAAATCACATCTGGTAATGGTCTTTCTACTGGCAGAGAGCCCCAAGGCAGGGCAGGGCGGAGGCAATTTGAAGTGGGAGACACCCTAGAAGTGTGTCTTGAGCAGAGCAGATGGTGACTGTGTTGTGCTTCTCAGCAGGAAGCCAACCATCTCTCCAGAGCAGCTAAGTTGCCAGGGAATCCTCCATGACTGTGCTAATGCCTGGGAGTGCAGTTGTGTTGAAGGAGAGAAGGCCGATGACTCACCAGTTCTGGTCTGCCTCATGATAACCGTCCTGTACGTGTAGTCCCAAGATAAGAGTCAGACATCACCCAGGGAAAGAGAAGGAAGCCTTTGTGTGCTTTTGTCTGTCTGTCTGTCTGTCTGTCTGTCTGTCTGTCTGTCTGTTTTTGGAACACCATTTCAGTTTGGAGCCCAGGCTGTCCTTCTTGTCCTGGCATTATAGACACGAGCCACCACATCCAGCTACAGTGCTATTTCTAATAGCCCCAGCAGTCTTAGAACAGGCTATGTTTATTGCAAATGAAGAAACTGGTTCAAAAGGTGATAAACTTTCCAAGGTTGGACAGTTGTAGAGGTGAAGCAGTTAAGACACACTGCTGGAGAGGTGAGAAGAAACAGAGTCGCCTCTGTGGGAAGGAGAGAGCATTGGCAATTGTATAATTGGTGTACATATTCATCAAATTAAGTCTGTGGATTAAAGGGGAAGGTTTAAAATTAGAGGCAAAAAGGCAGATAAAATGTGTATCAGAAATAATGCCTTAAAAATTCAGCAGAGCATTTTATTTAATGTGTGCCTATGATGGAGTGGCAGTTTTCTTTTTTGTTTCTGTGTTTTGATGGTGTTTCACTGTGTAGTTAACATTAGCTTGAAACCAGTTTCAAAAACTAGTTTCTCTTGTAGCCCTGGCTATCCCGGAACTTGCTCTATAGACCAGGCTGGCCTCAAACTCAGTGCTGCACCTGCCTGCTAAAAGATTGCCAGGATTTGATGTATGCACCACCACACCCAGTTTGTTTTGTTTTCAAAACTCACTAGGTTGCCCAGGCTAACCTCAGTGTGACCATTCTGCTTTAGCCTCCTAATGATGGGATTACACTTGTGCAAAACCCTGCCTGGCAATATCTTTTAAAAACATACTACTATTATGTGGAGATGGGTGTACTTGTGGGGGTCAGAGGCCATCTTCGTGAAGTTGGTTCTCTCCTGTCTTTATGTGAGTTTGGGGATCAAACTCGGGCCACTTGGCTTTTGTGGCAAGTGCTTGAGCCATCTGTTGAGTTATCTTGCTGACCCAGCAACTTTCTTTTTAAAAGTAAAAGAAATCCCCATGGAAAGGTGTACAAAAGTTGGGTGTGGTGGTGTAGACTGTGGTCTCAGTTACTCTAGAGGCAGAGGCAGGAGGGTCAAACTTAAAAGCTGCCTGGTCTGCAGAGTGGGGATTTAAAGCTAGGGTGGGTTGGGCGAGTCGAGGAGAACCTGTTTCAAAAAACAATACAGAAAGGTAAGGCCGAGAGAGTGGGCACAGTCCCACATACGTGAGGCTGCAGGATCTTCTCCAGTGTGACAAACGGAAAGAAAAGTTTGCCAATGTGAATAAGCAAAATAGTAAACTATTTCCTTAATGGGAAAGTGATAATAGGTGATACTCTGGGGTAGTGACTGTATTACTTGACCCCCCCCCAACCAAAAACAAACTAAACAAACAAAAGCCAGTTTCTCTGTACCTCTGGCTGTCTTGAACTTGCTCTGTAGACCAGGTTGGCCTCAAACTCAGTGCTGCACCTGCTTGCCAAAAGATTGCCAGGATTTAATGCATGCACCACCACACCCAGTTTGTTTTGTTTTCAAAGTTTGTTTACGAGAGTTTTACTATGTAGCATGGAGCATTCAGGCTGGCCTGGAACTCATAGAGATGGACCTGCCCTGGCCTCACGCATGTTAAGGTTAAAGGCATGTGCCACCAGCCTGGTCCTTTTGATTGTAAAGCTTTATTCTTTGACAATTTCATACAAGTAAACAGTACATCTTGATCATATGCACTCCCAGTTTCTTCTCCCACTCCTTCAAGAAACCATAGATTCCTTCCTCCCACTCTCCCCAGGCACCTCCAAAACTTCCGTTCTCTTCATTTCCTCTCAGTTTTTGGAAATAACACATGGAGCCCTGCTGGTTAGAATGCCGACTGATCTTGTTGACTTGTGGAGATTACCACAGCTGCCGGTGCCGGTGCCGGTGCCGTGGCCATGCCTCCTCCCAGTGACAGCGTTGTCTAGCACTTCTCCTCAGCCAGCTGGCTGTTACATTCTTTCTGCCTTTCTGCAGTGTTCCCCATAAGTGGAGCTGATAATGGATGTTCTGCTTAGGACTGAGCACTCACTCAGTATACATTTACCTTTAGCACTTGCACCCCAGTGTGTCTTTGTATTAACTGCCAGAAAGCTTTTCTGGCCAACATAGAGGGTAACTTTAAATGTATGTGTATAAAAAAGCCGTTGGTTATCCCAATAGCATTCATGCCACAATGTTGTACCAGTGGGTACATTTTACTGGCAGGTTGGTATTGTAGCCGGCAGGGTTGGTTGAAGGGATACCATTGATGTCTTTTCTTCTCCAACAGCCTGCATATTATCTTTTGGCACTGTGAAAGGCTGTCAGGGGGGAAGAAGGTTTCAGGTCCTTTCCAGCTTGATTCCTTTTATATCTTGTAACCAAAGTGTATCTTCAGCAATACCATCTTACCATGTGATCTCGTGGGCAACCAAGAACATTGACAGTAGGCTGCTTTTACAGGGTCTCTGGGGCCTCCATGACCACAAACTTTTAAGGAGATATTCTGTACCTAGTTCTTTTTCTCTCTATCTCAGTCTTTCTTTGACAGCGTCTCACTGTGTGTCCCTGCCTGGTCTGGAACTTGATTTGTAAATCAGGCTGATTTGATCTTAAAGAGATCTGCCTGCCTCTGCCCCTTAATCCTGGGATTAAGAATGTGTGCTACCACATCTGGCTTCATTTTCATTTTCTTTTTTTTTTTTTTTTTGGTGGGACTGGGGATTGAACCCAGGATTTTGAGCTAATTATTTTTAAATTTATAGGAATAAATACATTAAGATCACAAGAGATAGAAAAAAGTAGGAAAAAAATAAATGAAAGATTGAGCTTAGGGCCTTGTAACTTTTTTACAAAATTATAGAGATACATACACATTTGGTCATCCCTCCTTAGTTAAACCACCTCTGATGCCCTCATAGATATACCCAGATTATAATAGGTGATTCTAAACCCAGTCAGGTGGATAAGGAAGATCAGCCTCAACATTACTAATGAGAGCTAATCCTGCCAGTCTCCCAAGCAGGAAAACTTGGGTTATACTCCCTGCTTCCTTCTCAGCATGTGTGATCCAGAAAGAAAGTGGCTTTATACTTAACCCCACCAGCTTTCTGTTTTGGAACATTTTTCTGTAACAGATGTTTCCAGTATCAGAAAGCTTACCCTTCTTAATGTGCTGCTGATGTTTCATTTGCACACAGATGTGCATGCCAGGGGTCGAAGACAAATGTCTTCCTCAGTTGCTTTCTGCCTTATTTTTTGAGACAGTTTCTCTCAACCTAGAGACATTCAGACAGCAAGTCCCAGGGATTCACCTTCTGCACTCACAGCTGTGGTTATAGATGTGCCCTGCTCCTGGCTTTTACATGGGTGCTGGGCACCCAAACTCAGGACCTCATGCTTGTGTGACAAGCACTTTACTGACTGAGCTGTCTTACTAGCCCCTGTGGTCCAGTTCTGTATATGCTATTTTAACAACAAATTACTGGCTACGCCTTAAATAAGGTCATTTAAAGATTTATTTTATTTTTGAGGTAGGATCTTAGTCTGTAACCTAAGCAGGCTTAGAACTGTTTGAATCTTCCTACCTTAGCCTCCCAGATGCCACCTCATTTGGGTTTAAGATCACTTATTATGCAATATTTTCATCCTGTTCTATAATTATCAAACCATCCCTATATATAGAATCAAATATATTGACTATTAATTGCACATTATATATAATGGGAATATGTAGGTATATCCTGTGTTTATGTTGTATGTGGTTCTTGGGACATGTTTGGCAGGTTACACTGAATTCTATCCTTAGTCTTCTGTATCCCTCACCACAAACATTCTCACTTTAGGCTAGTGCTGTTGTTACCCTAATGTGTTTAAAAAAGACTGCAGAATGATCCCCTTTGTCAAATCTGTTTAGACTTCTTTATGCTAATGTGTGTAGTCAGCCCTAGCTTTCTGACTTAGCTGGGTCTTCTGAAGTTTTGTGGGTTCATTGTAGTATTCCTGTGTACTTAGTTGTGGTACCTGTTAAGTCTAGAAGTGTCCTTTTTCTTATTTCTTTCCCTCTGGGAGTTAGACATGCTCTTGTCTCCAAATCTAGTCAGCTAGAGACAGATAAAGCTGCTTTTGTTGTACATACTTGCTTTGGGGATTGACGTAACTCTTTGAAACATAAAACCCAGTTACAAAGATACACAAAGCCTAGTTTCATACACAGATTTGTCCACTTGTCTGGGATTCCTGTTTAGATGGTAAACTGAAATGTGGAACCTGTTTGTTAGTGTATGACGATCTTGCCCCAGTGCCTTTTGAATTATGTGTCAGGTTGTGATTGAAAGAATTGAAACAGTGACTCCTCAGTCAGACGCTCCTAGAATCCAGAGTGAGTGTGCTTGACATTATCAGTCCAGAGCGCTAGGCCAGGAAGTGTACATGTCCTTCAGTGTGTACTTACTAAGTAAGGCCTTGTTATCGATTGTCCTATGAGTGAGGCAGGAAGGTCAGACACACAAATTTAGGGACTTGCATTCTAGCGAGGGAGCTAGTACATTTTTGACTTATTAACTCACACCCTTACGCGGGTGGCTACTAGTGGTTGAATTTAGGGTTTTTCTCACCCCCCAGCCCTGCCTAAAGAATTTTTTTTGGAGACAGTGTCTTGTGTTGTTGCTAGAGCAGGTCTTAAAGTCTTTATCCTTCTGTGTCTGTCTTCCAAATGATGGGATTACAGTCCTAAACCATTACAACCCAGCTTAAAACAGCTATTGTAAAGATGCTTAATATGGACTGGCAGGCTGGCCTAGTGTGTAAAGGTGCTTGCCATGTAAGACTGATAAGTTCGGAAAGAACAGACGTCCAAAAGTTGTTCTCTCCTTCATATTTATATGCACACAGAAAAGTCAGGAAAATAGGGCGCGTATAGAACTGGAGAAACAAGACAGCTCATTGGCTAAGAGCTCGAACTTTTCCTAGTTGGATTCCCAGCATCCATCTGTCACTGTAGCTCAGGGGTTCTACCTTCCTAATGCTGTGACCCTTTCATATGGTTCCTCATGCTGTGGTGACGCTAATCATAAAATAATTTTTGTTATTTCATAACTGTAATTTCCTACTGTTATGAACCATAATGTAAATGTCTGTGTTTTCCAATGGTCTTAGGTGACCCCTGTGAAAGGGGATCATTTGGGGTTCTACCCCAGAAGGGGGACCCACAGGTTGAGAACCGCTACATCTTTGTCCAGGATATCTACTGCCTGGGTACCTGGGGTTCTGTGCATACATCCCTGCCCCCGTGGATTTGTTGTTGTTGTTATTGTTGTTGTTGTTTTGAAACAGTGTTTCTCTGTGTAGCCCTGACTGTTCTCTAACTCAATATGTAGACCAGGCTGGCCTGAAACTCAGAGGATGCTCCTCCCTCTGTCTCCTGAGTGCTGGGATTAAAAGTGTATGCCACCACTGCCTGGCTGGAATTTATAAAAATCTAAAGAAAATGGGTCAAGTATAGTGACAAATACCTGTGATGCCAGTACTCAGGAGTCTGTGGCAGAAGGCTCTGGAGTTTGATGCAAGCCTTGGTTGTGGAGTGAGATGATCTCAAACCAATCCTAACAGGGTAGAAAGGGAAACAGGCAGGGCAGAGCACAAACCTGTTATCCTTGTGAGTACTGGAGAGGCTGAAGTAGGATACAAAGAGTTTGAAGTCAGGCTGGACAACAGATAGAGACCTTATTAAAAGACATTTTAAAAAACTGGTCTTGGTGGCCTAAGATTTTAATCTCAGTGCTGGGAAGGGAGAGGCAAACAGATTTTTGTGAGTTCCAGGCCATCCTGGTCTGGTAGGGTTTCCATAGTGAGTTCCACTAGGACTCTATTTGAGACAGTCAGACCCTGTCTCAAGTAGAAGTGATACTATACCATACCATAAAATAAGTGTGATACAATAAAATGTGGGGAGACAAGATTTGAGGAATGTAGAGTTCTGTTTTGAGTAAGTAAGGTGTGAGTGGACATCCAAGTAGGTTATTATTATTGTTACACATGTGAGTTAGATGGTTAAAAGTTTAGTAGTCCATTGGCATACATAGATCAGTGAATTTTTTTTTGTTTTTGTTTTTGTTTAGAAACACGCTTCGATGGCTTTGTAATACTTTAAAGTGTTGGTATTAGACCCTGTTCCCAGAGATTTGTATTTCTTGGGTCTGGGCTAATTTCTTTCTTTTCTTTTTTTAAACGCTCTTTGGCTTTAAATACCCCCCATAACCTGCGCACTCGTTCACGTGTGTGTGTGTGTGTGTGTGTGTGTGTGTGTTAGTGTGTGTGTTGCCAGAGTTTTAAGCTTTTGTTGGCAGACAGCTTATTATGAGCATTGGTCAAGCATAACTAACCACTAAGCCATCTTTCTAGCCTGTCTTAGGGGTTTTATTGCTGTGATGAAACACTATGATCAATCAGGCCAGTTGGAGAGGAAAGGGTTTATTTGGCTTACACATCCATATCACTGGGCAGGAGCTGATGAAGAGGCCATGTAGGAGCTGCTTACTCTTGGCTTTCTCAGCCTGCTTTTTTTTTTCTTTTAAATATTTTTATTATATGTAAGTACACTGTAGCTGCTTCAGACACACAAGAAGAGAGTGACAGATCTCATTATGGATGGTTGTGAGCTACCATGTAGTTGCTGGGATTTGAACTCAGGACCTTCAGAAGAGCAGTCAATGCTCTTAACTGCTGAGCCATCTCTCCAGCCCCTCAGCCTGCTTTCTTATAGAACCCAATCTGATTCCTCTGTTTTGGTTTAACTAAAAAAGACAAATTTAGGAAGAGGTGATGGTGAAGCAGGAATAAGGTTGTCGTAATATCTGACTGTTTCATGCTGGCATTGGGGCGATGTGTCTCTAGGGAACCTGGAAGGATAGGTATGAGGGATGTTTGTCCAGTCTTAGGAGAGCTGGCTGTTTCCTTGCTGTCCAGGGTTGTGGAGCCATCTGAGGTTTGGTCAGAAGGAACAGGTCCAGTAGAAGTGTCTGTGTCTGAGAGGAGATTGGAGCATCTGAAGGTTGCTTCTCTGGAGCTGTCCTGGATGTATTAAGCACCTGGACTTGACAAGATGTTGAAACACATTATTATAGGTAGAGAATAAGATTAAGTACGTTTGGGAGAAAGAAAAGATTTTCATAAGATGTACATTTGAAACCCAGAGGAATCCCCACCCTTTGGAATAGGTAGTAAGTGGCAACTTTGGGCAGATGCACTTATTTGGATGGAGTCTATTTGGTTCATGAGAGGTAGATCTGAGTGGATTTTCTGTAGCTTATAAATTTATAAAAGAGATAACATGAGTTAGCAACATGAGCATTCTTTAAGATGAGTCTTTTGTGGAGCAGAAGGAACAAGATTAAAAAGTTGGATTGTATAGTGGGATGTTTTATTAGAGTTAGGCAATTTATAGGAACTCATAATGTTAGGACAGTGGCATAGCAAGAAGAGGAAATATGAAGCATTTGATTAATGGAAACTGAGTTTAGATAAGGAGATAACATTACATCTGTGAACGCTTTTTTCTAGCTGTCAGTGTAGTCAGAAGTCTGAGAAAGAGTAAAAATAATCTACCAGTTATTTTAAAAAATGACAGAGTCTACTGGCCAACAGTTCCCGTGGTATCCATGGTCTCAATGGCAACTTGGGCAGGGTCAGTCTGTCTTTCAAGCACAGAAGACGCAGGGCTTTTTCTTTGTGGAATGCATATACGTGACATGAGAAATGACTTACCTTGGTTTAGACAGTATAAGTCATTTGATTCAGAGTATCCAGTTTTGTCCACTGCGTTCCTCAGTGATTATCATATCACAATCCAAGCAGTATCCTGTAGCTGTGTCTACATCTTTTGAGACCTTGTGGGGTTTTAAACTGTTAAAGGCTTTGAGAATTCTGTCTGTCATAAACTTAATAATTAACAAACTTCTGACAGGATCGAGGGCGATATAGATTGATTATAACTGAATAGAATTTAATAATAGTAGTAAAAATCTATCAAGACAGGATAGGAAAGAGAATCTTAGGTAACTTTGACAGGTTGTGTAGGTAAAGTATGTTTTTGTATTAGCAAAGAGACATTTGGCTAGGGCTAGAATAAGAAAGCTGGCAGCAGTGGCATAAGATTGAGGGTGACAGAAAATGAGTTTGTCCAGGCAGGTTCAGGTCTGTGACACAAACAGTAAACAGGCTGTAAGAACAGGCCAGGGGTGTGGGAGCACAGATAGGTAAGTATTTGGGCCTTTTTTCATTTATCAGACTACTGGCGATATGTATGAAGATGGCTTAAAATAGACGATCGAAGACAGTTTAGCGCCCATTGCATGATAGGATGTTACTGAACTATTCATACTGGCGTCCTGAGAAGAGCTCAGCAATGGGTCAGTGTATAGCCAAGCTTAGAAATTCAGGTTATCACATGAATAACTAGGGGCTACTGCGGCAATTTCCTTGAAATCGCCAGAAAGCAGTTCAACCTGGTACCAGGAATTTTTGGGCTGGCTGCAAGAGCTCAAGGGATTTATGAACTGATTTTGAGAAGGGGAGTCACCCAAGGGTCTAAGTCTTAACTCGTAGGTCAGCCAGGAGGCCAGTCATAAGGACCAGGGCATTGAAAGGCCAACCCCTTAGCCCAAAAGAGGCTGGCCAGGCCCTATCTGGGCATTTAGGGTCCCTCCCACTGACTGGAGAAATTACCAATTAATATGCTGGTGTGTGTTTGTGAGCTTCCGCAGTCTGGTAGCAGAAAATGTGGAACTGAGTCGTTGGTTTGGGTCTATCTGACTGTGTAACCCACATGGCAGAGGCTGGGTGGCAGCAGCACCCGTGGTAGAGGTCTGAGTCTCACAGCGGCCAGTGGGGTCTTCTATTAGTGCTACCTGAAGAGAAAGAATCCTAGAGGGAGGTAGAGTCTGTAAGCCTTTGTAAGTTAGGAGCTGTGACAGGTTATGAGAAGAGAGGACAATTATAGGTGACCCCAAGATTAGTTTTTTGAATAAGGAGTTCAGTGGCTGCTAAGTGGGACCATGCAGATGACCACTCTGACCAGTGGGAATGGGGGCTTACTGATTTGGGGCTAGTGGGTGTGGATCTGGATGTAAACCTGCAGAGTTTCTAGATCAGAGTCTTGGCACCAGATGATGTGTTTATCAAAAGATAGAGAGGTAAAAGATATGTTCTATGGGGGTGTGGTGAGGTGTTAGGGAAGGGGTGTCCCAGCTGGCCCATGCCAAGGCATCTCTTTCCCCTGAGGGACCAGCCACATGACAGTATAGTATAGAATAGAGTTTATTCAGGGCATGTGGAGGGGAGTTAATAGGGTAGTAGAGGCAGAGAAAGGCAGAGAGAAGGAGAGAGTAGAGAAGTAGAGGCCGGCCATGACCACATGGAGAGAGGGGGAAGGGAAGGGGGAAGGGAAGAGCCCAAGAGGGCAAGAGAGAAGCAAGGGGAAGCAAAAGTAAGAGAGAGAAGAGGGGGCAAGCAGCCCCTTTTTTAGTGGGCCAGGCCTACCTGGCTGTTGCCAGGTAACTGGGGAGGAGCATACCTGCTATTGCCAGGTAATTGTGGGGTGGAGTTTAGACAGAATGCTAACACCCAGTACCACCATCCCAAGGATGGCACCACTCACAGTGGGCTGGGTTTTCCTCCATCCATAACTAATTAAGAAAATGCCCCACAGACTTGTCTGGAATCCAGTCTTATGGATATTGCTTTTTCTTAACTGAGGTTTTCTCCTTTCAGATAACTTTTGCTTGGGTCAAGTTGACATAAGACTGTCCAGCACACAGCTCATCTTTCTATTTATTTATTTATTTAATATATGTGAGAACACTATTGCTGTCTTCAGACACACCAGATCTTCTCTTTTGGGCATCAGATCCCCTGACAGATGGTTACTGGGAATTGAACTCAGAACCTCTGGAAGAGCAGCCCATGCTCTTAACCGCTAAGCTTTGTCTCCAACTCCCTTTCTGGTTCTTTAAAAACATGATATTTTAGTTTTTTGAAATAGTTTCATGCAGTATAGTCCTTGGAATTACTATATATCCCTTGGAATTACTATATAGCCCAATCTCAGGCTGTCCTTGAACTCAGTGATCCTCCTTCCTGACCCTTCGGAGTACTGGGATAACAGATATGCACAACCATGCCTGGCTTCTCTAGGTGAATTTGATAGATGGCCAGAATAGAGAACCAGAGAAGTACAAATAGAGATGGGGCTGACAGAACTGTTAGGGAAGAGCAAGAAGAGCTCAGGGGGCTGGGTAGAAAGGAGACAGCAAGGGAAGCAGCTCATAGAGTGGCTGGAGAGGTAGGAGGGAAGGCAGAAAGGATGCTGTGAGGTGGGGGTGGGGTGGGTGGAGGGGGGGAGGGTCAGGTGCTGCTAGGAGGTTGTATGAAGGGATCTTGAAGGATGAAGGGGAGGAGTTAACAAGTGAGTGGGTAGAGGAGGAATTATAAGTGGGTTTCAGAGGTTCAGAGCTTTAGGAACTGCTTGCTACCTCCACCCTTTTGTGGTGCAGGAGATTAAGCCCCGAAGGAGATGTGAATTCTAATCATGTTGGGGAGCTGCCTCCTCCAGAATCCCCTGATCCCTGCTGTGATAGCATTCTAGGTACTTAAATTCCCAAGGTAGAGCCCACAGTCAGAGTTTATAGCAGATGAGTAAGAAAAAGCAAAAGGGCGCCCTCCAGAGAGGAGGGCAGACCAGAGACCCAGGCAGGGTTCTGACCTCTGGTGTTTAATATTGTAAGTCTTTGCCCATCGATTCTTTGGTCCAGCCTTTCTACCCCTGAGGTGGCCCTGGGTGGTCTCTTTCCTGGAATAAGCAAAGGCTTTCTTAGAAGCCATCTTCATTCGTAGTACAGTCTTAAATGCAAGAGTATGTTCCAAGGTGGGACTGTTCATCATGTTAAGGTTACTAGGACAAAAGGCAGCAGTGCCTTGCCTGCTCTTTAAAGAGAGGCTTATGGGAGAGCCGGCTTGGTTGTTTTTCCAGAGCTGCTTTCTTCCTCTTAACCTGGTAAGTTTGCTTGCCTCATCCTGTAGCTGCAAGTTCTCTTATTTTTGTCTTCAGCGTTTGGGGCACCTTGCTGTTTTAACCCTAAAAGTCCTACCCTCTGGCCTTAATTTTCTGTGTAGAAGGAAACAAGATGCTTAACTCTTTCTTAGTTTATTTGCTCTTTTACCACAGTGTAAAGGAAATGTATTAATCTCAAAAGTGATGATGTACTTGACTAGTACATTCTCATACTCTGGAACAAGTTAGTCCTCATGGGTCTGTTGTTTGTCTGTCTGCCTAGAGGCTGTTCTGAACACAGGCCACCTGGCCATGGCCCCAGTCACCCAAGTCTGAGGCTTTCTTGAATGATCACCTATTCCTGGGCCTTGCCATCCCCCTGCATTCAGTTTCTGAATCTCTGTGAGTTACTCCCTGATCATCTACCTGCCTGGCTTCCTTTCTAAAAGGTTCACTCCCTATTTTGGAGACTGAATCCTAGGCTTTGTGCACGTAGTCGCTGTGCCATTCATCCCCCGTTCCCAATCCTTCAGGTGTACTCAATGAAGGCAGAAGTGTTTTGTCTTGTTCAGTCCTGTTGCCCAAACACCTGCACAGCTGGGCAGAGCCTAGTTCATAGTGGTGCCATACAGTTCCTTAGCAGATGTTTGATAACTGAGTAGATGTAGCTGTGAGAAAACTGGCTTTGCTTTTGGTTCTACTTAAGTCACATCTAAGAAGTGCACAGGATCTGTTTCTTCTGTGGCCTGATTGCAGAACCTTCCAGAGATGGATCATGTCTGTGCAGTGGTGCCATTTTGGTGAGTGTTTTGTTTATTTGTTTGCTTGCTTGCTTTTTAGAGACAGGGTTTCTCTGTGTAGCCCTGGCTGTCCTGGAACTCACTCTGTAGACCAGGCTGGCCTCGAACTCAGAGATCCGCCTGCCTCTGCCTCCTGAGTGCTGGGATTAGAGGCGTGCGGGCGCCACCACCTCTTGACCCTATTGTTTGTTTATTTTAGACTGGGTCTCACTGTGAAACCCTGGCTTTCTGGCCTGGAAGTCACTACATAGATCAGATTAGTCTCAAACTTGGGCACTCTGTCTCCCAAGTGGTGGAGTTACATGTATGTGCTACCATGTCAATTCAGCTTTTTTACTTTTAAAGTGAAGAGACAGATTTAATTAGTTTCTTCTGTAACAAATTTCTTTCTGCTCCCCATGCTGAGGATCAAACGTAGGACATTTGCATGCTAGGTAAACACTTCTGTCACTGAGCTACACCCCTGGTTACATTTACAGTGAACAAAAATGTACTAGCTGATGGTCTGGGAAGAAGGTGTTGACATCTGGTGAGGGCTATCTTTCATCATCCCTTGTTGAAAGGCTGTTGAAGGGTGGGCATAGAGAAAAGGGAAACAAATTTGTTTTTTATGTTTGAACACAATTCTACTTTACACAAATGAGGAGTCCTTGCAGCCTAAGAACCTACCTTAGGCTGCACCTCCCAGCACTGTGGAAGTCTGTCTCCCATAGATAACTTTGGGGAGATACCCAGCATAGCAGTCTACTGAGATCTTTACAGCATTGCGTCATAGGGCACTTATGCCTCCTGACCTGCTGTTTGGTTTTTTTTTTTTTTTTCGAGACAGGGTTTCTCTGTGTAGCCTTGGCTGTCCTGGAACTCACTTTGTAGACCAGGCTGGCCTCGAACTCAGAAATTCTCCTGCCTCTGCCTCGCAAGTGCTGGGATTAAAGGCGTGCGCCACCACCGCCCGGTGACCTGCTGTTTGCTAATGCTTCAGTTAATCTTATTGCACGATTTTTTATTTAGCATCTCCTACGGACTAGACAATGCAAGCTCACTGTTAGGCTTAGGAGTGTATGAATGTAGCCCATCTGTCCTGATCAGGAAGATGAGCTGTGCTCAATACCTATGACCTTGAAGGCCAGCTGTGGTAAATGCCCTCACCTTGGCTGAAAACCCTGCCTTGTAGTCCTTGACACCAGTGTCTTCATTACTTTTTTATTGCTGTGACAAAACACTATTACTAAGACAACTTATAAAAGAAACATTTAATTTGGGAGTTTGGGATTTCAGAGCATTAGAAATCATGGCCTTGGGGCTGGAGAGATGGCTGAGTGGTTAAGAGCACTGACTGCTCTTCTGAAGGTCCTGAGTTCAAATCCTAGCAACCACATGGTGGCTCACAACCATCCCTAACGAGATCTGACACCTTCTTCTGAAGACAACTATAGTGTATTTATAATAAATAAATCTTTAAAAAAAAAAAAAGAAATCATGGCCTTCATGGTAGGGAGCATGGCAGTGGACTTTCAGGTATGGCTTTCCCCAGCAACACGCCTCTTCCTTCAGCAAGGTCCATCTCCTAATCTTTCCCAGACATTTCCCACAACCTGGGACCGGGTATTCAAATGAGAACCTGTGGAGGTCATTTTCATTCAGATCACCATAATCCAAATGGAGGTGTGTCCTGTGTGTTATTCTTACATAGAACAGTTCTTGTAGGCTAGAACTCCACTGCTTTTGGCAAGATGGAAATAATTTTTGCTAAGTGAGGGTAATATAGATTCAGAAAATGCTCAAGTTTTAGGTGGGGCTTTTGTGGCACAAACCTTTCATCTCAGCACTTGAGTAGTGGATGCAGGGGAATCTCTTGTGTGTTCAAGGCCAGTTCATCTCTACATAGCAAAACCCAGGACAGCCATGGCTATAGTGTGAGGCTGTCTCTAAACAAACAAACAATAACAAAAAACCAAAACAAACTCAAATAGTTTTAATCAAGCAGTGTAGATAGATTTACAGAGAGAATTCATTAATACAAATGGAGACATTTTGAACAGACACCACCAGGAAGGGCGATATTTTGTTTGGTATATTCTCAACTTAATTTGAAAATTCGCCTAATGTATATTTAGTTTAGGATAAGACACAGTTTTTGTTTATTTTGCTTTTTGTTTTTTGTTTTTTTAGACAGGGTTTCACTATGTAGCCATGGCTATCCTGGAACTTGCTCTGTAGACCAGTATGGCCTCAAACTTGACGATAGCCTGCTTCTGCCTCCCGAGTACTGGAATTAAAGGCGTACACCACTGCCCAGTCTCTTATAAACTTTATTTTATTATCTGTGAAATCAGGTTAAGGCCATCCTGCTAAAACACCTCAGTCACAGAATATATTTTTAGTGTCTGTATAGAATGCAAAAGCCTGAATCAATTGAGGATGGCAAGATGGCTTAGCAGGAAAAGTGTGTGCAGTGCGTGGATGGTAACTTGGGTTGGATCCCTGGACCTCACATAAAGGTAGAAGAGATAACTGATTCTATATAAAGTCCTGTGGCTCTCCCCACATTCTTCTGCTGTCAACATAGTAGAGTCTCTGTTTGTTGTACACCCGCAGTGACACTTATTTTATTGTCTAAGTGGTATTTTATTTTTAAATTATTTTTATAACTTAACTTTAAGATGTATATGTAATACGTCTTATATATACATACAATATATATATATGTATGTGTGTTATATATATATGTGTGTGTGTAAAATGGGGGATGTATACGTCCCCCACATGCTCAGCTCCTTTTATCATTTTCAATTTCTTGTGAATTTTCTCATTTATTTATGCAAATATAAATGAGTTTTTATTTACCCCTCACATATACCGTCTGGATGCCATTTTCTTTATCTTACTTTTTTCATTTAACAGTACATCCTTATTTTGTGAAGACACCTACCTGTACATTTATAGTTACTTGGTAGCATAAAAACTTAAACCTCTAATAGCCTATGTGGTGATTTTTCAAAGAGCATACTTTTCACTTAAGCTTCTGTTTGTAATTTTAAATGCTTCCTGCCTAGATCAAAAGAGGAACCCTGGCTCTGCCCTCAGGCTTCAGAGCCAACACAGCAGCACAGCACACACAGCCTTTTCGTGTTCAGAATAGTGACGCGTTCTCACAACAGTTCTGTGCTGATCTCAGTCCTTCAAGTCCTAGCTTTTACTTCAGAGCTTTCTTTTGTCTTAGTCTTCACAACTAATTACTTCACAGCTGGGAACATTCAGACCATTGATTCTGGGGCGAGGGGGGAGCGCTCCTTACCTGTATTCTTGCCAGACTTCCCCACTTAGCCCTCCCCTCAGAAAAATAATTAAAAGGACAGACCAAATTATTACTTATCAGCCTTCCTTCATGGGATGCCCTTCAGAAAGAGCTTGGGTCTGGGTACAGTTCAGCAGCAGCATATTTATTGGCTTGTTGCCCTTGAAGACCTTCGGTGTTGGATTCCCAGCACCCAAAGGGGAGAAAACAAGGCAGGGCAAATTTTGTTTCAGGAAACAGTAAATTTTGAAAGATTTTATAATTTCAGCAAATGTAAAACTATTACAGTAGTTGAAAAAGCCTGGTGTGGTAGGATGGGCCTTTTATCCTAGCACTTTGGAGAGAGTGGCCGACAGATCTCTGAGTTTGAGGCCAACCTGATTTACACAGTGAGTTGGAGGCCAGAGCTAGATGATGAAAACCTATCTTTAAAAAAAAAAAGCTTTCTTGTCTTGCAAGATGTCGGGTGAAAAGGCAGAGAAACCTGATACAAAGGAGAAGAAACCTGCAGCCAATAAGGCTGCGGTGATGCTGCTGCCTCTGGTCCCCGGGCCAGACAAAAAGTGGGTGCAGACAAAAAGCGTAACCCTAAGGTTAAAAAGCCCAGGAAGGAGAGCCCCATTGCAGCTGAAACCCTGTCCTGGTTAGAGGAATTGGCAGGTAATCCCGATCTGCTATGTATTCCAGAAAGACCAAGGTTGAAAAGAAGAAGAAAAAGAAGGTTTTTTTTTTTTGTAATTTTTTTGTTTGTAATTTTAAATGCTTCCTGCCTAGATCAAAAGAGGAACCCTGGCTCTGCCCTCAGGCTTCAGAGCCAACACAGCAGCACACTCAGCCTTTTCGTGTTCAGAATAGTGACGCATTCTCACAACATTCAGTTTTGTGCTGATTTCAGTCCTTCACAAAAAGGTCACTAAAAGCCGGGCGGTGGTGGCGCACGCCTTTAATCCCAGCACTTGGGAGGCAGAGGCAGGAGGATTTCTGAGTTCGAGGCCAGCCTGGTCTACAAAGTGAGTTCCAGGACAGCCAGGGCTACACAGAGAAACCCTGTCTCGAAAAAAAAACCAAAAAAAAAAAAAAAAAAGTCACTAAAACAGTTGATGGGGACAAGAACAGTAGTCCCCCGGGTGGTGAAGCTTTGAAAAATGCCTAGGTGTTATCCTACCGAAGATGTGTCCCGGAAGCTGCTGAGCCGCGGCAGAAAGCCCTGCAGCCAGCACGTGAGAAGGCTGCGCTCCAGCATCACCCCTGGGACTGTCCTGATCATCTTCACTGGGCGCCACAGGGGCATGAGAATGGTTTTCCTGAAGCAGCTAGACAGTGGCTTGCTACTTGTGACTGGACCTCTTTCCATCAACAGAGTTCATCTGCACAGAACACACCAGAAGTTTGTCATCGACACCTCTATAAAAGTTGATATCAGCGAGGTTAAAATCCCCAAACACCTGACTGACTGATGCATGCTT
This sequence comes from Tokudaia tokunoshimensis, assembly GCA_036184795.1. Taxonomy (NCBI): domain Eukaryota; kingdom Metazoa; phylum Chordata; class Mammalia; order Rodentia; family Muridae; genus Tokudaia; species Tokudaia tokunoshimensis. Next base: position 71,730,697 of record BTHU01000014.1, on the reverse strand, counting down.
ATTTCAAGCAGCAGCATCTGCGCAAACCCAGGCATCAGGAGGGCGAGATCTTCGACACAGAGAAGGAGAAATATGAGATTACAGAGCAGTAAAAGGCTGATCAGGAAACTGTGGACTCACAGATTTTGCCAAAGATTAAAGCTGTTCCTCAGCTCCAGAGCTACCTGTGATCTCAGTTCTCCCTGACAAACGGGATGTGTCCTCACAAACTGGTGTTCTAAATTGCTAACAACCTGATTAAACAGCTTCGTATGTTAAAAACAAAACAAAACAAAACAAAAAATCAGGTAGTGGTGGCACAGGTCTTTAGTCCCAGCACTAGCACACAGGTGGATCTGTGTGAGTTCAAGGCCAGCCTGGTCTACAGAGAGAGTTCCAGGACAGCCAGGGCTACTCAGAGAAGTCCTATCTGGACCCCCACCCCCAATTATAGTAGTAGAACCCTAAATCTAGTGAAGAAGCAAAAATAGGAAAGGCAGTTTTAGGAAAGAAATCTAGTGAAATCTAGTGAAGAAGCAAAAATAGGAAAGGCACTGTTGAGTTCAGGTTTTTTTCTTTTTCTTCTAATATTTAATGTGTATGTGTCTCTGTATGTGGTTCAGTGTGGTGCCAGAGGCATGTGACTTCCTGGATCTGGAGTCAGCAGCAGTGGGCCTCCCAGTGTGTTGGGAGACATGGACATTCTGTACTGCTTCCTGCAGGACTCCTCTCCAGCCTCATCAACTCGTGCGGGGAACTCATTGAACGGGGTCTGACTTCGAGTTCGCTATCATCTTGCTTCTACTTCCCGAGTGCTGAGGTTACAGGAGTGCATCACCATGCCTGGTGTTCAGCCTTTGCCTACCTGGAACCCATCGTGGTGCTTGGCTCAGAATATGAGACATATCCAGTGGCTGGTGAAGACACTTTCTAAACTCCCATATTCCTCTAGAATATGGGCAGCTGTCTTCTTTGTAGAATTACCTTTTCTGTTTCTTTCCCTCCCTCCCTTCATCATCATCATCATTATTATTATTGTTTTACTTATTTTTTTTAAGTACATTGTTCTGGTTGGCCTTGAACTCTTGATCCCTTTGTCTCAGTCACTGGAGTGAGTGGAATTTCTTAAAGACTTTTGTTTTAGAATATTTGGATTGATATGTACTCGTGGTCATATGAAGATAATGTATATCAATGTCAGTGGAAATTTTTTTTTTTAAAACATGGACAGACCCTTTATGTACTTCTGGCTGTCCTGGAACACTAATGTATGTAGACCAGGCTGGCCTGTATGTATGTAGACAAAGATCTGCCTGCCTCTGCCTCCTGATTGCTGGGATTAAAGAAATGCATTACTGCTATTCCTGCCTGAATTAATTGATTAACTATAATATATTTTGGTTTTTAGAGACAGTGTTTCTCTGTGTATCTTTGGCTATCCTGTTGACCAGGCTGACCTCAAACTTGCAGAGATCTGGCTTCCTCTGTCTCCAAGAGCTAGGATTAAAAGGCATGCGCCACCTCCATCTGGCTTTTTTTTTTTGGAAGAAATTTTGGTAAAAATTAGTGATGTGAAATAATTTTTGTACCTCCTTAACCTTCATTGAATAGCTACCTTTTAGCAGGCAATAGTGGCTTATGCCTCTAATTTCAGCATCCGAGAGGCAGAGTCAGGCAGACCTCTTGATTTCGAGGCCAGTCTGGTCTATAAAGTGTGTTCCAGGACAGCCAAGGCTACACAAAGAAACCCTTTTTTGAAAAACCAAAAAAAGAAAAAAAAATAATAATAAAAGAATAGTTATTTTCTTAGGTCTGCCATGTACTAGGAAGTAGAGAGATGATGCTGAGCCAGGCAGAAAGCCCTGTAGTGCTTGCACTTCCTGAGTTTGAATCTGACTGCCCGGGCTTCAGTACAGTAGACTATGTCTCTGTCCTACTCCTACCCTATGCACAGGATTTTAGCATCATTCTGACCTGTGGGCTGAGTGTGTGTCAGCTACCAGAAGGCAGGATGGTGAGGGGCAAGGCTCACTTCCATACCGAGTCTATTGTCACAGTTTTTGTCTTTTTTACTTAACTACATTTTCAATGGCAAGTGAGTAGCTGTCAGCTCAGTAACACATTGAAGAATTGGTTGATACTATAGTTAACGCAACAGAGCAATATAATTATATACAAAAAATAAAATGTAGAAAATTTAAGCTGGGAAACCGTTAATTCATTTATCATAAGGGAGCAAGAGGGCCTGCACATATAATTATTATTATTATTATGGAATGTATTACTTTTATTTTTAATTTGTATTTAAAAATTTGGGGTCCTTTTTCTCACTTGAGCTTTCTTGAAATAGTACCATGAGCAGTGTACGTTGCTGGGAGGAGGGAGCTCAGACAGACCACCTGAGTTTAGACACTCCTATCTGCCAACCTTGTACAGGGCAGAATGAGTTCTTACATGTACCTTGACATCCAATCCAGCAGAGGCCCCACCTTCCAGTTGATTATGTCTTAAGATGCAGTTGTATTTTGAATGCAGAGGAGCCCTCATAGAACCCTTTTCCAAGAAAAGTTTGTTGTGGGCTAGAGAAACGGCTTATTGGTTAAGAGCACATGGCCCAGGTTTGGTTCCTAACACCCAGGTGGTGACTTTGTAACTCCAGTCCCAGTGGCTCTGGAGCCCTCTTCTGACCTCCATGGACAGCAGGCATGCACACGGTGCACGCGTATACATGCAGACAAGCACATACACATAAAGTAAATTTTTTTTTCGAGGCAGGGTTTCTCTGTGTAGCCTTGGATGTCCTGGAACTTTCTTTGTAGACCAGGCTGGCCTTGAACTTATAGAGATTTGTCTGCCTCTGCCTTCCAAGTGCTGGGATTAAAGGTGTGTGCTGACACCTTCTGGCCAAAATAAATAAATCTTCAAAAAACAAAAAAACCAACGTTGTCCCTTGCATCATTCACTGAAGAACAAAGTCTTGTTTTGTTTTTCTTTTCTTTTTCTTTTTTTTAGACAGGGTTTCTCTGTGTGGCCCTGGCTGTCTTGGCACTTGCTCTGTAGATCAGGCTGAACTCAGACCTGTAGACCTTGAACTCAGAGATCCACCTGCCTTTGTTGGGATTAAAAGTGTGAACCACCGCCGGGCAGTGGTGGCGCACGCCTTTAATCCCAGCACTTGGGAGGCAGAGGCAGGCGGATTTCTGAGTTCGAGGCCAGCCTGGTCTACAAAGTGAGTTCCAGGACAGCCAGGGCTATACAGAGAAACCCTGCCTCCAAAAACCAAAAAACCAAAAAAAAAAAAAAAAAAAAGTGTGAACCACCACTGCCTGGCCAAGAACAAAGTCTTACTTGAGGCCTTGGTGTGTATGAAATGCTTTCCTAGTGTTCATTTGAAAAATGAGCTAGAAATGTATTTCCTCTGTTCTTTTCTAGGCCATAGACTGTTAGGCAGCAAGCAGTTTTACAGAGGCTCTGACCCTGCTTAAAAGTTGCTGCAAGGAAAGTAAGAATAACGTGCTTTGGCTTCAGGAAGCCTTGAGCAGGCTACACAGTGCAAGGAACATTTGAGTTGACTCTTGGAGTTGATTGAGGCCTGATATGTTTAGAAGGGAGAGAAGAGTCTGCCTGATTCATGGATGGTATGTGTAGTAGCACATGACTGTAATCTTGGTACTTGGAATGTGGTAATGGAAAGATGGTGACTTTGAGGCCAGCCTGAGGTACATAGCAAGACCCTGCTTCAAAAAACCAAAACAACAAAATGCATTGAGCATCTACTGGATGCTTGACAGCTCACTCCTTTACTATGCCATCTTTTTTCTTTAGAGCCCCTCACCAGGTGGCAAACATTTCCACTGCTGGTAATCCCTCCCCACAACTTACAGGGTGTATAACAAAATACTGTAACCAGGGGGCTGGCCCATAGCAATAAACCACTTCACAGTTCTGGGGGCTGGAGGATCAAGGTGCATGGGACTGATGGATTCTCAGACTGAAGGAATATTCACCCCAGGCCTCCTTCTGCTCTTGGATTGCTTAGAAGTTGCTAGTGTTCCTTAGCATTACCCTGACTTCTGCCTTTATCTTTCCATGGCGTTCTACATGTGGTATGTCCGTGTTCATGTTTCCTCTTTATATAGGGACACTAGTCATGTTGAATTAGGGCCACCTGCTCCAGTATGACCTCATGTAAGTAATGATACCCATTAGGACTTGTCTCTAAGTAACATCTTGACTGAGATGCTGTGGGCCAGGTCTTCATAGGTAGGCACAAATCACTGTGTAGCTCTGGCTGGCTTGGAACTACCTTTGAAGATCAGGTTGCTCTTGAACTTACAGAGATCTACCTTCCTCTGCCTTCTGAGTCCTAGCATCAAAGATATGTGCCACCAAGCCTGGCAAGTTGTTTTTGTGTTTTCTTTCCCTGGGATGAGGGTGCAGGTTGGGGCACAAGTTTTATCTTGTAGCAAAGGTTGGCCTCAAGCTTGCCATCCTCTTGACTTAGTCTACCCAGTACTGGGGTTACAGGCAGGCACCACCACAGTTGGTTTTCAACATAAAATCTGAGCAAACAGCAGTCAGGTACTCTAGTCCTTCCTCATCTTCCTCCTTCCCTTCCTCCTCCTCCTCTCTCTCCTCCTGCAGCACTCTTCTGCTTGCCAGTCCACAAGATGCCACAATTTCCATCATGATATCAAGAATGTTTTATCTGTCTCCTCATTTACATCTTTTGTTTCCAGGCATCTTGCTTATAATATGGTAGGCAGCAGCAGTGGAAATATTTAATAGCGATGACCAGTCAGTAAGGCATTTATTACCAAACTTTTTTTTTTTAGATTTATTTATTTATTATATGTAAGTACACTGTAGCTGTCTTCAGACACACCAGAAGAGGGCATCAGATCTCATTACAGATGATTGTGAGCCATCATGTGGTTGCTGGGATTTGAACTCAGGACCAATCAGTGCTCTTAACCACTGAGCCATCTCTCCAGCCCCACTTATTACCAAACTTGATGACCTGAGTTTGATCCCTAGGACCTACATGGTAGAAGGAGAGGATGGACTCCCACGGGTTCTCCTTTGAACTCTGACCTTGCTGTGGCGCGCGCACGCGCGCGCACACACACACACACACACACACACACACACACACGTTTTAAAAATGAATTTATAGTGTTTCCCATCTCTTTGTGTTCATATTTTGAGACCTCACACCTGCATTTACATATGAAAAATGAATGTTTGGTGTTTAAATCAAGAATTGCTAAAAAATGTAAGGGGCTGGTGAGATGACTTGGTGAGTAAGAGTTCTTACTGCCAAACCCGATGACTTGAGTTGGATCTTCAGAACTCCGAGTGGAGAGAGCACTGTGTTAAGTTGGACTCTGACCTCCCACTCATGCTTCATCCATGACATAGCATGCTGAGAGGACATAGTACTGCCGGGGATGGTGGCAGTTCCCGCAGTCCCAGCACCGGGAGATGCTGGCAGAAGGATTGCCACAAGCTCCAGATAGTGGGCTTCAGTATGAGCCCTGTAATAGACAGAAATAGCAGAGTACAGTGCTATCACTTTTTTTCTATTAATTTAGAAATTGTACCTTTTCAATGAATAATGTTTGTTTGTCTTGGCTTTTGAGAGAGGATCTCACTATATAGTTCTGCCTAGTCTTGAACTTGAGATACTCGTGCCTCAGCCTTCCTATTGCTAGGATTACAGGCATGAGTCACCTTGGTGGGAAATAGTGCATTTTTAAACAAATACACTGATACATGTGGAACTCTGGCTGGAATACACTTTTTCCTTTGTCTCTTGTTTTCTCTCTCCCTCCTTCCCTCCCTCCCTCTCTCCCTTTCTCTGTATGTGTGTGTGAGCATTAGACAACTTGTCTAATCATTGTGCTTCTTCTGCCATGTGGATATTAGGGATCAAACTCAGGTTGTCAGGCTTAGTGGCAAACATTTAGCAAGATGATGAACCATCTTGCTAGCCAAGAGTATTTTTTTCTGTTACTGATATTAATCAGAATTCCATAAGCTTATTTATAGGTGTTACTTGGACTTAAATCTGCTGGTCCCATTTATGGGACTCCCAGACCCCAGAGATTATTTGATTTGTTTGAGTGTTTTCTTGTATGTATGAAGATGCACTGTATACAAGTCCGGTGCCCTTGGAAATCAGAAGAGGTCACCAATGCCCTGCAACTGGAACTTAATAGATGGTTTTGGTTCTGAACTGACCTTGGATCCTCTGCAAGAGCAGCAAGAGCTCTTAAGAACTGAGCCATCTCTCCAGCCTTAAGACCTTTTACTAAAAATATTTGATTTTTTTTTACATGTATGAATATGTACCGTGTATGTTCGGTGCTTTTGGAGGCCAGAAAGAGTCAGATACCCTGTAACTGGAGTTACAGATGGTTGTGAATTGCCACATGTGGGCTGGGAGCCAACCCTGGGTACTCGGGAGAGCAGCCAGTGCTCTCCACCGCCCGGGTACTCGGGAGAGCGAGCAGCCGGTGCTCTCCACCGCCCGGGTACTCGGGAGAGCGAGCAGCCGGTGCTCTCCACCGCCCGGGTACTCGGGAGAGCGAGCAGCCGGTGCTCTCCACCGCCCGGGTACTCGGGAGAGCGAGCAGCCGGTGCTCTCCACCGCCCGGGTACTCGGGAGAGCGAGCAGCCGGTGCTCTCCACCGCCCGGGTACTCGGGAGAGCGAGCAGTCGGTGCTCTCCACCGCCCGGGTACTCGGGAGAGCGAGCAGCCGGTGCTCTCCACCTCTTCATCTTTCTAGCCCCACGCCTACCCTGTCTTCCCAGACCTCAGCGGGTACTCATGACTGCTGAGCTGCTTCTCTAGCACTAAGACATTAAAACAATTACTAAGTCTTTGAGAATTTCATCAAATCTATTTTGATTTTATTTACCCCACTATGCCTCCTATACCCATTCCTGCCTGCCACATCTTTGTGTCCTTTTGCTTTGTTTGTTTTTGTTTTTCATAACCTACTGGATCTACATTGTCATGCTCACACGTTCCTGGGTGTGGGCCATCCACTGGATTCCTTCAGGTTGCCCTATGAATTCCTCATGCTCTGCCCTTCTCCCAATAGATAAAATTTTTTTGATGTTTTATTTTAATTTTTGATTAAAAAAAAAGGCAGATAGTGCCTCAGGAAGGACATCTGAAGTTGACTTCTGGCTTCCCTATGCTTTGCCTGCACACATGTGCCCCTCCCCCTGTATGCACATAGACAAAATTAAGAATAAGGAAAAAAATCAACTCTCTGGTTTTGCCCTGTTTACTGCTGTAGCTGGTGGTGGGCCCTGGGAGGATGGAGCCGATAAATGAGGCAGACTAAAGTCTCTGTGCAACAGCCAGTAGACCTTTATTCAGACCATTAGACAATTTATCCTCTAAGGTAAGAGGAGTCATGTCAGGAAAGTCTGCAATCACAAGGGCAAGTTGCATAAGGCAAAAACGTTTTTCCAAAGAAGCAGTTTACAGTAGCCAGTCACAATGCATAATCTGAAGTAAACTTCTGTCCACCCTCTACACCTGGGAGGGGCATGAAAGCACATTCCAAGAACAATTCCTTGCTTTTGAAGAAACTAAGGTCACAAGACTGTCCTCTTGGTTTCTTGGAGATTTCACACAAACACTCAGAAATCTCACATGACTCCATTCTTCCCTGTTCTAACACTACCCTAACTTATTTTTTTTTTCTTTTCTAGATGGGTGACAGTTGTGGTTGCTAGACTGTTGTAGGCTCGGCCCAGCCATCTTAATATCCTGATGTCCTGTGGTTCTTTTCCCTGGAGGAGGAGGGAGAACAGAGGACTCTGATCCAGTGTGGATGAAGCCTTAAAGGCCCAGGGATTTTTTTTTTTTTTTAAAACCCTGAAAGCATCTAACAGGAGGATGAGAGATTCTCATGTTTTGAAAAAGAACCATAGAGCATAATTTTTTTTGCAGACCTTTATTTATTTATTTATTTATTGTTTTACTTTAAAATTACCCCTACTTTTGCTGGGGGGTGGTATTGGTGCATACCTTTAATTCCAGCACTTGGGAGGCAGAGGCAGCAGGATTGCTATGAGTTTGAAGTCACCCTGAATTATAGAGTGAGACCTAGTCTTTAAAAACAAAAAGGTAGGGTCCACAAAATGGCTCAGCAGGTAAAGGTGATTGTTGTGAACACAAAGATCTGAAATATTGGTGATCTGGAACCTTTGATAGAGAAAATTGTCTTTAGAAGTTTTCTTCTTGGGCCTGGAGAGATGGCTCAGTGGTTAAGAGCACTGACTGCTCTTCAGAGGTCCTGAGTTTAATTCCCAGCAACCACATGGTGGCTCAAAAACCATCTGTAATAGGATCTGATGCCCTCTTCTGGTGTGTCTGAAGAAAGCTAAAGTGTACTCATATACATAAAAAAAATCTATTTTTAAAAAAAGTTTTCTTCTTACATGTATGCTTCATGTGTGACTATGCATGTGCATGTGTGCACACTCACTCATATGATAGTCATTACAAAGGTCAGTACCAGACTGTGTTAAGTCTGTGGTAGTTAAAGGCCAGTCTTCTCACCCAGGACCTTCCCGTCTTTTTTCTTTAAAACTTGTTTGTGGTTGTGTGAATGCGCTTGGGTCCCTGAGAAGCAGAGGAGGGAGCTTACACTGGTAACTGGTTTTAGCTGCCCAGTGTGGGTGCTGGGAACAAGTCTTGGGTGCATGGGAAGAGCCACACGTTCTCTCTACCTGCTGAGCTATCTCAAGCCTCAGCTTCTGGTCTCTCGAAGGGCATTGTTACCTGTATCTGGTGGCTTTGCCACGGCTGCACTTGTCATCTTTGTCATGTATAGTACAGTTCTGAGAGGTTAGGAACCAAAGCTCCAAGCTACATTGCTTTGGTTTGAATCTCAGTCCTCATGTTTTTCCAGCTGAATTAATTTTTTTGTTTGTTTGAGACAGGGTCTCATGTAGTCTAGACTAGCTTGGAACTTAGTAGATAGCCTGTGATGTCTTTGAATTCCTGATCCTCCTCTTTTAAGTCTCAAGCACACTTGGGGCCAGAGGCAGGCAGATCTGTGTGAGTTTGAGACCAGCCTGGTCTACAGAGTGACTTCTAGGATGGCCAGGGCTACACGGAGGAACCCTGACTTGGGGAAAATAGTGCTGGGATTATAGACATGAACTACTATAGCCAGATGTTTTCTTATCTTTAAAAATGATAGGTGCTGGAGTGATATGGTGATGCAGTTTGAATTCCTACTCCAGAGCAAACCTGGTCTACATAGTGAGTTCCAGGACAGCCAGGGATATGTAGAAAGATTATCGCAAAAACAGACACAAACAAACAAAACAAAACAAACAAACAAACAAAAGCTTTTGTTTTAGCATTTCCAAAGTTTGCCTGTCAACGTAGGATAAATCTAAATATTAATTATCATATAGTCAAGTTTAAATTTCTTATTCCTTTTGGATCTGTCAGAGGACATACATAATAGCATTGTTAGATTCTTCTTCTGTGCTCTAATAAACAATGGCTAGAACAAAATACAGCATTGGTTAGTGGAGAGAGGGAATGATTGACCAGTCATGTGCTTCTAAACCATAAAGGACCCAGCATGTCTCCACAGAGAGGCATGTATTTCAGAGGTTGATGTCCTCATAATGAAATCCTGATGAGCATTGATTTGAACACAAACATGTCTTTTATTTTCTTTCTGTAGGACCCTAGGGAAACTGTGCAATGAATGGTGACACGCGGGCCGCAGTGGTGACCTCACCACCTCCAACCACAGCCCCTCACAAGGAGAGGTACTTTGACAGAGTCGATGAGAACAATCCAGAATATCTGCGGGAGAGGAACATGGCACCAGACCTTCGTCAGGACTTCAATATGATGGAGCAGAAGAAGAGGGTGTCTATGATTCTACAGAGTCCTGTAAGAAAGTTTGTTCACAGCAAATTTGGCCAGCTTCCTTGAAATTCCTGCACTCCTGGCCTGTTATTTGGATGGCATAGTCAGTTCTCATTACACAGCACGCCAGTGATCGTCCTTATAGAAACTTGTTGAGAAATTCCGTTTGGTTTGTGCTAGCAGACATAATTAGATTTTAGAATTATAAAGGGTAGATATTAATTTCTACTTTGAACTATCTTCACTGTTCAAAGTGGTTTTTATAAACGCTTGTAAATTGTAATTGTACGTTGTAACAATGTAAAATTCAGTTTTCTTCAAAATACAGGTCAAGCATCCCTATTTCAAAAATCCAAGACAAATATTTTAAGCATTACCATATTGGTTAAAACATTTGGATTTGAGAACATTTGATATGTTTGTATGATCAGCTGACAAAACCTGTGCAAATACTCAAAAAAAATAATTCCCATTCCAACCCTAAATATTTTGAATGAGGGACACTCATTGTGGCCTTCACTTGTTCTTGGTCATAGCTAAGTTGATAAATAGCACCTGATTTGTTACAGTCGGCACTGTGGGCCACAGTTGTACCTACCGAGTGTCTTCTAGGTGACACATAATTAAAGTAGCCTTGTCCTCGAAACTTCTTCCTGTTGATTATGTTACCCTTATTGTGCTGCAGTCTTTCCCCTTCCTTCCTTCTAATCTGGTTTTGCTTTGTCCTGTTAATATTTTTGGAAGGTGTCATTGACTTTCAAAAGATTATATTGTCTTATATGCTGTGAGGACATATGGATTTGAACTGGGGACTTAGCAGTAAGCAAGACTTTGAGGGAGGCCTCTGGTAGTTTGGGTTTGACTGAATTATTATCAAGGTATAATAAGAAAATGCTCAGATCTGTGCAGAACTTGATGAATATAAAGGACACATGGAGACATTCCAGTTGAAGGCAGTAAATGATTAAACAGTCATGTGCTGTGCTAAAAGCAGTGGAGTGCTGGAACTGAGTGGGCTCTGGTCAGAAGGCCTCTCTGAGGAGGGTTTGTTAATGTGACTCTGTAGCGTGAAGGACCTGGCCATGTAGGTATCAAGAACAGGAACATTCCAGCTTGAGAAGTGGGCTTAGGTGATTTCTTGAGGTAGGGGGTGTGCTTGAGACTTGAAGAGACAAAAGTTAGTGTGACTGGTGTCTCCAGGGTGGCGGAGGGAGGACAGTTAGAACGGATTCTGGAAGACTGTGTAGGTTGAAATAGGAAGGAACTTGAATTGTTCTCTAAGCATGGAGGTACTGGAGATTGCTGACAGGAAACAGACAGAATTGAAACTTAAGGAGGGGATTCTGGCTTCAGTATATAGCAGCCATCTTCCAAACGGAAGAGAGTAAGAACTGATTAGGTTCAGGGTGGAAGGAGAGAGACTTGTTGGAGATTGACTTAGAAAGTAGAATGATGGTGGGATGAAGGAAGTGAGAAGGAGAAGGAGCTGGGAGAACACAGGAAGCTAAGTGACTGCTAGAGGTAGAGGGAGACTGAGTTCTGCACACCTAGTGTGCGCAGGACTTGCCAGGCTCTGAGGGTGTAAGGGGCAGGGAGTAAGATGCTCCCTCACAAGGCGTTTAGACCACAGAGAGCACTGGAGTCTTGCTGGTCCAAATGCCGTGAGCTCTAGAGCAGAACAAGGAGGGACAGTAGAGAAGACAGTAAAGCTAAGTACAACCTGGGCTTCATTGAAAGGGCACACTGTGGGGCCGCCTTCATTTGACAACAGTACTTTGGTAATTATGGTGGTTTGAATGAGAATGTTCCACTCAGCTCAGGTATTCAAATACTTGACCTCCAGTTGGTGGCTTTGTTTGGGGAGGTGTAGAACCTTTGGGAGGTAGAGCCTTTCTGGAGGAGGAACACCACTGTGAGCGGGTGTGGTGTACAATACTATAATTGTACCACTTCCAGTCTGTTCTCTCTGCTTCATGCTCATGGCTGAAGATGTGAGATTTCAGCTTCCTGCTCTTGCTACTATGCCTGCTTGCTGCACGCCTTCCTGCCATGATGGACTTCTGGAGCCATAAGCGAAAATAAATTCTTCCATGATTCCCTTTGGTCATGGTGTTTTATCACAGCAACAGAAAAGTCACTAGTACAGAAACTAATGATATTAGGTGTTAGCAATGAGGGAAAATGAGGGCCTTCTGTTCTATCTTTTTAACTTTTTTTTTCTTTTACATCTGGATCCACCATAGTCTCTAAAGTTTTTTTGGTTTTGTTTTAAACATAGGCTTGTGCTGTGAGAAAAGTCTGTACTGACGTCGTGTAGGTCTGTTCCTCTGGAGTACTGGTGGCCAGAGTAGTCCCACAGCAGTGGCGTAGAGCAGGGCATGCCAGGGAGCCAAGGCAGTGTAGGAATGTTACTGCATTACCATTCTTGTTGCCGTGATGAAGTACCTGGAGAAAAGATTTTACAAGAGAAAGGGAATTTATTTTGACTTTCAGAGGGTTCGTTCCTGGTTTACTTGGCTTTATATTCTGAGACAGAATATCATGGTGGCAAGAATGTGATAAAGGCAGGTCTTAATTTTTCAATGAATACAAGGCTTAGAAAAAGTAGGGAAGGGAAGAGGGGGCAGAGGGGGCGGGGGGGAGGGAGAAGAACACATGGTTGCTAATCCCTTTAATTTTAAGTATTCAGAGTCAGAGTCTGACAGATATCTATGAGTTCAAGCCACCCAGGGATGCACAGGGGGAAGGTCTTGTCTCAAAGCTGAGAGAGATTACTGCAGGAGAAGGTTTGACTGAGTAGATGATTCCTTACAGCCAATGTGGGTCTGTGATGAGCATCCTGGGCCAGAATCCTACTAATGCTGAGGTGCTCAAGGGCCTGGGGAACCCCAGTAGTAATTAGATGTATGAGAAGGTGCTAGGCTCGCCTTTAGTCCCAGCGCTTGGGAGGCAGAGGCAGGAGGATTTCCGAGTTCGAGGCCAGCCTGGTCTACACAGTGAGTTCCAGGACAACCAGGGCTACACAGAGAAACCCTGTCTCAAAAAAAAAAAAAAGCTCAGATTTATTTTGCTGGGCGGTGGTGGCGCATGCCTTTAATCCCAGCGCTTGGGAGGCAGAGGCAGGAGGATTTCTGAGTTCGAGGCTAGCCTGGTCTACAGAGTGAGTTCCAGGATAGCCAGGGCTACACAGAGAAACCCTGCCTCGAAAAACCAAAAAAAAGAAAAAAAAAAAAAAAAAAAGAGAAGGTGCTAGGCTTTGAACAGTTCCTGTCCATGCTGCAGACTGACCAAGAGCAAGGTCCAGGCTCCTATGAGGATTCTGTAGAAGCCTTTGGGTTTGACAAGGAAGGGAATGGAGGTGTGAAATGTTGTTGAACTACAGGATGAGCAGATGGCAGAGGAAGAAGTGAAGATGCTGGTGGCGGACATGAGGACAGCAGTAGTTGTGTCAAGTACAAAGAGCTTGTGTGGAATGTGTTGAATGTGCGGGGACATTCCCATAGCCCAAGTCTGGTCTTGCCCTGCGTGAGATTCTGGGTGGCAAAAGAAGCTTCCTAGGCTGCTTCCTTTGTGTAGCCCTGGCTGTCCTGCAACTTGTTCTGTAAACCAGGCTGGCTGAAACTCAGAGCAGTCCATCTGCCTCTGCCTACTGTGTGCATCACCCCTGCCCAGCACTAGGCCTCTTATCGTAGCAACTTGCCCATCTGGTCTCTTTTGGATGATGTTTGCTATTAGCCCTCACCAAATAAAAAAGGGGAAGGAAAAATCAAGTTAGGTTAATGTGAAGAGGAACTTGAGGTTAGAGGCCATGAACTTGCAGACAGGGTATTGTGTTGATATGGGCTGGCCTTCATGCCTCCTCTTACCTACGTGAAACATTAGTAGAAGGGAAGAAAAGTAGTATTTGAGCTCATTAGGGTTTTGCCACTTGAAATGGTAGAATTGGAAAAATGATTACTGTGAATCTAAGCTTAATGAAGGACACGGGGATGTCGAGAAGGTGAGGAGGAGTGGTGGGGAATGTTGGAATCCCAGTGGGGTGGAGGAACGGGTGATGCGGATGCTAGAGGGGCCGGTGGGAGAGTCCAGTTGTGGCTTTGAATAGGTCTAGAGTGTGGCTGCGGAAGTGAGAGGCGGAGGGAATGGAGAGCACAGGAGAAAGGTCTAGCTGAGAAAGGTTAGAGTGTAGCTGTTGAGCCATCAGGGTTTGTTACACAGTAGCACATGGAAGCCTTGGGTAGTGACTGCCGGCGGGAGGTAAAACCCAGGTAACCATGTAGGGATCTCGAGGCCCTCACTCATCACTAAGCCAGCTCCATGCCAGCTGTACGTATTGCGCATAAACGCTACCTGAAACACTGACAGTGTGGGAGACCCTTGTAACCTGCTCTGCCCTTCCTGCATCTTTGTTCCTTGATGGTAGGGATTGTCTGACCTGTGTCAGAGTCTTCAGAGCCTAACACAGGTCTAATGGTAGCATAGCTGAATTGGATTTCCATAGATATGTACGTATATTTGGAAAGCATGGACATGGATTGTTTGCCTTTTCAGACTGAGACTTCATGAGGACAGGAAGCCTTTTAAATTGACACATAAGCATGGTACTGTGTTCAGCCTTTTTTAAAAGTAGTTCCTTTATGTAGCCCAGGCTGGGTTTGAGGTTCGGCCGTGGTGGCCGGTACCCCGTGATGTTCAGTGGGAGGCAGCTTATTTAGTCTTTGTGCATGTGTTTTTACATGTATCCCCATGCATTACACATTGATAACCAAGACAGATCGTAGCTGTGCTGTGCTGAGTCGCTGCTCACATCCTTACGTTCCCTCCTTCACTGACAGACTGTCGTGAGGTGGTAGACCTTGGCTTTGCAGAAGGCGCTTGGCCAACAACACTCCAACTGACCAGCAGTCACACATTTGCTGTCACACACGTCTGAGTGACAGGTGTACTAGACTGCTCTTTGGCAAATTCTTTCATTAGGTTTTCATATTAAGCAACAAAAACTACAAGTAAGTTTAATTTGGAATCACTGAGTACTTACAGTTAGATGGATCATCCAGTGAATTCATGTTTTCACCTGAGATATCATTTATAATTATTTGGAAAAAAGATTTAGTTCTTTTAAGCTATGTGATCAGTTACAACAGTTTGAGGGAAGTTAAAAATACCTGAGTTAGGTGTGATAGTATATACCTATAATCTCAGTATTCAAAAGCTAAGGCAGGAGATCACTGTAAATTCAAGGTCTGGTCTACATAGAGAATTCCAGCCACCTATATCTAGGTAGCTGTTAGACTCTATTCCAAAAAACCAAAACCACAATAATATAGAAAAATCTGTCCTATTACAATAATAACTTCATGTTAAAATCATTATCAATCTACTGTATATTTTTGCCTAATTTAGGATTATTTAATAAAAGATAGAGGGTCTTTTCTTTTCTTTTCTTTTTTAATGCTTTAATTGACAGAGTCTCATTATGTAGTCTCATTATGTAGGTGGCCTTGAACTTGCAGTCTTCCTGCTTCAGCCTGCCAGATGTTAGGATTTCAGTATCTTATCATGCCCATCTTTCTTCTTCTACATGAAGAAAATTGTTTTATATAGGGTTTCCTGTAGCCGAGGCTGCTTCTGAAGGTTTTCTGTTGCTGTGTAGCTTAGACTGACCTTGAGCCACTCCCTTTAGAGGATAACAAGTGTGCATTGCCCTGCAGCTCTTTCTACTTTAACAAAACAATTTCCTATTTTGAAGAAAATACAAAAAAGCCCAAAGTAGAATATAAAAGTTATCAGTAATCTTGCTCCTGAGAATTGTAATTATCATTTGATATACTTTTAATCTTTTTATAGTTTAGATTTTAATTTTTCTTATAAAAACTGACTATATTACCTTTTTACTCAAAAATATTTCATGAACAGTTTTATGCCATTTGATTTTAAGATTTTCCTGTTAAATGCATCTGTAGAATTCTCAGCATGTTGAATCAGTTTTTAATTTCTGAAATATGGCCTACTTTTTAAAATGTGATGCTGAGATTAATTACCTATGACTAAGTCTTTAAATGCATTCCTTATATTTCCTTAAAATAGATTTCTATTAGTTGAATCCTGTTCTAAGTTTTAAGCTTTTATTTTGTTAAATTGCTTATTAAAAGGAATATATCAGTTCATCGTCTCAGAAGTGAAATGTTCAGACCACTGTTTGCTGCTCTAGCACTGGGTGAAAACATTTATATGATAGTTCTACACTCACTCTAATAAAATAATAGCACTCCAATAGAAAGTGTGTGACATTTTATTATATGTTGTAGGCCTTCTGTGAAGAGCTGGAGTCTATGATACAAGAGCAGTTTAAGAAGGGGAAGAACCCCACAGGCCTGTTGGCATTGCAGCAGATTGCAGATTTCATGACAGCGAGTGTACCAAACGTCTACCCAGCAGCTCCACAAGGAGGAATGGCTGCCCTGAACATGAGTGAGTAGTTCTCGGCTTTGTCTGTGGTCTGTAACCTTCCAGATAAGATCCAGAACACAAGAGTGAGTAGTTCTTGGCTTTGTCTGTGGTCTATAACCTTCCAGATAAGGCTCTGAGCTTTCTCATGTGAGCCACATGAGTATGTGAATATGTACTGGACAATATACAGAATTGAGGGGTTTGGTTTTTTGGGAGGGTGGGTAGGGGGGTTGAGACAGAGTTTCTCTGTGTAGCTCTGCTGTCCTGGAACTTCATTTGTAGAGCAGAGATCTACCTGCTTCTGCCTCTCAAGTCCTGGGATTAAAAGCATATGACATCATCACCCGATAAATAAATCTATAGACTGTGCATGATTTAGAAAGTACCCATCAGTGATCAAGGAAGAAGCATTTGTTCTATGCATTTCCTTTTATCAGATTACTCAGAAATACACTACCAGCTATGGTTACTGTTGCTGTCATTTTTATCCATATATTCACACAGTCTGCCTTTCTTCACACAAATCCTCGAGCCCCCCTTTACATGTACCTACCGATCGATATGCCACATGTCTGAGGCCTGATCAGAACACTGATACTCTCTGCTATGTTGTCTTGTGACAGATGTTACCCATGTGGTCCACTTCATTGTCCCTGATCACCACAACTTATTTATTGCTAGAGGAAATATCATTACTGGGTTTGTCTCTCTCCCTGCCTCATGACTTGTTCCTGACCTACTCACTGAAGTAACTGAACTCGATTCAGAGATCTTCCAAGAACCAAACTGCTGACTTGTTCAGATTCATGTCTTAGACACTGATGAAATACCTGTAAGACAGCTCTTCACAATATGGCTTCGGTTTTTCCTACAGTCTAGTCTTTAGGCTTCTTCTGACATGCGGCACCTGAGACAGCCCCCCAGCCAGAGGCTGTACATTTTCTTCTATTCTTTACTGCATCTCACAAATTTCACTACATTTTGTTATCTGTTTTTGAACTATATATTAATGCCAGAGAGAACATTGTCTTTCTGTCATTGAAATTTCTGAAATTTTATGGTCTAATATGGACAATAAATAGGACTGTGGTAATTGATTTACAGTCAATAAATACAAAAAAGTAAAATGCCAATAAAATGTATAAAAAAGTTTGACTTTTGTTTTTTGTTATTTTAGGTCTTGGTATGGTTACTCCTGTGAATGACCTTAGAGGATCTGATTCTATTGCATATGACAAAGGGGAGAAGTTACTGCGGTGTAAACTGGCAGCATTTTACAGACTAGCAGATCTCTTTGGATGGTCTCAGCTTATCTACAATCATATCACAGTGAGTACTCCAGACTCGGAACTGAGAGCTGCAGCTTAGTCCACAGGGGAGGCTGGGTGAGGAGTGGCTCAGGTGTCTAGCACCGGCTTTTCTCACATAGTTTAATAGATCTTAGAACACCCTCTCTTTGCATTCCTTGCTGCAGAACACAAGAATTGACATGTGTGGGTTAAAAGTTATGAGAGTGGTTTTTAAAAACATCTTTGTAACCTAATTAATGAGTGTTTAACAAATTATAAGCCATTCCTAAAATTCATTCATGACTTACAAATCTAAGAATAACAATGTTTTCTTCCTGACTCTGGTCAAAGCCTTTTCTGCCTATGTGTGGTTTTCAGCTTCTCCACTTTTGTTCTGTTTCCAGCATTATCAGGGCCTCTCTGTCCTCCCTTTATTTTTGTAACAGATGTTACTTGCTGTCTGCTTTCTCTGTACTAACCCATTGTTCCAGCTCAGGTTGTGTGAGGGAACAGCATGAACCCTGCCTTGTGCATGGGCCCTCCCTTTTTCTAACTGACCAGCCCTTTCTTCACTTTCTCCTTTGTCTAGCTTGCTTTCATGACCCATCATTTCAGTAATGCTCTTTGCTGAGTTTATGTTGCCTGAATTCAGTCCCTGGAACTCACATGGTGGGAAGGAAGGAAGGAAGGAAGGAAGGAAGGAAGGAAGGATCCTTCCAAGTTGTTCTCTAGACTTTACACAGGTGCTGTGGCACATGCCCACATTGCACCAATGAATGAATGAATGTAAAAAAATGAAATTCAAGATCATCCTTGATTGTTTGAATGCTAGTGTGAGCTACATGTGACCCTGTCTCAATAAACAAGCAAACTCATACATTTGGCCTTCTCTGAGTAATCACCTTCATCATTTCACAGAAAATTAAGGGAACTCTTGCTGTCTCTGGCCACACTTCTGTTGACCTGTAAATCCACTGCCTTCCTCCTTCTGGACTCTTAAGGCACCAACAGCTTGCTTTCTCTTTCCTTTTTCTCTGAACTTCTTTTTCTTTGGCTTTAAAGCTTGTTTCAGTTTCTTGTTGGTTCCTCCCCCCCAACACACCTGGATTTTAAGAACTTTGCTTTTTGTTTTTCTTTGATTTTTGAGACAGGGTTTCTGTGTGTAGCCCTGGCTATCCTGGAACTCACTTTGTAGACCACACTGTCCTAGAACTCCGAGAGCTGCCTCCCTCTGCCTCCTGAGTGCTGTGATTAAAAGCATGTGCCAACATGTAAATATTAGTATAAATATAAAAGTTAAAGCTTCACTATTTTCAAAAGTTTATTTGTGTATGTGTTTCTGTCTGTCCTCCTGTGTATGTGCAGATGCTCAACAAGGCTGGAGGATTGTGTTGGGTCCCTTGAAACTAGAGTGTGAGGGCATTGTAGGCCCCTCTGTGGGGGCTGGTGCTGAACTTGGATCTCCTTGGAGAGAAAACAGCACTCTTAGTGCTGAGCCTCTCTCTACCTCCACTCTTACTACTTTGTGAGGCTGGTTTTAACTCAGTTTGTGACCCAGACTGACTCCAACTTGACAATCCTGAATTTTTAAAGGTATCATTATAATACCTGCTTATTGCAACAGTGTACCTTCTGTAGGTGTTACAGAGGTCTACAGAGAAATTCATAATCATGCCAGTACTGCTATTTGTTTTGCGGTAGCAAATGTTAGCAGCCTCTTAGACTGAGTAAGCCTTTCTTCATATACATGAGGTTTCCACATGTGAACTTATAAGGAGTGCTTAGTTCAGCTCCCTCCTGGGCTCAGACGCATGTGAAACCTGAAGTTATGGTCTAGTGCTTTCCTTGTTAGCAAAGTGGTATAATCCTTACTGCAGATGCCAGGTTGCCTCCTTCCTGTCTGCTCACTCCATTACTGTTAGAATGTAGTCCTGTGTTTCCATGTAGCAGTGACTGATACCCATCTGTGCAGTCTTACGGCATAGTTGTCCCAGGAGTACCAGCTCTATAAGCAGAGCTGCTCCGTGCTCCCTCTTGTGGGCCTGGGACCAGGAGCGGTGTCTGGCACTGTAGGTATGCCACTATTAAATGGTGACCAGCCCTGGCTGAACTGAAATTACTTTAGGACAATTGTGAATAAGAACTCAGTAGAAACCTTTGGTAGCGGAACAGTAGGTCCAGTTAGTTTAGTTTATTTGCCATTGACCATCTGCTGACCTTTCCAGCTAACTAGACTAGACAGAAAGCTCAGATGGAGATTTAATGCTAATAGATTCTAGGCAGATGTTCCAGCTGTAATAGGAATAGGAAATGTGGTGCCTGGCTCTAACAGTAGCTTATTTGTGTTTTGTTTTAAGATGCTGTGTATAACTCACCCTGTTGTGAAACGCTATTTTAGTAACTTTGACTTAAGTTTATGAACCTTTCCCCTCTTCCCTGTAATTTGTTTGGCATTGCTGGGCAGTGGTAGCGCACGCCTTTAATCCCAGCACTTGGGAGGCAGAGGCAGGCGGATTTCTGACTTTGAGGCCAGCCTGGCCTACAGAGTGAGTTCCAGGACAGCCAGGGTTACACAGAGAAACCCTGTCTCAAAAAAAAATTTTTTTTGGCTTGGCATTGACAGAATTAAAACGCCAGTTAAATGTTTACTGTTCTGCCTGTAAGTGATATTTGGTTTCTAATACAGAGTTAAAAATTCAAGTTACCAAAAATATTTTATTTTATAAACTGAAATCAGGGAGTCTTTGAAGAAGAAACCATCCTCCCCTTTTGGCTTTTTAAATTTTAGAGTATTTTTAGTTTTGTTTTTAATGTTTATGACATCTATTTGTTTTACCATTAGATACCATCATACCATTGAGATATTATTATGTAGATACTTAACAGGAGAGATATATTAACAGTATCAGTGTAAACACGAGTGCTAAGAGTCATTTTGTCCTTACTCTGGAAGAGGGTCAGGGATTTTCTGCTCAGGGGATTTTATAGTGCTGGCAGGTGTTAGAGGCTTGAAGAGGACAGATGGACTTAGGTCTTTAAAGTGATATCAGATTTAGAGAAGCCTTGGGGAAGGGAAAGGACAAGCCAGTGGCCCAGCTGGGATATTGGGCTGAGGATCCTTTCTTGGTGATCCTTAGCTGGTGCACAGGCCTTTCTGTCCTGTGTTGAGTCTTAGCCCCTGTACAGTGTCACAGGTGATTGTCTCAGCTGCAGTCTAGAGTCCATGGAATACTGATCTCTGAGGTGATGGTCTGGCCAGTACATTGGGTGTCAGGGATTAGTATCCATCTCTGTAGCAGGCAGCCCACCCCTTCCTCCTGAGTGCTGGGGTGTGCTTGGGTTTTAGGAGGAGCTGAGGGTCTGGGGCTGCCCATCCTCATTACAGAGGAGGAGGGGAGGTAGACAAGGGCAGACAGAGACCACCACTGAAGAAATCTTCTCGGAAATGCCTTCCTTCATTTGCTGTCTGAATTCTGTGTGTAATACCTTTTGCTTTAGACTAAGAATTGGATATATTAAGTGTTTTGTCTTAAAACATGTAAATATGTTAAGCTTACAATTAGAATTGTATATTGTTATTTTTTGAGAAAGGGTTGCACTCTATAGCTCCAGCTGACTTGGAATTTGCTATATAGGTCAGACTGACCTCAGAGAAAAAATGGAAAAATCAATATAAAATGAACAAAATACAAGAAAATACTTTATCTTTACAGAAATAAGAACTATTATATGAAAAATTGTCCACCTCTTAGTAACCAGGAAATTAAGTCTTCTCAGTGTCTCTCCCCCCTTCTTCCCTTCCCTTTTCTCCCTCTATAAACACTGTGCCTAAGCTTAGCTAGTGCTGCAGGGCTTGTTAGCAAGTGTGCAACATGCTCATGTCTAATCCGTGAGGACTCAGGATCATTCTATCTTAGCTTCCTAAGTTCTGAGGTCACAGGCATGCTGCTTCAGCCATATGAGGAAAGATTGTGCTCATTTGTGAATATTACTATCTTCCCATTGTCCTCCAGGTTTGTGTATTAACAAAATCTAATTGGAAACTTTTATCTTTTTTATGTGTGTGTGTGTGTGCTTTCTTGTGTGTGTATACCATATGTGTGCAGGTATCCACAGAGTCCAAACTGGGGTTGCATCTCCTGGAACTGGAGTTAGAGGTTGCTGGGAGCTGCCTGCTAGGCGCTCTGGCAAGCAGACCCAGGTCCTCTGCGAGAGCACCAAGTGCTTTTAATTTTTGAGCCATTTTTTCTAGCTCCTTGAAAAACTTAAAAAAAAAAAGATGTTGGTTTCATTATTCTACTTCTGAGGTTTGGCACCATTTTGCCATTAGACTGGTAGCATCAAAATAACCTTACAATGACCCGGCAGAGGTTGAGTATAGAACTGGGTTGTTTGGCTTTTCATTGTGACCAGTATGTATATGATAAGTTAAATTGCTGTACTACAGTAAGTGTTCGGATCATCCTAGCTTTGTGGTAGACTGAAAGCTTTAGTTCCTACCTAGTCATTTACCTGTGAGTTCTGTAAGTGACATAGGTAATTTTATCTCTGTAAAATTACTTCTGTGCTGACTCAGGCGTTTTCCCGTAGACCAGAGTGAACTCTGAGCAGGAACACTTCCTCATCGTACCTTTTGGACTTCTCTACAGCGAAGTGACCGCATCCAGCTTGGTGAGAAAACCCTTCTCTTCTGCATCGGGTTTATAACGCTTCTAGTAGATCTTTAAGTGCCCTCACTTCTAGTTGCAGAGCCTAACTGAACATATGCAAGTATGGTTAGTTGAGGAGGAACCTTTAAAAGAAGTTATAGACACTTTTTTTGGCTTTCAGTGTTTTCTAGTAAGGGTCCCTTGAGTTCTTTTTGATATTTAAAGGTTTGCTTCTTTATTTGCAGGTTAAGGTCAATCTACAAGGAGATATAGTAGATCGTGGAAGTACTAACCTAGGAGTTAATCAGGCTGGCTTCACTTTGCATTCTGCAATTTATGCTGCACGACCAGATGCCAGGTGTATTGTGCACATTCACACCCCAGCAGGGGCTGCGGTGAGTATGCCACTCAGGGAGCTTTGTAGGTCTCATTTTGTTTAATTATTTGGTTTTGTTTTTGTTTTTTCAAAACAGAGTCTCAACTATGTATCGTTGGCTGACCTGGAACTCACTGTGTAGACCAGGCTGGCTTTATATTCTTAGAGATCCATCTGCCTCTGCCTCACAAATGCTGGGACTAAAGGCATGTGCCATGTATGCCCAGCTTTCTTCATAGGTTTTAAAGCTCTGACTTGCCCTTGCTTGTTGTAGCAAGTTAATAAGTCTTAATTTTATATATATATATGCGCGCACACACACGTACACACACAATGTGTGAAGCTGGTGAGATGCATTGAGAAGAATGTTTACTTCTCAAGCAAAAGAACCTTAATTCAGATACCTAGGATCCACAGAAAACCTGTATGTGGTTGCATGCATGCCTGTAACCTGTAACCCCATCTCTGACAGGCTGAGACAGGAAGATCACTGGGTCTTGATGGCTACCAGCTCAGCTCTAGGTTTAGTGAAAGACACTGTCTCAAGGGAATGAGGTTGAGAGAAGTGGACACTTGATGTTCTCTGGTGCCGTGCTTGTATAGGTGCTTACCCCATTTCTGCTCTCATAGACATCAGGCACAGTCACACACAGGAAGTAAACAAGCTTTTCTATTTTAAAAGCCTTTCTTCCTGTGACTCTGTGTTGCTGGGGATAGAACTAAGCTTATGTAATTCTAACCCTGAGCTATACCCTCAGCCTCTACTTTGACTTGCTTTCCCCTCTTCCTCCCTCTTTCCCTCCTTCCCTTCTTCCCTCCCTCCCTTCCTCTCTCCTTTCTTCCCTCCCTCCCTTCTTCCCTCCACCTCCAAAGATAGACCATTGTTATGTAGCCCTGGCTGGCCTGGAACTGTATAGCTACTTGTAGCAATTCTTCTGCCTCAACCTACTGGAACAAGGTCTTCTAATGTAGTCTAAGTTGTCTTTGAACATGTGATGATTCTCCTGCCTCAGCCTCTCAGTGTGAGGAATACATATGTGCACTACAGCAGCTGAATATGTTTCTTTTATTTTTATTTTTTCCTTTTTTTTTTAGACAGGGTTCCACTGTGTAGCCTTGGATATCTTTCAGCTCTATAACTCAGAATGAGTTATAGGTAATGCATAGACCAGGATAGCCCTGAACTCACAGAGATTCACCTGCTCTGGCCTCCAGAGTACTAGGACTAAAGGCTTGAACCACCATCCTGGCTTAAATGAATGTTAAAAATTAGCATATTCTGCAACAGATTTGAGGGAATTTTAGGAAACATATAAGCTGGGTAATGTTTGTTTGTTTGTTTGTAGTGCTGAGGATTGATGCTCAGGACGTATGCAAATGAGGCATATGCTGTATGCTGAGTTTGACCTCTTTTTACTTTATTTTTTAAGTCAGTTTTACTCTGTAGCCCAGGCTGCTTTTTGAACTTGTGATCATTCTGCCCTAGTCTTCGAGTAGCTAGGATGACAGACAGGCCTACCCCATCATACCTGGCTACTTAGAATGTTTTATTTGAGACTCAACTTTACTTGAAAACTTTTAAAAATTTTTTTACTTAAAAACTTCACTATTTTTCTGGGCATAGTGGCACACACCTTTAATCCCAGTACTCAAGGAGGAGGCAGGCAGATCTCTGAGCTCAAGACCAGCCTGGTATACATAGTGAACTCCAGGACAGTCAGTACCATGTAGTCTCAAAAAAACCAAAACCAAACCAAACCAACAACATTTTACTATATTTACTTAAATAAATATAGAAGAATTATAAGTATGTAATTGTCTGTTTGTTATAAATTACTTTTTATGAAACTTTCAGATATTTTTCTCTTACCTACAGCCTAAAATAAAACATGAACAAAACCTTAGCACTTGAAACTTTTCCCCTTGAGACACAGTCCTCAGAGGGCCTGTTTTGTGTTCCTTTCCCTAAACCGTGACTCGCTGCATTAACGAGCACTGGCTGGCCCAGCATCTGTAACCTCTGGAAAACCCCTGTCATGCTTTCTCTCCCAAGTTCTCCCAGCTGCTGTCAGGGGTCCTGGAAGTGAAGATTAAATCTAAGGTTATGGGTACATTTATTTCCAACAAGAAAATGAAGCTAAACGTGCATCAGTGTCATTTATCTCTGTGAGGTACGCATTTGTGTGTCTTGAGTTGCTGCTTAACTGGTTTTTCTTTGTCATGGTGACCACTTGCTGTCCAGGTCTCTGCAATGAAGTGTGGACTCTTGCCTATTTCCCCGGAGGCACTTTCCCTTGGAGATGTTGCTTATCATGACTATCACGGCATTCTGGTTGATGAAGAGGAAAAAATTTTGATTCAGAAAAATCTGGGCCCTAAAAGCAAGGTCAGTAGCATCTTGTGGTATTTTCAGTTATAGAGCATAGAAGCATGAGTCTTGGTGCCGTGTTCCACAGAGCTCCCTTGATTCCCTTAGGTTCTCATTCTCCGGAATCACGGGCTTGTGTCAGTTGGAGAGAGCGTGGAGGAGGCCTTCTATTACATCCATAACCTTGTGGTTGCATGCGAGATCCAGGTAGGCCATTCCATTTAGCTAATGGTTTATTTGGATGTCTCTGGGGTTTGTGTGGATTTTCTAATGCTTGTCTTGCAAGAGTGAAGCTTTGAGCTATCCTTTAGCCATGATGAGCTCATTATTTGGAACTTAGAAATATTGCTGGGGTTTTCATTTCTAATTTTTCATACACACATGCACACATCACTTATGGAGTATTGGTGTGTGCTATAGCTTTATGCATATTCTCTAAATGTTACTGCACTTGCCCTTCAGTATCCTTTTGAAAAACCTAGAGCAGAAACCTAGAGGTGTTTCGCTTCTCAGTGTCAGTATTCCTCATACTGCTCTACTTGGCCTCTAGCTCCTGCTGCCCCCTGACATTCAGCCCTGATATCTGTCAAGTAATAAGGAAACATTCCCATTTCTTACTACTGTCCATATTTTGTCATTGCTAAGAAGATCTCTGAAAATGACTTTACAATCTCTGAAAGTGCCTCACATGTTTTACTGCTTCCTATGGAGAGCTGTATGGTTCTGTGTTCTCTGTGTCATCTGGTTCTCTCGATCTGTGGAACCAAGCCATGTTGTTTGCTCTTTTTTAAAAAAGGTTCGAACTCTGGCAAGTGCTGGGGGACCAGACAACTTAGTTCTGCTGGATCCTGGGAAGTACAAAGCCAAATCCCGTTCTCCAGGGACTCCAGGGGGAGGATCTGGATCACCTCCCAAGTGGCAGATTGGGGAGCAAGAATTTGAAGCTCTTATGCGGATGCTCGATAATCTGGTGAGAATGTTGCTTATTGTTCTAAAGCTCAAATGTTTTTCATAGCAGTCAGAATGGCTGTCTTCATGTGTATCTGAATGCTGTCATACTAAAAAGTCTTAAAGAATTACCAGTTTATAGTTAGTAGGCTAAACCATAATAAAATATGACATAAAGATTCTTTTTAAAAATAAACTTATTGATTGATTGATTGATTGATTGATTGAGACAAAGTCTTATGAAGCCAGGAGGATGTCCCCAAATTTGTCGTGTAGCTGTGGATGACAGTGAACTCCTGAACCTACTGCCTGTAGATTTCAAGTACTGGGATTAAAGGGTATATAGCACCATGTCTGGTTTTATGCAGTGCTAGGGATGGAACTCAGAGCTTTGTACATGTTAGCCAATCATTCTAACTGAGCCACATTCTCAGTTTTATTCTTTTTTTTTCTTTTTTTCTAAGAATTTATTTTAAATTATGTGTGTGTTTAGGAGTTTGTGTGTGTGTGAGTGCAGTGCCCACAGAGACTACAAGAGGGGGTTAGATCCGCTGGAGCTGGAGTTAGAGGCTGTTGTGACCCTCCCACCTTGGGTCCTGGTTACTAAACTTGGGTCCTACAAAAGCTGTAAGTGCTCTTAACTACTGAGCAATGTCTCTAGCCCCTTGATGTATCTTTAAATAGAGTTTTGTCTTTGGACCTAGTGGGAGCTAAGAATGCAGCTTGGACAACTTATCACTGTGGGAAGTCAGCATAGGATGTCAAGCAACTCCAAGCAATAACTAGAACAGAATCCATCAGTGACCCTTCTTATACAGCTACCTAGACATTGCCCCTCCCACAGCCAGCTGGGCCCTCCTAACATCAGTTAGCAATTATGAGATGTCTCCAAGTTGATAGCTGAAGCTCATGACACCACCTCAGCCTTCCAAAGCAGCCCCCTACTTGTGGGAATATTTCTAGAGTACCTCTGTCACAGTGCAGCCTCGGAATTGGATGGATATAGCTGGTATAGTCCCACATGTCTCGCATGATGAACTGCAGTGAGGGACTCATTCTGAGTCTGAGACCATTAGATAAGTTAGGAAACATTTGTCTGACCCATGATGTGCGTTTTAAAACAATTGGTTTTTGAGGGGGGCATCGTATATGCTGTGGTGTATACATGGAAGCCAAAAGACAGCCCGCAGGAGACCCTTTTTTACTTTTACCACATGGGTTCCAGGGATTGAACGCAGATTGTCATGCTTATTAGCAAGTGTCTTCATCTGCTGAGCCATCTTGGGGCCCCCTATGTTATGTAGCAAAATAGATTAAGCTTAATGATTTGAAACAGCACTTCATTATTTCCTTGGGTCAGCAACCCAGACACCAATGAAATCTGATGGCTGCAGTCAGAGAGTTAGCCAGGAAGTTCAGCTGGGGGATGATCCACTTCCAGAGAATGTTTCTTTGTAGCTGCAGTATTCATGGTAGCTTGCTTTTTCAGAGCTAGCAGTGTGACGGAGACCCACAAAATAGGCACTACTGTTTTTGTGTAATCCATGCTTGTCACCTGTAGCAAATGCCAAGGCCTAGAAGCAAGTTTGGAAGTTCCACCTATGCCACAAGGTGAGAGAGTTACAAGAGATGGGAACCCAGAGTTTTCTGTGCAATCTGTTTGCCTCAACTATTGGGTGCTAAGTATTAGATGGGTGAAATGAGGAAGTCACCAACTGTCTCTGAGGATGTTAGCAAGGAAGTTGGCCCAACAGAAGTGTGGATTATGTAGGACATATCTTTCAAAGTGTAGCAGATGATCACAAGCTCAAGTTGAAGACTGAATTCAAATGTGCTCAAATATCTGAGAACCAGTTCTTGAAATCTTTTGGGCTGTGTGTGCGTGTGTGTGCTTGTGGAAAGCAACACCTTTGGGTGCCACTCTGTTTGTTTGTTTTTGAGATGGTCTCTTACCATACACCCAAAGTGAAATTTTGTTTTGAGATCTGGAGTGTGGACTGCTTCTCCCTCTTGGAATCATAGGGCTACAGAACGGGCTACCCTTATCGATACCCTGCTCTGAGAGAGAGATCGAAAAAGTACAGCGATGTGGAAATCCCTGCCAGTGTCACAGGCCACTCCTTTGCCAGTGATGGTGATTCGGGCACTTGCTCACCTCTCAGACACAGTTTTCAGAAGCAGCAGCGAGAGAAGACAAGATGGCTGAACTCTGCCCGGGGTGATGACGCTTCTGAGGAGGGGCAGAACGGAAGCAGTCCCAAGTCGAAGACTAAGGTGTGGACGAACATTACACACGATCACGTGAAACCCTTGCTGCAGTCTCTCTCGTCCGGTGTCTGCGTGCCAAGCTGTATTACCAACTGCTTGGTCTGTGCCTACCTTACTGTTCATAGTTAGATGATGTAGAGCAAGTTGGGCAGCTGGGGCTTCGGAGGCTTTGGGAACTTCCCTCTCTCACCTCATTAATGAGCACTGCCTGTGTGACTTGCTTCTTTCTGAGCCAAAATCTACTTTATGTCTTAGCTAAAATCCCAGTTAATACTGTCTGCTTGAAACTGCTTAAGATATAAAGTACCTCTTTTGTAATTCCAGCTAACCCAACTCTACACATAGCCAAAGTACTAAAGAACTTACATGCATTAACCTAAAAGCAGGAGCTCGCCTTTAACTCAACATCTGTCTGAGAAAACTTAGAGTTCATTTCTGAAAAAGCACTCATGGCATAAACCTTATTCTTTAGTGTTGCAAACTTGACCGAGTGCATTTGCCGTGTTACCAAAACTGCTTTATCTCTGGTATCTTCTTACGCAGTTTTCTTCTTACAGTTTTCTGGTCAGTTCTTCACTGACCTCTATCCTCGCTCAGCATTGTTGCCTGTCCTCTATCCCACAGCCTCCGAATGCTTATGCCAGCTGCCCTCTGCATGGACTGTTGCATGAGTAGACGGCCATGGTGGGGAGTCTCTGACTCCTGCTGGGTGTGGCATGACCCAAGTACAGCGCAGGCCATCTACAGGCACCAGTGACAAGACTCAGCCAGGGGTGCTGGGCTACGATTGCTGCTCAGGGTTCTCATGTGCTCTGAGAGGTGCTTGATGCCCGGGGCTGAGACATTCCTCTGAGGATGTGGATGGGCCATGATTTTGTACAGGCTAGCTAGGACAGTCTGCCCAGGTACTGAGCCGATATGGAGCAAAAGCCCATTGCCATGGTCCCTCGTGAAGGGACTGTGCATGACGGGCAAGCAGGCAGGAGAGTGGTCTCCTTGTAAACATGCTGCCCCTTGCACACTTAAAGAGAAAAAGGGGTTGTCTTCTCCAGGTGGTTCTGGTGTGGTGAGAAGCCTCCATGCTTCTGAGCAGCTGCGTCACGGGGTCAAGAGCCTGCATGGTTGTAGCTGGCCTCAGGGCTCGGGTGTGGGACTTTCTTCTTCTCTCATCCTGCCCTCCTTTTCTTTACTTGATTTACTTGTAAAATGGAGTGTACCTTACAAACAAAACCCGTTTGCTGATGCTGTGAGCACACTGCGTTGCCTGGAGTCTTTGCGCCGTGCACCTGCAGCAGCTGCGAGCACCGGCGCTTAGCTTGAAAAGTCAAATTATTTAAGGCATTCAGTCAGTGTGTGCCTCAAAGGCCTGGTCAGCATATGTGTATGTTTCTTATTGTTCTAGAGTAACACAAGTTCTGTGCAGTGTGCCCAGGTTGGTATATTGTAATTTACAATAATTGCTATTTTCAAATGTGTTCAAGCTTCAGAGTGGCTGTTTTAATGTTTTTACTAAAATTATTTTTGCTAAAATGCTGGAGTTATTTTTGTCTCAGAAGAAGCATCAGTGAGTACCCATGGCTCCATGCCCATTCCACACTTCTTCGCAGTGGCTAAGCATTTGATGGTTTTGTTGCTTCCTTTAAACTCTTATGGTTTATGGCTTTTTTATTGCCTCTCAAATATATTCTGAAAGGCATAACACTTGCAAGATGGCTTGTTTTACTGTTCAGTGCCTGCTCATGCTTAAGTATTAGAATTGGCTAAAAATCTCGTATTTTATTGGAGAGCCAAAAATAATAATAATAATAATAATAATAATAATAATAATAAAAAGTGCAGCATGTGGACAATGTGCACTGATATCTAAAGCAGCCTCTGAAGACTCATGAAGTGCTTTAAGTTTGTTCGGGATATTTTGTTACACTGTATTAAGTTATATAAAATATTTGACATCACCAAAATCTTCTACTAGGTAGTTACTGTATTGGTGATAATACAGTACTTTTCTTGGGTTGGAATAGTCTATACTTGGTACATTCTGATGCTTTCATTTATTTTAATGTAAAACTTTGGTGATGCCCACTCTTACCTCACAGTGCAGACTTTGCCTACCCCTGGGGTAGGAGCATCACATTGCTTCTCATGAATGTCATCCCACGCTTCCAGTTGGCTTTGGTGTTGGGTGACTCTCAGGGCGGTGAACCAATGGTCTCTGGGGGCTGCTCTGGCAGGTCCATGGGTTACACATGGGCCACCGAGTAGCCAGCCTTTTTGTTCCAGACTTTGGGTGAACTCTCTTAATGGCCCTTTTCTGTCAGTCATTAGCTTTGAGTCCCATCACTTGCTGTTTTTTTTTTTTTTGTTTATTTTGTTTTTTGTTTTTTTTTTTAATGGCCACATCACACTCTTATGGCGACTCTACTGGGTGACCCAGGAAATGTGGTCATTGGTTCCGTCCTGTGATGTTCAGTGCATGATCAGATGTGAGATCATTTGGACAGATTGGATGCTGTGATGTCATTTACTGTTGTCATTATCCTGACTTTCCACATATTCTTGATATTCCAGTGGACTAAAGAGGATGGACATAGAACTTCCACCTCTGCTGTCCCTAACCTGTTTGTTCCATTGAACACTAACCCAAAAGAGGTCCAGGAGATGAGGAACAAGGTGTGTATTGCTGTCTGTACCTGGTGGGGGTGTGGGTATAGCTTTGGCAGGGGTGCTGTATGCTATGGGGTAGGGTGTGTGCACGCTCTAGCACAGTTATCTTTTCATATTGGCGCTTCTGCTCATAGTTTGGGGTCCCACTGTTTCTTAAACTTCTCAAATAGCAGTTCTAAAGTGTGGAAACTGCAGAACCTGATCTTAATAGGAGCAGACAGCAGCCTTTGCCTTTCAGGGTTCATTCAGAGATCTGTGAGCTGTGTTTGATGTGTTAGACCACGAGATCCATCCTCATTCACAATGTCACTGAAAAAGGATTGCAAAGATTTCCCTCAAGACCCATGGACAGTCAAGAGTAGTCCGGTCCTTATGCCTATAGTTTATCACTCTCTGTGCACTTAAGCCAATACCCTAAAGTAGGTGTTTCCTAGCCATCCTACCACCATGGACCTAGACAACTTGCACATGGCCAAGGTCTTAAGTGTGTAAACAACAGGACTGGAAGTTCCAGTTTCTGTTCTCTGTGCTGCTCATGTGCCTTTTTTCTTCCTATCCTCAGATTCGAGAGCAGAACTTACAGGACATTAAGACGGCAGGACCTCAGTCCCAGGTTCTGTGTGGTGTGATGATGGACAGAAGCCTCGTTCAGGTAAGAGAACATAGTGTCTTTGACGTTAGTGGGCGGTGACTAAGACCAGAATGATGTTGTGAGGTGAGTATTCTAGGCCAGTGGGTGTATTTGTTTAAAATCCTGATAACGCAGACACTTTACTTGAGTTACAGACCAAGTATAAGCATGCTGAGGGTGTTTCCACCTATCTAGCCCTGCTCCTTAGAGTGCATGCATACTCAAGGGCTCATAGGCTACTGCTTTGAAATGGGGTTCCCTGGTATCCTCTGGGTACTTTGTAAATGCCAGGAGGCGGGTGGGCTTACAGACCTTTGTTTTGGAGTACTCATGTTTGCAACAAAGTGCTGCTTGGGATGCAGAGTGGGTGGGTGTGAGCTTGTAAATGTGGTCCGTCCACATTTACACAAATTTCTGTAAAACGACTTACATAGAGTGGTACACTGACACTAATTGTGTAAGTGGTTATCTCTGAAATCAAGATGCTGTCCGATGCTTTCAGTCTCACTGCAGGAGTAGATGATTGTTGCTGCTTTTTTTTTTCTTTTTTAAATTGGCCAGCTATGGTCATGTCCAGTGACTGCACGTACCACTGTCATCAACTGTACCGTTGACAACTGCCCCTGCTGCATGCTCTTAGCTGGCTTTATCCTGTCTTCTTGGTTGATATTTTTAAGGCTGGGCCTGGTGTGCTCTGATGACTCAGTTTACTGTTGCAGGACGCACCCCTCTCTGACTGTACGGAAACTATCGAAGGGCTCGAGCTTACAGAGCAGACCTTTAGTCCCGCTAAATCTGTCTCTTTTAGAAAGGTACTCACTGCCCTGTCCTCACCTACCTATTGGTCCGCAGTGCTCTTCTCCCTCCCCTCCCCTGAGTAGCTCCCCTCTACTGCTCTGTCTTAGCTAATGAAACAGTTTGACATGGCCTTCAAGTCCTCTGAGATTGTAGAGAAGGTGTGTCTGACCGTTGTCCTTTTGAAAACAATTTTCAGCTTTCTAAGTTTTTACTGG
The DNA here is from genome assembly GCA_036184795.1 of Tokudaia tokunoshimensis. Classification (NCBI taxonomy): domain Eukaryota; kingdom Metazoa; phylum Chordata; class Mammalia; order Rodentia; family Muridae; genus Tokudaia; species Tokudaia tokunoshimensis. The sequence goes on along the minus strand of BTHU01000014.1, from coordinate 71,698,143 downwards.
AAATGGCTCACTTTCTGAAGTTTTGAATGTGAACTTAGTGCTTGCCTTTGGCTTTCAGAGTTTACCTATTATAGGCTGCAAGTTGTAAATGGGCATGTCTGGGCTTTGTTGGCAGTGGCAGCTTTTATTGTGACCCTGCCTCACTTGGTCAGCTTTGATTGTAGTAGTTGGAAGCCAGTTAAAGATTGCCTTTCAGAAGTACGAGAATAAAACATGGCTGTCTGTGTTAACTCTTATAAATTAAATGTATTTTTTTTAACAATAAATAAAACCTGACTGAGGTATGAGCAGAGGGTTTAAGGCCACCCTGACTTATAGAGGGAGATTTGACTTAACAAACAAAGGAGTAAGGCGCAGTGGCACCGCCAGCAATCCAGGGCTTGAAGTGAGGCCCTTTCTCAAAAAACAAGATAAATAAGTAAGTAAATAAAACAAAACCCATAAAACAGAAAGTGGCTGATGTAGGGTTCAGAGCTTGAACTGGGTGTTTCTTGGCTCTCTGTACTCTACACACTTGCTGTGGAATTCAAGTATTGTTTTAAAGCTTTTCTGATTACCAAATAGAATTGGATATATATGTTGAGTTCCTCAGTTCCTGTCGGAAGTCACTCCTGGTAACATTATTTTACATATTTATATATTAAATGAGCCTTGTCTTTCCATTTTTATATTCACTTCTACCTACCTTTTGAAGGAATTTGTCAGAGAGCAGGGGAAGGGATGCTCTTTACTCTCCGGCTTGCCTTTCCTGTTTTTACTTTAGGCCATCCGTCATGTGATCCTCTGACTTAATAATAGTCTTTATCTGCTGTGTGTGGAGTTGTCTATGCTCTGCATGCCCCGTATGCTAGTCTGTGGCCTGACCCTCCTGCTCTGTGGGCTGCAGCAGAGTCACAGTCACAGTCACAACTGCTGCGCTGTTTTTGGGGTCTGTGCATTTCATAGGTTTTGACTTGGTGATTTGGAAAGCATCAGGGTAGTCAACTCCATTAGAGGATACATTTTGGGTGGGTTCTTCATCCGCTGGCAGCTTTATTTCCTGTTGCTAGCCCTATTCAGATGTGGACAGGTCACCTGGGTACTGCAGGGCATGTCTGCACAGTCTTCACAGGTTCATGTGTGTACCCAGTAGGACACATTGCAGGCCAGCCCTAGCTGTCTTATTTGTGTTGGGAAGCATCTTGAGATGTGAATGTAACACAGGGCCTCTTAGGACAGAGAGGCAGACGTCTACTCAACTATACACCTAGCTTATATGAAAGTTATTACTCCAGCTTCTTACAAATTTAAGTTTCCTCATTAGTTACTTCTGCAACAAAATATCTGACAAAAGCAGCTTCAGAAAGGAAGGGTTTGCTTGGCTCAGTGCAGAATGGCTTGTGTCCTAAGCACTCCCTCCCAGTGAGGCAGGCACAGGGACACTTGCATCTCTTGAGGACCTTAGAAACAGAGTTTTGAGACTTGGGAATTTGTGGGTTTTGGGAAGAAATTGCTTAGCCTTGGACTTTCCCTCTTTGGTGATGACTACTCAGTGCTGGGATTGCTTTCCCTTGGTAGAGGAGATGCTGGAGCCTTTTCCACTTGAGTTTTGCACACCCCTATGTGGAAGCTATAAAAATCTGGGCCACCTTCTGGATTTTATTGCAAGTGGTAGAGACAGGGGTATTAAGGATATGTTGACATCTTCTCAGGGAAGGACTCTGCAGTTCAGTCTGTGTATTGTGAGCTTTTCTGTGTCTTCAGGTACTTTACTCCGGCTTGCTCTTCATGCAGAAATGCCAAGGGGAGTAAGCCTATCTCTTGGAGCCTCTGACCTTATGAGTACCTAGTGTGTTCATGGCCCAGCACTGTGAAATTCAGATCTGAGTATCTGTGTCATTGTTTCTCTCCTCTCCCCCCGCTCCTTGGGCAGTTTAAGAGTTTCTTTTGTTTTTTGTTTTTAATATACATTAGGTGAAAATCTTGGCAGCTGCAAGGAGGGGAGATGGAGAAAGTCATGCTTTTTAAGTTAAGATGGAACAAAGATAGCTTGTTAGAAAAAGAGAAAGCACTTTTAGGAGTGGAAGTGGGTGAGTGAAGAGCCTAAAAACCTCAAGTCTTTACAGATGAACACCTGCTGTTCTGAGAGATCTGGTCCGTAACCCTGGTGTGCACACTGTTTTTGTTTCAGTCAGAGGCTTTAATCAGGTACAGAAATAGCTACTGGGTCTCTGTATTGCTTGGAGTTCCTGTTGGGCAGCCAGGAGTGCGACAATACCAAGCTTTCTTGATCTTGCCTTCCTAGTCCTGGCTGCTGTACTCACTGAGGTCTGACTCAGTCAGAGGTTGCCTGCCTGATGTATGTTTACATTTGGTCTTTTCAGCACCTTGACTGGTGGACAGTCTGCTATGTGCTTCTTGAGGACCAGCTGATCTAGCATGGTTACTTTGTGTTTCCTCTAGGATGCCAGAATGTGGAGTAGAGGGTTTGCTGTCTCAGTGACAGTGGATGCCTTCTGTCATTTGATCACATGAACTTGGACATGCTTCTCACTCTTGATACCTCTCTCATTTTGTTGTGAGCAATGGTGACCAGCACACTGCTGTGTTTACAGAATACGGTTGCATGGAGGGTCTTGCTAATTGGGTCTTTTTGTGGATATTAAGCCTGAGTATGGTTTTTGGATAAGAAGGGACTTGTTTCAACCAGCAATAGCAAGTGACAATTCAGATTCTTTTCTGTCTTGCAGTAACTGAGCTACTCATAAATGAAATATCAGTAATTCTTAGGCCAGAGCAGAGGGAAGGTCCCTTCTTCATGAGTCTCCAGGCTCTTCAGCAAAGCTGCCTGTTCAGAGTACTTGCCCTTCTTTCCTGGGGCCTTGGGGCTGAGCGGATCTTTGTCACCATTTACACATGGAGTACTCTAAATACTTTTGTCTCCTATTCAACCCAGTCACACCAGCTTTTCCAGCCAGTGCCTGAAGAGTAGTTGCTGGTGTGGGTTGACTGTCCCTAGGAATCAGTACTGCTGACCCTGATTGCTTCTGGTGTTCACCCCTTGCCAGCGTGTGATCTGAGGCTCCAGGCCTACCATCTGAATGATTTGGGGTTCCCTGTTGTATAAGCTGTTATTTATTCATGTGCATGTTTGTGTTTTCAGGGTTGTGTTCTCAAGTACTTGAGGGCCACTTTCTTCCCCTGCTGTGGGATGGGGCAGGCTGCTCTGGCTCCCACTGTGGCCTTTTCAGTTGGTCATGTTTGGCAGTAGAGAGCTGCCTTAGTGCTTTGCTTGCTTTGTTGTGTCATACATTCTCAGTTTCCAGATGGATCAGGCAAACCTGCTGTTTGGGGATCTTTTGTTACTTCTGAATGCTATGGGATAAGTCCAGAACCAGGTTGTAAACTGGTCAGTCAGAAGGGCAGAAAACTTGTTGAGCCTCAATAACCTAATCTAATCTCAGGCCAGGCATGGTGGTGCAAGCTTTTAATCCCAGCACTCAGGAGGCAGAGGTAGGTGAGTTTGAGGCCAGCCTGGTCTACAGAGTGAGCTCCAGGACAGCCAGATCTACATAGTGAGACCCAGTCTCCCAAAACCAAAACACAATACAAGAACGTAAGCAAATTTCCATATGCTCTGCTCTGATTGTTGTAGAGTAACATTTTCTGAGGTCACATGGGAATGGATTGCTTAGTGTAGTACCAAGGCATAATCCTTCGCCATTCCTTCTGCAGCGGGCAGAGGCGGCTGCTTCTCCAGGCTCTGCCTCTACCTCAGTTGGTACCTTTTCCTTTTGAAATCTGCCTTGGGCATGGGCTCCGGCAGTGTAGTTCTGAAATGTCTGTGCTCTCCTGAAAAAGACGTCTCCACCCTCTGCTGCTGTCTGCTCAGGAAGAAGGGGGCCCCACTGGGCCAAGTGGTACAGTCTTATGTCTGTGTGCTCCCGAGAAGCCCCTATCTCTCCCCTGCCTGATGTGTTCCTGGGAGGAGGGAGGTTCCACCAGGCCAGGCTCTTGCTTACCAAGTCTCTTTGGTCTACAGGGGGAGCTGGTGACAGCCTCCAAAGCCATCATTGAGAAGGAATACCAGCCCCATGTAATTGTGAGCACCACGGGTCCCAACCCCTTCAACACGCTGACAGACCGTGAACTAGAGGAATACCGACGAGAGGTGGAGCGGAAGCAGAAGGGCTCTGAAGGTGAGTGCTCCCTGGATGTAGGGCAGTCCCGGAAAGCAGGAGAAAGTGTCTAGAATCATTTCTGTGTGAGAAAAGTCTTGTGCGTGAAGCACAAGTCTTGTTTGGTTGAGACCCGAGCAGTGTGTCCTCACAGATCTACTCTAATCTTTGTGCTGCAAGGAAAGAATTAGAAGATTCAACACACTGGGAATGGTGCTTGTCAAGATGAACTTGTGCAAGGCACACTCTGCAGTGGTGGGTCCCAGACGCATGTGTACCATCACTAAACAGGGTATAGAGGGGTTCTGCTAGAGATTGGCCTCTGCCCTTCCAGGAGCTGCAGTGACGAGTGAGTCTGAAGACTTAGTTCTGAGACTGTTGCTCCACCTGGGTTATGTTCAGGGCTGGTCGTTTCTGTCCATTTGACATTACCAATTTGGATTAGTTACTGAGAAAGACCTCTTAAATATTATGTTTAAGCAATACTTATTTCTTATTCATGCAGTATTTCTGCCAACATTTCCCTAAGAAGAGGCCTCCTGATTCACTGATTCATGGTGCAGGGCAGACACCATTCAGATGCTGTGCATGCAGACATCTGAGCTCATCCTTAAGTCCCTGGGTAATGGGCCAGTTCCCAGTTGCTCGAGAAGAGAGCCTGCAGCTGGGAGGAGTGAACACTATGGGAAGCAGGATGTACATGGCAAAGTCTGGGATTGATGAGTTTGGATCTCCAGAGTCCGTTTGAAAGCCAGACATAGAAGCACATGTGTCTGTAGTCCCAAGAGAAACAGACTCTCCCGAAGCTAGGGGCTAGCTGGCTTGGGGTAGACAGCAGCACACAGCAAAGATGAGAGCCTGTCTCCGAGACTGGAAGGTGAGGCCTGACAGCTGGGCTGTCCTCTGACCTCCGCAGATGCTCTGCATTTACGTGTGTGAGCACACGTAACAGATTATTTATGGGAAACATTTTATATAAGAAAACCCTAAGCAATGCTAGTGTGACTTCTGGGTTGGCCAGTACAGTTTGTATCCAGACGGACTTCTCACTCATAGAGGACATGGCCAACTGTCAGTCACACGGCAGCCCTGACTGGAGGACTCTCTTTGAATAATTAGAATTATTTTATTTGTGTGTGTATGAATGTAGGTATACATGTGCCATGGTGGGTGGTCAGAGGACAACTTGTGGGATATATGTGTTCCCAGGTTTTAATTCAGGTTGTTGGGCTGTGTGTCAGTTGCTTTTACCTGCTAAGCCATCTTTCTACCCTGAAGATTGTCTTTGTACTAAGGGTAGAAATTAGCCAGTGTGGTGTGGCTCATGCCTGTAGTCTAGTCTTAAGATGCTGAAGTAGGGTAGTTGCTAGTTGAGGCCACAGCAGGTAGTTTTTTGAAATTCAGTCAGTACCTCAGTTGTGTGGATAAGAGCAGACCCCAGGCTAGGGGCCGCCTTGCTTCCTGAAATGCATCCTGAGTATCTCTGCAGCCTGACAGGCTGGCGGGCGCGCGGGTAGGCTGCTCTGCTGCTAAGGAAGGGGATAGCTCCCGTGTTCTATCTTCACAACATAGACTCACCTTATTTACGTCTGTAGAGAACCTGGATGAGACAAGAGAGCAGAAAGAGAAGAGCCCTCCAGACCAGTCAGCCGTCCCCAGCACTCCTCCCAGTTCTCCTGTCAAGCTTGAAGAAGGTGAGTCCTGTGGCGAGGCTGTGGCTGCCCTGGTGTGAAGGGTTGCAGGGCCTGTGTACTGGCAATGGAATGTGGCATCATTCCACGAACATGGATGAAGAAGTGTGCATTTCCACAAAGCCAGTGCCACAAAGGTCTGGAAACCAGCTGTTTCTCCGGTACCTGCTCTGTGCAGGGCCACCTGAGTCAACATAGTTTGAGCTGTTGTGAGTAGGGGAGGGCACACTTAGGGATGTTGCCCACCATCTTGTCCTGTCAGTTTTACCCTTTGCCTGCACACTCCCAGCATTGACCAGAGTCCACTGACACCTTGGTACCCTAAGTTGTGTGGGGCTGTGGGACTCTAGGTCAGCTGCACTAATCAGTCCTTGGAGAGTGCTGTCTGTGCCCCCTCTGCCTCTCAGGCCACCGCATGTATGTGTTGTGTGGTCCAACACGTGACACGTTTGTCCCTTAGTCTCCCATGTATGTCTCTGTCTCCTGGCTCTTCCCACCCCAGTCTGTGGTCTATAAGAGTGGCTTGGCCTTTCTTCTTATGTAACCCAATGGCTGTGATTGAATGCATAGATTCTCTACTTGTGCTTTCTTTCTTGTGGCCGCCTTGCAGCAGGAGACGGATGTGCTAAAGAGTACCTGTTACCCTAGTAAGTACCCGCGCCTGCCTCTGCTCTAACCAGGTGCTTGCGCTCTGCCTTGCTCTCCTGCTTCTCTGTTGCTTATGTTTTCTGTATATCCAAATAAAAACAGAAGACCTCGTTAATATGACCAGTCTCTCAGTGACCTACTTAGTCTCTAGAATGCTGAAGGGTGGTGTCAGCTTCCCAGGATACTCCTGGCCCTTTCACAGTGCTGCCCAGCATACTCTGGGCCTCAGAAAACTCAACTTCTTAGCATATTTCTTGATTGCTTAGTGGGGTGCTTTTGCCATAAAGGGTCAGGAGTAGGTGCAAACTGGGTTCTGACAGGGTGGATTCTGCTAACTGGTTTTTATGCAGGCTTGTTTGAACCTGTGCTTAAGCTGGGATTGACAACTTAAAATGGGCTGGAGTGATAGTTGGTCTGCAGTGAGATTGGCAGAGAGCCCTGGTGCTAGGATGTATGGAGCCTGTGGCCTTGCAGTCTTCTGTCTACCCCTTACCCTGGGTCAGAGGATAGCCATCAGGGTGCTCTCTAGGGGCATCTCCAGCCTCCTGAGCTCACGCACTCAGGTTTGAGGCTCGGAGCCTCCAGTGCGCAGGCTGCTCCTAACCCGTGCTTAGCTCGGCTGCTTGTGAGCCTGATCTTCGGCTTGATTTTTAGGTACTAAATGGTTTGGTGTTGCCTAACATGCCAATTGCTTATAGTTTTATAAACTAAATATCTACAGTACTGGTGTCCCCTGGTCAGTGTAGAAGTGTGTTGTGCCCTAGATGGAAACCTGCCTTCACTCTGTTACATTTGCTCTTTGTGTTTAGCTATTCAAATCGTGAGGGCAGCCTGTCTGACAGTTCATTTCATAGCTAACCATAGTTTGATATTATTGCATTAGGGAATCTCATAGTTGACTCCTGGTTTTCTACTGGCTGCCGTGGGGGAGACCCAATGTTGTAGAACTGAATTTAGACTTAATTCCTGGACACTAATACACCAGCAAACCTCTCTTCACTGTCCAGTAGAATAACATGTCCTGATGTGGTCTTTTTGCAGAAGTGGCAGGCTATAGCTCTGGCTCCTGTCTGTCTGTTCTTCGTGAGAAGGTACTAGAACCCCTCTGAGATTGAGTCTACATTTCCTAATGTGCTCCATCCAGCTGTAGAGTAGCCCATGTATGTGTCAAGTGTTTGATGTAGGGAATATGTAGAGACTACCAGAGGTTGGCAGCTCTGGCCTGTGCTCTTATTTCCAGCTGCTCTGTTCAAATTTTAACTCATTTTTCTCATGGTCACCCATCAGACCTTCCCCAGGAGCCGACATCCAGGGATGAGAGTGACGCCACCACCTTCAAGCCGACTCCCCCTGACCTCTCCCCTGATGAGCCCTCAGAAGCACTTGCCTTCCCAACAGTGGAGGAGGAAACCCGTGCTTCCCCAGACCCCACTCAGCCCCTTGCTGAGGCTGACCCTGAGCCAGCCTCAGCTCCAGGAGCTGAAGAGGTAGCCTCCCCTGCCACTGAGGAGGGGTCTCCCATGGACCCTGGCAGCGATGGCTCTCCAGGCAAGTCCCCATCCAAAAAGAAGAAGAAATTCCGCACCCCGTCCTTCCTGAAGAAGAGCAAGAAGAAGAGTGACTCCTGAAGGGCCACCCTGCATACTGTCATGTCTATAGGCCTGGCTCTGCCAGGATTCCCTCTTGTCCTGTGTTCTGTCCTCGTGTAATGGAATGCAAAAGCAAAGACCTCCATGTAATTAGAGCCCCCTCCCATGTATGGTCAGCCCCTGCACCAGTGCTAACCCAGTGTGTGCTCAGCCTCCCTACCTGGGCCTTGGGTTCTGTGGGGAGTTGGGCCCCCCTGCAGGAGGGGGACACTGAATCCTGGTCCTGGCTGGAAGGCATTGGAGGCTTCTGCCAGCCCTGGTTACAGCGTCATCCTCCTGAGCCTTGCCTCTCACTCTCCTTTCTGTCGTGAGTTCGAATTGTCTGCTCAGTTCCCTCCACCCTGTGGAGTCTCAGGTGGCTGATTTGGACTCGGCTTTTGCTGGCATCCTCTGCTTGGTGATGTTAGTTATCCTCATACACAGGTATCCACATACCCTAGCCATGGTCTGAGAAAACACTCTCATGTCCATCAGCGCTCCAGGGCACTGTGGCTGCCTTAAGAAATGGGTTAAACCTGCTGCCCTAGCAGTGAGCAACCCTGTGTATATCCAGCACAACGCTATGCATGGTCTAACTGGTGACCCCGTGACCAAAACCACATTCAGGCACTCTTACTGGGGTCTTGGATTCCCATTTTAGGGAAGAGATGCCAGGAGGGGGAAGAGTCCTTTCTAGAACTTTCTTTCAGCAGGTTTGTGATTTAACCTACATTTTAACTGTGAATTTGAACCGACCACTCTTTGCATTAGTTTTTGTTGTAGAGCCTGTGACAGACTGCAGCAGTACACTCTTGTCTTGTGTGGGGAGGTTTTTAGGAACAGGGACCTTAACTGAGTCTGACGATGCCCTGGTTTTGATAAGGGGTAACTCATGGTAGAAGCCAGTCTTGGAGGTGCCATCTAATGTCTTGCATCATCCATAGAGCCCATGAACTCCTTGATCCATCCTTTATGAATTTTTACTTAACTTTCATCCCTGGAAAAGGGCTTGAAACTGCTTAGTGGGAAGCGCTGAGTGTCAGGTGGAATCCTAATGGGGCCTTGTTCAGGAGCTGCCACTGCCAGCCTGGCAGGAGTGAGGAAGCCTGCTGGAGTCCTCACACCCCTGCTAGGTGGGGCTGGGCCTCTGTAGAGCCCCGTGAGCCTCCCAGTGGGCCACCAAGCAGGACCCTACGGCCTGCTGCTCTGCTGGTCTCACTAGTCACCATGGTGGCCTGAGCTCTCACCTGGTCCCGAGTTCCCACATCTGGACTCTTCCTCGTCCTTCCTTCTGGCCCTTCCTTTATCCCACATATGCAATGACTCTTCTCACTTTTGTAGTCTAATTCTTTGTATTACACATGAAATATTGTTGCATATATGGACAGACTTGGAGGACAGGTCCTGTGTGTCCTCTCCTCATTGTAACAGGTTTTACTCACAAATAAAAGTCTTTAAGCATTTTCCTTGTGTATGATTGGGAAGCTTAGGATTTTTATGCCTTTGTTCCCTTAGTTTATTTAGCTGTGCGTATGTCTGTGTATGTATAGGCATGTATGTCTGTTCTGTGTTGTGTGCATGGATGTCAGAGGGAAACTTGAGCAGTGTGTTCTCTACCATATGGGTTCTAGGCTTGGTGGCAGGTGCCCTCCTTGTCTGGTAGGACACCTTGGTGGTCCTAAAATAGGGCTTCCTAAGTGTTTGTCCTGTGTTAAGAAATGAGAGCCACTTTTTTAAAATTTTTTTTGTTTCGTTTTGGTTTTGGTTTTTTGAGACAGTTCTCTGGCTGTCTTGGAACTTTATAGACCAGTCTGGCCTTGAACTCACAGAAATCTTCCTGCCTCTTGAGTGCTGTGGTCAAACATGTATGCCACAACTGCCTGCCTTTTTAAGGCTTATTTTTCATTTATATTTACTTATTTATGTTTTTCCTGCATGTATGTCTGTGTGAAAGTGCCAGATCCTCTGAACCTCAAGTTACAGACATGTGAGCAGACATAGAGATTCTGGGAATTGAACCCGGGTTCTCTGGAAGAGCAGCCAGTGCTTTTAACCACTGAGCCACCTCTCCAACCCAAGCTTTTAATCTTGATCAGATGTCACCAATTGCTATTAACTCCTGGGATCTTGTACCTCATACTTACAGCTGCCTTTTCTGGTGCAGAATGGTCTGTCATGAAACTTGGGTCTGGCAGCATTCTATCATTGATGGGGGAGGAGCTTGGTAACCTCACTCTTCCTACTAGAAGTTAGGGTTGGGGCTAGAGATTAAGAGCACTGACTGCTCTTTGAGAGATCCTGAGTTTAAATCCCAGCAACCACATGGTGGTTCACAACCATCTGTAATGGGATCCTATACCCTCTTGGGTGTCTGAGGAGAGTGACAGTGTATTCACATTAAAAAAAGTTAAGATTGCTGTTAAAGTTGCTGTGGGAGGGGAATCATTCCTATAGTGATTAGGCCCATGCTCCAGTAAATAACCCACACCATACCCACACTAATTAAGTAAGGGGAGGGAGTGGTTAGAAAGTGGGTCACAATGGGGTAGTTATAACATTTAGTACAAAATTGTCAAATAGTAAGACAGAAAGGCACTTGGTACAAAATAGCTGCTTTATTTGGTCATTCAGAAGAATGAGAGATAAAAAAAAAATCAGAAGCCTAAAAGGCTTTGGAGTAAGAAAAGGGTGTAGCTGCCCAGGCTTCCTGCTGGGTTGCCATCCTGAGAGAGGAGGAGGAGTGTGGTGAGCCTCCCTGGGCCTGAGGAAGGAGTGTACTAGGAGTGGAGTGAGTGGTCTGGGCCCAGGTTCCCACTTGGCAGCTAGACAGCTGGGGTTGGGTCGGGCAGCTCAGCTACTCCTCCTTGCAGGTCTCTGCTGGACGCCCCAGCTTCCGCAGGAGGAAGAAGGGGAGCAGAAAGAGCGCGGAGCACACAGTGAAGCAGACCTGGGCTCCAGTCAGCCAGTACACTGTGGAGAGAGAGGTGCCCACCCAGGCTCTCACAGCCCTGTTCCTGCCCCCCCCCCCATGCCACACCCAAGCAGAACAGGCAGCTGGGGGAGGCTGCAGGAAGGACTCAGCAAACCATCAGTGCCAGCCTGTAGCACTTACCTGAGGCAGCCACCACGGGCCCCACCGCCCTACCTAGGGCACCTAGGCTTCGAAGTATGCCCATGATTGTGCCTTTTTGCCCTGGAGAACCTGAAGGGGGAGAGCTTGTCAGGTGCCTGTTGGCTTTCTCCTGTCTTGAGTAGCCTTTGGGGGAGGGCTCTCACCGTAACTGGAGACCATGGTGGACAGAGCAGGCACCACAACAGCAGCGGCTGGTGGGAGAGTATTGGGAGGCACCTGTTAGCCCAGGAGAGGTATGAGGATGTCTACACCAGCCCTGGCAGAGGCCACTCACCAAAGGAGTAGAGCATCAGCCCCAAGCCCAGCACAGGCAGCGAGTGCCCCCAGCCAATTAGGAGGAAGGCTGGCACTAGCAGCAGCATTGCCTAGGAAAAAAGAGACCTCAGGACTGGGCTTACAGCCGCCGGAAGTCAGAGCACCACCCGTCCTCACTGTAGAGCTAAGTCCCTTACCCGCTTCACAGCTGCAGCTTCCTTGCCAGGGCTGATCCGCCGGGCGTAGGTGCCCTGTATGGTGGCCATGGTGAGGCCGATGAAGAAAAACATCTTGCCCTGCTGCAGGCTAGGAGGTGGAGGGTGAGCACCCAGCCCCCTAGGCCACCAACTGCCTGGGGGATGGGCAAGGCCAGCCGAATGCTGGGAGGGGTACCAAACAGGCTTCCTGGACCTGGGGTCTCAGAACCTTGGAGCAGAGCCTCTCTAAGATGGAGACCTACCTGCTGAACTGGAAGCGCTGGTGTGCAAGGAAGCTGAGTGTGTACTCCAGGCCCGAGAACAGGAACAGGTAGAGGAAGTAGACGAGACCTAAGCGGCGTAAGTTTCTGAGTCCTGCAAGTCAACAGAGACCACAGGTTGACCCCTGTTCACACCGGGTAGTCAAGACCTGAGAGCTCAGTCAGGGGTTAGCCTCCTTACGGTCCTCAGCAGGTGGATCCTGGCTGTGAGCGACAGCTGCGAAACGAAGCAGGGCCAGCGGGCTGAGCAGGCTGGCAGCAGTGTGGAAGCCCAGGGTGACAGATGATGCCTGTGGGAGGAAGGGAAGGCTGGCCAGGAGGCTGGCAGCGCAACCATGGCCTGCCTCACAGGACCAGGATCCAGGAAACCCAAGAGGTGCTGTGATGCTAGCAGCTGGAGGGCAGGCCAGTCTCCCCGAACAATGGTACAAATAAGAAAGGAAACTCCTTCATGCCCACAGGAGCCCTCCCCCTCCCGGGACCTGGGCCTACCCGCTTTTCCTGGGGCAGTGTCTCTGGCAAGAAGCAGAAGATGAACAACATGTCAGAGACTGCGAAGAGTAGGCTGATCCAGGGCACCATTTCCACAGACAGGAATGCTCCGAGCATGGGACCCAGAGTAAAGGCCAGGGAGAAGGCTACCCCGATGACTGCCTAGGGAAAAGATAACCAGAGCTAGGCATGGCGTCTGAAGTCCAGACGTCAGTCAATCTCCGGTCCCTGGGCCTGTTCACTCACCATGCCTTGGCTGCGGGTTGGAGGTGAGCCCAGGTCAGCGACAATGGCTGTGGAGAGGTTAACGTTCCCCTTGCTGATGCCTCCTATCACTCTGGAGGCCAAGAAGGCCGTAAAGCTCCGAGAGGTAGCCCACACCGCATAGGAGATGGCCAAACCTGTCTGCCAATGGGTGGAGGCCAAGTGGCAGGATTGGTCACTTGAGGCCAGGAAGCACCCAGAGTTAGGCAGGCAAACATAACAATCCTTGGACCCAGGCCACTTGTGTCCCTGTCCCACTGTTGGCAGGGGAACCCCACAGCTGCATTCTCCCCTCTGCCTGACAGCTGGGTCCAGAGGCTTACCAGGGACATCATCATCACGGGGCGCCTCCCCAGGTAATCAGAGGCAGCTCCTGTGAGTGGTGCAGAGAAGAACTGCAGGAGGGAGAAGGCTGAGCCAATGAGACCTGAGAGACAGAGGATCAGTTCTAGAGTGTAGACCATACTTAGCCCTATAGTCACGGGCCTTCGACTGAAGCTCAGGTGGCCTCGGTTAAAAAAAAAAAAAGCCAACAAAACAAACCCCTCCCCCCAACACCCCCAAACCCAGATCTTTCAGTTAAAGAAGGCAGGAACCCAGGGAGGATGATTGACCAAGAGCCCAGGCGGAACTAGCTCTCCAAGAAAAGGCTGTGGGCCCCAGCATGACACACAGCGACATACCTCCGAACAGGACGCTGTTGTACCTCTTTTCCGCTGGCATCCCGATGGCTGTGGCAAACCAGTCTACCCCACGCTGCCAGGAGCCATAGAGGGGGTCCTGGGTAACAAGGAAAGCAACTCCAGCTGGATAAATCTGTGATAGGCTGGGCAAGGGGAGCGCTCCCGCCTTGGGGGAGGGGCTCACTTGTTCGCGGCTGTGACTCTCAAGCAGCCCAGGCAGCAAGGGCAGCAAAAGCGTGAACGCCAGGAGGTCGAGTAGCAGGCCGAGGAAGATTACGATGATCACGCGGCGCTCGGACGCGGGCCGAGGCCGTATAGGCGGACGAGGCGTACAGCCTGAATCCCCTGCCCATCCCATGGTGGAAGCTCCGACCCTGCTGGGGGAAGGAGGGTGTGGTGATGACGCCCCTGTTTACCTTCCACTTGAAAACTGAATTTGCGGTTCTTGCCAGACATAACGAAAGTGCTTCCAATGCGGTCCTGGCACACCCTTCAAGGCCCGACTCCCTTACCAACCTAGGGCAGCAGTAAGCTCAACCCCCTGTTGTGAAGCGGGTGAGAGGGAGAAGACAGGAAACCCTCGTTGGGGAGTCGCAGGCGCCCGGAACACCTGTTCCTAGGCCACTTTGGCCTCCTCACACGATATCCAAACCTTTGCTTCTTACCCACCCACCTGGGACCTGTGCACGTGTGCCGCGGCTCCCGGCGGGGACAAACGGGTAGAAGGACAGGGAAGCTCCCTGGATAGCGGCCACACCCCGGAGGCTTCAGAACAGGCACCTCCTCTTCCGGGAGGCCAGCGGTGGCGGGAACTGGGTTTGGAGGCTCCCAGCAGCCAAGTGTTGAGGCGGCTCGCAGGCTTCCAGATGTATTAGAAACAAGCAGTGAAGTTCTGAGGAGCTAAGTGTATCTAACAGACAGCCTGTCTGCGCATTTCAGCCTCCCTGGTACTTATGTATATTTCTTTTGAATCAGGGTCTTATGTAGCCACGGTTGACCTTGAATTCCTGATCCTCCTACTTTAGCTTACTCTAAACCATGCTGGAGTTGGGCACGGCGATGCATACATCCAGTACCAGCACTCGGTGGTGGAGACAGAAAGAACAGGATTCAAAGTCATCCTCAATCAACTATGAAGTTTGAGAATAGTCAAGAGCAGTGCATGTGAGACCCCTGTCTTTAAGACCCAACACAAACAGTCGTGCTGTTAACCTCTTCAAGCCATAGTCCACATCCCGACGCACTCTTGGGTGATGAGGTCTTCTAGCTGTATCGTGTTCCCCTTCTGATGGCATATATCTGATGTCAAAATCTGGAGGCTCTAAATGCTTTTTCTTGGCATGTCCCTCCTCATAGAGTGAACAGTAAGTTCAATTTATGCCCAGCATCAGATTTGGCCACTCTGCTTCTCGCTGCAGTTGGGTATGTAGAGGACAGAGCCCTGTGGCAAACTTAACCGTGGAGGAGCCAAAGCCAGGCGCTAACCAGCCTAGCTGGTGCACGTGTCAGGCCCTGGGCCACTCCAGGTCTGAGGACACGAGGAATTACAGGGAGAAGTGATAAGGTGAGCACTTTTGGTAGATGCAGCCCCTGTAAGCCAAGCTGCTGAGCTTCATGCCCCTCCAAGGTTGTTCTCCACCAACTCATTCTGAGCTCCAGGGCACCCACATGCTCCAACAATGGCTTCACTGTATCCAAAACCAAACTCCTAATTGGCAACACCGACCCTTGCACAAGCCTCAGAAGCCATACCTCGTACCTTTCATACCTCAGAAGCCATAGCAGGTGACAAGGACCCAGCTGGATTCAGTCATGTTCTGTTATGTGTGATAAATGATCTGAGAAAGGTTCAGGAAGGTGACTTCATTGTAAACATTACATAGTGTACTTATCCAAACTATGATAGCTTGTCAGTTTTATGGACAACGGCCTAGAATGTGGTTGAGGTGTGGGTATCATCTAATCGTGCAGAACTCTCGCAGTGCGTCAAGAGCGTGTTTCTGAGTTTGCTCTATCATTGGAGGCCTTTTTTTTTTAACAGATGCTGAGCATGGCAGGGGGGATGGGACCCCACACTCCACAATGCCCCTCCAGAACCCTTCATCACAACACACCCTTACTACATTTACAAAACAATTTATTTTTTGAACTTTTTCCTCTTAAGAGCCTTCCATTCACCTTCTTGTGTGGCCAGGCTATTAAAAAGCTGTTTTACTTTGCGCTTTCTTTCCGCATCCCTAAAAAGAAAAAGAAAAAAACAAAACAAAACAAAAAAACCAAGTGTTAATTTTGCATCAGTTTTCAGGGTATTTTGCCTTTCTTCTGTTTGAACACTAACAATTCAGAACCACATACACATGGCTTTACCCTCAGTCTGAAAAGGATGCCAAGTATCAGTCACCATGCTCCCTGGTGCAGAGAAAAACCAGCAGCCTGTGAGTGTGGTATCACACCACAGTGGTGCCCTAGTCCCATACACACAGTTCTTCCTTACCGTTCCATGATTTCTGAGAGCTGCATCCTGGCCAGGAACTGATTGTCCTTTCTGATCTCCCGGACAGCGCCTTTAAATTCCCGCTTGTGTTTGTGAATCAGTCTTTTCCTTTCCTGTTCTTCCTTACTGCTGCCTTGCTTCCGTCCAAACTCAAGCCTAATAGAGTCAAAAAGGCTACAGAGGTGAGCTGACTGCTGAGTGCAGCGTCTCGAGTCCCAGGCTGCGCACAGGTGCATCCCCCACCACAGTCCCGGCCACCTCAGGGCCCCCAACACTCACACTTTGACTAGCCGAGGGGTGAACTGCTTCAGTGGGATGGGCTTGCTCTTCTCACAGATCAGCGGCCGGCAGTGCTGCTTCTGGCTTTCCATTTCTGACAGTATGCTTCGAGCCAGCTCCTGAGGAACATATAAAGGCGTGGCGAAGAGGTCTCCAAGAGGCCCTACTTGCCGCTGCCTATGCTATACCCACTGGGCTGTCAGGCAGAACTTGGCCGCACTGCCATCCTCTATATAGGGAACAACATGCAATCAGGACCCCTTAAAAGCTGAGGTGGGCTAGTGAGATGGTTCGGCAGATAAGGCCTCCTGCCACCAAGACTGAGTTCAATCTCTGGAAACAAAATTTCAAAGGCATTTTCCTTTGACCTCCATACATATGCCAATGCATAAACACCCCCACACCTAGTGAGAAAGCTGTAAATGAGAGCTTGTATCCAGAGTGTAGCATATGCCCTTTCTGCTAGGGACACACTGGCAAGGCACCATCAGCCCAATTCTGATTAAAGTTCCTAAGACTACCTTCTCTGCTGAGGTGACCTGCAGAGTGTGGAGGCAGCTGTCAGAGCAACACAATGCTGGCAGGCAGAACAAGATTTCTGCTACCACTCTCTAAGGCCTTGGCTTCCAGATATCCCTGACAGGAAGCTTGCAGAAGCCAGCTCAATGATGTAGGTCTCGTCCCTTTCCTTCACACAGATGTGTTCAGGATCCCAATTTGCTTGCCTCCCTGCACCCATTGTATAGTCTTGGTTCATCTAAATGTTATGTGAGAACTCAGAAACTACAAACTCCATAACCCTAACTGGCCAGCCTAAATCTGTAGGACCAGAGATCCCTTTAAAAAGAAGGGACAAACCAGTCATGTCCACAGTGATGCAGTCTGAGGAGGTGCTAGCAACTCAGTATAGTCAAGGGATGGCTTGCTCCAGACTTGGGGGACTCTGCAATCTGGAAAGCCAGGGTCTGTCTTCAAGTGGCAGAGACGAGGGTGTAATGTGTCCAGGAAAGGTCAGCCCCAAGGGCAAACAGCACATAAAACTCTGGCCAGGGCCAGGGAAGAACAACTGTGAGAAGATCACCACAACTGAATAAAAGCCTGCGAGAAGCCCAGAGTGCAGCCGTGAGGCCGAGGGAAGGTCACTCTGGGCCGAGCCTCTGGCTTTTATTGTGAATGGAGATACCACTGCGGGTAGGGTACAGAGGAGACAACATGCCTTTTTCTCCAAGGAAGCTGGGCTGGTGTGTGGATGATTGACGATGGGGGTGGGAGTGGCTGAAGGCAGAGGAGACCAGTGAGGAACAAGGGGCACAAGGGAGGGAGGAGGGACAGGGTAGGGACGTGTAGCTGGGATGGGGAGCAGGTGCAGGCATGGAGGAGCTACTGACCACCATACATGCAATAGCATCCAAAGCCCTGTTCAGACTCATGGGGGCTCCAAGGACCAAGTGAGGGTGTCCCTCAGGGCTTCTTGTCACTTTACGGGATGGAGAGGTCACCCTCAGAAACTGTGGGGTAAGGTGCTTTGGATGGCTTGGAACAAGAGTGGGACTAGGAAGCTCTTAGTGTAATTTTATTTTCCCTTTGTGCTTATGAGATTGTAGATGGTTCCCAGTGGTATCTTTTAAGCTGTAACTTCAACCACTAAGCTGGTGCCAGGTCCTGAACGTCTGGGACAGGGCAAGGTGCCTAGTTACTGGTAAGCCTCACCTGAAGTTCTTGGGGGAGGCTACAGTCTGCAAGATGCTCTGCCAGGAGGGCTTGATGGGGCCTGACGATGGCATGGAAGGACGGCAGTGCACTGTACGTGAGCACGCAGTGCTTCAGCAGGCTCAAACACGAGGCCACGCAGCACAGCCTACAAGGGCAAAGGACAGTGAAAGAGACTCAGCTCACCTTATTTCAGGAGTTACTCATAAGCCAATGAGACATCGCACCCATAGCTCAGAAAGCCCAGGTGGACTCACACCAGCAGAAAGACTGGGTTCATGATGGCAGTCTGGGAATAGTCTACACACAGCAGTAGGAGGCACAAGAAAAGCAACTGTACTTTAAAATGGGGACTCAGTTTCCGTTTCCAATCAAATAAGTATACTTTGAAAACAATGCTGCACATATTAGGATATTTATTCTAGATGTCCCTGGGGTGTCACACATACCTGGTGTGATTCGTTTCAGTCGCAGTCAGGCTGCTCCGTCTACTTGCCCAGTGCAAGGGGAGGCTTCCCCTCTGCCAGGTGGCCACATCTGCTTTGTCAGAGACCACAAGCAATTCCGAGTTCTTCCCACGTGCTCTAAAAGGGTGCACCAGAGTGGAACCTGAATCCCAAGCATGACAGGTCAGAAAGGACCCGGATAGTACGGGCTCAGAGGGCCTGCTCTGTAGTAGCTCAGCCTTTAAAAGTTGTCTGTGCACCATGCTGCCTGGTCTTGCTAGATACCAGTGAACTCATTCCAACTATCCAAATAAACACAGAAAGGATACCTGTGCTGGATAGTGGCGGCTCATACCTTTAATGCCAGCATTCAGGAAGCAAAGGCAGGTAGATCTCTGAGTTCGAGGCCAGCCTGGCTTAGACTGAGTTTCAGGACATCTAGGGTTACATAGAAAAACTGTCTTGAAAAACCAAAACCAAAACAAACAAGTAAATAAATAAATAAATAAGTAGATACCTGTGGGGAAAGCTCCAGAGGGGATGGGGAAGGCAATGTGCCTAACTTAACTTTGAAACCTGCTAGCAACACATTCCCAATGGCCGTATTCAGGTTATACACACAGTTTAAGCACTTAGGCCATGACCAAGGCAGCCTTATCCTCTTGTAGGAATGTCATGCCAGCACCCTTACAGATAAATGAACTAGATATAGAGAAAGCAAAAACAGACTCCAGAACTAGGAGAGTGAAGAGCAGTCAGAACGCTGGAGAGCAGAGTTCCCCAGAGGTCCGAGCAGGCTCAGAGAATGAATAAGAACAAAATGGACATTAGCAAGGGCCTGGAAACACTGGCTACTAATGGAGGGAGAGGAACGTGGTGGGGCAGAGTTCAGGCATAGTTACGTGGAAGTGGCTGGGTCCACGGGGGCTAGTGGATGGCCAGCTGGCTTCAGTCTCCCACTAGGTCATGGGACCACTCTTGACTGTGCTCCAGCACCTGTACTTTCTACTGCAGGATCCTCTCCAGAGACCTACACTGATCTGTGACAGGTCAAGCTGGACAGCTTGTTCTTAGGCCAAGCCTGATACCCAGGGGCAGGCAGTGTTTGTAGAGCAGTACCACAAGGGAGCTCTGTGCAGGAACATCATGGGACAAGAAATCCAAGGGATGGGGCAACTAGAGGACTGAACTGAGACACTGCCTGGCTTCAGATAAAGGCACCTGACTGCTGGGGCACTTAGTGACACTACACGCAACTCAAGCTACTCCTTGTTTCTGTCTTATGGATGGAAATGGCAGCCACAGGAACAGACAGCAGTGACCAGGGAAAGAAACCAGTTAAGACTTGGAACTCTCCAGTACTCTGGCTCCCCCTAGCTCTCCTTCCTAGACTCTGAGCTCACACACACTGCCCCAGCAGTGTTGGCCATACGCAGTAAAAAGAGCTGGGAGTGGCGGTGCGCACCTGTAGTTTCAGTTACGTGGGAGGCAGAGGCAGGAAATCATTTGAGTCTAGGAATTTGAGACAAAACTAGGAAAAAGACACTGTATTATTATTGTTGCTATTATTAAGTAGGGTTTCTCTGGCTGTCCTAGAACTTGCTCTGTAGACAAGGTTAGCTTTGAACCCAGAGATCACCTGCCTCTGCCTCCCAAGTTCCGGGACTGGGACTAAAGGCATGTACCTCCACACCTGGCTGAGACTGTATCTTATTAATAAAAAGGGGGGAGGTCAGGGGCTCTATCCTTATTACCCTTCCTCCCTTAAAGTATGAAAGAAGAAGGTAAGATTAATTTCCATAATGTATTTAGTCTCAAATACTGAAAATTCCAACACTTGAAATGTGCTGCAATACTTTACATGGCTTTAGCATTAGCCATGGAGAGATGAACATCTAAGTGTGAGGTTGGTATGTAATGTGTAAGCATGTACACACTGATTCAGAGACAGACTGTTGTTTCCAGGATTGCAGACTTCAGAGTTTTTTCAATGTTCTCTCAACTTTTCAGAATGTATATGTAAAAAACAAAAACTAACATACATACATACATAAAGTATATATTTGGTTTTTTCAAGACAGGGTTTCTCTGTGTAGCCCTGGCTGTCCTGGAACTCACTCTGTAGACCAGGCTGGCCTCGAACTCAGAAATAAACCTGCCTCTGCCTCCCAAGTGCTGGGATTAAAGGCGTGCACCACCACTGCCTGGCAAACTAATGCATATTTAAAGTTCTCCATAATCAACTCACCTTGGCTCTTCGTGTTTGGAGTTGCTATATAAAGAATCCCAAGTAGAAAATTTAAAAGCTCAGGGATGAACCTCTGAGACAGAGCCACATATTCCAGGAACAGGCAGCACACAAACAGGCCCTTGATCACATCTTGGAGGGACATGACTGGACACTAGGAAGGAACCCACAGAAACAGTTACTGCTCTGGAACCATGTTCTAGAACACTAGACTGGGCAGACAACTAGCACCCCACTGAATATCACAGGAAGCCCTGCACTCTGACAAAGAGGCTTACTGATTATGAAGGCTACACGACCATGGGGCATGGTTTCGAGTCACACTCTGCGTATAAGTTCGCACTGTTGAGTCAAACCTCCCACCCCAGCTTTCTCCACTCGGTTTATCTCGAACAGCTCATGCACGGAGCTCTGGGACTGGGCTGAGGCTGCAGTCTGACCTTGGAACTCGTGATCCCCACAGGTTCTCATAAGCCCTTTAAGATGACCAATTTCATTACAAATCTTAATGGTCAATAACTATGGACTTATTTTGTTATTTTGAGATAGATTTTCTATACTGTTCAAGTTTGAACTGCTGGATTCATGTGACCCTTGTATCACTTGAAATTGAGACTGCAGGCTGTTGGGATGTGAAAGTACACTCTTGTTTAATATAGTCCTGAGAAGTGGTGATGGCTCCACCCCTTTGGAAGACGGGACCCACCTTAGTAAGCATTTGGCTCATACACATCAGGGCAGGGGTAACAACTGGATGCCAGAAATCAGAGGTTGGAAATAACAGTCCAGTGATTTTCAAATAAATGAGCTGGAAAGGAAGTATTATAATACAAATTAAAGGGAAAGTGATATTTAAAAAGGTCCCATAGCATAACTGGTCTTAAAAGTCCTGGTGAGATACAGCTGGCATTGATGGAAAAGCCATCATGGCTCACTCTAGGTCAGGGCCTCCCTCAACACCTCCCAGGACACAGCAGCACTCCCATGCCTTCCCACACACAGTCAGCTCATTTGGAATGTCCAGAAGTAAGCATTTGTTTTACCCTGTGAGCTCGGAATGGTCTTCAACCCTCACCTCTAGCCTGAAGAACTGGGGCTTCATGGTAACAAAGCTAGGGACGTGCTTGGCTCACTGGATACCAAGTGATATCCTGTGTCTGCTGGGTAGGGTATATAGCCAAGTCTCAGCAGCCAGTACCTGTAGTTCTCTAAGCTTATGTGAAAGCAGGAATAGCCAAAGGCCCCAGGAAACCCTCCAGTGCACCCAGAGCTTTGCAGATTTCATCAAGCATACTTAGAAACCAGCAGGCACACACTAATAGAACTCACTTCCTTCTGGCCAGGCAGGGAATCTTTATAGCTGTAGAATGATGAGATCCCCACCCCAATTTGAGGTGAGGGGGAAAGAGAGCCTTGCTAGCTCCATGGCCTGGCAAGCTTCTTGTACAGCACAGCTCCTTAGTGCAGCAGCGACAGAACCACAGTATGAGCTATATAGCTACTGCTGTACTGGCAGCCGTGTCCCAGCACCGCAGGGGCATGTGCAGTTTGGTGTATGTATCATGCACACTCAGATACCTTATAAGATAAGATAGCTTATCTGAGGTATCTGAGCAGGTGTAATTATAATTAATCTCCCCATCCCCAACAAAGGAGCTGCTGAGAGACGATGAAGAGCCCACACATGACCATGTGGCTGGAAAGGACTTGGGACTTAATTAAGACCCTCCCTCCCAAAATTAATGTCAACAATAGCCCTCAACAGCCCTGGCTCAAGAAGGCAAGTGTGTAAGAAGTGAGCTGGGAGGTCAAGAAGACCCACCTAACTCGCAAGTTGCCTCAGGCCAGCCATCCTCCAGCAAGCATACAAAAACATTAACAAAACCTTCAGCACTGTGAGTCACTGCTGACTCATTTCAACAGACACAAGAAAATGAAGTAGCCAGCCCTTCTGAGTGTTCTTCAAAGGTACTAATTCAGTCAAAGATGAAGCACGAGAGTATGACAAAATTGTTAAAATCTCGGACACTTATATATTTCTCAACATTTGAATGAAAAGAATGCAGGCTGGAATCATTCTGCAGAAAGTAGTTTTGTCTTAAACTCCATCTCTACCATTAAGATTGGATATAGCCCCATGTAGACTCAAGCCAGAATTCTCCTATACATCAATCATTAAGAATATACACTCATGGGATGGACCTAGGCCTCCCACGCATATGTAGCAGATGTGCAGCTTGGTCTTCATGTGGGTCCCAAACAAATGAAGTGTTGGCTATCCCAAAAGCTGCTCCCTGTACGTGGGAGATGTTCTAGCTGAGCTGTCTTGTCTGGCCTCTCAAAGACATGAAATGCTAGGGTCAGGGGGATACCCAGGGGAGCCCCCATGCACTCAGAGAAGGGGAAGGGGAGGATTATGGGAGGCAGTGAGCAGGATATAAAGTGTGTAAGTAAAAAAAAAAAAACAAAAAACCCACAAAAACATCAAATTAAACAAAAGAAAAGAATGAAGACTATACGCTCCTCTCATATACTGTTGCAGTTTTCTCAGATCATTCTGGAAGGTCTAGCAGGGGTGTTAAAGCTGTCACCGTTCAACATGATGCTGTCATCTATAGATGTATCCTGCCACATTCATGGGAAATGTGGGACACACAGGCTCACAGGCTGGGTTCCTAAGGGACAGTGAACCTCTCAAAGCCATGAGCACGGTATGCAATGCCAGCCATTCTGTACAACCAATAAAATAAACTTGGTGTCCAGTAGATGCAAAGAAATGATCTGATGAGCCCTGTCTTTGCTTACCACATCCAACCCTGGAAACACTGCCCGGCCTTTGGTCTCAATCATTTCCTCCATCTCGTGCATGGCATCTCGGAGAACAAATCTTATGGAGTCACTTGCAGATTCAGGAAACATCTGGCAAAGATTATATAAGTGCCTGTTAAACAAAAGCATAATAGAGATGACTTTAGGTAACAAAAGCAAATAAACAACAACTCTCATAACTACGTTCCTGTGCAGTCGCTGACTCAGCAAGGAAGAGCAGGTAGCCTGCAGATGGACATACGTTTTTGCTTTGTGGTTGCTGGGTACTGAACCCCATTTCCTGCACAGTAGGCAGTACTCTTCTGCTGAAATGAGGCCAGCCTGAAGAGTCACTTTTCTTACTGATGGCTACCCTTTCTGGTGGTCCAGGTGACATTTCATTTTTTGGTTTTTTATTTGTTTGTTTTCGAGACAGGGTTTCTCTGTGTAGCCCTGGCTGTCCTGGAACTCACTCTGTAGACCAGGCTGGCTCTGAACTCAGAGATCTGCCTGCCTCTGCCTCCCAAGTGCTGGGATTAAAGGTGTGTGCCATCACTGCCTGGCCCAGGTGACATTTCAAGGGGCATTTTATAATAATATATACTGTTTTTGCCATTTTCTAAAACCCTGGACATAGTGTTTAAGTGGAGGCAGGATATGTGAGGTACCAATACTGTTGGGAACATATTCTAAGTGTCGGCCATAGCACTTCACATGAGCTTATTCCTCCCCACAAACACTGTAAGAGCATTTTTGTGTACATGTAGGTGACACACGGGCTAGTTATGCAGTACAGACGTGGCTCGAGAGTACTCCCTCCAGGTGCAGACTTTCTCTTATCCCATATGTCAGTACACAGCTCCTGACAGCTCTGTTTCTTCTGATCTTCCAGCCACCATACAGGGAGCAGGAAACCACCACAGGGGTCACAGGTTACAACTGTGCTAAAGGCCAAAGTTTCTATAGTCACCCTTGGGCAAAACAAGTGGACAAGCAAAGGACCTCCTGTGGGTTCCAGTGAGGCAAGGCCCATATGCCTCTAAACCTACCCAGAGGGGGTGTCTCAAATGAAACAAATACAAACTAACGTACTAATGCTGTAAACTGAAAGGCTCACTAACTTTGTTTTGGAGTCAACTTGTTGGTAATCTAAGATTACCTCATTCCTGTATGGGCAGCATATGTCCGAGGGGAAAGTCGTGAGCAAGTTGTAGCAGTGGGCATGCGCTGTGTGGTCTCTGTATTGCTCTGAGGGCAGTCACCTGCCTGCTACAGCCATACTGCCACTGGCTGCCACAATGACACCACATGTGGATTATAACATTAGATAGTATAAAACTGTCCAATTCAGCCATGTATTCCTCTACAAACATTTTTACTTACACAACCAACTTATCGATGGTCTTGAGGTCTGGTGTGCTGTCTGTAGCCAAATCTCCTATGTATTGCAAAAGGAAGCCAAACAATTTCTGCAGGGACACAGATTGGGAAATTACTCAGTGCCAAATACCAAATGCTAAACCACAACCTACAACTCCCAGAACACTTGCACGCTGGCCAGAGCCCACTGGGACCAAGGACTTCAGGAGAATATAGACACATTCTTTATGGAATGGCGGATGTGTATAATTTATAAAAACCAAGCAATGAGAGGTAGCTCAAGCCAAATCTCAGTACTCAGAAGCTGAGACAGACAAGTTTGAAGCCCTCTGGGTCACAAAGTATGAGACCATCTCAAAAACAAAACAAAGTTGGGTGTGGTGGTGCACACCTATAATCCTAGCACTCGGGAGACAGAGGAAGGGAGATCCCTGTGAGTTTGAGGCCAGCCTGATCTACAGTGAGTACCAGGGCATCCAAAGATTCAGTGAAACCCTTTATCACAAACAAAATGGAAGAAACAGCAACAGCAACAACAAAGAAGAAAGCTGCAGTCTTGCATGGCCTAGAAAAGGACAGGATAATCCCTGAAAAGAATGGAGCCACTTGATGGGCTGTGAGACTCAGTTTTCTGACATGTGACATGAGGGGGGCAGGGCTGCTCTGAGGCAGAAAGGAGCTTGATGCCATGTGTGGCTTTCTGCTCCTCATTAAGCACTTTCCGGTGTCACCACAGTGATAACGAATGGGAGACAGGCCCTGAGCAAACACTAAGGCACTCGGTACTATGTACCTCCAACTGAGTCTAGCATCCACCAAAACAGGACTATGCTAATACTGTAATACCCAACATATTTATCCCAGCGTACTTCCAATTTTGCTTTGTTTCCTACTGCAAGACTTGGATGGTTGCACTTCTGAATTCTCTCCACCACCAAAAGCTGTTCTTCCATTGATCTTCCTGATAATAAAAACCTCAGCTCCTCAAAGGATTCAGGAGCTATCAAAAACATGAAACATATTTCACAGTTAACCTTCCACAGGATAACAATCCACATGGTTACTTAACACAGTGCAGGCATGGGCTCCTTAACTTTATGAAAAGTTATTTAACTTAAATGTTACAAAAGGTGTTTATTTAACCTCATACATTCCTACTCTTATCTAGGGAGTCTGACATTTCTTTTTTTTTTTTTGGTTTTTTGAGACAGGGTTTCTCTGTGTAGCCTTGGCTGTCCTGGAACTCACTCTGTAGACCAGGCTGGCCTCGAACTCAGAAATCCTCCTGCCTCTGCCTCCCAAGTGCTGGGATTAAAGGCGTGCGCCACCACCGCCCGGCTGAGTCTGACATTTCTTAAATGACTATACTCGAATCATGTACCTGAGGACAGCCTCAAAGGAAAGATGACCTATGGATTTCATCAAGTAGTAATTTGCCTGCAGACCCACAAACCATGAGGCGTCTCTGTGTCAGTGCTGGTTTCAGTAGAGATGTCAGCCAGGATTGGAGCACATGCGTGAAGCAAACCCATTTCATGAGACTCTTATATCAAGTCTCCTCCATGGAAGCCAGCATTGCTCATTATCTTTTCTGGAATTAACCTTCCGTCACAGAACAAGTCAGGGTTGCTTGCTATAACTGGAGAGCTTTTCTCTGTTTCAGATCAAAGAACACTACATTTGATAAAAGGTATTTGTTGTGGCTGGAGTATTCAGGAGCAAGGCCTTTGTACAGATGGCCAGGAATCTAATCTACATTCTGCTGCAGAAAGGTGCCTGCTTCATCTGTGCAGTCCTAGAACTCTGTGGCCATGGAACTGATACGAAAGTCATGCTAATATGCAAACCCACAGATACCAAGGATGACAACGGGCCACACAGCAAAGACATCACAAGTGGGAATGTGACCATGCACTCACAATTGCATCTCCAGGGAGGGAGTCTCACAAGTACACACTGTGGCCATTATTTAGAAAACAACAAACACCATCAAGGCTGGGGACTGAATCCCAGCCTGAAAACAGGAAAAACAACTGTGTTACCTGCAAAGACATAGGGCAGCTCAGCTCCAGCAGCCTTTGGAGCTTTCTGGCCATCCCTCGGCAACCTCCCCACAGGAGTCTGACGCTGCTCTGCCTTTGGGGTCTCGTTTTCCTCCTCACTCTCTGTATTAGATTCTAGGTCTGAGTGGCTGTCTGCGTCCTCACTCTCTTCTGGGTCCTCGTGGCTCTCATCATCTTCCCCCTCTTCCTCACTCCCATCTTCTCCCTCTTTCTGCTCATTCTCTTGGTCATCTGCTTCCTTGCTTTGCTCTTCCTGGACATCTTCAATGTTCATCTTCCCATCCTAGAAAACGACCATGGTGACCACGGTTAGAACATTCTGCAGCAACACCAGAATACCAAGGCAATGTGGTATTATTCTTTCTCATCTCCTTGGGCTGCCTTGTTCACTTCCCTCAGGTACCCTACACCACAGGAACTGAAGCTCTCCCATAGTGCTTTGGCTAATTCCTGAGCATTTGAAGCTTGGTCCTCTGTGGAACTGTGAGAGGGGACGGGGGCACTGAGAGATGATGAGGCCTAGAGGAAGGTATTTAAGTCTAGAAGGCCTGCTCTCAGGAGGAGTTAGCACGGTTTAGTCCCTCTTCCTGGGGATTATTAAGGAACATACATGCCTGAGTCCTCTCTCCCCTGGACTTCCTGCCCAACCCACATGGTCACCTTCTCTTGCATCAATAAGGCCTTTGCCAGGGCTCAGCAAAAGGTGGCACCAACCCCTTAAACTTCTAGTAGAGGTACAGCTCAAAGAACCCTGAGCTGGGATACTGGGAAAAATTTGGCTTTTGCCACAGAGCTTATGAAAGTGAAATGCTGATGGTATCCAGGGAGGGCCTGGGGCAGGGAACAGAGGAGACAACAGGGCCTTGGGCAGATCTTCCCAGGTTAGCAGCTTTTTTGCTATTGTTTTGAGACAGGATTTCTGTGTATATAGCCCTGGAACTAGGTCTGTAGACCAGGCTGGCCTCAAACTCAGAGATCCACCTGCCTCTGCCTTCCAAGTGCTACAATTAAAGGCGTGCGCCACCACCGCCACCAGAGGAGTTTTTTTTGGCACCTTTAATACCCAGTTTTATATCAGACCCTTCTCAAAACAGTAGGTAGGTCTGCCTATCTTCCTTCCTTGAGCTCTGGCTAATACAGTCTAAAATTACTGATATTTTATAAAAGTTCTGGACTAAAACTACACCAGTACCAAGGATATAACTTAGTGGCACAGAGTGCATTCCTAACAAATGAGGCCCTGCTTCAGCCCCCAGCACCACGCAACAAATAAAGGACACCTGGAACTAATTATTTCACTCAAAAATATCCATGGTGGCCATCTCTCTAGTCCCAGAACTTAGAAGGCAGCATAGAACTAGAGAAGTCAGAGTTCTAGCCTCTCTTGGGCTACACAGAAAGACTCTATCCTCTACACCCCCAAATCAAGTAATTGTTACTAGTAACAATTATTAACCATGAGTTAGCTCTGTCAATAGAATACCAATTCAAACAGATCATCAGTTTAAAGAATACACTGGGAATAGTAGATGTCAACAACTGAGGAACAGCGAAAGAAGCCTAGTCTGGGTGGTTCTGCTCCAGCTCCTTCTCTAGATAGAGGGACAACATTGGTGCTATCTTCTCTTTAAAACCTGACAGCTGCCATGCTGTAAATATACGAGATATGACAGAAATTGTTTATAGGTTTCAGTATTTCAGCTATAGTGAACGCCTGAATGAATACTAGAAAATATGGTTTTTAAAGGGGCCAGGGGACACCTTACCTTGTAAGAAAGCAAACGCCTGTCGTCTTTATCCAGTATGAAGCCATCATTTAAATCATCTGCTGATGTATGTTTTGGTTTCTTTTTATTTTCATGTTCATCTTTTCCAAGCATTCTTTGAAGTCTTTCAGCCTAAGGCAGCAAGGAAAGAGAAGTCACAAGCTGTGTTCATAAAATCTCTACAAACACTGAGGCACCAAAGAGGCCTGTGGCAACATGCTATCTGCTTAAACACAATAAACTAAGACCCTGAATGCACAGACAACGGTTTAGAAGGTGATGTACTCACCCCAGTGTCAGGGGTTGTTTGTGGGAGACTGTTACAAAGAAAGGCCTCACACTGTATTTTACTTCATATGATCATCTTACAAATGAAAAAAAACACAGCATAATCCGGCCCATCTTCCAGGATAGAGCAGAAAAGCTTATAAAAACAGTCTGCCGCACTCAGACCTCAGGGGAGGGAGCTGCACCTCCTGGGTGTCCAGCTGGGCCAACTACTGTGTTACACGTCACTGTACCTCCAGTTTCCTGAGCCTCTCTTGTTCCTCCTTTGCTAGTTCCTCTTCAGTTTTCATCCTGTTCGAGGGCTGTGCCTTCATTTCAAAGCCAAGCTCACGAACCATCAGGTCATATGCATCGGGCTAAGTGAAAAAAAGTGTTTTCAGAATTGTTTACAAAAGGTAAAGACCATTCCATTCATGATTAGACACTGTACATAAGGAAGGGGATAAACCATACCTGAGTCTTTTTTTCTACAGACAACTGCTCCTGGGGCTAGGGCGATGGCTCAACAATTAAGAGAACCTGCTGTCCCTGCAGGGGATCAGAGTCCTTGGCCTCTATCCTATGTTCCATAGCTCCAAGTCAAGAAGATGCTGCCCACCCCTGGCCTCCACAAGTAGCCACTTGCATGTACATATTATTCCCCCACCCTAATAAATAAATTAAAGCAAGCTGTTGCAATTGGTTCCAAAAACTAAAAAGTAGGTAGACCTGTGGGCTACATGGGCATTTCTGTTCATAAAAATTATTATTTTATATACCCATATTACATAATTTATATATTATATCTAAGATATATTTATGCTATTATTTATTATATTTGAGCCAGGGTTTCTCTGTGTAGTCCTGGGTATCCTGGAACTTGATCTGTAGAGCAGACTGGCCTCAAATTGTGGTGGCATACATCTTTAATCCCAGCACTTGGGAGGCAAAAATTATTCTTAAAATTTATCAACTGCTGGGCATAATAGCATGCCTGGTATCCCAGCATTTGGGAGGTGGTGGCCGGAGGCCAAGGTCACTCTTGATGAAACCTATCTCAAAAAAAAAAAAAAAAGAGGCACATCACTCATCTGAGTATTGAGCCTAAAACACAGGAAACTCCGTGAGTCCAGCAATGATATGGCTGACTCAGAGAGACACATACATGGCTATGCTACAATATAATCTAGTAAAATCCTATTTCCTTAGTAGAATCTTGCTATTAAACAAATGTACCATATTCAACAGTTTAGGAGAAATTTCAAAAGCATCACTGTCAAGAGGAAAAGAAATCAAGCATTAAACACACTACACATGAGTATAGAAGTTCAGCTTTCCCATATTTCTACCCTGAAGTACTTCTCACCTGAGAAACACTGTAATTCACTTAAGGCAGAGAAAAAGGTAACTTTTGGTCACTTCCACCTTGTAACAAACATGAGATAAACTAACTGAAAGTTGGGCACAGCACCAACTTTATTCCCAGCAGGAGGAAGAAGTAGGCAGACTTCTGTGAAATTGAGGCAGGTCTGGTCTACACAGAGTTCTAGGCCAGCCAAGGCTACATGGAGAGACTTTTTCTAAAATCAAATCAAATCAAAATAAAAAAAAACAAGAGGAAGCATTTGTAAGGCCAACAAAATGGCTCAGTGGACCCACGTCTGCACACAAACTAAAACCTGCCCTAACAGTTAAAAGCCAAAGATGTTAAATGTCAAAGGCAACAGATAGTAAGCTCCCTGCAGCTTCTTGTGAAGTGAACCCACCTGGGGTTTTTCCTTTTTCTCTTTGTTTTCTGACTTCTTAGGTTTGCATGACAGGAGAATCTGGATTTCTTTCCAGTCTTGGTCTAGCTTCTCCGTGAGCTCAAGGGCATCTTCTCGTTGAGCCTGTCTTTCTCTCTGGGAAAAAAAAATTCAGCAAATACAAACCACACATTCTTATTAAACTTGCGAGTGGCCTGGAATCAAGGCTAAGAACACACACAATGACCCACTTCATGTGAAACTTGTAGACATGAAATAAAAGACCAGAAGCAAGTGTAAATCTCTTAAGTCAAACAGAATAACTTCCTGGTATTACATATCCAAACTCTGAGCAGTATACTGCAAGTTTAATAAGCCATATACTAAAGCCAACAAAAACATCAGAGGTATAAGCTTACTGGAGATCTAGAATACTCCTTTTCAAAATGAATGGTCAAATATCGAGTTCAGACAGAAATGAAATAAACACAGCTGACAAATGCCCAGGGAAGGAAGTCCGCCCCATTCTGGTGCGGGCTACATAAAGAACGGTGAGCGGCTCACCTTCTCCTGCTTTGACCTTGCAATGAGCTCTTCAATCAGTTCTCTCCGCGTCTTTGGCCTGTCTCCATCCTCACCCTCCTTCTGAGAGGAACTCTTGTGGACCCCACCACCAAAGTGGGAAGCAGTCAGTTCAGCTGGAAGCAGACAGCAGAAGATATTGTGAAGCCGGGCTCTAACTCTGCAGTCACATTTTGGTCTGTCAACGTTTCTCCAAGGGCAGTTTTAAAAACCTCCTTTTTCTAAGTGATGTGAGGGTGGGCATTGTGTGTCGTGGCACTCAAGAGGCTGTCAGGGGACAACTGTGGAGTGCCAGTTCTTTCACTCTGCCTTTATGTGGGTTTTGGGGATCAAACTCAGGTTCACAGGCGATGGCATAAGCACACACGCCCCACCTGCCCAACAGTTTCTCTGACTTTATGACATCATGTCTCTATTGCCTCCGTGCTAAGACAAGGCTCAACTTTATCCCACCTTTTCTACTTTTGGTCTCACAGTAAAGCTTCCAGTGCCGTCTGCTTCATCTTCAGTCCCCTTGTCTCTGGTATTGCCCTGGCTCCCCTGTAGAGTCTCACTGACTTACAAGCCAGCTTCTAGTCATCTTCATCCCCCACTCTCTGCAGAAAGGGCTCTACTTGGCTTCCAGCCAACATGCCCAAGGCATCCTCAAGATTCTCTCTTTGCCTTCTCTCTCTCTGTTTTGATTACGCGTTTGAATGGAGAGTTAGCGACACTGGGTGTCCTGTTCTACTGTGCTCCTATTGCCTTAGCACACACAGGCTCTTTCACTGAACCTGAACCCAAGCCAACTGCCTACCAGTCCCAGGGATCCTCCTGCTTCTGTCCCTACAGTGCCTCGCTGAGCTGTGTGTATGACTGGAGTGGGGAGCGGGATTACATGTCACAGCACACATGTGGAGGTCAGAGAACTCTGTGTTGTCTGATCTCACATTATCAGGCTTGAGGAGCACGCCCATCGATCTCACTGAGCTGCCCTGCTGGCCCCACTGCTGGTCTTCCTTTATGTGAGTGCCAGGGATCTCATGCTTGCACCCACACTCACTGAGTATCTCCCAACTCGTGCCATTTTTTCTGCGTGTTCTTGCTTATTTGGTGGCCTCTGGTTCCTAGGTCTCCAGCTGACCATGGAAGTCTCTCCACAGACTCCTCTAAATCTATATAAAAGTTCTCCTCATTTCAGCGAATGGCTATCCAATCTTCTCAGTGGATTAGGCCAACACCTTTATAGTCATCCCATTCCCTTTCTCCCTGAATCATATCCAAATTACTAGTAAATCCTGTCAGGATGTCCCATAGACAATGGAATGTTGCGGTATAAATGGCTCAGTGGTTCCCCTTGCCCATGTGGCTCCGCTGCTGACCTACCGCTATCTCTTCCCATTGCCAAGCTACCAGCCTTCCAGCAGTTCCCACTCCAGACCCTCCACATTCACTGTTTCTCCCATGGGAAGCCTCCTGACTCCTAAGGTGGTAAGTCTTTGTACAAATGCCTTTTCAGTGAGCTTGGCAATGTCTACCTGATGGCATTCCCAACCCTCTCCTGGGACATATCTCCCAATGCAATCTGTCTGTGATGCAACCAATCACAGACAAAACAATTTAGTGATATAACTGTTTACCGTCTGAGTCTGCTATCTGACATCAACAGCCAATTTAAGCTCTTGGTATTTTGTTCTCTCTCACATTTCCCCAGAACTAAGCACGTTGCCTGTCTCATAAACTATTAATGAATAAATGAATCGATGATTCCTGAATCTCCTTGTAAATTTGATCTATTTGATCTAGTTATATATTAATGTTAAGTAAGGTCAACATTCAATCTGCTTCATGTCACCCACAGGCACGGGCTAAATATCAGTTCTTGTACAAAGTTGACGTAACAGTCCAACATGAATTCCATGGCTACACCTATTAGGTCCGAATTTATGAACGTTTAGGGAGCTAGGCAATGCAGAAGAGCTCTTGCCAAGTCAGTGAGGTGGGTTCTTGCACAGCTCTAACTCTCTTTCTTTGTGCTTAGAGGTAAAGTTGGCTACTGTGATAGTTAATTGAGAGAATGGTATTAACAGAGCTTTTCTCAGCCCCTAAAGGCACTGGTCACACATACCAACCTAAAGCTCCAAGACAAACACACAAAACAAAAAACCCTGACCTATGCAGTTCATCAAGAGGTTAAAATATCATTTTCAGGAGAAGGTTCAACAAGAAACACACTGTCTCCTGCTCCAAGCTATGCTTCTGTGGCGGCACCCCAACTTACCGGACAATGCCCCCCGGTCTTCAGTATCACTGTCACTATCCACAATGTCATTGTGCTTTTCAATGTCAGCCAAGGACTGGCCATAATGAGTCAATTCTTCATCTTCATTTAGGTTGTAGATGTTCTTTTTCTCATGATATCGCTTGACAAAAAGGGTTACAGTCAGTTACTTAAAATTATTATGTTTATTTCCTAGAAAACTAGTTATTTTCCACTGTATGTGAAATATGACGGCACAACATAATCAGTCTGGAAATTATTCTGGATCATTTGAAAGATGATTGAAAAATACACAGAACTTGTAGAGAAAATTCTTATATAAGTCAACCATGCTAAACTAAGCTCCTATTCAGCCCTCCCCCTTGGCAGAGTGGCTCTCCACTCTCCACTCGCTGGTTTGCCATCTGATAAAGCTGACGGCAAGGACATGCAACCCAGTACCAGTCACTCCGCGCCATCTGTTCTCACAAAGGGATTTACCTACTATTAACTAGTATGTCTTGAAAATACCTTCCCCTTTGTCTACACAGAAGAGACACACCACTTGAGACATGTCCCCTGTCCATGGCAGGCAAACAACTCAGAGGCGTACATGAACAAGGAGAAGCACCCTTTTCCTTGGCTTGCCTTGTGTAAGTTTATAGCAAAGACTTCCCTGCCATTTTTTCCATACCTGCTGCTCCAGAGCAAATCTCTTCATCATCTTTTCCTCTGGACTTATGTTGCTATTATACTCCCCAAAGCGTTTGTCTGTGAACACATTGGACTTGTTCCTTTCTTTGTACTCCTTTAGTAAAGTCTGGGTTCGCTGGAAAACACATCATACATCAATGATTCTCACACAAAAACTCTATAATCTTCACTGAAGAGGCCACCAGAAGGGGCTGTGAAGTTGAGAATACAGTTTGCCACTTATTTAATGCTCATAGCCAGTACAAGTGGCAGGGTATACTGTATGAAACTCAAGGCTTAACTAGAAATGGCAGATGTGGCTCTGTTAGATGCCACATGATTCTATTTTCAAATATCCCCTCTGCCATCCTTGGCCAATAGTATATACTGGTGAATTATTAGTCAGTCATCTGTATTTTTTATAATGTATACATTGGACCACATACAGGACAGTGTCAGCTCCTTGCAGTATGGATATTTTACCCAATTTAAAAGAAATTTCCTTCAATTTAAAGATCTCACGTAAACTGGATCCTTTGTAACATGGTACGGATTAGTAGTTGTGACAGGCAAAGGCCGAGTCTTATTACCTAAGTTTATATAAGGTTAGAAATATTGGAATAAAGCTTTTATCATTATCAATTAGCTCTTAAATTAATGTATTGACATCTTATAAATTGTGATTTTAAATATACATAAATCTCATCGGCTAACTAATTAAACATTAAGAGTCATGCTTCTACCGGGTAAATGAGAGGTGAGCTGGCAGACCATGGGATGTGTAGGCGTTGTGTGGAAGCTTGAGGGACCCCTGCCAGAGCTGGCTGAGCAGGGAGTTGGAAAGTGGGCAGCCGGCAGATCACCAGACAGAGAGTATGCAGGTCCATTGGCGGGTCAGCAGGAGCCCTGTGGTCTGGCTTGAGGTCTACGGATCACCACTGCCTTGCCAACACTAGCCCAGGAACGTGCTGGTGTTCTTTTTTTTTTTTTTTGGTTTTTTTCGAGACAGGGTTTCTCTGTGTAGCCCTGGCTGTCCTGGAACTCACTCTGTAGACCAGGCTGGCCTCGAACTCAGAAATCCTCCTGCCTCTGTCTCCCAAGTGCTGGGATTAAAGGCGTGCGCCACCACCGCCCGGCTGGTGTTCTTTTTTTAATATTTCCCCAAACAACTTCCTTTACAAATATCACCAATAAGTCTAACCTATTAATTTCCTCGAAGTAACCATGAATTGTCTTTTGCATTTATTTTATTTATTGATTGAAACTCAACTGGAAGTTTTGAGTCTCACCATATAGCCCTTAAACTCAAGAGATCCCCTTGTCTCCGCTTCCCCAAAGATTAAGGCCATGCAACATAAACGGCACTGACAAACTTTTAAAAAAAAAAAAAGCCAATGGAGGGAGGGCAGTGGTGGAGTACACCTTTAATCCCAGCACTTGAGAGGCAAAGACAGGAGGATCTCTGCGTTTGAGGACAGCCTGGTCTACAGAGTGAGTTCCAAGACAGCCAGGGCTACACAGAGAAATCCTGTTTCGAAAAACAAAACAAACAAACAAAAAAAACCCCCCAAAACAAAACAAAACCCAAACGCAGACCAGCAGTTACATACAGAATGCCATTTGTTGAACTGAATTTGAAAGGACAGTATACTCATGAGATGGGGCCTATGAGGTCATCCCCAAAAGGTACTCTTCCAGTGACTTCCCAAGGGACAAGCGCATGAAATTCAGAGGAAGGACATTTTCCAAACATTCAAAGAGCATGCTCTGTGAACCCTATCCATGGGTCAAATACCGTCATGGTAAAAGCATACAGAGCAGTGGGTATGGGACAGCTCAGAGCTCAGAAGTGATTAACTCTAAGTCTTAGACCCTAAAGGCTCCAAGAGGAGTCATGAAGAATATATACACGAAGATCCAAAGGAGGAAGAGTTTCCAGAGGAAAGGTATTAGATATCAAGCAAAGGAGAGGCAGTGTTATGCCTCAGTCCTGATATTTTTGCTGGCTAGTTTAAGGCAAACTTGACACAAGATATTGTCATCAGAAAGAAGAGAATTTCAATTGGAAAAAATACCTCCATAAGATCGGGCCGCAAACAAGCTTAAAGAGCATTTTCCTAATTAGTGATAGACCGCGGAGGGCCCAGACTTTGTGGATGGCGGTCCTAGGTTCTTTAAGAAAGCAAACTGGGCAAGCCATGGAAAGCAAGCCATTAAGCAGCACCCCTCCCTGACTTCTGCATCATCTCCTGCCTCTAGGTTCTTGCCTTGTTTGAGCTCCTGCCTTTAATTTCCTCAATGATGGGAATAGAGAAGTGCAAGCCAAATAAATCTTTTTCTCCCCAGATTGCTTTGGCTAGCCATCGGGCATAGTGCGCAGATCCTGGTAGTGCCTACCCCTTACCTTCCTGATGGCCCGAGCGCGGGACACCCCGGGCAGGCCCACATCGTGGCGTGTCTTCCTGCCAAGGATCTGGAACTTCTGCCGGTTGACTTTCACTTCAAATGGGTTTGGGTTAGCCTTCGCCGGGCCTCCGAACGCCCCTGCGGGCGCTTTGTGGACCTGCCTCCGCGCCCCAGCCCGCTTCGCTTTCCCCATGACATTCAATCTGCCACACTTTAGACGACAGTGCCTACAGACCAAGCTGCTCAAGAAACTCGTGCAACGAGTGCAAGTGGAAACCCACGCCCAGCATCGTCTCGCGATGAGTGCGTCAGCTTCCCGTACTTCGCGAGAAGTACACAAGTCCTGAATGACAATAAACAGGCGCTCTAGTTTACTGGGTTCAAGACTACAACTCCCAGGAGGCCACACTTCCTCGCGCTGAGCCTTATGGGATCTGTAGTGTCCCGAGAGCTGCCACAGTCTCATCAGACACCGCCCCGAGGGGAGCTCTCAGGCTCCCTCTGGAGGAAAACCGTGAGCTGGGGCTCAGCTGCCTTTCGAGTTAACTGGCGGCTGAGGCGGCGGCGGCTGCTGTAAACTCAGTGGCGCGGTAGGGCGCGGCGAAGGTTGAGTGCCACCGAGGACCCGGCGCTGAGGCGAGAGTTACGCGCCCTGGGCCTGAGAGATGATGCCAAGAGGAGCTCGAGCTACCGCGCGCCGGCGCCGATAGCGGAAGCCCCTCGCCGGGACACCAACAGAGCTGGAGTCCGTAGGGAGCCTTCCCGTGTCCCACCTTCGCGGCGACGGCGACGACGGCGGCACTCTTGGTGGCAGTGTTGGCGACACCGGAGGAGGCGGAAGAAGCGACAGAGGCGGTCGCTGTCGCGGAGGGCCAGCATCCAGAAGTGTTCCCCAAAGAACGAGGGATGCCCGGAGGCTGCTGCTGTGACTTTAGGATTTCCTCCCCCGCAGCCTTCCCTGTCTCCATTGCCTGGTTCCCGAAAAGGTCGACCCCGGAAACCGCGGCACCTACAGCGCAAGCAAGGGATTATGGAACTCGAGAACTTCATGGCCAACACTTTGTTGCTGAAGGCTCGTCAAGGTGGGTGCGCCCCAGGCTCACGGTGTCCCTGAAGGTAGCGCCTCCTGGGAGCTCGAATCTTTGAGAGAATCCTGATCTCTGTGGGACCTTTACATCGTCTAATAAGGGAGTTTCGGTTCTACTGGAACCAATTCTGGGTTGTAGCTGCTGTTTAGCGGGTGTCAGCAAGTGATCCTGGGCTAACTTTTGTTGTGTTTTGGAACAGTAGCGCTAGCCTAACATGTACTAGAGGGTGACTGAGTTCCATCCCATTCTCAGCGCTGCTAATCTAAGAGAGTATGGAAAGGTATGCATTGCACACTTT
Source organism: Tokudaia tokunoshimensis (assembly GCA_036184795.1). NCBI lineage: Eukaryota > Metazoa > Chordata > Mammalia > Rodentia > Muridae > Tokudaia > Tokudaia tokunoshimensis. The sequence continues at coordinate 71,660,202 of BTHU01000014.1, read as the reverse complement.
CTAGGGATTCTTGATGACCCAGGCTAAGGTGCTTGGAAAGTAAATGCTATTAAGAAGCTTCACCTCACATGTGTGTGTTCACCTCACAGAATGTAAAGTATATTCTTTAAGAAAAACTAATGAGTAACAGAGAAAAGTTTTTGATCTTTATTTTTATTTGTTCCTTTTAAAGATTGTTTTTAGCTCCATTACAAGTCCATTTATGTCCCAAGTAAATCAGGAATCTTAATTGGAAAATATAACTATTTCAATACTGGAAACCCTAACAAGAAACATTGTAAGAAATTTCTTAAATTATAGTGAGTGGTGTCCAGAATTAGATACCAAACCAAGGTCTCGTGAGCAAAGAGCAGTGAGAAGAGGCTTGAAGCAGGAAGATCCTAAGTACGATGGCAGTCTAGGCTTCGTAGACTGCAAACTATGGAGTAATGGAGACTAGAGGTATAATCAAAGAAGCAAACAAATGAAAAAAAGACATCACTCTGTCAATATTTTGAATTAGTACTATTATTCAAAATAATACTATTTTGAATAGAAAAATTAAGAGTGAGTGGGAAGAGAACCAGGTCTTGGTTTTCTCTTAAGGCAGTTAGGGAAGACTCAGAAGTATGCACTCGTTTCTCTTTCAATAGGACATTTGACTGTTCATCTTGTTTCTCAATCCAAATTCCAATTGGTCCTTGAAGGGGATTCTTAATGGAAATAAAATTTGATCAATTTTAGATTTTTCTTCCCTTTCTACCTTCATTTCTGGCTACAGCGTCTGAGAATAGGGAATATTACATTAGGTTTTATTATAATGCTGTAGAGATTAAATAATGGTATAGATATTTTTAAAACCCACAGTAACCTGGGTTCAGTCACCAGCATTCATGCAAAAAGTCGGGGCATGATGCTTATAATACCAGTTGTGTAAAGCAAAGACAGATGGGTAACACACACACACACACACACACACACACACTCTCTCTCTCTCTCTCTCTCTCTCTCTCTCTCTCTCTCTCTCTTACACGGAAACCAAAGAAAAAATTCCAGGGCTTTGTTCTCAACCCTTCACTGACTGAACCTAGCTTGGGTAGCAGGAATAGAAATTAAAAACAACAAATAGAAGCTGGGTGTATCGGAGGGAGAACATTTGACTAACCTGTGTTAGGCTCTGATTAAATCCCCTGCACCATAGAGAAAGGGAGATGGGAGAGAGACAAGCAAAGCCTGCCACCTAAACTTGTTCCCTCACTTGTTTAGAAAATAGATGGAGGAATTTTCCAGAGATGTGGAAAAACCGTGCCCTAAAAAAGGAGGCAAGGGATACTGAGCCCTCCCTATTCGTGGGCCTGACATCTAGCAAGATGAATAAGCCTATTTAAATTCCACAGTATCGATCATTCTGGAAGCCAGAGTCCTGAGATCTCAGAGGTTACCTGTCCGTGAACACCAAAACAGGCAGTGGATTTATTTACACTCAGTGGCAATTTGTTCTCCTTGGGCATACTGTGAAGGTCAGACCAATGCTATCTGTGCTGGACGATGGGTCTAGTCTATGTGGTTTTTGACGTTAGGAATGTGGCTGCTGCTGAAGCGGTACATGCTTCGTTTCTGGCACTGGCAAGTGCTTATTAAATGTTTATTTTTTAAGGCTGAATTTGTGAGGGAAAGTAATGGGTGTTTTTTAACATGTTAACATAAAGTGCTGTGGGCAGTGAGCTACTGAGTTCAGAGCTTCTAGTCTCAGGATTTACGATAGATCATGTGAGTGAGGAGCACAAGATGACTGAAAGAGCCCTTGGGCCTATGCCTGCCTCATCTGTCGGAGCAGAGCTACTTGTGATATCTCTCACAGTTTTTCAAATCACTGTATTGCAGACAGAGCTCAAGGAAATGTAGACTTTTTCCTCCCACTTTTCTGAGTCTTAGTTGACAGTTAAAGCTATGTTACACTATTGGAAGATAGTAGAGTTTTGTCTTGAAATGTTTGAGATTAAAGATTTAATTTCTCTGATTTAAGAAAAGTTTTAGTTTTAACAGATCCTTTAAAAACATTGCAGGTTAGCTCTTTTTCCCATTCTGGTTTCATCGTGAGTGCTTTTGTCCTACTTAGAGTTACTATTGCTGTGATGAAGCATCCTGACCAAAGCAACTTGGGGAGGAAAGGATTTATTTCAGCTTACACTTCCCGGCAGTCCATCACTGAAAAAGTCAGTGCAGGAAGTCAAGCAGGGAAGGAATCTGGACATAGGATTTGATGCAGAGTCATGGAGGAGTGCTGTTCACTGGTTCCTTGTGGTGTGCTCAATCTGCATTCCTTTATAGGGGGAGGTAAGGGGGGGGTTCTTTATGTAGTCCTGGCTATTCTGGAATTTGCTCTGTAGATCAGGCTGGCCTCAAACTCAAGAGCTTTACCTGCCTCTGCCTCCTTAGTACTGGGATTAAATACTAAGGCTTTCGAGACCACTGCCCAGCACATATTGCTGTTAAGCAACCATTTTTCTTTTCTTGTTCATCCCCAAGATCACACATTAATAAATATATCACAACATGAAACACTTTACAAACTTAAAATGTCCTACAACCTTTAATAGTTCAAACATTTAAAAAATATTTAGTCTCTTAAAGTTCTAGAGAACTTTTAAAATATAATGTCTCTCAGTTGTGGGCTCCTATAAAATAAAAGATAAGTTAAATACTTTCTTACTTCAAAGGGAAGAACCAGGGCATGTCAGAATAAATCAAAGCAAAACCAAATGTTAACTGTGTAAGCAATTCAACGTCTAATGTGTGGGATCCACTCATGATTTTCTGGGCTCCTCCAAAGGGTTTGGGTAAATTTCTGGCCTTGCCCTCTGCAGCTTGTCTTTGAGGTTCTGGCTCTATTCTACTGCTGCTGGTGTTCTTGCTGGCCATCCCATGGCATCTTCAAAACTGCTTGGGACTCTTGCTGCAACTGGGCTGCACTTTCACCTATAGCCTCTCCTGGGCTTTCTTCAAGGACTCCAGCCCTGCCACACTAAGCCTCATGCACTCTCTGTGAACACTCCATACCTTCAAAACCAGAACCACCTGGGTGAGCCTTACACTACCAACTGAACAGCTGCCACTTCTGGAACACAGCTTGTCGGTGCTGACCCTGACGAAACACTTCTCAATAGACTTCACCTCAGTGATGCTGTTCTCTTAATTATAGCTGATTTTTTAGCCCCAGCTGACCAATATCCACTGTCTCAGCAAAGCAAAGGTTTTACTTTAGTGATTCTTCAGCTTCAGCTGACCAGCTACCGCAGATTCTTCACACAAATGGTCTGCTAGAGTCTTCGCTTTAGAAATTTCCCTCCAAAACATCATAAGACCGGCCTTCATAGTCTTTACTCCTCTCAACATTCTTATCTTCCAAGTTCTTATAGAACAGCTCATGGAGCTCTTAACACTCAATGGCTTTTCTAGCCCAAAGTCCCAAGTTTATTCCACAATCCTCACCAAAACAACGTGGTCAGGTCTGTCACAGCAACACCACACTATCCTAGTATCAACTTCTTCTCTAGTTAGAATTACTATTGCTATGATGAAATGCCACGGGGTGGCCCCACCCACAATGGGCAGGACCCTCCTCCATCAATTACTGATTAAGAAAATGCCCTACAGGCTTGCTTACAGGTTGACCTTATGGAGGCATTTTTTTAAATTGGAAGTTCCTTCTCAGATCACTATAGTTTGTGTCAAAAAACTAAGCAGCATAGCCCTCTTCCCCAGTCTTCTAGAGGCTGTTACCCCATGTTCCTCAAGTCTGTCTACATGTGTCCTTATGAGGAGGTCTCCTTAAATGCTACCTAGTTACAATAGCATCTTCCACCTTTTCCCTTCAATTTTATTTCATACTGTTAACCATACTATTATCTAATTACTTATATTGTGTGGCTTATAATATTCTCTCCCTTACTTAGGATATGGGGGGGTGTGCTCTGGATAGATGGTTCAGCAGTTAAGAACCTTTGTTTCTCTTGCAAGAGAACCTAGATTTCGTTCCTAGCACCCAGTTTCATGGAAGTATGCCTCTTTAACTGCTGAACTCTCTCTCCCCCAACTCTTTGTTTTGTTTTGTTTTTTTAGTTGGCCATTGCATTCCCAGTGCTTTGAAAGTGTTTGACACATGGTAGGTATGTAAATGTATTTTAATAATTTTAATAATGCTGAACCAATGGTTATAAGTAGTAGTGTATAGTATGTCATGTTGGATCTAGTTTACAAATTTGGAAATGGGGATTGTGGAATTTTATATTTCACTAAGCTGATATCTATTTGAAACAAATTATTATAAACTTATATTTATCTTATATACCCAAAGTAGTATTAACAACAGGATAACTTTTATTATGAAATAATATATTGATAATATTTTAGTAAAGAAACAATTCCCCCACCTCCCTTTTTTTGGCTAGGTGTGATGACATAGCTGTGTGACTGACTCTAACATGAAGTTAATGCAGAAGGATCCAGAATTCAAGGCCTATGTGGATTATATAGTGAGATCTTGTCTCAAAAGTAAAACCAAAACACAATTTGAAATCTAAATCCTTATTTTTTCAAATTTTACAGGATTTAGCAAAAAAACTGGTCGTAGTAAAAAATGGAGAGAGCTCCTGAAGTTGCCCCCAGTCAGCATGTGCACTGAATTAAGACGCTCCATTGGTGAGTAAGTAGTGCTTCCTTCTGAGTGTCTGACACTGCATCATTACATAGATGTTACTACTACTTCAGTTCTGTATTTGCTTCAGAAGTTTTCTGATAAAATGTTCATATAACTTCATTAGCCTTTTGTGTGTAATGGAGACTCTAGAGTGAATTTATGAAAGATGATTGCTGACTTTTTCATTAATAAAAACTAATATACATTGAGACTATAGATTTGGCTTAGTGGTTAAGAGCACTGGATGCTCTTGCAGAGGATCCAGGTTTGGCTCCCAACATTAACATGGATGCTCACATCTGTCTGCAGCTCCAGATCCAGATACGTTCTTCTGGCCTCCTCGGACCATGTGCACATGTGCACAGACATATGTGCAGGCAAAGTACCCATACACCTAAATTAAAGACAAGTGAATCTAAAAATTATGTCTCTGTATGGCTTTGTGCCCAAGAGTACAGTGCCTGTTGAGGCCAGAAGAGGGTGTTGGATCTCCTGGAGCTGATGTTACAAGCAGTTGTGAACTATCCACTAGACTGGAAATTGATTGGACCTAAGTCCAAGTGCCTAAGCTGTTGTAACGTAGACATCATGACCACAGCCTTGTTCCATTTCATGTCTGCTTCATGGCACTTGAAAGCCAGAGATCTAAGGCTGCCCATTTTCAAGGTTTTCCTGGCTTCTGAGACTGCTCTCCAGATAACTTAGGAGGAGAAAGTGACAATCTTTGCACTCACTACCTTGGATAGGGCTTAGCCTGCTTTATGTTACTAAGAGGAAGCATGTGTTGAAGGAAGTGCTGGGGGAACACATGGTGTTCCTCCTAGGGGAAATGTGAACTGTGAAATGGTGAAAGTTCTCTGGACTTGAAAATGCAATCTGCATAAGGTAGTGCCTTCCAAATACAAGAGAATATGGATCAAAGACAAGCCTTTTCATTGTTGACCTTCATTGAGGAGGGAAAGACTGAGATTTCTTTTTTTTTTTTGTTTTGTTTTGTTTTTTAAATCTTTTTTTCCTCTGTTTTCTCTTTTTTCCCTTTTTTATTGAATATATTCTTCATTTACATTTCAAATGTTATATCCCTTCCTGGTTCCCCCCTCCCTGAAAACCCCCAACCCATCCTCCCACCTCCTGCCTCCAAGAATATGCTCCTCCACCCAACCCACTCCCATGACCCCCACTAGATTTCCCCACACTGGGGCCTCTATTGAGCCTTCACAGGACCAAAGACTTCTCCTCCCACTGAGGCCCAACGAGGCATTCCTCTGCCAGTCTTTTGGCTGGAACCACATGTACCCCTTGGTTGATGGCTTAGTCACTGGGGTGTCTGGTTGGCCGACATTGTCGTTCTTACCATGGGGCTGCAACGCCCCCCCCCCCCAGGTCCTCCAGTCCTCCCTCCAACTCCTCTATAGTGAACCGCACGCTCAGACCAATGGTTGGCTGCTAGTATTCACCTCTGTGTCTGTAAGGCTCTGGCAAGGCCCCTCCAAAAGACAACCATAAATGGCTCCTTTCAGTACACACTTCTTGTCATCCATAGTAGTTTCGGGGTTTGGTGACTGTTTATAGGATGAATCCCCAGATAGGACAGTCTCTGCTTTTCCTTCAGTCTCTGCTCCACTCTTTGTCTCCATAATTGTTCCTGCGATTATTTTGTTCCTTTTCTCAAAGGAACCAAATCACCCACACTTTGGTCTACCTTCTTTGTGATCTTCCTGTGGTCTGTGAATTGTAACATATTTATTTTGAGCTTTTGGGCTAATATCCACTTATCAGTGAGTGCATACCATATGTGATCTTTTGTGATTGGGTTACTTCACTCAAGATGATACTTTCTAGTTCCATCCATTTGCCTAAGAATTTCATGAATTCATTATTTTTAATAGCTGAATAGTACTCCATTATATATATATATATATATCACATTTTCTGTATCCGTTCCTCTGTTGAAGGACATCTGGGTTCTTTCCAGCTTCTGGCTATTATAAATAAGGCTGCTATGAACATAGTGGAGCATATGTCCTTATTGCATGTTGGAGCATCTTCTGGGTATATGCCCAGGAGTGGTATAGCTGGATCCTCAGGTAGTACTATGTCCAAGACTGAGATTTCTTGTTCTCTACACAGCAGAGGGATTCTCTTAAGGGGCTGAGAAACAACAACAACAGGAACAGACTCAGCCAGAACTCAAGCTGAGCTGTAGCTGTCAGAAGAGTGGTTCTAAAGATGATTTTGGACTCTTTGTTAAAACCAACCACAGACAGTGTCAGGAAAATATGGAGAGTGAAGAGGAAGAGGTAGCGTTGAGTCTCAGCAATGAACTTCTTGTTTAGGGAGCACCTAGAGTTTCGGTGGGCGTGGACATTTCAGGGTACCTTTCAGTTCTCCTGTAGGTGGGGACAGAATTCCTCTTTGAACTGACCTTCTAATCTTGGAGAGTTAAATGGAGACTTGTAACAATAAATGAATAAATGTGCACAATTCAGTGCTTTATTTAGATAATTATTTTTAAGGCATGTGTTTATATAGGCCAGACTGGCCTTGAATTTGCTGTGTAGACAAGGATGATCTTGTACTTCTGATCTTGCTTTTACCTCTCAAGTGCTAAATTATAGGCATGTACTGCCATATATGGTGTATATAATGCTAGAGATGGAACCTACGGGCATTGTGCATGCTATATAAACACTCTGCCTATTGAACCTGATCCCTAGCTCCCTTGCCTAGATATTTCCATGTTTAAACCCAATGATCTAAAACAGGAATGGCTTAGACTCCCAGAATTACTTGATATTAATAAACTTTTTACTGGAGGGATTTGTTATGGTTTGTTCACTTACCTTAATTCTTTAGCTTTAGAATTAGTTTTGGGAAACCAGCTAAGTCAGGGCAGGAACTCAGGATAGGAACCTGAAGGTAAAAACTAAAGTAAAGGTCATGAAGGAAAACTAATTACTGGCTTGCTTATGGCTCTCATTTTGCTTTCATATATACCCTAGGACTACCTGCCCAGAGATGGGACCACAACAAGCTGGGCCCACCCATATCAATAATTAATCAAGAATTAATTAATAAGACCTACAGATTTATCCATGGACCAATTTTATGAGACATTTTTCAATTAAGATTCTCTCTTTCCGGGACTGGAGAGGTGATGGCTCAGTAGTTAAGAGCTGGATTAAATTCCCAGTATGCACACAGTGGCTCACAAACTTTTTTTATTTCATTTATATGAGTACACTGTTGCTGTCTTCAGACACCAGAAGAGGACATCGGATCCCATTACAAATGGTTGTGAGCCACCATGTGGTTGCTGGGAATTGAACTCAGGACCTCTGGAAGAGCAAGCAGCCAGTGAGTGCTCTTAACCTCTGAGCCACCTCTCCAACCCAGCTCACAAACTTTGATCTGTAAGTCCAGTTTCAGAGGATTCAGTGCTCTCTTCTGACTTCCAAACATTCATAAACATAAAATAAATCTGAAATAATAAATTTCCTGTTTCTAGATATGTCTAGGAAGATTTGTATCCAGTTGACAAAAAACAACCAGCATAACTACTGCTAGGAGAACAGCTGGCCTTCTCCCTATTCCCCATCCATCCCTCTTCCCTTCCCCCTTTCTCCCTCTATTCTTTTGTTTTTAATTAGTGTACAAAGTAATGGGCCAATACAGTAGTCCCTGTCTTTATTCCCAACATTCAGGAGGCAGAGGCAAGGTGTATCTCTGTCAGTTTGAAACCCGCCTGGGCTACTAGGAAGTTGCAAGTCAGCCAGGACTACATAGTGAGACCTTGTTTCATAACAAACAAAATTAAAACATAGTAATGAGTTTGATTGTTACATTTTATTAGACTTTATTCTTATTTGCCTTTCTCCGCTGCTGAACATGGCTTTCTTGCTGAAGGTTGACTTGTTCTAGCTTTTGTTTTATATTTTTCTTGACACAATGCTGGAACATTAGAGTCTTATTCTCAGAACAATATCACTAAGGTAAGGAGAGGCAGGGACAAGACATTTTCTATGGAAAAGAAAAAACAAGCAAATAACTATAAAAGGGAAAGTTAAAAATCATGAATTATAAAAAAGAACAAACATCAATAATCATTATTATTTTAAATTTCGTTTGCAAATATAAAAGTATCAAGAATCAAGATGGAGAGAGATTTTTAAAATTCTTATTTAGTACATTGCTGCATAAGCAGTTTATTCTAGATACCAAGATTAGGTGCAGTAGTAGAAAGTTCCTTTTATGCTCCTGCCTTCTTTGTGGATGGTCACCCATGGGCTTATCTATCTCCTATTTATTTCATTTTTGAGAAGAATTCTCTATTTCAAGTTAAGTTTTACAAAGCCTTACAAGTTCTAGGTGTCTTTGGCTCTGCCTGTTAGTTGGTTGATTGGTTGTTTGGTTGTTTTTTTTTTTGTTTGTTTGTTTTTTGTTTTTTTTTTTTTTTATTTTGGAGAGGATCTCATCATGTAACCCAGGCTGGCCTTGAATATATAATCCTCCTGCCTCAGCCTCCAGGATGGTGAGATTATAAGCATGTGCCACGGCAATCAGTTCTGCCTGTTTTGTTTGTTTTATGTATGTATGCATGCATATATGTATGCATGTATGTATGTATATTTGTGTGTGTATGTGTCTATACATGTTTGTATATGTGCATGTGGAAGCTAGACAGCAATATTAGGTATCTTCCTTGATCAATCTCCACTTTAGGTTTTTTTAGACACAGTCTCTCACTGAGTTTGGAGCTTGAAAATTCAGCTCTAGACTATCTGGCCAGTGAACCCCTGGAATCTGTCGTTTTTTACCCTCTTTAGTCCTGGGATTACAGGAACAGTCCTTCATGCCCAGGTTTTTATGTGGGTGCTGGGTATTTAAAGCCAGATCCTCATGCTTGTGTAGTAAGAAATTACCAACTCAGGCATCTCTCCCAGCCCCTGCTTGTGTCTTTTAAATGTGTGATAACAATATAAAATAGTAAACAGAACAGTAGTCTAGAAATGATACAGATACTATGTTTCACTTTCACTTTATTATGTGAAAACAATATAGATTCAGAACAGCATTTAGTGGGTAGTAACTACTATGCTTGTTTCTCCCTTTTACTCAGAAAAGGATTTTAACAGTCTTTGCGACAAACAGCCAATTGGAAGACTTCTTTTCAGACAATTCTGTGATACAAAATCAGATCTAAAGAGGTGCATTGAATTCTTGGATGCAGTGGTGAGTGATTCATCTCAGGACTGTGCCGTGCAACTTTATGCTTTTGAATATTAAAAACTGGGCCTGACAGAGTTGGTAGTTGTCTTGATGTTATATTTCCCTCCTTCTTCCTTCTATTTTTGAGATAGGGTCTCACTTTGTAGCTCACACTAGCCTGGACCTGACTTTGTAGGTCAGGGATCTCACAATGTAGCCTGGTCTGGCCTTGAACTTGTAGCAGTCCTTCTGCCACCAGCTCCTGATTGCTGTGGTTACAGGCATGCACAACCTCCCTGGCTCCTGGTGAGTATTTTTGTGTATGAAAAGCAGCAAGAGATGAGTACTGCTCTTCACCTTGTTTTCACCTTTAAAAACAGTTTTATTTTGAATGTGAATACCTGCATGTTTGTGTGGATGTATGCCATATGTATGTCTGATGCCCTTGGTGACCAGAAGATGGTTCCTTTGGAACTGGAGTTACAGGTTATTGTTAGCTACTGTGTGGGTTCTGGGAACTGAACCTGTGTCCTCAGAAAGAGCAGTAAATGTGCTTAACTGCTGAACCATCTCTTTAGCTCTGTTTTCTCCTTGTTAAGCAGCCTGGGATTCCAGCTTGTGGGATGGTACCATCCACATTTAGGGTAGGTCTTTCCTGCTTGGTTTATCCTTTCTAAAAATACTTTCATAGAACATCTAGAGATATATTTCAGTGGTGGGTCTAAATCCAGTCAAATTGACAATGGAGAATAACTCACCTACCCTCATTGACATTTTTACCCCAGTATTGTTCTTACTTTCTCGGAGAACTATTTAAATTTAATCCATAGAACTGCTCTCTGGATCTGAGGGTGCCATATGAGTTCATAGGTCAGATAATTTAAAGCATTATGAAACACTGTTGTGAGTAGCATCACTAATCTTTGCCTTTTTCTTAATCTCACCAATCAGGCAGAGTACGACGTTACCATTGAAGAGGAACAAAGAGAATTTGGACTATCCATATTCAGTAGATTCTTCAAAGAGGTATGGTTTCTTTTCTTCTCCTCCTCTTCCTCCTCCTCCTCCTCTTCTTCTTCCTCCTCCTCCTCCTTCTTCTTCTTCCTCTTCCTCTTTTTCTTTTTCTTCTTCTCTTCCTCCTCCTCTTCCTCCTCCTTCTTCTTCTTCCTCTTCCTCTTTTTCTTTTTCTTCTTCTCTTCCTCCTCCTCTTCCTCCTCTTCTTCCTTCTCTTCCTCTTCTTATTCCTCCTTCTCTTCCTCCTCTTCCTCTTCCTCCTCCTTCTTCTTCTTCCTCTTTTTCTTTTTCTTCTTCTCTTCCTCCTCCTCTTCCTCCTCTTCTTCCTTCTCTTCCTCTTCTTATTCCTCCTTCTCTTCCTCCTCTTCCTCTTCCTCCTCCTTCTTCTTCTTCTTCCTCTTCCTCTTTTTCTTTTTCTTCTTCTCTTCCTCCTCCTCTTCCTCCTCTTCTTCCTTCTCTTCCTCTTCTTATTCCTCCTTCTCTTCCTCCTCTTCCTCTTCCTCCTCCTTCCTCCTCTTCCTTCTTCCTCCCTCCTCCCCCCTCCTCTTTTTTCCTCCACCTCTTCCTCCTCCACCTTCACTTTTGGATAAAATATAACATGTATTAAAGCCTTTAATTTTTTTAAAAACTGTTACTTTTTTGTATTTTTGTTTAGATTGAGAAAAAAAAACTCTTAAAAAATTGATTCAAAGAATTTAATTCTGTTTCCTGAAGCAGGAAACAGAAGTTGAGGAATTTTATTTGCCTAATTTGAACTAAAAATAACATTTCCTAAAAGTTTTTGTCTTAGTTTTTTTTTTTTTTTTTTTTGGTTTTTGGTTTTTGGTTTTTCAAGATAGGTTTTTGGTACATTGTGTAGCCCTAGCTGTCCTGGAACTCTGTAGACCAGGCTGGCCTTGAACTCAGAAATCAGAGATTGAGGGCATGTGCCACTACACCTAGCCAAATCCTGTCTGCTTTACTGTCTATATTTCAGGAACTCTGCTTAAATATTTCTCTCTCTCTCTCTCTCCCTCTCCCTTTCCCTCTCATATATATATATATGAGGCATGTTTGTCTATGCACTGCATGTGTGCCTGGTGGCCACAGAGGCCAGGAGAAGGCATCAGTTCCCCTGAGACTGAAATTATAAGCAATTTCAAACTGCCATCTGTGTGCTGGAAATTGAACCCATGTCCTCTGGAAAGCAGCCAATGAGGGCTCTTAACTGCTGAGTCATCTCTCCAGCCTATTTTTATTTCTCTTGATTTACTAATGTATCACCATATAAACACAGCTAGAGTTCTATGTCAAAGACATGACATGGGCTGCAGGGTATGTCCTAACGTTATATTGTCCATTTGCCACAAAGAAAGGAATTTTCATGGAGAAAAATCAAGAAAGGGTTTTAATCAAAATTGACATTTGAAGAAGATGTAAATTAAGCATTTCAGGCCATCTGTGTAATGATATGAGCTTTAGGTTTAAATGGAGGAAGAACTGGGGCAGGCACCAAGGGGCAAGCACCAAGGGGCAAGAGGAATGTATAAATAATGAAGTCATGCTATGGTCTGGCTGGCTCATCATTGTCTCAATTCTGGTATTGTAAAATGACTTCAGACGAATTCTTACCACTTGAGAGGACATTCTATCTCTAGTGGTGACTGATCCTATTTAGGGGTGGGGTGTCATTTTTTATCATAGGCAATATGTCAGAACGGCTTTGCTATTTCTGGAATCCAGATGACTACAGGTTTATGACAATGTTTGGCTTTTTCAGGATCCTTTCTGGAAACTAGTCATTGGAAAAGTTGTTGATAGAATACTCCTTTTGCTTTCAGTGTTAAGGGAGGGGTGAGGCAAGCTACATTTCAATGATTAACATGCCAATGTGTGGAGTTAAACAAAATCTGAACCAAAGTAAAAAAGAGATACAAAATGAAGACAAAAATGTCAAGCTTTTATCCACTGTTAGTTATATTTTGTTTTTGAAGAGTTTTTATATTTTATAAATATTTTTCCTTTGGTTTTGTCTTTTAATTTTTTGGTACATCTTTAATCCCAGCACTTGGGAGGCAAAGGAAGCAGATCTCTGTGAGTTTGAGGCCAGCTTAATTTTCATAGTAAGTTCCATCCAGGTTAGCCAGGACTATATCCTGAGACCCTGTTTCAAAAATCAACAAAAAGGAAAAAAAAAAAAGATAAAGTTTAAAGATGATATTAGAGAAGGGCAAAAAGAAAGTGCCGGAAGGTCCATGATCTATTCCAGGGTTCTCAGCCTGTGGATGGCAATCCCTGGAGAGTCAGTCAACCTTCTCACAGGAGTCACCTAAGACCCTTTACAATATCAGATTGTACATTACAATTCATAGCAGTTGCAAAATTACAGTTAAGAAGTAGCAATGAAAATAATTTTATGGTTGGAGGGTCAACATTTGAGGAACTGTATTAAAGGGTCGAAAGCATTAGGAGGGTTGAGAATCACTTCTTTAGACAGACATTAATCCATTCAAAGAGGGCTCTGTACTCATCTACTTAAAGAGCCTAAATCCCAATATTATTAAAATGCCAATTAAATCTCAACATGAGTTTTGGAGAAATGAGATACTCAAACTAGAGCATTTGGTAAAAGACATTTGTCAACTTTATTTGTGTGTGTATGTGTGTGTGTGTATGTGTGTGTGTGTATGTGTGTGTGTGTGTGTGAAGTACAAATGTATATTTTTGCTTTGAGTGTAAGTGCACATGTCTGCATGTACATGTAGAGGCCTGAGGTTAATGTTAGGAATCTTCCTTGATCTTCCACCTTTTAAAAACATTAATTTGTTTTTAATTTTTGAGATTTTATTTTATGTGTATGGTTGTTTTGCCTGCATGTATGCCTGTACACCATGTGCAAGCAGAGCCTGTGGAGACTAAGAAAGAGTATACGATCCCTTAGAACTAGAATTGCAGATGGTTGTGCGTTTCCCTGTGGATGTTAGGAACCAAACCTGTCACTGAGCCATTTCTAGAGCCCCTTATTTTAATTTTTATGTGTATATGAATATTTTGCCTGCATGTATGTCTGTGTACAACTTGTATGCAGTGCCCCACGGAAGCTAGAACAGGGTATCAGAGTCTTTGGGACTGGAGTTACAGATGGTTGTGAATTGCGATGTGGGTGCTGAAAATTGAACACAGGTCCTCTAGAAGAGTAGCTATTGCTCTTAACCACAGAACCATCTCTACAACCCTCTTTTTCATTTGCTTCTTTGCTTTTATTTTTGAAATAGAGTCTCACTGTGTAGCCCTGGCTGTCTGGAACTGTGTAGACTAGGTTGGCCTCATCTTCACAGAGATCTCCTTACCACTGCAGGGCTGGAGAGATTCTCAGTGGCTAAGAGCACTGACTGGCTGGGCAGTGGTGGCACATGCCTTTAATCCCAGCATTCGAGAGGCAGACGCAGGCAGATTTCTGAGTTCAAGGCCAACCTGGACTACAGAGTGAGTTCCAAGACAGCCAGTACTATATATACAGAGAAACCCTGTCTCAAAAATTGAAATAAATAATAAAAAAACTAAAAAACACCAAAAAATAAAAAATAAAAATAAAAGAGCACTGACTGTTCTTTCAGAGGTCCTGAGTTCAGTTTTGAGCAACCACACTGTGGCTCACGACCATCTGTAATGGAATCTGATGCGCTCGTCTGGTGTGTCTGAAGACAGCTACAGTGTATGGATATACGAAATAAAAAAGAAAAGAAGTGTGTGCCACCACATCTGGATGTTTTTAAGATATTTATTTATGGCATGGTGTGTGTGTGTGTGGGGGTGGGGTGGGGTGTGTATGTATGAACCACGGCACGCATGCCATGGCATATTATGGAGATTATAGGACAACTCTATGGAGCTAGTTATTAGCTAGTTATTATGTAGGGTCCAGGTATCAAACTCAGCTTGCCAGACTTGTATAGTAAGAATCTTACCCAGTGAACCCTCTTGCTGGTCTCCACCTTATTCTTTCTAAGGCATTATATATTGGACAAAATGAAAGCTCATTATCCTATCACCCAGGGTTCCCAAACACTAAAATTAAGCCAATTTTCAGTTTTATAATTAAGTAGAGCAACTGAAAACTTAAGTAGGGTTTTTTTCTGGAGTTACAAAACTAGTATGCTAAATCAAATAGTATAATATACAATATTGGTAGAATAAAGTTGTAAATAGAACAGAATTGGATAATCTACATCCTTTTATAATAAAAGCTTTGAACAAACTAGAATGTTTGTTGATTGTTTTTTGTTGGTTTTTTTTTTGTTTGTTTTTAGGAGTGGCTCTTTTTTTTTCTTTATTTTCTAAGTCTTCTTTATTTACATTCCAAATGATCTCCCCTTTCCCGCTTCCTCCCTCCCCGAAAGTCCCATAAGCCCCCTTCCCTCCCTCTGTTCCCCATTCAACCCCCTCTTGCTTCTCTGTCCTAGCACTCCCCTACATCCAGTCTTTCCAGGACCAGGGGTCTCTCCTTCCATCTTCTTGGAAATCTATTGATATGTGAATTGTGTCTTGGGTATTCCGAGATTCTGGGTTAATATCCCCTTATCAGTGACTGCATACCATGTGTGTTCTTTTGTGATTGGGTTACCTCACTAAGGATGATATTTTCCAGTTCTGACCATTTGCCTAGGAATTTCGTGAATTCATTGTTTTTAATTGCAGAGTAGTATTCCATTGTGTAAATATACCACATCTTCTGTATCCATTCCTCCGTTGAGGGACATCTGGGTTCGTTCCAGCTTCTGGCTATTATAAATAAGACTGCTATGAACATAGTGGAGCATGTGTCCTTATTGCATGCAGGTAAAGCCTCTGGGTATATGCCCAGGAGTGGTATAGCTGGATCCTCCGGAAGTGTCATGCCCAGTTTTCTGAGGAACCGCCAGACTGCTTTCCAGAGTGGTTGTACCAGCTTGCAATCCCACCAGCAGTGGAGGAGTGTTCCTCTTTCTCCACATCCTCACCAACAACTGCTGTCTCCTGTGTTTTTGATCTTAGCCATTCTGACTGGTGTGAGATGGAATATCACGGTTGTTTTGATTTGCAATTCCCTAATGACTAAGGATGATGAACATCTCTTTAGGTGCTTCTCAGCCATTAGATATTCTTCAGGTGAGAACTCTTTGTTTAGCTCTGTACCCCATTTTTTAAGAGGGCTACTTGGCTCTCTGGAGTCTAACTTCTTGAGTTCTTTGTATATATTGGATATTAGCCCTCTGTCGGATGTAGGGTTGGTAAAGATCATTTCCCAGTTAGTTGGTTGCCGCTTTGTCCTTTTGACAGTGTCTTTTGCCTTACAGAAACTTTGTAATTTTATGAGGTCCCATTTGTCAATTCTTAATTTTAGAACATAAGCTATTGGAGTTCTGTTCAGGAAATTCTTCCCTGTGCCCATATGTTCAAGGTTCTTCCCTAGTTTCCTTTCTATTAGTTTCAGTGTGTCTGGTTTTATGTGGAGGTCCTTGATCCACTTGGAATTGAGCTTAGTGCAAGGAGATAAGAATGGGTCAATTTGCATTCTTCTGCATGTTGACCTCCAGCTGAGCCAGCACCATTTGTTGAAAAGACTATCTTTTCTCCACTGGATGGCTTTAGCTCCTTTGTCAAAGATCAAGTGACCATAGGAGTGTGGATTCATTTCTGGGTCTTCAATTCTGTTCCATTGATCTACATGCCTGTCACTGTACCAATACCATGCAGTTTTTAACACTATTGCTCTGTAGTACAGCTTGAGGTCCGGGATACTGATTCCCCCAGAAGTTCTTTTACTCTTGAGAATAGTTTTAGCTATCCTGGGTTTTCTGTTATTCCAGATGAATTTTTGAATTGCTCTTTCTAACTCTATGAAGAATTGTGTTGGGGCTGGAGAGATGGCTCAGTGGTTAAGAGCACTGACTGCTCTTCCGAAGGTCCTGAGTTCAAATCCCAGCAACCACCTGGTGGGTCACAACCATCCATAATGAGATCTGACGCCCTCTTCTGGAAATGTCTGAAGACTGATACAGTGTAGTTACATATAATAAATAAGTAAATATTTAAAAAAAAAAGAATTGTGTTGGGATTTTGATGGGGATTGCATTGAATCAGTATATTGCTTTTGGCAAGATGGTCATTTTTACTATATTAATCCTGCCAATCCATGAGCATGGAAGATTTTTCCATCTTCTGAGGTCTTCTTCAATTTCTTTCTTCAGAGACTTGAAGTTCTTGTCATACCGATCTTTCGCTTGTTTGGTTAGAGTCACACCAAGATACTTTATATTGTTTGTGGCTATCGTGAAGGGTATCATTTCTCTTACTTCTTTCTCAGCCTGCTTATCCTTTGAGTATAGGAAGGTTCCTGACTTGCTTGAGTTGATTTTATATCCAGCCACTTTGCTGAAGTTGCTTATCAGCTGTAGGAGTTCTCTGGTGGAGTTCTTTGGGTCGCTTAAGTATACTATCATATCGTCTGCAAATAGTGATAGTTTGACTTCTTCCTTTCCAATTTGTATCCCTTTGACCTCCTTTTATTGTCTAATTGCTCTAGCTAGAACTTCAAGTACTATATTGAAAAGACATGGAGAGAGAGGGCATCCTTGTCTAGTCCCTGATTTTAGTGGGATTGCTTCAAGTTTCTCTCCATTTAGATTGATGTTGGCTACCGGTTTGCTGTAAATTGATTTTACTATGTTAAGATATGGGCCTCGAATTTCTGATCTTTCCAAGACCTTTAACTCGAAAGGATGCTGAATTTTGTCAAATGCTTTCTCCGCATCTAATGAAATGACCATGTGGTTTTTTTTCTTTGAGATTGTTTATGCAGTGGATTACATTGATGGACTTATATCCCTGCATATTGAACCATCCCTGCATCCCTGGGATGAAGCCTACTTGATCGTGGTGAATGATCGTTTTGATGTGTTCTTGGATTTGGTTGGCAAGAATTTTATTGAGTATTTTTGCATCGTTATTCATAAGAGAGATTGGCCTGAGATTCTCTTTCTTTGTCGGATCTTTGTGTGATTTTGGTATTAGCGTAATTGTGTCTTCATAGAACGAGTTGGGTAGTGTTCCTTCTGTTTCTATTTTGTGGAATAGGTTGAAGAGTATTGGTGTTAGGTCTTCTTTGAAGGTCTGATAGAATTCTGCACTAAAACCGTCTGGACCTGTGCTTTTTTTGGTTGGAAGACTTCCAATGACCACTTCTATTTCTTCATGGGTTATAGGATGGTTTAGATGGTCTATTTGATCCTGATTTAATTTTGGTATTTGGTATCTGTCTAGGAAATTGTCCATTTCCTCCAGATTTTCTAGTTGTGTTGAATACAGGCTTTTGTAGTAGGATCTGATGATTTTTTGAATTTCCTCAGTTTCTGTTGTTATCTCTCCCTTTTTGTTTCTGATTTTGTTAATTTGGATACTGTCTCTGTGCCCTCTGGCTAGTCTGGCTAAGGGCTTATCTATCTTGTTAATTTTCTCGAAGAACCAACTCCTAGTTTTGTTGATTCTTTGTATGGTTTTATTTGTTTCTACTTGATTGATTTCAGCCCTGAGTTTGAAGATTTCCTGCCTTCTACTCCTCTTGGGTGTATTTGCTTCTTTCTGTTCCAGGGCTTTCAGGTGTGCCATTAAGCTGCTAGTGTATGCTCTCTCCCGTTTCTTTTTGGCAGCACTCAGGGCTATGAATTTTCCTCTTAGCACCGCTTTCATTGTGTCCCATAAATTAGGGTATGTTGTGCCTTCATTTTCATTAAATTTTAAAAAGTCTTTGATTTCTTTCTTTATTTCCTCCTTGACCAAGTTATCATTGAGTAGAGTATTGTTCAGCCTCCATGTGTATGTGGACTTTCTGTTGTTTTTGTTGCCATTGAAGACCACCTTTATTCCATAGTGATCTGATAGGAGGCATGGGATTAGTTCGGATCTTATATCTGTTGAGGTCTGATTTGTGATCAATTATATGGTCGGTTTTGGAGAAGATACCATGAGGTGCTGAGAAGAAGGTGTATTCTTTTGCTTTAGGATGAAATGTTCTATATATATCTGTTAGTTCCATTTGGTCCAAGGCTTCAATTAGATTCACTGTGTCCCTGTTTAGATTCTGCTTTCCTGAACGATCCATTTCAGAGAGTGGGGTGCTGAAGTCACCCACCTTTATTGTGTGAGGTGCGATGTGTGCTTTGAGCTTTAATAAAGTTTCTTTTACGAATGAGGGTGCCCTTGTGTTTGGAACATAGATATTCAGAATTGAGAGTTCTTCTTGGTGGATTTTTCCTTTGACCAGTATGTAGTGTCCTTCCGTGCCTTTTTTGATGACTTTAGGTTGAAAGTCAATTTTATCTGATATTAGGCTGGCTACTCCAGCTCGTATCCTGGGACCATTTGCTTGTAAAATTGTTTTCCAGCCTTTTACTCTGAGGTAGTGTTTGTCTTTGACACTGAGGTGCGTTTCCTGCACACAGCAAAATGCTGGGTCCTGTTTACATATCCAGTCTGTTAGTCTATGTCTTTTTATTGGGGAATTGAGACCATTGATATTAAGAGAGATTAAGGAATAGTGATTATTGCCACCTGCTATTCTTGACGCTATCTTTATGTTTGAGTGGTTATCTACTTTTGGGTTTGATGCAAGAAGGTTACTATCTCGTTTTTTCCAGGGTGTAGTTTCTCTCCTTGTATTGGCAGTTTCCACCTATTATCCTTTGCAGAGCTGGGTTTGTGGAAAGATATTGTGTAAATTTTGTTTTATCATGGAATATCTTGGTCTCTCCATCTATGGTGATTGAGAGTTTTGCTGGGTATAGTAGTCTAGGCTGGCATTTGTGTTCTCTTAGAGTCTGCATGAGATCTGCCCAGGATCTTCTGGCTTTCATAGTCTCTGGTGAGAAGTCTGATGTGATTCGGATAGGTCTTCCTTTATATGTTACTTGGCCTTTTTCTCTTACTGCTTTTAATATTGTTTCTTTGTTTAGTACATTTGGTGTTTTGATTATTATGTGACAGGAGGTGTTTCTGTTCTGGTCCAGTCTGTTTGGAGTTCTGTAGGCTTCTTGTACGTTCATCGGCATCTCTCTCTTTAGGTTAGGGAAGTTTTCCTCCATAAGTTTGTTGAAGATATTTACTGGCCCTTTAAGTTGCAAATCTTCACTCTCATCTATACCTATAATTCTTAGGTGTGGTCTTCTCATTGTGTCCTGGATTTCCTGGATGTTTTGGGTTACACGTTTTTTGCATTTTGCATTTTCTTTGACTGTTGAGTCGATACTTTCTCAGGAGTTTGTGTTTAGGCAGAATCAGGATATCTTCAGCACCTGAGATTCTTCTCTCTTCTATCTCTTGTATTCCATTGTTGATGTTTGCATCCATGACTCCTGATTTCTTCCCAAGGTTTTCTATCTCCAAAGTTGTCTCCCTTTGTGATTTCTTAGTTGTTTCTACTTCCTTTTTTAGATCCTGGATGGATTTGCTGAGATCCTTCACTTGTTTGTTCGTATTTTCCTGTATTTCTTTAAGGTATTTTTTTTTTTTTTTTGGTTTTTTCGAGACAGGGTTTCTCTGTATAGCCCTGGCTGTCCTGGAACTCGCTTTGTAGACCAGGCTGGCCTCGAACTCAGAAATCTGCCTGCCTGTGCCTCCCAAGTGCTAGGATTAAAGGCGTGCGCCACCTCTGCCCGGCTCTTTAAGGTATTTTTGCGTTTCCTCTTTCAGGATTTCTGCCTGTTGACCCAAGTTCTCCTGTATTTCTCTAAGCGATTTTTGTGTTTCCTCCTCATGGGCTTCCATCATTTGATCCATATTCTTCTGCATTTCTTTAAGCGATTCTTGTGTTTCCTTTGTAAGGACATCTACCCGTTGATTCATTTCATTAAGCAATTTTTGTGTTGCCTCCCTATGGACCTCCATCTGTTGACCCATATTCTTCTGCATTTCTTTAAGCAATTTTTGTGTTTCCTTTGTAAGGGCATCTACCCATTGATTCATTTCTTTAAGCGATTTTTGTTTTGCCTCCTTAATGAGAAAAAGAAAAAGAAAAAAAATGCCAATTTTATATGTCAACATCCAATATTTTTCAGTTTTGATTTGGAGTTTAAATTCAAATAAAAACATCTGGTAGTCTCTCTCTGTCAGAAAAAAAAAGGAAAAAGAAAAAAAGAAAACATGTCATGTTCATGGATCAAAAGTCTTAATTTTGTTACCATGTCCATACTCAGCAGATTGCTATTTGTTTCCACTGTATTCCCCATCAAACTGATCTGCTCCTTTTGTAGACATCAGCTAACTGAGTTTAGAATGCAGATGTATATATAAAAGACCTCAAATAGTTGTATTCCTTGAGTTGGGGGGAGAACATAATTAGAGAATTCACACTTCTCAGCTACAAAGTTATAATAAGGCAATGTGGTACTTGGAAAAGGATTGATATTCAGGTCAGTGGTATTGACTGAGAATTAGAAGTAAACCAATAAGTTTACAGTCAACTGATTTATTGTACAGCTACTGAGACCACCCAGAAGGAGAAGGCAGTCTTTTCAACAAGTGATGCTGGAACAAGTAGAAATTCACATATAAAAAATGAAGTGGTACTCTTGCCTCATACCACAAGCAAAAGTATACTGCAAATGGATGTAGATCAAGACAAAATAGCCAGAATTATACAGCTTTCATTTTTAGATATTCTAATACTCAGGTTGTAAGGCACTTTTGTATCTAAGCAATAAGAACCATGAAGTTTAAAAAAAAAAATCAAGGGGGCAGGAGAGATGGCTCAGCGGTTAAGAGCGCTGCCTGCTCTTCCAGAGGTCCCGAGTTCAATTCCCAGCAACCACATGGTGGCTCACAACCATCTGTAATCGGATCTGATGCCTTCTTCTGGTGTGTCTGAAGATAGCTACAGTGTACTCATATAAATAAATTTTTTTTTTAAAAAAAATCCAACTTATGTGTTTGAGTATTTTGCCTGTATGTGTATCACATGTGTGCCTGATACAAGAATTCAGAAAAGAGTGTTGTACCCCGTGGAACAGGAGTTATGTATGGTTGTGTGTTGCCATGTGGATTCTGAGAACCAAACCAGTGCTCTTTACTGCTGAGCCATTTCTTTAGCTGTAAAATTTTATTTTATGTGATGGGTATTTTGTCTGCATGTATATCTGTATACCACCTATGTTCGTAGTGCCTATGGAGGCCAGAAGAGAGTGTCAGATCCTCTGGAACTAGAGTTATAGATAACTGGGGGTCACCATGTTGGTGCTGACAACTAAACCTAGGTCTGGGAGAACAGCTAGTGCTCTTAACTGTTGAGCCATCTCTTCGGCCCTGCTTTTTTAAAAGTAGCAAAGTAAATGTATATTTTAGCATGGAAGAATAGGTGTACTTTTTTAAACTTCTGACCATCTTTCTATGCCACTGACCTGTATTCCTGTATTCCTGTCCAAGTACCAAATTGTTTTGATTATTGTAACTTTGTAGCTGAGAAGTGGAAATTCTCTAAATTTTCAAAATCTACCTTCCTTTCCATCCACAAAAGTGAACTTTCCTGTTATATACTATGTTTAAAGTATTAAATTAGCAAGGCACTCAGTCACCTGGTAAATTTGTACCCTTACTACATGTTCTTAAAAATAACCCTTTGTCTTGTTTAGTATCAGGCCAGGTTGGAGTTTAGTTTAACATTAACAGTTAGAATGTTTAGCCAGTGCCTGCGTGCAAAAGCTATACGCATACAAACACACACCTCTCTCTCTCTCTCTCTCTCTCTCTCTCTCCTGTTTGTATAAGAATAAAGTACTGTGTTTCTGAACAGATAGCTGTGTGTTTTAAAGTTTTTAGCTGTTATTTCAAATATATAAGATGAAATTTACATTAATCATTTCTTTATTTTGGTTTTTGAGACAAGGGGTCTGTACATAAATAGCCCTGACAGTCCTAGAACTCACTCTGTAATCTAGTCTGCTCTTGAATTCAGAGATCTTCCACCCTCTGCTTTCTGGGAATAAAGATGTGTGACACCATGCCCAGACAATTTTCATTAGTTATTTGAGAATTTCATTCATGCATACAGTGTATTTTGATATTTATTTCCTGTTCTTTCCTCTAATTCTTCCCAGGTCCAACTCTTACATTCTACCTCTTCCTAACTTCATGTCTTCTTTTTTTTTTTTTTTGGGTTTTTTTTTTTTTTTTTTTGGTTTTTTGAGACAGGGTTTCTCTGTGTAGCCCTGGCTGTCCTGGAACTCACTTTGTAGACCAGGCTGGCCTTGAACTCAGAAATCCTCCTGCCTCTGCCTCCCAAGTGCTGGGATTAAAGGTGTGCGCCACCACCGCCCGGCCATGTCTTCTTTAAAAAAAAAAATCCACTACATGTATCATATCAAGCGTGATTGACTTATCAGAGGCCACACCTTTAATAAAACTGGGTCTTATTCCCTCAGAAGCTATCAACTGTCAATAGCTCCTTATCTAGGGGTGGGAACTTGTGAGCCCCTTCTCCTCCATGCTGAATTGTTTACTGACTTGATCCTGTGAAGGTTTTGTGCAGATAACCACAGCTTCTATGAGTTCATGAATGTGATTATGTCCAGAAGAAAGTATTTTGATCCAGTCCTTTCTTAACCTGTAACTCTTGTAATCTTTCTGTCCCCTCTTCCAAAGAGAATAGCTGAATCATAGGGGTAAGGAACATGATGTCCCATTGTCGCTGAGAATTCCATAGACATGTATTCTTTATATTTTGGCCAATTG
Source organism: Tokudaia tokunoshimensis (assembly GCA_036184795.1). Lineage (NCBI taxonomy): Eukaryota > Metazoa > Chordata > Mammalia > Rodentia > Muridae > Tokudaia > Tokudaia tokunoshimensis. The sequence goes on along the minus strand of BTHU01000014.1, from coordinate 71,636,564 downwards.
TGATTTTTCTGCATTAACCATCAACCAGTGCACAAAATTCTCTGGGGTTGACTAAGAGCTCTACTGGGCTATGGGTATAGAGATACAAAATTGAGGTGCAGTCTGATACTATGTCCATTTAACAAAATAATAGTATATTTACCCCTGGGGCCTATGAATTCCCTGATCATGTGTTTTGGGTCAGATTTACAGTAGTAGGTATGAGTTTCCTCCCATGGAGTTGGTCTTAAATCCACCTGGAAAGTGATTTGTTATCCCCATAACATTTGTGCCACCAATGAACATACTTCACAATGCTGTTGATGACTTTTCTTCCTTAGAAACTTACGTAGCACCTTTGGGTACTATGAAAGTGAATCAGCCAGGCGAGAACTTCCTGGTCAGTACCAACTTGAGTTCTCCATGTGCTGTGACCATAGTGTGGTATCTGTTTCTGTTTGTATAGTTTAGTAGTTAAGTATATTTATACTGTCATGTAAACAATCTCCAAACGTTTTTATCTTGCAAAAAGAATGCGCTGACAGCAGTCTAATCTCCTTTATCTCCCACACATACCAATTACTCTTCTACTTTCTAACATTTTCAAATTTACTGCCCACATATATATCCATAAGTGAAGCTAATTCTTTTGGGACTGGTTTATTTTATTCAGTATAGTGTTTTTAATGATTATCCATGTTGTAGAATTAGAATGAGTCAATTTTGTAATTTTAAAAAGTTATTTAATTTTGCACTGCTAGGGATTGAACTCAAAGCAAATATTACACCATTGAGCTATGTTCTTGGCCTAGGAATGTCTTTTTAAAAGCCCTTTCTTGGGCTTGAATGGTGGCTCAGTGCTTAAGAGCACTGGTTCTCTTCTAGAGGACCTGGGTTCAATTCTTAGCACCCACATGATGGCTCAACTGTCTATAACTCCATTGAGGGGGTCTGATGCCTTCTTCTGTTTGCATTACACACATGTGGTACCCATACATGCAAGCAAAACACCCATATAATAACAACAGAATAATAACAACCATAATAGTATTTTTTTCCTCTTTATATCTATCCATCCATCCATTCATAGACATGGGGTGTTTTTCATGCTAGGCTTGTTCAGTGCTGAGAACTAAGCCTGTTTATATGCTAGACAAATACTCTACTTATCAGCCACATCCCCAGCCTTGATATTCTTATTTTTTGGCTAAAACAGGGTCTCTTTGAGATCCTGTTTTCTGTTCTATACATGTTTTGAGTTTGGTACTGGGTGATACTTTGACTTATTTCATATACTTTAAAAATATATAGTAGGCATTAGATTCTTTGTATGATTGGTAAACTATGAAAATACTAATTGGTATATATTTGGTTTGTGCAATATTCAGAAATCAGAAGTCCCCTTACCACAGATACCTCTAGCTATTGTGAATGAATGTCAACAGAATCTGAAGCAGAATTCTCCCTCTCAAAATGTTTTTGAAGAATGTGCTAGGTAAGTTCGGTGCTCAGCCTTGCATGTATTATGGGTGTTTTGAGTTTGTTGAGACAGGTTTGATATAACCTAGGCAGACTTCAGACTCACTCAGTAAGCTAAAGTTGACCTCGAATTTCTGATCCTCCTACCCCTACTTCTAAAGTTCTAGGATGGTAAAAGCATGTATCTTTTTCTACATATGGCTTGTGTATGAATTATCTGTTGGTAACCCTAAGTCGAAGGAAGACAGGAAGTTGGTTGTGTTTATTTTATACAAGTTGAGCTCTTATCTGCATAGTTTTTCAATTAAAATGATCCCCTTCACTAATTTTTTTTTAGAAAGCATTAAGTGAAGATTAATGATCACATGTGCATAAAGGTTGTACTGAAGAGGGTCATGGTGTCAAGCCAAATATCATTAACATTCCTATCCTAACTCTGGGCCATCTTTCCTCTGCTTTCCATATGCTTGTGTCTAGCTTGAGAAGAGTCTAAAATTATTTTTCTAGAGCTAAGCATTTGCTCAAAGTATTTTCTTCTGGATAATAAGGGAAGTTCTTAAGTAGAACATTTTGACTAAGTTCAGCTTCCTTATGAACGTAGGAAGGAAGTGTTTCCAAGGTAATCTGGTAATAAGGAGATGATGTTTTGTGTAGCTGTGTGGATAGTCACTTATCTCACAGAAAGGAAACTAAGGCCAGAGAAATGTGGAAAAGCTTTGTCTTGAGCTCAGAGAATATTTAAATGACATTTTCATTGTGGTTTTCAAAGATTTTTCTGGTCAAATGTGGTGCAACATGCTTATGCATCCTGGCAGTAGTGGCAGAAGGATCATGGCTTGAGGCAGACTTTGACTATATATCAAGACCGTGTCTCTGGGGGCTGGAGAGGTGGCTTACTGGTTAAAAGCACTGACTGTTTTTCCAGAGGACTAGGGTTTAATTCCCAGCACCTACATGGTAGCTCACAACTGTTTATAACTCCAGTTCCAGGGGACCTGGCATGTTTACACAGACATAAATGTAGGCAAAACACAGATAAAAAATGGATAAATCTTTAAAAAGACCTTGTTGCCTAAAGAGCAAACAACAATAAAACACAATACAGAACAAAACAAACAAAAAAACCCAGAAACAATACAAAAAATTTCTCTGGCTGCAGTTTGGTGGGAGCTTGGTGGGAAGGAAAGTATGTGGAAGAGTTTTCCAATGTGAGTTGAATATTATCTGATCCCTAGTCTATAAAGTTGGATGTACATAACAGTTTTCCATTATCCCCACCCAACCCCAACTCCCAGGGTTTCTATGTGTAGTTCTGGCTGTCTTGGAACTCATTCTGTAGACCATGCTGACTTGAGACTCAGAGATCTTCTTGCCTCTGCCTCCTGAGTACCAGGAGTAAAGGTATGTGATCCACCACTAGGTTAGAATCGATTATCAAATGGAAGATATATATATATATATATATGTTGGACCCAGGCAGGTCCTGAAGGCACAAGCACATTACATGAAGAAGTTGTCCAAATGCTTGTGGTTTGTAGTCCCATTATAATGCTGTCTGCTCCCAAACACGCACCTTTAGCCTAATGTGGTGTGCCCTATGATCAGTTGACTGAGAGGGAAGACTAAGACCTAGTTTACTGATGGTTCTGCATGTTATGCAGGTACCACCTAGAAATAGACAGCTGCAGCATTAAACCCGTTTCTGGGACAACCCTGAAAGGTATTGGCAAAGGGAAATCTTCCCAGTGGGCAGAACTTTGGGCAGTATATATGCTCATACATTTTGTTTGAAAGGAGAAATGGCCATATAAGTGATCGTTCACTAATTGATGGGCTGTAGCCAGTGGATTGACTAGATGGTTAGGGACTTGGAAATTTTTGGCATGATTGGAAAATTGGTGAGAAAGACATTTGGGGAAGAAATATGTGACTCCCTCCAAATGGGCAAAGGATGTAAAGATACGTTTGTCCCATGTAAATGTTCATCCAAAAGTTCCTTAAGCAGAGGAAGGGTTCAGTAATCAAATAGATAAGATGGTCTATTCTGTGGACAGCCAGCCTCTTTCCTCAGCCATACCTGTCATTGCTCAAAAACAAAGTGGACATAGTGACAGAGATGGAAATTATGCATGGACTTAACAAAATGAACTTCTACTCGCCAAATCTGACCTGGGTACAGCTACTGCTCAGGGACAGATTTACCAGAGATATGATACCATTCCCCATGGTGACCTATCAGCCAGGGATCTGGTTGCAGATTGACTCCATTGGACACTTCCTCTGTGAAAATGATAATTTGTCCTTACTTGGGTAGATACTTATTCTGGTTATGGATTTGCTTTTCCTGCCTGTATTGGTTCTGTGAAAACTAGAATCTGTGAATTTATAGACTGGCTTACCCACCACTATGGTATTCTACATAGTATTGCTTTTGACCAAGGAACTCACTTCACTTGCCAGAGAAGTGAGACAGTGAGCCCACAGTCGTGGAAACCACTGGTCTTACCATGTTCCCCATCATCCTGAAGCAGCTGACCTTACAGAAATATGGAATGGTCTTTTGAAGACACAGTTTCAGAGTCAATTAGAAAGCAGCAGCCTGGAGTGCTTGGGTAGGTTTTTCCAGAAGGTGGTTTATGCTTTAAATCACCTTCATTAGAACTGTGTTGGCAGAGGGAAGATACGGGCACTAAATTGCATGTGTTGGAAAGTACTGTTAATCTAAAGAAGTCATACCCCAGTGCTAGAGACAGGCCATAAGTTGGGGGCAGAAATGAGAAAAGGGACTATTTTCAGTAGCTGTGGAAACAAGTTTAAGAGATGCAGGATAGATGCAAACATGACTGGTGGGGGGAGGGGACAGTGAAAATGATATGCTCTTATACTTATAGATTGGTGGTAGCCCAGTTGTCATCAGAGAGGCATCATACAGCAACTGATGGGAGCAGATACAGAGACCCACAGTCAACACTGCAGAATAGAGGGAGAAAGGATTGTAGGAGCCGGATGGTTTGAGGAAGCCACGAGAGCAGGACTCAGACTCACAGGAACTGAAGTGACAAAAAGACCCTGTATGGTCTGAGCTAGGTGCTCTACATAAACCTTATGGTTGTGTAGCTTAGTGTTCTTTTGAGACTCCCAGTATGGGAATGGGGACAATCTCTGACTCTTGCTTGCAATTGAGACTGGGTTCCCGTGTCCAGCCATGATGTAAGTGCTTGTACCCAGTCTTATTGTATCTTATTAGGCCATGTTTGATAGATATCCCTGAGAGGCTTGCTCTTTTTTCTCTTTTTTTTGGGGGGGGGTAGGGTGGGAGTCAGAGGAAGAGTTGATATGAGGAAGAGGTAAATTTTGGAAGGGACTGAGAGGAGTGAAGGGAGGGGAAACTGCAGTCTGAATGTATGAGAGAAGAATAAAAGTTCAAAAAAAAAAACCAAAAAAAAGTCAAGGTTCCCCATCTACTCAGGTTGCCTCTAGAGGTATAGGCACTCTGCATGCTAAGGAGATAAATGGCTTAGATGTTATTCCCTTCAGTGAGAAACTCAGTCAGCAATCCTATGTCCACAGATGAATGAATGGTTTCTGCTGCTGCTTTTCTAGCCAGGCATGATATTAGAATAGATTTTTCTCTGTACAACCACTTTTTTGAGACAGAGTCTTAATGTGTAACTCTGGCTGGCATGAAACTCACTGTATAGACCAAGCTAGCCTTGAACTCAAAGAGATTTATCTGGTTCTACCTACTGAGTGCTTGAATCAAAAGTGTGTACCACTATTGCCAGCAAGATTTTTAATTTTGTCATCTTTTGCTTGTTCTCACTCAATATTCATGTTCCTGGTATTCTAGTGAATTGAACTTCCTTTAAAAATATTTATGAACAAAGACAACAACAATAGACATGCTAATGTGGACAGAGGAAAGCCACAGGCTTCAACTGTATACCTAGAACTACAGCCAATTAAGGAATGCTTAGAATGGGAAAAACAGTCTTCCCTGTGGAAGAGCATACCAATACCAAGTGGTCAGCTGTGAAAATAAACATACAAGTAATGGTACATAGACTGAGCAGATTTTAGTTATGTGTTTAATATAAAAATATATTTATATGTAAGTATAAATATATATATATATATTTTAAAAAACAGCAAAGATGACAAGGTTTGTTTAGGATGGGGGAAGAAAGGGAAGGGAGAAATAATGTAATTATAATCTCAAAAATAAAAGAAATAATAAAAATATTTGTATATTGTGTGTCTGTGTATGTGTGGATATTTGCACATGCCTGGAGAGGCGTCCTTCTCCTCTTCCTCCTTTTTTCTTCTCCTTCCCCTTTCTCCTTACTCCTCTCTTTTTTCTTCTTTCGATTTGTCTCCTCTCCACCTCCTATAGCTGAGGACCAAACCTAGGGGCCTTCACTTGCTAGACAATTATTCTACTACGGAATAAGTCCCCAACCCCTTCTTGAACTTATTTTTTAAAAAGATGTTGGTTCTGCTTGGTTTCTTCTCTAGTATGGAATACAGACAGACATAGTCTTGTATCTGTGTTCACTATTGTCCTAGGACATTGTGGTTAAGCATAAAAAGCTTTTCCTTTTGCTTTGTTTTAGAGACACAAGGAGGGGCCTGGACTTTTTTGTCTTTTAAATTCCTTTACTCAGGATGAATCATGAACTCTTTCTCTCATACATGTACAAAGAGACATGCAGTAGTAGTGACAACTGCAAATTAGATACTTTTCAGATATTTCATTTGTTCCTTCTGGGCATGATTTACCAAATGAGAAACCGAGGCCATAGAAGTTGGCTAACTTACCTCAGGCCCCATACTTCTGGATGGCTAAGGCAGGACTTGCCCAAGTAGATGTTCTGGCAATCTTGACCTCTCTACTATCCTTGTGACTCTTTCCTGCTTCATCTTACATATAGGAATCATGTTGAGGACAGATCAGCCAACATCCTCACATGGACATATTCCCCAAGGACACACATCAGGTGGTTTGTGCAATTTTTGCAAAGATTCCAGGCATGAGATAGGTGACATCTGAGGATAGCTCCCTAGAGATGGAATAGTCCTCCCTGCCCTATTGGAAAGCAAGGGCTGAACTAGAGAGCTTCCTGAGGAGTATTCAGACTGAAAGTGTGAGGACACCATTTATATCCCTTCCTCATTCTGAAAATGAGGTTTTTGTTTTGTGGATTATATTTTTTAGTAAATAAGATATAGATATTCTACTACTTTTTTTTTTTTTGAGACAGGGTTTCTGCGTGTAGCTCTGGCTGTCCTAGAACTCACTCTGTAGACCAGGCTGGACTCAAACTCACAAGAAATCCATCTTCTTCCTTCTAAGTGCTGAAATTAAAGGTGTATACCACTACTGTCCAGTCATTCCATACTACCTTTGAGAAAAATAATAGTATTGTATCTCCTATGTCTGGGGACCCTCCTCGCTTCTCATAAAGGAAGTTTCAGAAAAGCATACCATATTTTAGTGCTAAATACATATTGACAAGTGTACATCCCTGTGAAGGCTATAGTAGCCATAGGGGTCTTCATTATCAATGAAGCCTTCATATGAGGGCTGGAGAGATGGCTCAGCAGTTAAGAGCAATGACTGCTCTTCCAGAGGTCCTGAGTTCAATTCCCAGCAAAACAACTATCTGTAATGAGGATCCGATGCCTTCTTCTGGTGTGTCTAAAGACAGTACAGTGTACTCACATACATGAAATAAATCTTAACTACAGGGAACTAGTGATAAAACTGCATGGTATTGGTACAGAGACAGATACATTGATCAATGGAATAGAATTGAAGACCCAGAAATAAAACAACACATTTACGGACACTTGATCTTTGACAAAGAAGCCAAACATACACAATGGAAAAAAGAAAGCATCTTCAACAAATGGTGCTTGTCTAACTGGCTGTCTCTATGTAGAAAAATGAAAATAGACCCATATTTGTCACCTTGCACAAAGCAAGTCCAAGTGGACCAAGAACCTCAACATAAAACCAGATACACAGAATCTAATAGAAGAGTTTCCCACTCTGAATCTAATAGAAGACAGAGTCTTGAACTCATTGGCACAATGGGAAATTTTCTAAACAGAACTCCAGTGGCGCATGATCTAAGATCAAGAATTGATAAATGCGCTGGGCAGTGGTGGTACACGCCTTTAATCCCAGCACTTGGGAGGCAGAGGCAGACGGATTTCTGAGTTTGAGGCCAGCCTGGTCTACAGAGTTGAGTTCCAGGACAGCCAGGGCTATACAGAGAAACCCTATCTAAAAAAAAAAAAAAGAAAAGAAAAAAAAAAGGATAAATATGACTTCATGAAACTGGAAAGCTTCTGTAAGGCAAAAGACATAGCCAATAAGACAAATTGGCAACCTACAGATTGGGAAAATTAATCTTCACTAACCCCACATCCAATAGAGGGCTAATATCCAAAATATATGAAGAACTCAAGAAGCTAACCCAGAAAACCAAACAACCCAATCAAAAAATGGGGTAGAGAACTAAACTGAGAATTCACAAACCGAGGAATCTCGAATGGCTGAGAGTCACCTAAAGAAATGTTCAAAGTCCTTAATGATCAGAGAAATGCAAATCAAAATGACCCTGAGATTCCACCTTACACCAATCAGAATGGCTAAGATCAAAACCTCAGGTGACAACACCTGTTGGAGAGGATGTGGAGAAAGAGAAATACTACTTCATTGCTGGTGGGATTGCAAACTGGTACCACCACTCTGGAAATCAATCTGGAGGTTCCTCAGAATATGGGAAATAGATCTACCTGAAGACCCAGCAATAACCATTCTTGGGAATATACCCAAAAGATGCCTCCCATGCCAAGGGGCACATGTTCCACTATGTTCATAGCAGCCTTGTTTGTGATAGCCAGAAGCTGAAAACCACCCAGATGTCCCTTGACAGAAGAATGAATTCAAAAAATGTGGTTCATTTACACAATGGAATAGTACTCAGCTATTAAGAACGAGGATATCCTGAGTTTTGCAGGCAAATGGATGGTATGTATTCACTAATAAGTGGATATTAGCCCCCCCCAAAAGTACAGAATACCCAATATATAGTCCACAGAACTCAAAAAGGTCAACAAGCTGAAGGGCCCAAGTGAGGATGCCTCAGTCTCACTTAGGAGGGGGAAGAAAGCAACATTAAGGGGGGGGAGGGAGGGACCTGGGAGGGAAAAGGGATGGTGGAGAGAGGAGAATATGATCTGGTATTGGGTGAGGGCCAGCAGAAAGAATGGAAACAAGCAACCTTGGGAGGGTAGGAGGTTGGGGAGACTGTCCAGAATGTACCAGAGACCTGGGAGGTGAGAGAGACTCAGAACTCAATGGGAGGGACCTTAGATGAAATGCCCTACATTGGGGAGAGGGAACTTGTAGAGCCCACCTCCAGCAGAAAGACATGGCATCCAGTGAGGGATGGAGTTGCCATCCCACTGTCAGAACTCTGACCCATAATTGTTCCTGTTTGAAAGAACTGCAGGTATGGAAATGGAGAGGAGCCTGAGGAAAAGAAGGTCCAGCAACAGGTCCAAAGTGGGATCCAGCTCAAAGGGAGGCCCCAAGACCTGACACTATTACTGAGGCTATGGAGCACTCACAAAAAGGGACCTATCATGACTGCCCTCCAAAAGACACAACAAGTAGCTGAAAGAGTTAGATGCAGATATTTGCACCCAACCAGTGGACAGAAGCTGCTGACCCCTGTGGTTGAATTAGGGGAAGGCTGGAAGAAGCTGAGGTGGAGGGTGACCCTGTAGGGGGACCAGCAGTCTCAATTAACCTGGACCCCCGAGATCTCTCAGACACTGGACCACCAACCAGGCAGCATATACCAGCTGATATGAGGCCCCCAACACATATACAGCAGAGGACTTTCGGGTCTGGTTTTAGTTAGAGAAAATGCACCTAACCCTCAAGAAACTGGAGGCCCCAGGGAGTTTAGAGGTCTGGGGGGGGGGGGTGAGAGGTGGTGGGTGGAGACATCCTCATGGAGACAGGGAGGCAGGGAGAAGGTATGGGTTATGGAACAGTCGGAGAATGGACTGGGAGGGGAATAAAATCTGGAGTTTAAAATACATACATACATACATACATGTGAGGGGAATAAAATCTGGAGTTTACATATATACATACATATAAGATTTTAAAAAAAGAAAAAAGTAAGGACATGAATTACATTATTTAAAAAATAGAATAAAATAAAACAAAACCTGAGACTGGATGAGATTCTAAAACTCAGTAGAAATAGTGGGAGAATTTCCAAAACCTTTTCAGTTCCTACTACAAATTCCACAAAGATACCACAGTATTTTTCCATTTGGACTTTATGCTTGAGTACTTCCTAGTTTTCAATATCTGGGTAACTTTTATAATGCTTCAATCCATACCTCCCCTTCAGAAGGCTTCAGATCTGTTTACCTGGAAAGGGTGTCTGTACAGCTTGTAACTTGCCCTCTGTCTACCCTGTTCTCTTACAAATAGTGTAGCTGCCCTTGTTATGTTCTTGTGGTATTAGGAATTGAACCCAGAATGTCACACATTTTGTAAGCATTTTATTACTGAACCATATCTCCAGTCCCCCAAGTAAGATTTTCTTACTCTTGTAATAGAGTTATAAATAAGATCCAAGGGACAGGGATAATTTCATGCAGTTTCTCCAAGAAATATATAGTATAGGGAGATTGCTCAGTTGGTAAGAGTTTGCTGTTAAAGCAAGAGGACCTGAATTCAACTTTCCTATACTCATATAAAAGCCCAATATGACTACTTGTGCTATAACCCCAGCATCGTGGGTAGGGTGGGGGTGTGATGGGGGTGAAGACAAGTGTATTCCAGGGGTTTGAGTCAATGTACTACATACACATGCACACATTGTGCACACATAATGATACACACAGACACACAGATGTATAGCATCAAATCATTTATTAGGTGTACATTTAAAAAAAGGTGGTGTAACATACATTATTGCCTACCATAGAACTATTACTATACATTTAAACACTTTAGTTTTGTTGGTAAAGGTTGACTTTTTCATGAGATGCATACATGTACACACCTCAAATGCTATTTAAACTATTATCTTTCTGTTCCTATATTCTTCTGTGGGTAGATGTAGGTATTTGTACATGTGGATGCCAAAGGTCAAAATTGTTTTCTTCAGTTGTACTCCATCTAAGTTTTTTGATACAGAGTCTCTCTCTCCTTGAATATGGACCTGGCTGTTTGGCTAGACTGGCTGGCCAGCAAACCCCTCAGTATCACTCCCCTAGACATACTCCTAAGCTAAGGCTGCAACATTTAGCTTTTGAGAGAGGTTCTCAGGTAGCCCACACTAACCTTGATCTAACTATGTCAAAGATATCCATGAATTCCTGATCCTCTTGTCTCTACCTCCCAAGTGTTGGATTTCAGGTATACACAATCAAGCCTGGCATTTTACTTAGGTTTACTGAAGACCCAAGCTTAGGTCCCCATTTTTAAAAAGAAGGCACTCTATTGACTAAACAGTTTTCCTAGCCCCATTAATGAGTTGTTATTCATTTTATGTCCATATACATAAAAACTTCTGACTTTTAGAAAGTTAAAGGATTCCATTTCTTTTAAAAATTTTCATATGTTCAATGATAACATTGGAATTTATGGACTTCTATAATAGCAAATTCCTGAATTGTATATAAGGCTCAACTGAATGTTTCTTAACTATGACATAGCCGTCATATTCCTACATGATAAATATATAATTGTGTAAAATCTTTTCTAGAACTGTCTATAAGTATTTGAGTGAGACACCATTTGAAGAATACCAAGAGAGTATCTACTTTAATCGATTTTTACAATGGAAATGGCTAGAAAAGTAGGTTTTAATTTAATAGTAACTAAAAGTAGTAACTTCTCACAATGCATACTATTTGATGTTAACTTTTCTACCTATTATAATACTACTGGAAATCCTGATTGTACATATTATTTTACATAGAAATCTTTGACAGGTAGAATATTATATAATTTCTTCTGATTCAGTAGACTCCATTCATTCTCTCTCTAAAATGGTAGTTAATGCTCATGATCCATGGTTAGAAAATAAAACATTTTGACTTTATAGTAATACAATGCAGTGGTTGAAACTTCACAGTCTAAACCTCTATTCAAATTCTTGCTAGATATGTGGCATTAGGGAAGTGACTTAACCACTGTGAGCTATAAATCCTTTTTTCCATACAGAGATACAACCCTGTCTTAGTTAGGGTTTCTATTGCTTCCAAGAGACACCATCACCATGGTATCTCTTATAAATGAAAACATTTAATTGGGGTTGGCTTATAGTTCAGAGATTTAGTACATTATTGTCATGGTGGCACACAAGCAGACATAGTGTCAGAGAGGTAGCTGACAGTTCTACATACATATCAGCAGGCAACAGGAAGACAGAATGACACTGAGCCTGCCTTGGGCTTCTGAAAACCCAAAGCCCACCCCGAGTGAGACATTTTCTCCAGCAAGGCCATACCTACTCCAGCAAAGCCACACCTCTCAATAATGCTACTCCTATGAGCCTGTGGGGACCATTTTTATTCAGACATCCACAAAACTCTATACTGCTTGACTCTTGCTGGGAGATAGATGCATGTACAATGCTTAGTCCAGGGTTTGGTGCACAAAAGAAGTGCCATAAAAGCATCAGTTGCTATCAGTATGATTGTGATTACTATTTCTAAAATGATTATTATTATAAATTACCACTAATAATTGACATCTGACTTCTCACCCCCATTTTGAGATGAGGTTTCATCATATAATCTGGTTGGTCTCAAACTTGCTGTGTAGACCAGGCAGACTTTAAACAAATCTGCTTGCCTTTGCATCCCGAGTACTGGGATTAAAGGTGTGGCTACCCCACCTCCTCTCTCTCTCTCTCTCTCTCTCTCTCTCTCTCTCTCTCTCTCTCTCTCTCTCTCACACACACACACACACACACACACACACATTTCTTTTTGAGAGGTACACTTTGAGGTACTTTACACAAAGAAAAGTGTGCTATGTTTATATAGTTTTCTTCAGCAGCTTTTTGACAGGTTGGAAAGTATGCCAAAGATTTTTTCTTGAAAAAGAAGATTGTTCCATGAACTGTAAACATATATATTTCCTAGAATGGGCTGCTTGCATACTTATCTTAAATTATACAGGTTAATTGAGCTGTTCTACATTTGTGTCAGTGTCTTCAATACATTTTAAATGTGCTTGTCTCTCTGAATGAAAAGACGAAAACTATGAGTCCTGAGCATAGGCGCCTTCACCTCAAGGCACTCTGTCTTAGGCAATATGGGTCGACACCACAGGGTTAACACCAGCTTTAGGTAGGCTTTTCTATTTTATAATAACAGTGCAATATGATACCTGAAACTGTGTTTTTAATTGGTTAGGCGTCCAGTAACAAAGAGCACATTCAGACAATACAGAGTTCTAGGAAAAGGCGGATTTGGAGAGGTGAGTAACCTGTGCCAGTTATGTCAGTAATTCTGTTAGAGAGCTAGCTGGCCATCCACACATGTGAGTTCAGGTAATGTATCAACTTTGCCAATACACTTATCTCTGTATTATGCATTTTAAAAATAGTTTAAAGGCAAATGAAGGTGGATCTTTGAACAAATTATACTTTGCTTTAAGCTTTAAAACAACAGCATAACAAACTTCTTACTTTGTGACTTCATCTTATACTTTTCAGTGTGACAGAAGCTATTTTTTCATGATTGATGTTCAAGTTAGGCAGTTTGTCCAGATTGAAAAATTTGTGAAATTTCTGTTATTCAGGACTAGCTCTGAAGTTTGTGTTGCATAGAGTACTACTTATTTTTAAAGAGATGAAATCTCACTAGCTTATCCAAGTTAGATTCTGGGCTCTAGAACTCCTAGTGCCTCAGCAAGCTGGAACCACAAATAAATACATGCCATTGTATCTCACCAGATGACATTGTCAAATGTGCTTATTTAATTTTACTGTGTTTTGACATTGTCTTAGTTTGCTGTGATAAAACACTCTGACCAAAAGGACCTCATGGAGGAAAGGATTTGTTTGTCTTATACTTTAAAGTCTCCAGCTATCATCAAGGAACGCCACAGCATGAATTCAAGCAGGAATTTGAAGCAGCATCATGGATGAATGTTGCTTACTGGCTTCCTTCCTCTGGGTCATGCTAAACCAGCTTTCTTATATCCTGCCCAGGGTGGCTGGACCCTCCTCTATAATTCACAACCAAGAAAATAGCCCACAGATATGCCCCAGGGCAATCTGATGAAGGCTATTCCTCAATTGAAATTTCCTATTCTAAGCTGCAGGTTGTGTCAAATTGATGATTAAAAACTAATCAATATAGATATAGATGTACCTTATACCTGCATTAAAAGGTGTTCAGGGTCTCTTATGATGGGGTATGCCTGTAATTGGGAAGTTGAGTTACGAAGATAGCAAGTTCTAGACTAGCCTGGATTACATAGTGAGACCCTGTCTGAGAAAAAAAAAAGTGTTTGGATCTAGGGATATAGAACACAGTACAGCCCTTGCCTCACATATGCAAGGCCTTGAGTATGATCCCCAACACTTTTAAAAGAGTATTTTAAAATGTATGAATTTAGAAAATCCTAGGGAAGTATCACACAGATTTGAGGGATATGGTTTAAATACAATGGTTGTCCTGGGTAGAGATCATTTGTAGCAGCTAGATAGAGAATAGCACACAGTTCTGTTGTGATCATTAAAAGAGATGTTAAGCGTCCCATTAATTATCTGGAGTGATCATATTCACTATATGAATTTCCAAGTCCACATGAGACAGGCATGCCATTAGGAACTAACACTTTTTAAAAACAGAGTCAGGTTACACTGCCCAGATGTGAATTTAATCATACATGCTCTTGAATTCTACTTTAAAATAAAAGCAGAATCTACCAGCATTGCCTCAAAATTAGGAAACCAGCTTTGGAGTTACTGTGCTCAAGTGAGCTCTCTTAGCCATTTACATATTGAGGTGAAGGAAATGGGCCAGAACTGTGATCACTTCCTGTTGGAGGTGTACCCCTTACATAGCTGGAGACTTGCACAATTTACAGATTAGTATTTGGCTATTTCACCCAACACTGTTTTAAGCCCTTCATGGGGATAGTCTGTAAGGAATCTCTGGAATGTGTCCTAGACCAGAGACTTTACTCTCTTCAGTTCATGCTCTTGTTCTTGATCTCCATGTACAAAGCTTTAGATTTTGTCAAGGAACAGAGGAAAAGTTTTAGGGAGCTGGAACTCATGTTTAAAAGAAATGAAATTCTAATTATAATCACATAGATGATTTAAGATTGATTCAGTAGGATCACACAAACATTGTATCATTGTAAAAGATTATATAGATTATATTTTATTTACTTGGGTTTTCAAACAAAAGATTAGATGGATGAATTAGCTGTGGTAGCTTTTTGTAGACTTTTTGTGGGTATTTTAGGCTCTAAGGCAAGGTTAGAGAACTATATGTGGTCTATTTCTACTCTGAGTGTCTGTCAGAGGGAGCCTGTTGAGGTTTGGTTTTGCTGTCTATTGTAATGCTAAGTGTGAGCCCCCAAGACCTGAAGTCTGCATGTAGACATGTGACCCTGCCTCCAAGTTATTTCTGATTGGTAAATAAAGAAACAGCCAATAGCTGGGTAGAAGAGACATAGGTGGAGTTTAGGTTTCCCAGACTTGGGGTCAGAGGAGAACCATGAGGAGGTGAAGGTGAAAGATGAAGGAAAAGTCACTATGTGTTAGGTGAACCATAAAAATGAGGCCCTGAGGGCTGGCCAATTGGAGTTAAGAGCAGCCCAGATGAAACATAGTAAGTAACAATAAATAATTTGGGGTTACCTATAGGAAAGTAGATTCTAATAGCTTAGAAGGTAGATATCGGCCAAGCTCTTATGCTGATTAAGGTTTATTGTAAATATAAAGGTTGTGTGTGTCTTTTATCCGGGAACTAAATGGTCTCAAGTAGAGTAGAAACCCCAGGTCTGGATTAAATAATTTATACAACAGGAGCCTTACTGAGTAAGTGCAGGGTTAGTTATAGTTCCCTGTCAGCCTCAGTTCCTAGCATTAACATCTACCTGTCCCAGTGAGCTTGGAAGGTAGATGTAATTTACTTATTTTGTCAACAGTAATTCTCTTGTGCTTTAAGTGCTATAAAGTCAATGTACAGCTTCCTAAGGGAAGTATGGTGGAAAGCATTTGGGTGTATGACTGGTTCCAGAGGTAGCACAGTGTTGTGAGAAGAACACGTACTTAACAGCTGAGCAAGCCCAAGATCAAGTCCTGCTTGCCATTTCCAGTTGTGTGATCTTGACCTCATCTTTGGAAGGATGGGCCCTGCTTTAGCTTCCTATAAGTACATGAAGCTGTTATACCCAAACTTGAACTTTTTAGGAAAAAACAAAAACAAAAAAACCCCAGAGATGTTCAAATTTTATATTCTAAAAATTTTGCTAATCTAAAGACATATCAGGACATACTTAAATAGACTCAACATGATCACAAAGAAAAACAAGTTCCCTTTGCATCTTGATAAAACAGTTTCGTTCACTTCATTCCCAGCAGCTACTAGTGACAAGAAACTGGGAGTCTGAGGAAGATTCAGCTGGCAACTTCTAGTTATCAATACCTAGACGGCCTTGGCTTATCACATGTGGTATCTAGACTTTACCAAGGAAGATTACCATAGAGAAAAAAAAAGTTTTATTCATATGTCCTAAAAATGTCAGCTATATATAAATCTTTTTCCACCTTTAAACTAGGTTTGTGCCTGTCAAGTACGAGCTACAGGAAAAATGTATGCCTGCAAAAAACTAGAAAAAAAGCGAATAAAGAAGAGGAAAGGTGAAGCCATGGCTCTGAATGAAAAAAGAATCTTAGAAAAAATGCATAGTAGATTTGTAGTAAGTATCTTATTTTAGTCATGGTATGTTACTTTTCTTATTGCTGTGATAAAATGCGTATCTAAAGCAACTTAAGTAGGAAGGGTTTATATTAGCTCACAGTTTGAAAAAGGATAACAGATTATATGTCAGACAAGACATGACAACCAATGTAACATGGTGGGTCTTTTGACATCAGCTTGTCTTCTCCTTTTATTCAATATGAGACCACAGGCTGTGGGGTGGCACCTCTACTGTTCAGTGTAGGTCTTCCTTGCTCAGTTAAACCTTTCTGAAACACCCTCCCAGACACAGGTTTGTCTCCTAGGTGATTCTAAATCCTGTCAAGATGACAAAGCTTAACCATCACAGTCTTTCTGTGTATATTGTTTGAGTCATAGCATTTTGGCCAGAAAATGCTGTTATAAACTCTGATTCAAGTCATGGACTTTGGGGTTATTTTTCTTCATTGAGTTTTTGTGGAGTTTTGTTGTCTCCTGTTGGAAATTATTTCACTTTGTAATGATGTCCTTCTTATTTAATCTTGGTAGGATATGGCAGTGCTGATCCTGCTGTTGATTTGTGAGTTATTAGCAGTTTTATGCTGTCCACCATGCCATGCTGTCAAGTTTTCTTCACACCTTGATGATTCCTGCTGAGTGTTTTTTCTTCCCCTTGTGATAGCCAAGCTCATGACAGGTTCCCTCCTGTTGACATCATCATGATCACTTTGTACTTAAAGATTCTTTTTCTAGTCCTTCTAAAGTGGGCCTCCTCTCCTTTCTGGTCTCATCCTTTGATTTTCTTTCTTTTTTTCTTTTTTTTCTGCTCCTGAAGTGTTTGCCACTGTACCCTCAACTACCATTCTCCACTTGTTGGATCTTTCAAATTGCAGGTAAGAACTGAAGATGGAGTTTACTGGTGTGAAACAAAGGACTGATCCCAGGTTGTAGGCTGTGTGCTGTATAGTGTAGCTTTTCCACTCCTACTTAAGTATTCTTTGGAGCATCTGTTGAAGTATAAAGACTGGTTAAGACAGAGGATGAATAATGGTTATACAATGATTTTTTTGTGTTACAGTTTATTTCCTTGAAGTCATTTATTTGTTGGTATCAAGGTTAGCTGCTTTGTAGAGATAGCACATCTTCATAGCCAGTACCTGTATTTAGTAGCATAAGTCTGTGTGTTTGCTAAGACAGTTATACATGGAGCGAAGTGACACTCATCTTAAAGCTGTTTAAACAGGTCATATTACCTTGAAGCATAGAAACCTCAAATGTTGCTTTATGAGAGGGATATAAGTCGTTATGGCTCAGGACACAATGTAGTTTTGTTTCTGTATTTTTGGCTTCTTTCAACAAACCTGAACTTATTTTATTAGTCATTCTGGTTTTTTTTCCGGTTTATAATGAATCATTGGCAGGTTCTGACCTACCCTTAAGTCCTGGTCCTTCTCACTGTTACCTCATCTATGCAACAGCACCCTCTCAGGGTTCCTACCTCTGTCTGCACTTGCCCATTGCAGTCTGTTCTCCACGAAACAATAATCTGTGGAGTTAAATTGGTCTACACTTTCCTACTGTTCTCTGATCATCTTTACATTGCGAATGAAATCGGAGTTTGTTCCAGCCTCTCAGGCACTGAGCCACTAGGCTCCTGCATCCTCTACCACCCTGCTTCCTAGGATGCCCCATTAGGCTTGGGAGCTGGATGTGCCCTCCTTCTGGAATAAGGCCACCACTTGTGCTCATCCTTGAATATCACTCTCTTCTATTTCTGCATTAGTCACTCTGTGCATCAGAGTGATGTTTACAGAATAGAAAATCAGAACCTGTTGGTGTCTTGTTCCCTACTGGGTCCTGGTACCTAGATAAAGGCTGGCATGATAAATAGTTCTCAAGATTATTTTATATGCATTAAATGTATATTGGATTGAAACTCATTTACAGGAGGGGAGAGAATAAAGGTTTTTGTTTCTTAAAGCATGAATGAGAAATGCCATGCAATCTAACTCCAGTCCAACTTATATCAACTGATGTTGAAGTGGACGGCAGGGATGTTGTGGATGCTTCATCCCACCCTCCTCATTCTCAACCCTCTGCAAAGAAACACTTTAAATTTTAATTAAAATCCAGGCCCCATTCGTGATTAGGAGTTCTAAGAAAGCTGGAAAGATGGCTCAGACATTAAAGGCTAAGCTTACAACCAAAATATTAGGAGCTCTAAGCAAGCTAGCTTTCTATGTACTTTCTAGCACATTTAATGCATCATGTAGAGCTATTGGAACTCTCCCCCATGACTAGTACACACACTCTTACTATCTCTACTCTACATTAGATTCAAAATTCTAACCAGTGCAACAAAATCAAGGAAAGAAGTTAGTGTTACATTAGGATTAGGATTAAAGCTAGAGAAAGAAGTAAAGGAGCAAGAGTCTCTTTATTTTTGAACAATATAACTCCATGTGGAAACAATCCTAGACTTTCTAGATAATTAAACTAGAGTTTAACTAAATGATCAGAAGTGAGTCAGCCACAAGTAGTTAGGAGGTGTGTGTATCTGTCTGTACTTGTGAGTACACACCAAGTTCATGCCTATGTACATGCTTCCAGGGGCCAGAGGAAGAAGTCAAGTGTCCAACTTATTACCCTTCTCTTTATTTTCTTGAGACAGTCTCTGACTGAACCTGGAATTTGCTGGTTTGTTTGTTTTTTCCAGCTGGGCTACCTGGCTAGCAAGCCCTGATCAATCCTCATTTCTCCCTCCACCCCAGGGCTGGGATTGCAGGTATTCATGGCCTTGCCCAGCTTTTTTTTTTCTCAAAGGATCAAAACTTAGGTCCTCATGCCAATGCAGCAAGAACTGTTATCTAGTGAACCATGTCCCCAGCCTGGAAAGCATATTGATAAGATTTATAATAACACCAAGAGTCATCACAGTTTAGGCAAAACTCTTACAAAATGTGTAGGGCCTCTTCACAGTAAGATACTATTGTAAGAAATTAAAGAATGCCTAAACAGAGGGGAAACATTTTCCCAGACTAGATGGTTCAGTGTTGTGAAGACCCTAGTTCTTCGAGGTTGGTATAAGAGTAAATGAGTTAAATAATAATCATGATCAAGTCCCAGCAGGATGAGTTCTTGTGTGTATGTGTACATTTGTTTTTGAACTGTCAAACAAGACAATAGAAACGTGAGCAAATCCTATCAGGGTTTGGGAATGTAACTCTATGGTAGAGTACCTGCCTGACAGATATAAAACACTAAGTCCAGCTAATAGGAAGAGGAGAAAGAGGTGGAGAAGTAATATTATTTTTGGCTAGTTGCACCTGTAATCCCAACTACTCAGAAAACTGAGGCAGGAGGATCTCTTGATCCTAGGAGCTCAGAGCCAGCCTTCGAAAAACTCATTTCTTCAAAAGTAAAACAAGACAAAAAGCATAAAGATATTTCACAAAAAGACTACAACTGACTGATGAATATATGAAAAAGTATGAGGAGTATTCATTGCAAATTAAAACAAGGATTATAATTCAAGGCTAGCCTTAACTATATAGTAAGTTGGAAACCAACTTAGGCTACATATTGAGACCCAGTCTTAGAAAACTAAGGATTGGGGATATGGTTCAGCATCATAAAAGTAAAAGAACAACAACAAAACTCCTCAATCTGAAACCATTATACCTTAACCATCCTGGCTCAAACCAAACGGATCAATACCACCAAATGTTGGAGGAGTGTGGAACAGCAAGATCTTGCCAACACTACTGAATACAGGTGCTCTAGAAGTTCTTAGTGTCATACAGTCAGACCATAGTGTGGAGAAATCAATATCCAACTACTCAATTTTCACGCAGAACTACATGAGATCTTTGCTAAGTAAAGGTACAGAGGCATATGATGTGTGTGGTGTGAAATTCTCTGAAGCACATAGTGTTTTGGTGTTCTAATTATAAACCTAATGGATAATTTGGATTGTTGTTAGCAAATAGAGTAAGTCAGCAGTGAACAAGCAGGTTTTTTTTTATGATGCTGTTGTTTTTAGGTTAATTTAGCCTACACTTATGAAACCAAGGATGCTTTGTGTTTGGTGCTAACCATTCTGAATGGAGGGGATTTGAAGTACCACATTTACAACCTGGGCAATCCTGGCTTTGAGGAGCCGAGAGCTGTGTTCTATGCTGCAGAGCTGTGCTGTGGCTTGGAAGATTTACAGAGGGAAAGAATTGTATACAGGTAAGAATGGTGCGACCTGTATAAAAGCCTGTTTACCTAAGTCCTGGCTTCCAGGGAGGACTTAGGTCCTCCTCTGGGAGGAGTTTCCTCTGGCTCATACTTGATGTCTTGAGGTGGGAAAGGGACAACAGGGAGGCCTTGGGTGGCACTCTGAGGGGAATTGTCCCTTTAACTATAGGACATAGCCAGTCAGAAATATACCTTAGTTTCCTTCTTAGTTTATCTTTACTCTTCTAAGAAATTGTCTTCTTGAAGGGGAACTTTTCCCCTTAAGCCAATCAAATAGACAGTGTGAGCATGAGAAAGCTTGTATCCAGAATGCTGAGATACTTAACAGCTCCAAAAAAGACATTTATAATGTTCTGAGAAAAAAGACAGAATCAGGTATACTAAAAATATTTTCTTTTCAACCTGGAATTCATTAAGAAAAAATCAAATTAAGCCAGCGATAGCACATGGCTTTAATCCCAGCACTTGAGATTCAGAGGCAGGTAGATCTCTGTGAGTTCTAGGCCAGCCTGATCTAGAGTCAGTTTTAGGACAGTCAGGGTCACACAGAGACACCCCATCTCAAAAAAACTAAATAATAAAATAAAATTAAGCTTTGTGGTTAGAATTAGCTTAAATAATCAGTATATTAAAATTTGAAAATAATTCATCTCTCTTAGATATTGGGATTTTTAAAAAAAATTTATTAGATATTTTATTTATTTACATTTCAAATATTATCCCCTTTCCTCATCTCTCCTCCGAAATCCCCCTATCCCATCTCCCCTCCCCCTGATCACCAACCCACCCACTCTTGCTTCCCTGTCCTGCCATTCCCCTACACTGGGGCATCTAGCCTTCACAGGACCAAGGGCCTCACCTCCCACTGATGTCCGACAAGGCCATCCTCTGCCACATATGTGTACTCTTTCATTGGTGGTTTAGTCCCTGGGAGCTCTGGGGGTACTGGTTGGTTCATATTGTTGTTCCTCCTATGGCGCTGCAAACCCCTTCAGCTCCTTGGGTCCTTTCTCTAGCTCCTCCATTGGGGACCCTGTGCTCAGTCCAATGGTTGGCTGAGAGCATCCACCTTTGTATTTGTCAGGTACTGGCAGGGCCTCTTAGGAGACAGCTATATCAGGCTCCTGTCAGCAAGCACTTGTTGGCATCCACAATAGTATCTGGGTTTGGTAACTGTATATGGGATGGATCCCCAGTCTCTGGATGGCCTTTCCTTCAGTCTCTGCTCCACACTTTGTCTCTGTATCTCCTTCAATGGGTATTTTGTTCCCCCTTCTAAGATGGACCAAAGTATCCACACTTTGGTCTTCCTTCTTCTTGAGCTTCATGTGGTCTGTGAATTGTATCTTGGGTATTCCGAGCTTCTGGGCTAATATCCACTTATCAGTGAGTACATACCAGGTGTGTTCTTTTGTGATTGGGTTACCTCACTCAGGATGATATTTTCTAGTTTAATCCATTTGCCTAAGAATTTCATGAATTCATTGTTTTTAATAGCTAAGTATTACTCCATTGTATAAATGTACCACATTTTTCTTTCAATCAACTTAGGAACATTTTTATACCTTCCATTTTATCTGTATAATTTTCCATGTAATAGTCAGTTTTAACATGTTTCTCTATGTATTTCTTGAATTTTTTCAGGAATATTTTCCTTGTAGATCTTCAATTTTATCAGAAAGTGTTTATAATTCCACTTTCAAAAAACATAGGAATATTTTTATGCCTACTAATTTATCTGTATAATTTTTCCATGAAATACTCAATCTTAATGCATTTTTATATATTTCTTCAATTTTATCAGAGATATTTTCCGTGTAAATCTTCAATTTTATCAGAAAATGTTTATAATTTCACTTTCAATCAACTTAGAAATATTTTTAATGCCTACCATTTTATCTGTATAATTTTCCATGATAATCTTCAATTTTAATGTTTTTCCATATAATTTTTTCAATTTTATCAGAGATATTTTCCATGTAAATCTTCAACTTAGGAATATTTTAATTCCTACCAATTTATCTGTATAAATCTCTTCAATTTTACCAGAGATACTTTCCATGTAAATCTTCAATTTTATCAGAAAATGTTTTTACTTCTACTTTCAATCAATTTAGGAATATTTTTCTGCCTACTATCTTATCTGTATAATTTTTCATGAAATAGTCAGTTTTAACGTGTTTTTCTATATATTTCTTGAGGGTTTTTTTTTTTTTTTTTTTTTTTGGTTTTTCGAGACAGGATTTCTCTGTCCTGGAACTTACCCTGTAGATCAGGCTGGCCTAGAACTCAGAAATCCACCTGTCTCTGCCTCCCAAGTGCTGGGATTAAAGGCATGCACCACCACTACCTGGCTATTTCTTGAGTTTTATCAGAAATATTTTCCTTGTAGATTTTCAGTTTTATCAGAAAATGTTTATAATTCCACTTTCAATCAACTTAGGAATATTTTTATGCCTACCATTTTATCTGTATAATTTTTCCATGAAATAGACAATTTTAATGTGTTTTTCTATATATTTCTTCAATTTATCAGAAATATTTTCCATGTATATTTACACAATGGAATACTACTCAGCAATTAAAAACAATGAATTCATGAAATTCTTAGGCAAATGGGGAACAGGGAGAAGGAAGAGGACTTATGGGACTTTTGGGGAGGGGGGAACTGGGAAAGGCAAAATCATTTGGAATGTAAATAAAGAATATAGAAAATGAAAAATATAAACATATATAAAAATCAAAAAAAGAAAAAATAATTCTAAGTGGATTAAAAGTGGAATTATAAACATTTTCAGGTAAAATTGAAGATTTACATGGAAAATATTTCTGATAAAATTCAAGAAATATATAGAAAAACACATTAAAATTGACTAATTCATGGAAAATTATACAGATAAAATGGTAGACATAAAAAACCTTTCTAAATTAATTGAAGGAGGAATTAAAAACATTTTGTGATAAAATCAGAGATTTACATGGAAAACATTTCTGACAAAATAGAAGAAATATATAGAAAAATGTTAAAATTAAAGATTATCATGAAAAATAATGCAGATAAAATGGTAGGCATAAAAACATTACTAAATTAATTGAAGGTAGAATTAAAAACATTTTGTGGCCAGGCAGTGGTGGTGCACGCCTTTGATCCCAGCACTTGGGAGGCAGACGCAGGCGGATTTCTGAGTTCGAGGCCAGCCTGGTCTACAGAGTGAGTTCCAGGACAGCTAGAGCTACACAGAGAAACCCTGTCTCAAAAAACCAAAAAAATAAAATAAGTGTTTTAAAAAAAAACATTTTGTGATAAAATCAGAGATTTACATGGAAAACATTTCTGATAAAATAGAAGAAATATTTACAAAAACATGTTAAAATTAAAGATTATCATGAAAAATAATGCAGATAAAATGGTAGGCATAAAAATATTACTAAATTAATTGAAAGAGGAATTACAAACTTTTTCTGATAAAATTGAAGATTTACATGAAAAATATTTCTATTAGTCTTTTTATTGGGGAATTGAGTCCATTGATGTTAAGAGATATTAGGGAATATTGATTGTTGCTTCCTGTTATTTTCGATGTTATTTTTATGCTTGTGTGGATATCTTCTTTTGGGTTTGTTGGAAGAAGAATTCTTTCTTGCTTTTTCTAGGGTGTAGGTTCCCTCCTTGTGTTGGTGTTTCCATCTATTATCCTTTGTAGGGCTGGATTTGTGGGAAGATATTGTGTAAATTTGGTTTTATCATGGAATATCTTGGTTTCTCCATCTATGGTGACTGAGAGTTTTGCTGGGTATAGTAGTTTGGGCTGGCATTTGTGTTCTATTAGGGTCTGTATGAGATTGGCCCAGGATCTTCTAGCTTTCATGGTCTCCGGTGAGAAGTCTGGTGTAATTCTGATAGGTCTGCCTTTATAAGTTAATTGCCCTTTTTCCCTTACTGCTTTTAATATTCTTTCTTCATTTAGTACATTTGGTGTTTTGATTATTATGTACCAGGAAGAGTTTCTGTTCTGGTCCAGTCTGTTTGGAGTTCTATAGGCTTCTTGTGTGTTCATGGGTATCTCTTTCTTTAGGTTAGGGAAGTTTTCTTCTATAATTTTGTTGAAGATATTTACGGGCCCTTTAAGTTGTAAATCTTCACTCTCTTCTATACATATAATCCTTAGGTTTGGTCTTCTCATTGTGTCCTGGATTTCCTGGATGTTTTGGCTCAGGAGATTTTTGCATTTTGCATTTTCTTTGACTGTTGAGTCAGTGTTTTCTATGGTATCTTCAGCACCGGAGATTCTTTCTTCTATCTCTTGTATTCTGTTGTTGATGCTTGCATCTATGACTCCTGAATTCTTTCCAAGGTTTTCTGTCTCTAGAGTTGTCTCCCTTTGTGATTTCTTCATTGTCTCTAGAGTTGTCTCCCTTTGTGATTTCTTCATTGTTTCTACTTCAACTTTTAGATCCTGGATGGTTTTGTTCAGTTCCTTCACTTGTTTGTTTGTGTTTTCCTGTAATTCTTTAAGGGATTTTTGTGTTTCCTCTTTAAGGGCTTTTACCTGTTGACCCATGTTCTCCTGTATTTTTTTAAGGGAGTTATTTAAGTCCTTCTTGAAGCCCTCTATCAGCATCATGAGACATGATTTTAAATCCAACTCTTTGCTTTTCTAGTGTGTTGAGGTATCCGGGACTTGCTGTGGTGGGAAGAACTGGGCTCTGATGATGCCAAGTAGCCTTGGTTTCTGTTGGTAGGGTTCTTGCACTTGCCTTTTGCCATCTGGTTGTCTCTGGTGTTAGTTGGTCTTGCTGTCTCTGGCTGGAGCTTGTCCCTCCTGTGGGCCTATATGCCTGTGTCTGTACTCCCGGGAGACCAATTCTTTTCTGGCAGGGTCTGTGCACAGAAGGCTGTGGAGCTGCCTGACTCCCTGGTGAAAATGGCAGCCTGAAGACCTCTGACCCAGCTGCTCCACTGATCTTATGCCCTATGCGCTCACAGCTGTTCCCCTCCAGAGAGAAAGTGGAGATCTCACCTCTGAGCTCAGAAGTGAAAGTGTTGCTGGGAGATCACTCTCTCCTGGCGGGCTGTGCACAAAAGGTTGTGGAGCCACCGACTCCCTGGTGCAAAATCGGCAATGTTTATTAAACCATATGCTAGAAAGATGAGATTGTTTTGTTTGAGATAGGGTCTCACTATGTAGCTTTGGTTGCCTTGTAACTTGCTATGTAGACAAGTCTGACCTCAAAATCATAGATATCTTCCTGCCTCCACCTCTACTGGGATTAAAAGTGTGTAGAATCACTAGAGATGAACTTTATTAAAACAATGAGCTAGAGAGACAATGTAGTTTTAAAAGTTTAAATTTTCAGCACTCTTCAGAAAAATGGAAGAATGGTGTGAGGAACATGGCAGAGCTTAAATTAGTTCTTTGTAGTCAAAATTAAGAGGCTAAGGGAAGGAGCATAGTGCAGGATACCTGGCTTCAAGCTGGTACTTTGGCACAGTTGAGTCTCTGCCAAGGTGAGCCTTGTTCTTTCCATACATTTGAATAGGGTCAACTTCTGAGAGTCTTTCAGGAATCCCGCTTTTAATGAGTCTGGGAAATGGGAGGAGAAATCCTCACCTGGATGGATGTGCTTCTGTGAGCCTCCTGGAGAAAGCCAGCATGACCGTCCACTGGAACCCATGTTGAAGGATATGTCTTGACCCTGGATTCTTCCCATCCAGTTCTCTGCTTCCTTTCTACCATGAGGTTAACAGTCTCCAATGTCATACAGTCCTCCCACCATGATATTCTTTCTCATCAAAGTCCTAAAAGCAATGAAGCCAGCCAGCTTCTATGACTATGAGCCAAAAGAAATCTTTTTCTTTTAAACTGTTTCTCTCAGTATTTGTCACAGTGACAAAAAGCCTAGAATTGGCTTTTTTTTTTTTGCCTTTGTTTTTTGTTTTTTAGTGGTGCTGGTGGTACTGGGGATTCATACTTACAGATATTCGCATGCTATATTCTTAGACTTTTTTTTCAAGAAGGGTTTCTCTGTATAGCCATGGCTGTCCTGGAACTCACTCTGTAGACCAGGCTGGCCTCAAACTCAGAAATCCACCTGCCTCTGCCTCCCAAATGCTGGGATTAAAGGCTTGTGTCACAATTGCCTGACTATTCTTAGACTTTTACTGGCCATTTTATATATTTTTAGGCAAATTTTATATACAAATAGTCTGCATATTTTTAAATTGAGCTATATATTGTTTTATTGTTTTGAATTTTTCTTTATGTATTCTAGAATCAAGTTCTTTATATAATTAAAAACATTCCTCCTATTGTTGTCCACCCTCTTTTTCTTTCCTTTCTTTTCTCCTTTATCTCCATCCACACAGACACACACATATGCACTCTTGTGCTTTTTTATGTAATTGGAAATGGGAATATGGTGTCAGGTATTGTTTCTCAGCTGCCTCCTCTTTCTGTTTGAGATGGTCTCTCTCACTGGCCTGGAACTTCACCAAGTAGGCTAGGTTGACCGGCCAGCAAGTTCCAGGGATCTGTCTGTCTATCTCCTATCTCCAATCTCGACATTGGTGGGATCACAAATTGAGGTTCTGATGCTGGCTAGGCAAGTGTTTTACTAATTGAACCATTTTCCCAATTTTTTTGGTTTGAATTTTTATTTTCTTAATGTTGTCTTTTGAAGTACAAAAAAAATTGAACAATTGAGTTCATAAATTTTTCTTTTTATTTATCATATTTGGTACCATACCTAATAAATCATTACTTCTTCTATTTTCTTGCAAGAGTTTTGCATTTTTAATGTGTGCTAATTTGTAGATAGTATAGGTTGGGGTAAGGATTTGTTAATATATACCTGTACACCAGTTTTTAAAAATTATTCTTAAGAGCCGGGTGGTGGTGGCGCACGCCTTTAATCCCAGCACTTGGGAGGCAGAGGCAGGCGGATCTCTTAGTTCGAGGCCAGCCTGGTCTACAGAGCTAGTTTCAGGACAGCCAGGGCTATACAGAGAAACCCTGTCTCGAAAAACCAAAAAAAAAAAAAAAAAAAAAAATAGAAGGAAAAAAAAGTATTCTTATTTTCCTATTGAAAGACTGTGACACTTTTGTCTAGAATCAGTAGATGGAGGGAGGGTTTATTTCTCAAATTTCAAGTCTCTTCATTCCATTGTCTGACTTGGGGTCAAATTCACACTGAATTAATTATATTGCTTTTTTAAAAAAGTTTTAAAATCTGGAAATACAAACCTTTAACTGTTCTTTTTAGCTGCTTTGGTGCCATCCTGACAGGTCTTCTTTATTTCAATAGAAATTTTTTTATTAGATACTTTATTTACATTTCAAATAGCATCCCCTTTCCTTGTTACCCCTAAGAAAACCCCTCATCCCATCCCCCCTTCCCCCTGCTCACCTCCTCCCCCAATTTCCTGACTTGCATTCCCCTTTTCTGGGGAGTCAAGTCTTCACAGGACCAATGGCCTCTCCTCTCATTGATGTCTGAAATAGCCATCTTCTGCTACATATGCAGCTGGAGCCATAGGTCCCTCCATGTATATTTGGTTGGTGGTTTAGTCCCTGGGAGCTCTGGGGGTACTGGTTGGTACGTATTGTTCCTCCTGCATGGTTGCAAACCTCTTCAGATCCATAGAAAATTAGGATCAGCTTATTGGTATCTAAGAAAGAACCAAGTTGCTTGCTGAGTGTTTCTTTGTGTTTCTTTGTATCCATGTGGGGAAGGTGACTTGGTGAGCATACTGATTGTGTATTTTGTTTGTTTGTTCGTTTGGGGTTTTTTTGTGCTACAGAGTGATTTGCCTGACTTCTAAGATTTTTAGGTTTTTTAAGAAGCAGCATTATTGAAATCAGAGCTTCTTAGTTCTGGGTCTCCTATAAGATACAGGAGTCAATTTATTGCTTTAGGGATAATGGATGGCTTTATGTAATGCCTTGTAGTCTTGTTTTTTCTGCATGTCTCTAGCTTGTTACTGGAAGCTGTGGAGGTTTTGGACTTCTTGAGAACTGGGTGCACCCACTGTGACTTGCTTCTGTAAGTCAGAGACGCCTGGCCACATGGATGTGTAGCTATATCTGTTAATGGTGATGACCAAAGAGGAATTACTCAGTCTGAATTCTAGCCAAAATTTGACCTCACAGAGGTGATCCAATGGTATCTGTGCACTTTTATTTTTGTTTCTAAGTATCACTATAGTTAGGAGGCAGCCCATTGTAAATAACAAAACCATGCTAATTATGAACAAACTATAGCAAGAGGAGCAGGGCAGCGACATTGAATGAAGATACATGTTAGAATTTATAGTGAAAAGTTTAAACAATAGACTATAGATTCTTTTTATGCTTCCTGAAACTTGCTAAGAAAACAATGGCACTTTTTAAAAATGTTTATAAGAATTGCTCTGAACCATATTCTTTTAGGTTAGAATTTCTGCCTCTTACTATGTAATTCTCTTTATACAATATAATTTGAACATCTCTAATCCAAATATCTGAACTTTGAAAGGATCTTAAATGGATCTTAAATCCAACACTCTCTCTCTCTCTCTCTCTTTCAGTTACATATAAGCATATGCTTGTTTTGTTTGTTTGTTTGTTTGGTTTTGGTTTTTCGAGACACGGTTTCTCTGTATATCCCTAGCTATCCTGGAACTCACTCTGTAGACCAGGCTGGCCTGACCTCTGCCTCCCAAGTGCTGGGATTAAAGGCATGTGCCACCACTGCCTGGAGCTTGTTTGTGTGTGTATGAATGCACATGTATGTGTGGGTACATGAACATGTGTGTACACATGCATTTGGAGGCCCAAAATTGACATTAGCTTCATTTTTGAGCACTCTCAACTTTATTGTAGCAGGGTTTTGGTGAATTTAGAACTCACCAGTTCTATCTAGTCTACCTAAGAGTTTTGCCCTAGGGAAAGACATCTGGTTTCTGCCTTTTGAGTTCTGTGATTACAGGCTGCTGTGATTTCTTTGTACCTTTGATGTTAGTTCTGAATGTCTGAATTTCAGTCTTCAGGTTTATGTGGTTAGCACTTTATTTACTGAGTCATCTTTCTAGCCCTTAAAACTTTTAGAGCATTGCTATCGCAAGTGGAAAATTGCACACCAGACCTCATGTGCTGAGTCCCAATCAGTGCAGGTGAAAGGTTGAAGATGTGACTCACTGGTACAGTGCTTGCCTAGCATGTATGAGGCCCTAGTCTCAGTCTTCAGTACTACAGTCAAGTGCAAGTACACTAAGAATAGTGTACAAATTGCCTTCAGGTTAAGTATATAGTATGTATAAGAAACACAAAAGACTGTTTTATATCTTAGACTGTTCCCAGAGTATCTCATTTATGTATGTAAAGTATTTCAAAAATTTGAAATTCAAGAGCACTCTTAGTCTTAAATATTTTAAATAAGGGATACTTAACTTGTACTATGGAGTAAATCCATTTTTAGAGTTTGTTTCAGAGGCAGCTCAACATTATAGAAAATGAACTTAGAATAATACCAACTTTCTTAAAGTTACTGGGACCAAGTTTCTTAGTCATGATCACTTAGCACTTATGACAGTAGGGGCTGCAGAAATGGCTTAGCAGTTATGAGTGTTTGCTGCTCTTACAGAAGACCAGAGTTCAGATCCCAGCACCTACATCAGGCAGTTCACAAAGACCCATGGCTTCAGCACACAGAAACAGATGTATATACATAAATCAAAAATAGAAATAAAAAATAAATCTTAAAGAACTCTTCATGGCAATTAGCCAATTAGTGCCTTTGTCTTTGCTTTCCCTTCTTACTCCAACCAGGAGAACAGTTCTTCCCTGTGCATGTTGATGTCTAGAGAACTCGTTATGTGGGCAGTAAAATAATTTCTGGTGATGAGCATTAGGAAAGTAAAGACCTATTGACATCTGCAGAAGAGGAAGCAGATGAACTCCTGGAAAGAAGATCATGTAGTAGGAGAGAAGAAGAGTTCTCTTAATGTGTTTTAAAAGCAAGTTGTTAGAATTCATTGGATAAAACACTTGTGTGGGGCTCATATTTGGATATTTGGGCAGACATCTTGTTATTTTGCTGAAGAAATAATTGTTACTGTTTATGAGTTGTTTCTTCTTGGGATGGCGCTACCTATACAGTGCTGCTTGAACTACTAGGGACAAGCTTCCAGTGATCTGAGCCTGCTCATTTAGATGCAGAGTTTTCTGCAGTAGTGTCTCTATTCCCTCAGACAGATTACAGCTAGGGCTTGTTAAGGTTAACTTGTTTGGTTTAAGATCCTGGTCTAAACATTGAGGCTAACTAATGTTCCAGTTGTTCTGAGTTGTGCCAACCTCAGGCTCTTCTCTTAGTGTCATTCTGAAGTGTTCCCAGAATTGTTAACACTGTGGGTGCAGCAGATCAGCTTTCCTCTTTAGTGTGACTCTTGTCTACCCATGCTTAGTATCATTCCCCAGAAAAGCCTGATGACTTGTTCTGCGAAGGCATCAATGAAAAAGGAGAAAACCATACACAAAGCCATCCTGGGGTGGCAGGCAGGCCTAATATGAGAGGTAATAGGTAATCCATGCTAGTTCAAAGCCTTCTCTCTGAAGAGTACCTGCAGTTCTGCTATCTAATGATCAGTCAAGACTCTTACACCAAGGCAGTGATGGTACACGCCTTTAATCCCAGAATTTGGGAGGTAGAGACAGGCAAATCTCTGTGGATTTGAGGCCAGCCTGCTCAACAGAGTAAATTCCAGGACAGCCAGGGCTATGTAGAGAAATTCTGTCTTGAAAAAGCAAAATTAAATGAAAAAGAAGATACTTTATAGGCTAATCTGATGGAAACAGTTTCTCAATTGAGGCTTCATCTCTCCAAGTGACTGGTGTGTGTCTAGTTGGCAAAAACTAAACAGCAGTTATTTTGGGAAATACCCACAGTGTTTCTTCTGTCAGAGCAATAGTATTTTCAGTTGATTGTATAACTGATTATATAGAATGATAGGCATAGGCCTAGCTTCTTTAACTTTAATGAACCTGTAGATCACCAAGGACCAGGAAGAAATGTACATCTCAGTCAGTAGGACTCAGGGTAGTTCTAAGATTTTCATCATAACCAGAGCCATACTGATGGCAGGCTACATTTGAGCAGAGGGGTTTGAGTGAAGTCCTAGACATGTGAGATGGGAGGATGGCTGGAAAGGATAGAAAATCAAGGAGGTTGTGAAGGTTCCATGTCAAGAATATTTTGGTTTTAGTAATGTTTAATAGGGTTTTTAACTACTAAATGGACAGAGGGAAAATTCAAAAATGTTGATTATTCTTGTACCTAGAGAATGAAAGCATATATATGCCCATTGGAAAACAACCCCTGCCAGGAGCTCCTGCCAGGCCACATGATTTCCCTACTCACTCTTTACCCATGACATCCGTGAACCTCCTGAGCCGATGGTACCTTGACAGGGACTAGCTGCCTACTTCTACATCTTGCTGCTGTGGCATTATTTCTAGGGTATTATCTTGCACTCTGGCTTAGACTGTCCTTTTCATATGCTCTAGGGATGTGTAGAGGTACTTAGGGAACCTGGATTGTCCTCAAATGTGAAATCATAATTAAATATAAATCCTTTGAAAGTTTTTTTTGAAATATAATGCATTTTAAAGTACCTTAACAATACAATAGAATGAGTAAAGTTCATTAAGGACTAATTGCTTTCATTACTCTGGGTTTATATACAGAATCACTGAAATGTCTTCAGCTTAGCAGGACTATGCAAAGCAGTTCATTTTACATTCAACATATTTGTGATGCTTGCTGCAATAAATTCCTTTGTTTTTTATAGTCATATATCACCATGCCTACCAATGTAGAATTTTCATAGAATTTTTGAGCTGCCTATAGTTATGACTGAAGCCTGTAACAGCTTAGATTGCTCACAGAGGGTTGTTTTACTTTCTGCCCTTCTAGCTAATGCTGTTTGTCATCAAGGTATCTTTTGCTGTTTGTTTTCAGTGCTCAGGAACTATTTCTGAATAACAGCTTTTTGTTGTTTTTTTCCTTGTAGAGACCTAAAGCCAGAGAATATCCTCCTTGATGATCATGGTAAGAGACTCTTTCATGCTTAAGTGTAGACTTGTCAGAGGGACACTTGTACTTCAAAGCTAACATAGACGTAGTCAGTTAATAACACAGAGTGGAAACAATAACTAAAAGAAAGTCTTTGGGATGTGTTCTATAACACACACACACAAAACAATTGATATTGCCATCACCTGTACTTACATAAGAGCAGAGACGCCATATATTAATGATGTTTTGAAGTAGGTGAAAATAAACCCAGTATTTGCCCTCCTGTTTTTTGCTATTGACCCATATTTATTTTTTCTTTATACCTTAGCCATGTAAATTTGGCATGCTGCCCTCTGTGCTGTCCCCTTATATATCACTTGTCACAGAGTGGAGGTGTAGAATGCTGTTATGGGACCCTGTGGTGGTAATGGGGACTAGCCATGATGCGACAGCTCCTTGTCCTCATCATGGGTGCCTCTGACATTGGTATCTCTGGATCTGAGAATGAGCCCGATTGTTAAGGTGCTGGTTGTATTTATACTGAGAAGGTTAGCAGTTTGAGAAGGAGCTGATGATTAGCGATTCTCAGTGGCTAAAAGGATCTTTCTGTGGAGTAGAGAACATGAACCAGAGCCAGAGTGATTCCTAGAAAGAATAGGCTCGTGTGGCTCATTACTGAAGGCACATGTGGGACGTTACCAGTACTTAGCTTTTATGTTTACTTCTGCCACTGTGTTCTGCTTGTTACCTAACTTATGTACTGACCCCATGAAGAAGAAAGGTGCTTGGACCTTCATTTATGGAATAATTAAGAAGTAACTTGACTGCTTCCAACTCTTAAGTTTGTGATTTGTGCTGGGATATGCTGCACTGGTATCTAGAGTTCTCATTGAAGGGTAGAGAACAAATTGTATTGTAATACACTGAGTAGTTTACTAGGTATGTTGTTAGGGTAAGTCTAAATCCTATGACAGGTGTTCTTAGAACATTTTCTGTAAATGGTTACTTTCTTAGGACTATAGACAACATTTATGCCTTCCTATACACAAAACATTTGTATAGTACAGTTCTCTAAGTGAAGTATCTTAACTGGTAGTTATTAGGAAATAATAAATATGGTTCTTCTGTTTTTATCTGGTGGTTATTTGCTGTTAAAGGGCTTCTTTAGGTATAAATTTGATTTCTTGCTGTTAGTGAAACTCAGTGTGCTATGAGATTATATTACATATGTAAATGTTAAATATAATTTTTAGATAATTAAATTTTTATATATTTTTATGTGTTTTTAGCACTGGGGATAGAATATCAAGCCTTATATATTGTATACAATGGTTCAGTTACTGAGATATATACCCAGCCCTCATCAATATTTTTAGATGGACTTTGCCTCGCAGGTATAAATTGTCACTAAGATATTACTTTTCCCCATGATCTGTACATTGTGTGTGAACATGCACAGGACACATCCGAATTTCAGATCTTGGTCTAGCTATGGAAGTCCCAGAAGGGGAGATGGTTCAAGGAAGAGTTGGTACTGTTGGCTACATGGGTAAGTGAAAGATGACTTTGGTGGACCATATCCTTTCCCTCCTAGGTGACCCAGTGCTTAGAACGTAGAAGAAAAACTTAGCTTTTTTTTGTTTTTTGTTTTTTCAAGACGGGGTTTCTCTTTATAGCCCTGACTGTCTTGGAACTTACTCTGTAGACCAGGCTGGCCTTGAACTCAGAAATCTACATGCCTCTGCCTTCCAAGTGCTGGGACTAAATGTATGTGCCACGACTGCTGGGCTAAAACTTAGCTTTTAATTTACTTTAATAGTATGAATCTCATTAAGCCATAACAATAATGCTACATTAAAACATTTTAAAAATATTTGTATTACATTTATTTATTATTGTGTACATGTATGTGTACATATTAGCATGACATGTGAAAGTCAGATGACAATTCAAGTGAGTCAGTTCTCTGCTTTCACAAAACTCAAGTAGTCAGGTTTTTTTTGTTTTTGTTTTTGGTTTTTTTTGTTTTGTTTTTTGAGACGGTTTCTCTGTCTAGCCCTGGCTATCCTAGAACTCACTCTGTAGACCAGGCTGGCCTCGAACTCAGAAATCCACCTGCCTCTGATTCCCAAGTGCTGGGATTAAAGGCATGCGCCACCACCGCCCAGTGAGTAGTCAGGTTTTAAGGCCAGCACTTTTACCCATTGAGCCATCTTGCTAGCCCCTAAAATAGCACTTAATAAAGCTAATTATCACTGCGATACTTTATATACAAACACAGCAATTAACATTCTTCCTGTCTGAAAACAATGATAAGGTGTAAATTTAATTTAAAAAAAAAAACAAATTTTACGGGGGTCAGGGGAATTGTTAAAATTTGGGTTTATTATGGAATATCTTTGTTTGTTTGTTTTTTTCATGTCAGGGTTTCTCTGTGTAGCCCTGGCTGTCCTGGAACTCACTCTGTAGACCAGGCTGGCCTTGAACTCAGAAATCCGCCTGCCTCTGCCTCCCAAGTGCTGGGATTAAAGGTGTGCACCACCACTGCCCAGCTATCATGGAATATCTTATTTTCTCCATCCATGTTGATTGAGAGTTTTGCTGGGTATAGAAGTCTAGTTTGGCATCTGTGGTCTCAGAGACTGCATTACTTCTTTTCTGGCTTTCAGGGTCTCCTTTGAGAAAGCAAATGTAATCCTAACAGATATGCCTTTGTTTGTTACTTGGCCTTTTCCTTTGCTTGTATGTTTTGTATTTTGATTATTATGTAGTCAGAGAACTTTCTTTTCAGGCCCAATCTATTTGGTGTTTTGTATGTTTCTTTTACCTTTATAGGCATCTCTTTCTTTAGGTTAGAATTTTTTTCTTGTATGATTTTGTTGAAAATATTTTCTGGGCCTTTGAGCTGGGTTTCTTCCCTTTCCTCTATTCTTGGTATCCTTAAATTTGCTCTTTTCATAGTGTTCCAGATTTCATGGATGTTTTGTGTCAGGAAATTTTTAGATTTAACATTTTCTTTGACTGATATATCTATTTCTTCTATCATATCTTTAACACCTGAGATTCTCTCTTCTATCTCTCATATTCTCTTGCCCTGTAGTTCCTACTTGAATTCCTAAATTTTTTCTTTCTGGAATTCCCTCAGTTTTGTTTTATTTATTCTCATTTTCAGGCCTTGAACAGTTTTATGTATTTTCTTTAACTGTTTTTTCTTGGCTTTCTTTAAGGGATTTATTCATTTACTCTTTAAGGATTGCATCATCTTCATATAGTTGATTTTAAGGTCATTTTTTGGGGAGGCATCAGCTATGTTGCAATATTCAGTGCCTGCAGTAGTAGGTAGGGTTGCTGGGCTTCAGTTGAGTCATATTGTCCTGGCTGTTATTGGGTACATTTTTATACTGAAAGCTATGTATCTGGGATTAAGATGACTATAGGTCTTGATGATATCTATTTTTGTCTCTTCTGGATGAGTATTTTTCCTTGGTTTCTACTTCCTCCCTGGACTTTAGGAGAGTGTAGTAACTGTGTACTGCCTGGTAGGAAATTTTTTCTTCATCTGTTTCCCTGGCCTGCCCAGCTGATATGTTCCCAGTGTATGCCTGCTGGCGTTAGAGGCTGGGGATGAGTTGAGGGAAGTAAGGCTGGAGGAGAAGATCTTTGTGATCTGTTTTGGGTAGAGCCAGAGAAGAAAGGGAGATTGCAGCAGGTTTTCTGCTACAGAGCTGGAGATGAGCCTAGGGTGGGGGCAGGGATTGGATCAGGAGGAGCAGGAGAAGTGTGCATCCCCTGTCAACCCACTTGTTTCCCTGGCAGGAGTGGCCTTGGGGTTTCAGGGGTTGCCTGCTGGGGTTTGGGGCTGGGACAAAGAAATAAGCAGGGGTAGGGAGGTTAAAGGGGAAGATCTGTGGGATCCATGTGGGAGGGAGGCTGCAGAAATGGGAATAAGATTGGGGCATTGGACCTGGGGGAACAGAGAGTTGAGACATCACTCTCTGGCTTAAAGCAGCTGATAATATAGCTACATTTTAACAGAGAAATCTGAACTATAGGTAAAACTACAGTTGGAAATATACAAATATGTAGTCTTTCAGTTCTCCAAATTAAGGTACTTTAATTTACAAATTATTTACAAAATAATTGGGGAAACAGAGGCTAGAGAAATATCCCAACATCTGAGTTGCCTGTGCAACATTTGAGCCCATGAGTGCTCAGCCCATGAGTTAAAATGACAACTGATGCGACTTCCCTAAACAATGGCTGTGTCCTAACATGAATGCCATTACTTTCAGATGTCATCCTAATGGCAAAATTTAACCCAGTCTCTTAGTAAATGGTGTTGAGGATCTAGAGCAGTGGTTCTCAACCTTCCTAATGCTGGCGATCCTTTAATACAGTTCCTCATGTTGTGGTGACCCCCAACCATAAAATTATTTTCGTTGCTACTTGACAACTATAATTTTTCTACTGTTATGACTCACAAAGTAAATATACATGTTTTCCAATGGTCTTAGGTGACCTATGTGAAAGAGTTGTTCGACCTTACTAGGACCAAGACCCAAAGATTGAGAACCAGTGATCTAGAGGGAATGAGGAATCTCCTAGTCTGCAGCCCTCTTCTTTCTTTCCTTCTCCCTCCTTTTCTCCTACCCTCCCTCCCTCCATCCCTCCCTTCCTCCTTCCCTTTCCTTCCTTCTCTCCTTCCTTCCTTTCTTTTTTGTCTTGTTTTTTGAGCCAGGGTTTTTCTGCCTAGCCCTGCCTGTCTTGGAACTCACTCTGTAGATCAGACTGGCCTCAAATTCAGAGATCTGCCTCTGCCTTCCTAGTGCTGGGATTAAAGGCATGTGCCAACACCTCCAGTCTTCTGCAGCACTCTTTCTATAAATGAAGAGTGGTGCCCATAGAGAGTCCTGAGTTTATGTGGTTGTGTGGCAGTCAGGCAAGGCCACAAGTCTCCTCATGTAGCTAGTGTCCATGTATGTGGGCATACAAGCCTTACCCATCTGATCTCTGAGAAATTAATCAAATTCATATTATTCCAAAGATGAAGGGTATGGTGGGTCTTTCAGAGCCTGACATTTCTCCCCTTGTAGGTTTCTGGGGTTTCTTCTGAATTAGGAACAGATGACACTGCATTTGAGGTACCCATGGGAACATTTGAGTGATGGGAGCACCCCAAGAGGCAAGCTTTCTCTCCAGTACCATTTTACTCACCCTGTAGCAAGCAAGTTTATTTAGTATAGATATACAGACACAGCTTCAATAATACTTTCCACATCAAAGAACCCGACTATCTGAAGTATACAATTCAGTGAATATTAGTCCATTTACAAAGTTGGGAATCCATCAACACACATTATCATTACTCTATCTATTTTCAGAACATTCTTTACTTCAGATTTTAATGACCTGTTAGCAACTACTTCCTATTTATCACTTCTATTCCCAGGCCTTTTAACCATGAATTTATATTCAGTCTCTCTGAATTTGTAAATTCTGCATATTTTATATAATCATATGATCCTTATAAATATAATTATATGATCTTTGGCTCTTTATGATTTTCTTTATTTTGGGGGTTGGGTAGGTCAAGGCAGAGTTTCTTTGTGTAGCCTCAGATGCCCTGGAATTAACTCTGTTGATTGATCTGGTTTCAAACTAAGCAGACATCTACCTGCCTCTGGCTCCCCAGTGCTGGGATTAGAAGCATGCATCACCACTGCCTGGCCGTGATGTTTTTTTTAAACTTAGCATGTTTTTAAGGTTGTTAGATATTATAACAAATATTAAATTAATGTATTACTTGGAATTAATTATGAAAATATTTAAAATCAAAAATTAATTTAAAATTTCCTGTATTTATTATGTAGCTCCAGAAATTATCAGTCATAAAAAGTATACATTTAGTCCTGATTGGTGGGGACTTGGCTGTCTGATATATGAAATGATTGCGGGACATTCTCCATTCAAAAAATATAAAGAAAAACTCAGCCGGGAGGAATTGGAAAGAAGAGTGAAGAATGAAACTGAGGAGTACTCTGAGAGGTTTTCAGAAGATGCCAAGTCCATCTGCAGCATGGTGGGTCAGGTTCCACGGAGGCAGGAAAATGTTTAACTCACTTCATCTCTTTTGATGGTTCAGAAAGTAGTCAAGTAGAAGGAAGTCTTCAGAAGCAGGATAGCTACCCCTTCCCAACTTAAAAGTCCTGGCTCAACATGAATGCACTGAGGTGAACTCAGCCAGACTTCTCAGTAACCTACCTCTTTCCTGGTGCTCTTGTCTGGAATTTCATCTTAGGCAGACAATGAGAGTCCATCAAAGTTCCCAGCCCAAACTTGGGAAATGACTGGGCAATTAGAGCGAAGCCTGAGGAAAATTCATGACTCCCCTTCTGTAGTGCTATTATTGAAAGGAAGAATGGGGCCAAAATTACTGTTTTCAAAAAACAGCTGCTGAGTCTGGTTCATTGACTTATTTTATGTGAAATTAAATATAAAATATTTAATTCTATTATATTTTGAAGTTGGAAGATTGCCTCTGCCAAATTCTTTTTCTTTAAATCATTACAGACACTCTAACTCCAAGGGCAGCATGGGCCAGATTGACAGGTACCTTACATATTTGATTATTGTATTAGGACCTTCATCCATGACATATGTGATGCCAGAGAGCAAGTCCTAACATATAATCGTAGAACAAGTCAGTAGCAATTGTGTGCCATCTGCCCTTAGGGCTGGGTTCTTTTTTTCACCAACTACTGGCTGCCTATAAACTAAAATTTCTTTGTCACTTGCTTACCTTAAAACGGTGCCTATAGGCATTTTTTCTTTTGCTGTCCTTTGATGAATTTTTAAAAATTTTCTTTCAATAAGGGTTTATTGAGTCAGTTAACTCAATTAAGAAACCCCCTCACAAGAATGCCCTTTTTCTCCTACTGGTTTGCTTCATCCAGCAAACCAGGGTTTGTGCCTAGTCTTATTATAATTTGTTATGCTATGTTTGTCTGATAACCCTGGAAGGTCTGCTTTCTTTTTTGGGTGGGGACATAATGTATGAGAGTTAAAAATTAAAAAAAATAATAAATGCCCACAAGTAAACCTCATCTGGACAAGTGTCTTTAAGACTCCCTCTCCGGCTGGAGAGATGGCTCAGCGGTTAAGAGCACTGACTACTCTTCAAGAGGTCCTGAGCTCAATTCTCAGAAACCACATGTTGGCTCACATCCATCTGTAATGGGGTCTAATGCTTTCTGGTATGTCTGAAGACAGCAACAGTGTACTCACATATATAAAATAAATAAATCTTAAGGACTGGAGAGATGACTTAGCGGTTAAGAGCACTGACTGCTCTTCCGAAGGTCATCAGTTCAATTCCCATCAACCACATGATGGTTTACAACCATCTGTAATTGGATCTAATGCCCTTTTCTGGTGTGTCTGAAGACAGTGACAGTGTAGTTATATGTACATAATATAAATAAATCTTTAAAAATGTTTTTTTAAAAAGACTCCCTTTCCCAGTGATTCTAGACTGTGTCCGTTTAACAGCTACAATAAACCATCATGCTCAATAACTACTGTGAAGAGAAACGACTGGCTCTTAAACAGTGGGTTAAGTGTCCCCACCAATGGATTGTAGGAAAGCATCTTAGGATATATATGGGTAACTTGCCCAAGTGCAGAGAGGGGACAAGAACTTGGGCCAACCCTTTTTGATTGATAGTATGAAGAAAGGCTTATTTGAGTTTGTGACAGTTATAAATATGTAAAGAATACTTTTAGTCAGGCAGTGGTGGCACACACCTTTGATCCCAATCCTCGGGAGAAAGAGGCAGGCAGATCTCTGTGAGTTTATGGGCAGCTAGACCTACAGAGCAAGTTCCAGGACAGCCAGAGCTATATTGTGAAACCATGGCTTACTCTTTCCCCCAAAATAATGTTTGAAAGAGATTTTTGGGTGTGTAGTGGCACATGGCTCTAATCTCAGCAGTCTGGAGGTGCAAATATGCATATAAAGATTTCAAGATCCTGTCTTGAAAAAACTCAGTGGCCCAGGGGATTTTCAATAGGTTAAAATACTTGTCACATAAGTCCAATGACCTAAGTTTTATCTCTAGAATCTATGCCAAAAGCCAGATGTGGTAGCACATATCTGTAATCCCTGTACTCCTAGGGTTAGAATAAGTGGCAGAGATAGGTGAATGATCTGGAAGTTTATGAGGCCAGCTAGCCTGGAACTTACAACATAGCAGCAGTTGTTGCCTCAAAAAAATGGCATGCAAGAATGAACTCCTGATTTAGAAAATTGATCCCTGACCTGTGGCATGGTACCCACACTCACACAAATACATAAATAAAACCAAAAATGGGGGGGGGGAGTAGAGATGATGTTAGAGACAGGAGAGAGACAGAGTTAAATATAGACAGTTTATAGAAGGAGGCTTGCTCAATTTTTGACTTGGGGTCCTTAGTACTCTAATGATTTCTTTTTATAAATTCAACAGCATTGAAATAATGGTTCTGAATTTACAACTCTATTTCCTTAGTAATTATCTCTTAATTTTTATAACTTTTAAAATTTTTACTTGAGTGTTGACTCACTCAAATGGCATATTTTCCTTGAGACAGATGCTGTATAGCTCTGGCTGGTCTGGAGCTCACTATGTAGATCAGGTGGACTTCAAGAGATCCACCTGCCTTTGCCCAAATGCTGAGATTACAGGGGTTCACCAGGAGGCATGGCTCTTCAAGCTTCCATCTCTTGATCAGTCAAGGCAAGACTTGAGTTTTACTCTGTGAAATCGTAATCTACTTAGTTAAGTCTGAATTTGCATAGTTTGCTTTATACTTAGGAACTACAGTGGTTATTAACTTGGATATATGTCCTTTCTGCCACCCCTACTACTTTGGTTGTTGGGGATTTTGTTTTGTTTTGGTTTTTTGTTTGTTTTGTTTTGTTTTTGGCTTTTCAAGATAAAGAGTTTCTCTGTGTATCCCTAACTGTCCTGGAACTCACTCTGAAGACCAGGCTGCCTTGAACTCACAGAGATCTGCCTGCCTCTGCCTCCCAAATGCTGAGATTAAAGGCACCACCACTACCCGGGTTGTTAAAGAAGACAGTGTTGATTACATTTTTATCCTAATAGCTTCAGTTGATTGTTTCTCTCTTGTGTAGTTACTCATCAAGGATCCACGTAAACGGCTGGGCTGCCAGGGTAATGGAGCCTCTGCTGTAAAGCAGCACCCAGTATTCAAGGATATTAACTTCAGCAGGCTGGAAGCAAATATGTTAGATCCACCTTTCATTCCTGATGTAAGTATGTTACCTAGAGTACACTGATTCCCATAACAGTCTTTTGTTAAAACACACTTGATGGTTTTTATCCAGCCTGTGGAATGGTGCTATCTACATTCAAGGTCAGCCTGCCCTCCTCACTTAATCTTTTCTGAAAAATATTTCGAAGACACAGTAGAGGTGTGTCTCCTAAGAGATTTTAAATCAAGACCAATTGTCACTGACACCCATTTTTCTTTAAATGGTTAAGAAATGGGATGGGGAGAGTGATCTGAGCCGAGAGTGCAGAGTGCACTCCGCCATCTTTGCTCCAGCAACAGGACAACTAGAACCTCCTGACACAGAGACAATCAAGCATAATATCGCTTGGGTCTCAGCCAGCTTGTGTGCTCCCTGCTCCCAAGAGCTGGGCAGGTCTGTGGTCACCTACATGCCAATTCTCCTGTGGGACATCTGCCCTGCAGGGGGACCCCTCTCCCCCCCCCCCCCGCTCTGGGAGAGAGCGCACCCGCCTGCACAGGGCGGGAGCATACCAGCCTCCCCTTGGCGACCAATGCTCCAGGAATCCACTACAGTGAGCCTTTGGATGTGCAGGGATTCCCCAATATAACATCACTTGGGGCAAGGCACATCAGGGCTCCAAAGTCACTCAGGAGCAGGGCAGGTCCCAGAAATCGGTGCCAGGGGAATCCCGGTAATCCAGGGGGGGTCAGAAATAGCCTTGCAGGCTCACAGGAGGTCCAACCAACAGCCAGTGACAGCAGACCAACTAACACCAGAGGTAACCAGATGGCAAAAGGCAAACGTAGGAATGTTACTAACAGAAATCAAAGTAATATGGCACCATCCGAACCCAACTCTCCAACAGCAGCAAGTCCTGGATACCCCATCACACCCGAAAGACAAGATCTGGATTTAAAATCACTTCTCATGATGCTATTAGAGGATTTCAAGAAGGACACAAATAAATCTCATAAAGAATTACAGGAGAACATGAATCAACGGGTAGAAGCCCTTACAAAGGAAACACAAAAATTGCTTAGAGAAATGCAGGAGAACATGGGTCAACAGATGGAGGCCCATAAGGAGGCAACACAAAAATCGCTTAAAGAAATGAATCAACGGGTAGATGCCCTTTCAAAGGAATCACAAAAATCGCATAAAGAAATGCAGAAGAATATGGGTCAACAGTTGGAGGCCCATAGGGAGGCAACACAAATATCGCTTAAAGAAATGAATCAACGGGTAGATGCCCTTACAAAGGAAACAGGAGAATTGCTTAAAGAAATGCAGGAGACTATGGATCAAGAGATGGAAGCCCATGAGGAGGAAACACAAAAATCGCTTAGAGAAATACAGGAGAACTTG
The DNA here is from genome assembly GCA_036184795.1 of Tokudaia tokunoshimensis. Lineage (NCBI taxonomy): Eukaryota > Metazoa > Chordata > Mammalia > Rodentia > Muridae > Tokudaia > Tokudaia tokunoshimensis. The sequence continues at coordinate 71,593,174 of BTHU01000014.1, read as the reverse complement.
GGTCAACAGGCAGAAATCCTGAAAGAGGAAATGCAAAAATATCTTAAAAGAAATACAGGAAAATACAAACAAACAAGTGAAGGATCTGAGCAAATCCATCCAGGATCTAAAAAAGGAAGTAGAAACAACTAAGAAATCACAAAGGGAGACAACTTTGGAGATAGAAAACCTTGGGAAGAAATCAGGAGTCATAGATGCAAACATCAACAATAGAATACAAGAGATGGAAGAGAGAATCTCAGGTGCTGAAGATACCATAGAAAGCATCGACTCAACAGTCAAAGAAAATGCAAAATGCAAAAAACGTGTAACCCAAAACATCCAGGAAATCCTAAAACTCTCAATCACCATAGATGGAGAGACCAAGATATTCCATGATAAAACAAAATTTACAAAATTTCCACAAACCCAGCCCTGCAAAGGATAATAGGTGGAAACCGCCAATACAAGGAGAGAAACAACACCCTGGAAAAAATGAGATAGTAACCTTGCATCAAACCCGAAAATAGATAACCATTCAAACATAAAGATAGTGTCAAGAATGGCAGGTGGCAATAATCACTATTCCTTAATCTCTCTTAATATCAATGGTCTCAATTCCCCAATAAAAAGACATAGAGTAACAGACTGGATACGGAAACAGGACCCAGCATTTTGCTGTGTGCAGGAAATGCACCTCAGTGTCAAAGACAAACACTACCTCAGAGTAAAAGGCTGGAAAACAATTTTACAAGCAAATGGTCCCAGGAAACGAGCCGGAGTAGCCATCCTAATATCAGATAAAATTGACTTTCAACCTAAAGTCATCAAAAAAGGCACGGAAGGACACTACATACTGGTCAAAGGAAAAATCCACCAAGAAGAACTCTCAATTCTGAATATCTATGTTCCAAACGCAAGGGCACCCTCATTCGTAAAAGAAACTTTATTAAAGCTCAAAGCACACATCGTACCTCACACAATAATAGTGGGTGTCTTCAACACCCCACTCTCTGAAATGGATCGTTCAGGAAAGCAGAAACTAAACAGGGACACAGTGAATCTAATTGAAGTCTTGGACCAAATGGAACTAACAGATATATATAGAACATTTCATCCTAAAGCAAAAGGATACACCTTCTTCTCAGCACCTCATGGTACCTTCTCCAAAACCGACCATATAATTGGTCACAAATCAGACCTCAACAGATATAAGAAGATCCGAACTAATCCCATGCCTCCTATCAGATCACTATGGAATAAAGGTGGTCTTCAGTGGCAACAAAAACAACAGAAAGTCCACATACACATGGAGGCTGAACAATACTCTACTCAATGATAACTTGGTCAAGGAGGAAATAAAGAAAGAAATCAAAGACTTTTTAAAATTTAATGAAAATGAAGGCACAACATACCCTAATTTATGGGACACAATGAAAGCGGTGCTAAGAGGAAATTCATAGCCCTGAGTGCTGCCAAAAAGAAACGGGAGAGAGCATACACTAGCAGCTTAATGGCACACCTGAAAGCCCTGGAACAGAAAGAAGCAAATACACCCAAGAGGAGTAGAAGGCAGGAAATCTTCAAACTCAGGGCTGAAATCAATCAAGTAGAAACAAATAAAACCATACAAAGAATCAACAAAACTAGGAGTTGGTTCTTCGAGAAAATTAACAAGATAGATAAGCCCTTAGCCAGACTAGCCAGAGGGCACAGAGACAGTATCCAAACTAACAAAATCAGAAACAAAAAGGGAGAGATAACAACAGAAACTGAAGAAATTCAAAAAATCATCAGATCCTACTACAAAAGCCTGTATTCAACACAACTAGAAAATCTGGAGGAAATGGACAATTTCCTAGACAAGATACCAAATACCAAAATTAAATCAGGATCAAATAGACCATCTAAACCATCCTATAACCCATGAAGAAATAGAAGTGGTCATTGGAAGTCTTCCAACCAAAAAAAGCACAGGTCCAGACGGTTTTAGTGCAGAATTCTATCAGACCTTCAAAGAAGACCTAACACCAATACTCTTCAACCTATTCCACAAAATAGAAACAGAAGGAACACTACCCAACTCGTTCTATGAAGACACAATTACGCTAATACCAAAATCACACAAAGATCCGACAAAGAAAGAGAATCTCAGGCCAATCTCTCTTATGAATAACGATGCAAAAATACTCAATAAAATTCTTGCCAACCAAATCCAAGAACACATCAAAACGATCATTCACCACGATCAAGTAGGCTTCATCCCAGGGATGCAGGGATGGTTCAATATGCAGGGATATAAGTCCATCAATGTAATCCACTGCATAAACAATCTCAAAGAAAAAAAAACCACATGGTCATTTCATTAGATGTGGAGAAAGCATTTGACAAAATTCAGCATCCTTTCGAGTTAAAGGTCTTGGAAAGATCAGAAATTCGAGGCCCATATCTTAACATAGTAAAATCAATTTACAGCAAACCGGTAGCCAACATCAATCTAAATGGAGAGAAACTTGAAGCAATCCCACTAAAATCAGGGACTAGACAAGGATGCCCTCTCTCTCCATGTCTTTTCAATATAGTACTTGAAGTTCTAGCTAGAGCAATTAGACAATAAAAGGAGGTCAAAGGGATACAAATTGGAAAGGAAGAAGTCAAACTATCACTATTTGCAGACGATATGATAGTATACTTAAGCGACCCAAAGAACTCCACCAGAGAACTCCTACAGCTGATAAGCAACTTCAGCAAAGTGGCTGGATATAAAATCAACTCAAGCAAGTCAGGAACCTTCCTATACTCAAAGGATAAGCAGGCTGAGAAAGAAGTAAGAGAAATGATACCCTTCACGATAGCCACAAACAATATAAAGTATCTTGGTGTGACTCTAACCAAACAAGCGAAAGATCGGTATGACAAGAACTTCAAGTCTCTGAAGAAAGAAATTGAAGAAGACCTCAGAAGATGGAAAAATCTTCCATGCTCATGGATTGGCAGGATTAATATAGTAAAAATGACCATCTTGCCAAAAGCAATATACTGATTCAATGCAATCCCCATCAAAATCCCAACACAATTCTTCATAGAGTTAGAAAGAGCAATTCAAAAATTCATCTGGAATAACAGAAAACCCAGGATGGCTAAAACTATTCTCAAGAGTAAAAGAACTTCTGGGGGAATCAGTATCCCGGACCTCAAGCTGTACTACAGAGCAATAGTGTTAAAAACTGCATGGTATTGGTACACTGACAGGCATGTAGATCAATGGTACAGAATTGAAGACCCAGAAATGAATCCACACTCCTATGGTCACTTGATCTTTGACAAAGGAGCTAAAGCCATCCAGTGGAAAAAAGATAGCCTTTTCAACAAATGGTGCTGGTTCAACTGGAGGTCAACATGCAGAAGAATGCAAATTGACCCATTCTTATCTCCTTGCACTAAGCTCAATTCCAAGTGGATCAAGGACCTCCACATAAAACCAGACACACTGAAACTAATAGAAAGGAAACTAGGGAAGAACCTTGAACATATGGGCACAGGGGAGAATTTCCTGAACAGAACTCCAATAGCTTATGTTCTAAGATCAAGAATTGACAAATGGGACCTCATAAAATTACAAAGTTTCTGTAAGGCAAAAGACACTGTCAAAAGGACAAAGCGGCAACCAACTAACTGGGAAATGATCTTTACCAACCCTACATCCGACAGAGGGCTAATATCCAATATATACAAAGAACTCAAGAAGTTAGACTCCAGAGAGCCAAGTAGCCCTATTAAAAAATGGGGTACAGAGCTAAACAAAGAGTTCTCACCTGAAGAATATCTAATGGCTGAGAAGCACCTAAAGAGATGTTCATCATCCTTAGTCATTAGGGAATTGCAAATCAAAACAACCGTGATATTCCATCTCACACCAGTCAGAATGGCTAAGATCAAAAACAAAGGAGACAGCAGTTGTTGGCGAGGATGTGGAGAAAGAGGAACACTCCTCCACTGCTGGTGGGATTGCAAGCTGGTACAACCACTCTGGAAAGCAGTCTGGCGGTTCCTCAGAAAACTGGGCATGACACTCCCGGAGGATCCGGCTATACCACTCCTGGGCATATACCCAGAGGCTTTACCTGCATGCAATAAGGACACATGCCCCACTATGTTCATAGCAGCCTTATTTATAATAGCCAGAAGCTGGAAAGAACCCTTTTTCTATGATAACTCAGTTTGTCAAGTTGACACACAAAACCAGTCAGTATAGTTGCTGGTATTATATTACCAGAAGCAGGGTAAAAACTGTCACTAGGGGATCCCACAGCCAGTGGTCTCCATGCCTGTTCACAGCTGTGTTTCCCACAGAAGTAACCCCACTATCATTCTATAGCTTTAGTCATTGCAATCTATTTTTGCTGTAGAGAAGGAAAGAGATTCTTATGAGGGGTATATGAACACTTGTGTATGGAGGGCTGGAACAAAGACACAACACTGTGACACTAAAAGTTCCCCAAGAGGGCTGGAAAGATGGCTTAGTAGTTAAGAGCAGTCAGTGACTGCTCTTCCAGAAGTCCTGATTTCAATTTCCAGCAACCACATGGTGACTCACCACCATCTGATGCCCTCTTCTGGTGTATCTGAAAAAAGCAACAGTGCAGTCACATACATAAAATAAATATTTTTTAAAAACTTCCTGAGAGTAACGTGATCTGTGACATTATCCTGTGAGACACATAAGGGGCATGGAGCATTTCACCCTGACAGAGCTGCTACACCAATCACAATGAGGCTCCACAGGCTCGCACCTCCTGTGTAATATTTGTAACTTAAGGTGGTTTATATACAAGTGTGTAAACAGTCTGTAAGTGCATACAGTTTAGTCCTAAGGGGCAGGAAACACCACAAGTAGGAGGAGAGTGGTACCCCAGAGTAGCTCAGCAGGACACTGGGTGGTCCCATCAATCCATCAGCTGTGGTTCTTTTGCTCCTCCTGTTCTTTGAATGGTCTGTGGCATTTCTAGGCTTGAAAGTCAAATGATGCTAACTGGTGCTGCATAGAGGAGCCTTATTTTTTATTAGGGCAGCTTGCTATTTTTGTAACATGGTGATTTGGTTGAACACAATAAAGTACAGTAGTAACTGATCTTCCCTTCCTGTATGAGTGAGCAGATGATCAAATATTGGTGTCAGCATCCTTGAGTGTATTCAGATGAGCAACATGTAGCTTCTGCTTCTATTTGAAATGATGCTGTGTTTGATTGTGGTCCAAAGCTTTGAAGCACTATTTGGCATCTCCTTCCTTGGAGGTCTCACCACTTAAACATAACAGATTTGATAACGTGTTGGTAAGGTGAGGTCTGGCTTGTCTCCACTAGGTCATCTTCATATGAACTAGTGGTTATATGGTTTTGTTTAAGGGTATTTCATTTTTTAATGACGTTTTTTAGCTGACATTCATGGAGAGAATGAATCCTTAGCACTTCTGCTAGTGAAAGGAAATCCAACCTAAGAGTGTTTCTCTACAGAGCAGTGTCACACCATCCTTTGGGCCCTCTGCTGGCAAAGTAGAATCAAGTCTCAAATAATGCCTTTTAAATTGTGTCCCCTAGTATTATAGATGTAGGACAGTACTGTATCATACCTCTGTGAATGTAAAATAGCTTGTACGTGCTTTATGATACGTAGTAGTTACCATGCTTTATTAGAGCTCTTTTAATGATGTTTCTTTCCAGATGATGATTGAGAAGCTAATTTAAAAAAAAAAATGGTGCCAGGTACCACAAGAGTAACGGAACTATGCTGTTTTCTGGGTTTTTTTTTTTTTTACTTTTTTTTTTTAATAGAGTGTGCTAGATGTCTCTACAATTCAATTTTGTTCAAATGCCTGCAGAACCTGGAAAAGCTGTTGCTGCTATTGATGCATAACATACTGCTATTATTGGCCTTTTAATATATATATATATATATAATTTGAATTTTTGGAAACTTAGCTGTGCTGTCAACTTTGGAAAAAAGTATCCAGTTTACTGTGTTGAGTTGCCATTGTACAGAAAGTAACAGCCATATTGGTCTAGAAATGTTGAACTTAATTTTTTTTCATTTGTACAGGGGTAACATACTGTATTAAATATGTAAGGTCTTATCTACGTGGGTTTGATTACAAAAACTAATAAAGTATTCTCTAAATTATGAAAAAAAGGTTCCCTGAGAAAAGTGACACAGGAACTGCTGTGTCACAGAATATGCATGGTGTAAATTAGAAAATTACTTTGAAAAGAGGACCTTGGCAATGAAGGGGTGGGGAGGAGTATGTGTGGACTTTTTCTTTTAAATTTAGGGAGCTCAGAGTTGCTTTAGGATTGGGAATGTATTTAAGTGGTAGGGTGCTTGCCCAACATATGTAGGTCCTATGTCTAATCCTCAACATATGAAAATTACAAACAAAACAGTCTTATAAGCTAAATATAGTACTGGAGATGGTTAAGACAGCCAGATTGTGAGTTCAAGGACAGCCTAGGCTTCCTATCCCTGTCTCAAAATTCCAGATGAAAAACATAATCAAACAAAACAAGAAAAGAATTATTCAAGATGTCTCATAGGCTGATGCTTCTCTTTGTTCTTGGTGCCCAGCCTCAGGCCATTTATTGTAAGGATATCTTGGATATTGGGCAGTTCTCTGTGGTGAAAGGAGTCAACCTGGACACCAATGATGAGACCTTCTACACCGAATTTGCAACAGGGTCTGTCACCATCCCCTGGCAGAATGAGGTACTACTCTTTCTTGCAGAGTAGGTTTATGCTAGTTTTAACAATGGCGCGCACGTGTGTGTGTGTGTGTGTGTGTGTGTGTGTGTGTGTGTGTGTGTGTGTGTGTGTGTGTGTGTGTATGTGTGTGTGTGTGTGTGTGTAAAGTAAATTTATGTAAAGGACTTGACCATAAGGACTAGATCACGGGTAAGCCAAGACCATGCCAGAAGCATGGCAGCCACTCTGGTCCTGGTTACAGGAGGTGAGCAAAAGGTGATCTTGGGAATTGCCTGCCTCCTGGAGTCATGCTCCATAAGCAGGGCTAGCTAGTAGCTTGGCTCCAATGAAATTAGCTTTTGAGGAGGTATACTTCAAGAAAGAGGAACAAGAGGCTACTTTATTTATTCTGAGGGGTCAGAAACCAGGAGTCTAGGAACATGGAACCAGAGAAGGTTTGGGAGTTATAAGGTGCCCCACATTGATTTCAGGTACTGGGTGAGACCTGATAACACTAGGAGATCACAGAACCTCTCATAGTGTCTCCAGAGATGCTTTGTCCTGTCTTCTATGCATACAGATGATTGAATCTGGATGTTTCAAGGACCTCAATGAAAATGAAGATTTGCCATCACTTGAAAAATACAAGAAGTGTTCCTCCTTTCTCAGACCAAAGAGAAACTTCTTCCATAGACTCTTCAGAAGAGCGGTAAAAAAATCTTTTGCAAAAGTAAACTGTTATGGCTGGGGCTGTTGCTTAGGGTAGAACATTTGTATAGTATAAGCAAGGGCTTGGGTTCTGAGAAGCAGGGGTGTGCACAAGTGTATTTACACTCCCCCTCCCCATATGTATGTATATGTATCAAAAGGAAAATATTTTTTAAGGAAAATACCACTGGGGGGTGGGGTTCAAGACAGGATTTCTCTGTGTAGCCCTGGCTGTCCTTGAACTCATTTTATAAACCAGGCTGGCCTTTAGCTCAGAGATCCACTTGCCTCTGCCTCCTGAATGCTGGTATTAAAGGTAAAAGAATTATTGTGAGTTTGAGGTCAGTTCACTACATAGTGAGTATTGTGAGACGAGAAGAAGAGGAGGAGGAGGAGGAGGAGACAGACCTACAGAGACAGAAGGATGGACACACCACACACTACACTCATGCGCGCACACACACCGGTTTCATATAGTTTAAAAGCAACATGATTCTATTTCTAGCTTACCCAGAAGAGTCTTCACCATGCTGCTTGCTGTTGGTGGAAATATTGTTCTGGTCTACATAGAAATGACTCTTAGCACTGTAGCTGCTTCCTATTTTGGTGACAGAGCATTTTGCCTTTCTTAAAGGTCAGCATCTGATAGAACTCACACAGACAGTCATGTTCAGTTCTCCGTGTTCAGATTCCCATTGCTGCTCTTTCTTGTCCACACAGGAAAAGCAGGTTCCCTTCTAAAGGTGGAAAGTGTTTAAAGAGGTTTTCTGTAGTAACATTACTCTTGCTCTATAGCCAGGGAAGACCCTGTCTTCCTACCTCAGCCTCCTGAGTGCTGGGATTAAAAGCAAGTGGCAACACACCTGATAAGGTTAGAAAATAACTTCACCAAACTAAAGGTCCTGTGAGTGGATTGTTTTACTTTTTAACCTTTCAAATCTTTTTTTCCTTTTTCTTTTTTTTTTGTACCTATCATATCTTGAGGAATTTACTAAGATTTTTTGATAGCATCCTAATTTGTGTTTTTTTCCCAATACAGAGAAACAAGGCTTCAGTAGTTAAAAGTATTCCAAAGTGATAGTTGTTTTGACCACATTTTCTCTCTTAGGTAGGGAATAACTAAATGAACAGACCAAATGAGTCTATTTCTGCATACAGTTATGTCCTATTGGGTATTCCTCCTTACTCAGAGCTCATAATGGCATCCACTGAAGATCTTACCACTAGTTGAATAGAGTTGTACTGTTTGGAGCACATTCTTTCCCCCTTTTTTTTTTTTTTGGTTTTTCGAGACAGGGTTTCTCTGTGTAGCCCTGGCTATCCTGAAACTCACTCTGTAGACCAGGCTGGCCTCGAACTCAGAAATCCACCTGCCTCTGCCTCCCAAGTGCTGAGATTAAAGGCGTGCGCCACCACCGCCCGGCTAAACAGTTCATTTTTTTTTTGTTTTTTTTTTTTTTTTTTTTTTGGTTTTTCGAGACAGGGTTTCTCTGTGTAGCCTTGGCTGGCCTGGAACTCACTTTGTAGACCAGGCTGGCCTCGAACTCAGAAATCCACCTGCCTCTGCCTCCCAAGTGCTGGGATTAAAGGCGTGCGCCACCATCGCCCGGCTGGAGCACATTCTTAACATGCTACCTGTTGGTGAAGGAGCCAGTGAGTCTCATTTGTATTCTGCACTCACTAAACTATTGAATTTGATTTAGCATGCAACAGTAATGGAAAAGCAAAACTCATCTTGAGGAAGTACCTCTGTATATAAATTAAGCATATGCCTTTAAATGTTATTTTTAACAGTACAGGGATAGAAGTTAGGACCATTTGTATACCTGATAAGTACTCTAACAATGAGCTACATGCCCACACTCACCACCTTTTATTTTAAAAATGTTTTTGAAATGGGTTCACTAAGTTGTCAGTGCTAGTCTTTCATTTAAGATCTTGACTCAGTTTCCTGAGTAGCTGGGAATACATTTAGAATTCCATTTCTTGAAGTAAATAAGAAAAATATATTTAAAGTTTTTGTCAGCCTCATTATTAGTATCCTCCTAGTCTTGAGAACATTTTATCATTTGTTCCTAGGTATCTTTGGAGATTGGTTCTAAGATGCCAAAGTGTAAAAGTGCTCAAGTCTCTTTTATAAATGGGTGGTGTTAATATACAGCCATAGAACTTCTGATTACTTTAAATAACCTCTAGATTACATAAGTACATAATACAATATACAAATAGTTATCATAGCATGCTTTTAAACTTATATGACTTATTGTCATTTCATTTAAAATTTTTTTTGACTTTTTTGGGGGGGTTGGTTGAATTCATGCTTATAGAACTCATGGCTACTCAAGCAAGCAATGCCATCTTAGCATTAGAGACTTAGCTGAGGCTGGCCATTGTTTATTGCAGGGCTGCCTGAACATTGCCCACAGTGAGGAGAGGGAGCCAACAGAACACTGATCATTCACTGTGCAGACCACAAAGCAAGACCCTGGTATTAAGAAGGAATCTATCACATACTCAGTGTCTTGTACTTTCCATAAATTATAATAAAAGGTCTGTAACACTGTCTATAATGTGCTTTCATGTATTTTTTACAGTAGTATTTGTATTATCTTTTTACTGAAGCTGGATTAAAGAAGAACACTGAGAATACCACTGTGTGCCCTGAAACTCCCAAGTGTGGATGTCTTGTACATTTGAGCAGTTTTCAAAGTCTTTTCTCTGTATCAGTCCCAATACTTTTCAGAACCCTATGCAGTTTTCCTTCAACTTTGCTTAGGTTCTTGCTGAACTATGAGTGCTACTTCTATTTTTTATTGGATATTTTCTTTATTTACATTTCAAATGTTTTCTCCTTTCCAGGTCTCCCCTTTGGAAACTCCGTATCCCATCCACCCTCCCCCTGCCTCTATGAGGGTGCTCCCCCACCCACCCACTCCTGTCTTCCTGTCATGGCATTCCCCTTCATTGGGGCATCGAACACCCTCAGGCCCAAGGGCCTCGCCACCTACTGATGTCTAACAAGGCCATCCTCTGTCACATATGCAGCCAGCACCATGGGTCCCTCCATGTGTATTCTTTGGTTGGTGGTCCAGTCCCCGGGAGCTCTGGGGGTCTGGCCTGTTGACACTGTTGTTCCCTCCATGGGGCACAAACCCCCTCAGCTCCTTCAGTCCCTTCTCCAACTCCCCACGGTCAGCCCAAGGGTTGGCTGCAATCATCCACCTCTGTATTTGTTAGGCTCTGGCAGAGCCTCTCAGAAGACAGCCATATCAGGCTCAAGTCAGCAAGCACTTCTCGAAATCCACAATAGAGTCCAGGTTTGGTGGCTGTATATGGGGTGGATCCCCAGGTGGGGCAGTCTCTGGATGGCCTTTCCTTCAGTCTCTGCGCCACACTTGGTCTCCATATTTCCTCCAGGAGGAATTTGTTCACCCTTCTAAGAAGCACTGAAGAATCCACATTTTGGTTTTCCTTCTTCTTAGGCTTCGTATGATCTGTGAATTGAATCTTGGGTATTCTGAACTTTTGGGCTAATTATCCACTTATTCATGGGTACATATCATGTGTATTCTTTTGTGACTGAGTTACCTCACTCAGGATGATATTTTCAGTTCCATCCATTTGCCTATGAATTTCATGAAGTCATTGTTTTTAATAGATGAGTAGTATTCCATTGTGTAAATGTATCACAATGTCTGTATCCATTCCTCTGTGGAGGGACATTTGGGTTGTTTTGAGCTTCTGGCTATTATAAAGAAGACTGCTGGGGCTGGAGTGATGGCTCAGCAGTTAAGAACACTGACTGCTCTTTCGAAGGTCATGAGTTCAAATACCAGCAACCACATGGTGGCTCACAACTATCCGTAATGAGATCTGATGCCCTCTTCTGGGATGTCTGAAGACAGCTGCAGTGTATTTAAATATAATCAATCAATCAATCAATCAGTCAATCAATTAATCAATCTTTGGGCCAGATCGAGCAGGACTGGAGAGAGAAGAAGTGTCTGAAGACAGTTACGGTGTACTTATATAAATAAATATTTTTTTAAAAAAAATAAGGCTGCCATGAACATAGTGGAGCATGTGTCCTTAATACCTGTTGGAGAATCTTCTGGGTATATGCCCAGGTGTGGTATAGCTGGGTCCTCAGTTAGTACTATGTCCAATTTTCTGAGGAACCACCAGACTGATTTCCAGAGGGGTTGTACCAGCTTGCAATTTCACCAGCTATGGAGAAGTATTCCTCTTCTTCCACATCCTTACCAGCATCTGCTGTCACCTGAGGTTTTGATCTTAGCCATTCTGACTGGTGTGAGGTGGAATCTCAGGGTTGTTTTGATTTGCATTTCCCTGATGACTAAGGATGTCAAATATTTCTTTAGGTGCTTTAAAGCCATTCGAGTTTCCTCAGTTGAGAATTCTCTTTTTAGCAATGTTCCCCATTTTTAATAGGGTTATTTGTTTCTCTGGAGTCTAACCTCTTGTATAAGTTCTTTGTATATATTGGATATTAGCCCTCTATTAGATGTGAGATTGATAAAGATCTTTTCCCAGTCTGTTGGTTGTCAATTTGCCCTATTGACAGTGTCCTTTGTCTTACAGAAGCTTTGCAATTTTATGAGGTCCCATTTGTCGATTCTTGATCTTAGAGCATAAGCCACTGGTGTTCTATTCAGGAACTTTTCCCCTGTGCCCATGTCTTTGAAACTTTTCTACACTTTCTCTTCTATTATATTCAATGTATCTGGTTTTATGCGGAGGTTCTTGATCCACTTGGACTTGAGCTTTTTACAGGGAGATAAGAATGGATCAATTTGCATTCTACATGTTGACTTCCAATTGAACCAGCACCATTTGTTGAAAATTCTGCCTTTTTCCACTGGATGGTTTTAGCTCCTTTTTCAAAGATCAAGTGACTGTAGGTTGTGTGGGTTCATTTCTGGGTCTTCAATTCTGTTCGATTGATCTACCTGCCTATTACTGTACCAATACCATGCAGTTTTTATCACTATTGCTCTATAGTATAGCTTGAGGTCAGAGATGGTGATTCCCCTAGAAGTTTTTATTATTGAGAATAGTTTTCAATACCCTGGGTTTTTTGTTATTCAGAATGAAATTGAGAATTGCTCTTTCTAACTCTATGAAGAATTGAGTTGGAATTTTGATGGGGATTGCATTGAGTCTGTAGATTGCTTTTGGCAAGATGGCCATTTTTACTATATTAATCCTGCCAATCCACAAGCACAGGAAATCTTTCCATCTTCTGTGTTCTTTGATTTCTTTCTTCAGAGACTTGAGGGTTTTGTCATAAAGCTCTTTCACTTGTTTGGTTAGAGTCATACCAAGGTATTTTATATTGTTTGTGACTATTGTGAAGGGTGTTGTTTCCCTAATTTCTTTCTCAGGCTGTTTATCCTTTGAGTATAGGAAAGGTATTGATTTGTTTGAGTTAATTTTATATCCAGCCACTTTGCTGAAGTTGTTTATCAGCTAGCTGTAGTTATCAGGTGGAGTTTTGGGGGTCACTTAAGTATACTACCATACCATCTGCAAATAGTGATAGTTTGACTTCTTCCTTTCCAATTTGGATCCCTTTGATCTCCTTTGGTTGTCTAATTTCTCTAGCTAGAACTTCAAGTACTATATTGAATAGATAGGGAGAGAGAGGACAGCCTGTCTAGTCCCTGATTTTAGTGGGATTGCTTCAAGTTTCTCTCCATTTAGTTTGATGTTGGCCTCTGGCTTGCTGTATATTGCTTTTACTATGTTTAGGTATGGGACTTGAATTCCTGACCTTTCCAAGACTTTTAACATGAAGGGATGTTGAATTTTGTTTTTTAATGCCTTTTCAGCATCTAATGGAATGATCATGTGGTTTCTTTTCTTTGAGTTTCTTATGTAATGGATTGCATTGTTGGATTTCTGTATATTGAACCATCCCTGCATCCGTGGGATGAAGCCTACTTGATCATGGTGAATTTTCATTTTGATGTGTTCTTGGATTAGGTTTGCCTGAATTTTATTGAGTATCTTGCATCGATATTCGTAAGGGAAATTCATCTGAAGTTCTCTTTCTTTGTTGGGTCTTGGTGAGGTTTGGTATAAGCATATCTGTGACTTCATAGAATGAATTGGGTAGTGTTCCTTCTGTTTCTATTTTGTGGAATACTTTGAAGAGTATTGGTATTAGATCTTCTTTGAAGGTCTGATAGAATTCTGTACTAAATCCATCTGGTCCTTGTTGGGAGACTATTAATGACTGCTTCTATTTCTTTAGGTGTTATGGGGCTGTTTAGATGGCTTATCTGATTCTGATTTAACTTTGATATTTGATATCTGTCCATTTCATGCATATTTTCAAGTTTTGTTTTTTATAGGCTTTTGTAGTAGGATCTGATGATTTTTTTAATTTCCTCGGTTTCTGTTGTTATATCTCCCTTTTCATTTCTGATTTTCTTAATTTGGATACTGTCTCTGTGTCCTCTGGTTAGTCTGGCTAGGGGTTTATCTATCTTGTTAATTTTCTCAAAGCACCATCTCCTGGTTTTGTTGATTCTTTGTATAGTTCTTTTTGTTTCTACTTGGTTGATTTCAGCCCTCAGTTTATTTCTTGCCATCTGCTCTTCTTAGATTAATTTACTTCTTTTTGTTCTAGAGCTTCAGGTGTACTGTTAAGCTGTTAGTGTATGCTCACTCCAGTTTCTTTTTGGAGGCACTCAGAGCTCTGAGTTTTCCTCTTAGCACTGCTTTCATTGTGTCCCATAAGTTTGGATATGTTGCACCTTCATTTTTATTAAATTCTAAAAATTCTTCAATTTCTTTATTTCTTCCTTGACCAAGTTATCATTGAGTAGAGCATTGTTCAGTTTCCATGTGTTTGTGGGCTTTCTGTTGTTTTTGTTACTATTGAAGAGCAGCCTTAATCTGTAGTTATATGATAGCATGCATGGGATTATTTCAGTCTTCTTATATCTGTTGAGGTCTGTTTCGTGATTGATTATATGGTCAGTTTTGGAGAAGGTACCATGAGGTGCAAAGAAGAAGGTATATCCTTTTGATTTAGGATGAAATATTCTATAGATATCTGTTAAATCCATTTCATCCATAACTTCTGTTAGTTTCACTGTGTCTCTATTTAGTTTGTGTTTCCATGATCTGTCCATTCTTAAGAGTGGGGTGTTGAAGTCTCCCACTATTATTGTGTGAGGTGTGATATGTGCTTTGAGCATTATTTTTTTTTTTTATTTTCTGTATCTGAGTCCACTGTAGCTGTCTTCAGACACACCAGAAGAGGGCATCAGATCCCATTACAGATGGCTGTGAGCCACCATGTGGTTGCTGGGAATTGAACTCAGGACCTCTGGAAGAGCAGTCAGTGCTCTTACCCGCTGAGCCATCTCACCAGCCCGCTTTGAGCATTATTAATGTTTCTCTTATGAATGTGTGTGCCCTTGTATTTGGAGCATAGCTATTCAGAATTTAGAGTTCATCTTGGTACATTTTCTTCCTTTGATGAGTATGAAGTGTTCTTCCTTATTCTTTTTGATAACTTTTAGTTAAAAGTTGTTTTTATTCCATATTAGAATGGCTACTCCAGCTTGTTTCTTAGGACCATTTGCTTGGAAAGTTGTTTTCCAGCCCTTTACTCTGAGGTAGTGTTTGTCTTTGACACTGAGGTGCATTTCCTACAAGCAGCAAAGTGCTGGGTCCTGTTTACACATTCAGTCTGTTAGTCTATGTCTTTTTATTGGAATTGAGTCCATTGATGGTGAGATATTAAGGAATAGTGATTGTTGCTTCCTGTTATTTTTTATGTTATTTTTATGTTTGTGTGACTATCTTCTTTTGGGTTTGTTGAAACAAGATTACTTTCTTGCTTTTCTAGTGTGTAGTTTCCCTCCTTGTGTTGGCGTTTTCCATTTATTATCCTACATAGGGGTGGATTTATAGATAGATACTCTGTAAATTTGGTTTTGTCATGGAATATCTCTGTTTCTCCATCTATAGTAATTGAGAATTTTGCTGGGTATCATAGCCTGCGCTGGCATTTGTGTTCTCCTAGGATCTGAATGAAATCTTCCCAGGATCTTCTAGCTTTCATAGTCTCTGTTGAGAAGTCTGGTGTAATTCTGATAGGTCTGCCTTTATATGTTACTTGACCTTTTTCCCTTACTGCTTTTAATATTCTTTCTTTCTTTTGTGTATTTGTTTATTATATGATTGAAGGAATTTCTTTTCTGGTCCAATCTATTTGGCGTTCTGTAGGCTTCTTGTATGTTTATGGATAACTCTTTCTTTAGGTTACGGAAGTTTTCTTCTATAATTTTGTTGAAGATATTTACAACTGGTCCTTTAAGTTGGGAATCTTCACTCTCTTCTCTATTTATTATCCTTAGGTTTGGTCTTCTCATTGTGTCCTGGATTTCCTGGATATTTTGGGTTAGGAGCTTTTTGCATTTTGCATTTTCTTTGACTGTTGTGTTAATGTTTTCTATGGTATCTTCTGTACCTGAGATTCTCTCTTCTATCTCTAGTATTCTGTTGGTGATGCTTACATCTGTGACTACTGATCTCTTTCCTAGGTTTTCTATCTCCAGGGTTGTTTCCCTTTGTGATTTCATTATTGTTTCTATTTCCATTTTTAGATCCTGGATGGTTTTGTTCAATTCCTTCACCTGTTTGGTTGTGTTTTCCTGTAATTATTTAAGGGATTTTTGTGTTTCCTCTTTAAAGGCTTCTACCTGTTTACCTGTGTTCTCCTGTATATTTTTAAGGGAGTTATGTATGTCCTTCTCAAAGTTCTCTATCATCATCATGAGATGTGATTTTTAAACAAGAGTCTTTCTTTTCTGGTGTATCTAGAGCTCGCTGTTATGGGAGAACTGGGTTCTGATGATGCCAAGTAGCCTTGGTTTCTGTTGCTTATGTTCTTGCACTTTCCTCTAGCTATCTGGTTATCTGTGGTGTTAGCTGTTCTTGCTGTCTCTGACTGTGTCTTGTCCCTCCTATGCTCACAGTTGTGTTGTCACTCCTGGGAGGCTAGCTCTCTCCTGGCAGTATTTGGGTATGGAGTGCTGTGGTCCAGGACCAGCTCTGGGCCCTGTGGCACAGGATCAGCTCTGGGATCATAGGGAAACTGGAAGGCTCCTGACCCAGGCCTGTGCCCTGGGGGTTCTGGTCGGGTCCCTCTGAACAGCAGTGGTGGGCTTACCTGCACTCGCAGGTTTGTCTGCACTCCTGGGAATCTAGCTCTCTCCTAGTGGTATTTGCGTATGGAGTGCTGTGGCCCAGGACTAGCTCTGGACCCTGTAGCACAGGATTAACTCCAGGGGCAGATTGAGTGCTTTATTAGTAAATTCAAAACTCTCTCCCAGAATCATATATTCTTCCTTTTCTTTTTTTTTTTTCAGTCTCTTCTCCCCTGCCTGCTTTGGTACTCACTTAACCATGGAGGTCTGGGGTAGATTTTAGGCCCAATGTGTAGTTAAATGTTACCTGAAGCCACACACCATTTTCTTGGGACTATGCTATATCATATGCAAAGTGAAAAAGTTTTCCCTATAGTCCATTGGCATCTCTTATGCTCTGACTCAAATCCAGTTCCAGCCAGTTTTCTGCTTCCTCATCTACTTGGACTGTTCCTTACTTAGTTGGATGCAGTTCTTAAATCTGTGTTATATTGTCAAATGGATCACATTTCCATTTCCCCCTGCTATTTAGATGATGAGCACTACATCTTAGCTCTTGACATACATCTTGAGGGCCAGCTGGAGTTGTAAAGTCATGCTCTGAAACATGAAAGAACACTTCTAATCCTGATCTTCTAATATGGAACTAAATGGACTCAGGGAAGAATATAGCTTGCCTCCTGAGAGGAATGTTATACTTGATGTAGACTTAATGAATATGGCCAGTAGTGCTGGCCAGGGGGAGGGCCTCTCCCTGGGACTGTTGATGCTTTTGTAATACTTGTGGTCCAATTACATAAGTGACTATGAAGTATGGTGATGCTGTAGCGAAGAGGGATTCATTTCTGTATTATCATTTTAGTGGGATGCAGACCAGGGCATTTTAGTCAGGGTTCTCTAGAAGAACAGAACTGATGGAATATATTATAAAGAGGATAGATCAGATTAGCTTGCACAGTATGGGTTGAGAACCTGATAGGTGTTCAGTCCTTGAATCTAGAAGCCTTAGCAGTCTCAATTTGGAACTGAAGGCTTGAAGGACTCCTGGAGAGTTACTGATTTTCAGTGTATATTAGAAGAATGAAGAAGCTGGGTTATAATGTCCATGAAGCATGACAGCAATAAGGGCAAATGTGGCCTTTGAAAAGCCGTCCTGCTTCTCCTGCCGACCTCTTTATATCTAGGCTGCCTCCAGAAGGTGCTGCCTACTCTAGGGTAGGGTCTCCAGTCCTCAGTTAATCCTTTCAGGAGATGCTCTCACAGAGTTCAGAAGACGACGTATAGGATTTGATTTTTTCCTTCTACCATATAGCTTCCAGGGATTGAACTTATTAGTTTGATATCCATCTCTCTCCAATGTTCAAGTTGCTTTGTCACAAGTATTTTGTCTCAACAGCAATAAAAGACTCCATTGCAACATCAGCTTCACCTACACAAACTTTATGTGGTAAAAGCCTAGAATCTGTTTACAAGGACTGCAAACTTGCCACAGAGTGTTTAGCCTTAGTGATTCTTAAGACTCTATGACTTCCCTAATCCCATCTCTTTCATTCCTATAACATCTCTACCATGTGTATAACACTGCCAGAATTCTGCTGCCAGCTTGGGATGGAGGCTGATCCCCTTGCATTGGTGCCTTTGATGATCTTCGGAAACACTTCCCTAAGCACTGGTAGGCAATTCTTTCAGCAACATTTTCATTTTAGATTCATTCCCATCTAGTAAATGAGTGTGCATTTCCACAAGGTGGAGACGTCAGTAGGTTAAGGGTCTTATGTTTCAGATAGCTTTCCTTTTGTTCCAGTGCAGAATACCAGGATTCTTCAGCTATCCACTCCTTGTCATATATCTTTCCTTGCCAAACTTCACAGTGATCTTTCTGCTCTGGTCTCCTGTCTTCTCCCTCCACCCTCTCTCCTTTTCTCTCCATCTCTGATTGTAGACTTGGATGAGAACACTAAGCAGTAATCATGACACAACCTGAATGAAATCCTGCCTTGATATTTCCACCAAAATATTAATTCATTATATTCAAATTCAGCCTTTCTGAAGTTCTTCAGACATGTACTGAATAGAGTTAGGTTGTTTGCTAGACTATCACATGCTACTATCACATGCTAGTACCTGATCAAGTTCTCATTCCCTTCTGAAGCTTCATGAAACAGGTCACTGACTGTCGACTGTTTACCTTTTGTCAGTATCCTTTGTGTATGCATCTTCCTTAATTGCTCTTCACCTTATCTTTTGAGGTAAGATCTTTCACTCATTGAATCTGGTACTCACCAATTGCCTAGTCTTGTTGGCTATGAGCTATGGGGGTCTACCTGTCTCTATCCATTCCAGCTCTGGGATTACAGAAGCATGCAACTATACCTGGATTTTTGAAAAGTTTTTTTTTAAAGTATGTATATTTATGAGTGTTTTGCCTGCATACATGTATATGCACCACATTTAGGCCTGGTGATAGAGGGCTTTGGTTGTAAAAAAAAAATAAAAAAGAATTCCTATTAGATTATAGCTGGCATTGCTCAGAGTATTCTCAGTGGACTCTAGAAAGGACTGAGTAGACAATACCAGAAAGGAGAGACTACAGACTTATATGTAACATTATTCCTCATCCCCATGCCTCCATATAAACTCCCAAGTATTCCCTCCTGGAAGACTCCCTTTTCCTAAAGAAATAAAGTCTCCTTTGAACGATTTTATAAAGTCAGATTCTGGTCTCTTTCTGCCTCTGTCTCTTTATTCTGCAATCTGAAATGTAACACCTGGTACCTTGTGATCACTCTGACCTCTCAGAAGATAGGAGGAGTTGGATTCCCTGGAACTGGATAATTGTGTACTACTGTGAGGTTGCTGTGAGTCATACCAAGTCCTCTGCGAAAGCAATACAAGCTCATAACTGCTCAACCATCTCTCTAGATTGCAAGACCTAACTTCTTAAAGTGAGTGCTGGGAATCTGAACCGAGATCCTTATTCTTATGATTTTTTTTCATACTCCTTATGAATAATTTCCTACTACCTCTCTCAACATTATTGTATTCTAGGCTTCCACCAGAAAGGCCCATCAAACTCTGCAGATAGTATTCTATTTTTTTTCTCCTAAGTTCCAAACTCTTCCACATTCCCCCATAAACAAGTTCCAGAAGCTCGAGAAGTGTGCAATCATCTTTATCACTGCAACAATCGCACTCTTAGTACCAGTGATCTGTAATAGCACTTTTATCATTGCTGTATCAAAATAGTTAACAAAAGCAACTTAAGGCCTGCCTCAGCTCCTTGCTGGTGAGTTCATCTATTCTGTTGGTGCCACTGCAGCTATCCTTCACTGACATCAGCACATGGGATTTGTTTTGGCCCCTCCAGTTGAACTGAAGAGTGGCAGCTCTCTAGGAATCTTCTAGGTTTTCAGCTGGTAGACTGAACAGCTACCAAGATCTTAGCCTTTTCATATGCAGAAAGGTGTGCTTGGACATTCCAGACTGTCTGGTGTAAGCCAATTAATTCCCTTTATAATACATATTTATTCTGTCATTTCTGTTCTTCTAGAACCATAGTAAATGGATTCTGGCCCACTACTGTATATTGGAAGTATGTAACTTTACTTTTAGTTCACAAGGGCTCACAGCTGAGAATTTGCTTGAGTATCAAAAGACACTTGAACTTTTGAGCAGTGTCCAAACTTTGACAAAATTTGACTTTGAGAACCCCTAGAGATGAACTGAATGCATTTTGTGTTATGAGATGGACCTAAGATTTTGGGGGCCAGAGACAGAATGTTGTGATTTAGATATGTATTCCATTAAAGGGCTCATGTTATGAAGGTTTTGCCCCCCACATGGTGTTGTAGAGAAAGCTAATTGGATCATAAGGTTGCTGAACTACCTTAATAGATGAATCTATTGATGAGTTCATACCTGACTGGGCTGTGAGAACATGGGGATGGTTGAAGGATATAGACCACTCAGAGTATGTCTTTGGAGGTTATACCTTGTCTCAGGTCCCTCTTTCCATCAGGAGGTAAGTCACCTGTCCAATCACATTCCTGGATGTGATTTTCTGTGTTACCATACACAGACTCAAAAGGAGTGGAGCCAAGTGACCATGGACTGAAACTACTAAAGTTGAGGTTTCTTCTTCTCTGAAGGTGTTTTCTTAGATAATTTATCACAGTGATTAAAAATAAGTATATTTGCCCCACATATTAAGATTTAAAGTGAAAACTGATCAAAGAACTAAAGGAAGAGAGATTTGATAACATTTTCATTGCAGTAATAGAGACTATTTTATCAGGTGTTCAAAAAACAGAGGAATGAGCTGACAGCACCCAAGAGGTCAAAAGGAGGCTCTAGCCACAACCTGGCTCTCTGCTATGTGTCTGCCTCATGACACATTTAAGTAATCTGTCTGCTCTTGATACTTTTCAATGTTGCTGTAGTAAAGGATCACTTGTCACACATTCTGGGTTGCCCGCCTTTAGAATCAATTATTGGATCTCTGTCTGTTGTTCAGGCATTGTGCCTATTTTTAAGACTTTGGAGATACTAGGCCAATTTCTCCACTGTGTTAAATTCTAAATGACTGTTTTTTTTTTAAAAGTACGCCAAACTTGCTACCCTTCCCTCCTCCCCCTCCGTTGCCTCCTCCGTTCCTTCTGCTATGGTAGACCCGTGCCAATTCTGCCATGGGGAAGACCCCACTTCCTGATACTTTGTAGAGAATCAGCAGCAGCAGGGCATTCAGTAAGAACCACCCCTCACCTCTGGAGGCCCAGAGCCCTGGCTGGGACTCACTACCCAGCAACCACCCAAACCCACCGTCCCTCCAGATCACCTCTCCCCTTCCGTCCCTTCTACCCCTCCCTCCTCCCCCTCCACCATCTGCCCCATTCCTTCCAATGTGGTAGGCCCGTGCCACTTCTGCCATGGGGAAGACCCCACTTCCTGATACTTTCTAGAGAACCACCAGCAGCAGGGCATTCACAGCAGCAGGGCATTCAAAAACCAGCACCACGCAGGACATTCCACCCTTGCCAAGTCTGCCACAGGGAAGACCCCATCTCCTGATACTTCCTGGAGAACCAGCGATATGCAGGGCATTTGAGAGAAAGGAAATCCCAGGAGTACAGATACACAGGCCTGCAGGATAGAGAAGTCAGTCAGAGACAGCAAGACCAGCTAACACCAGAGATAACTAGATGGCCAAAGGCAAATGCAAGATGATTACCAACAGAAACCAAGGCAACATGGCACCATCAGAACCCAGTTCTCCCACAGCAGCAAATCCTGGATACTCCATCACATTGGAAAAGCAAGAGCTGGATTTAAAATCACATCTCATGATGCTGATGGAGGACTTCAATAACTCCTTTTGAGAAATACAGGAGAACATGGGTCAACAGGTAGAAGCCCTTAAAGAGGAAACACAAAAATCCCTTAAAGAAATACGGAAGATCATGGGTCAACAGGTAGAAGCCCTTAAAGAGGAAAGACAAAAATCCCTTAAAGAAATACGGAAGAACATGGGTCAACAGGTAGAAGCCCTTAAAGAGACAACACAAAAATTCCATAGGGAATTATGGGAGAATATTAGTCAACATGCAGAAGCCCTAAAAGAGGAATCACAAAAATCCCTAAAAGAAACACAGGAGAATATGGGTCAAAAGGTAGAAACCCTTAAAGAGGCAACACAAAAATTTCTTAAAGAATTTCAGAAAAAAACAAGCAAGTAAAGGAACTGAACAAAACTATCCAGGATCTAAAATTGGAAGTAGAAACAATAAAGAAATTGCAAAGTGAGACATCTCTGGAGATAGAAAACCTTGGAAAGAATTCAGGAGTCATAGATGCAAGCCTCAACAACAGAATTCAAGAGATAGAAAAAAGAATCTCAGATGCTGAAGATTCCATAGAAAACATTGACTCAACAGTCAAAGAAAATGCAAAATGCAAAAAGCTTGTAACCCAAAACATGCAGGAAATCCAGGACATAATGAAAAGACCAAACCTAAGGATCATAGGTATAAAAGAGAGTGAGGATTTACAACTTAAAGGGCCAGTAAATATCTTCAACAAAATTATAGAAGAAAACTTCCCTAACCTAAAAAAAGAGATGTCCATGAACATACAAGAAGCCTACAGAACTCCAAACAGACTGGACCAGACCAGAAATTCCTCCCGTCACATAATAATTAAATCACCAACTGCACTAAACAGAGAAAGAATATTAAAAGCAGTAAGGGAAAAATGTCAAGTAACATATTAAGGCAGACCTATCAGAATTACACCAGACTTCTCGCCAAAGACTATAAAAGCCAGAAGATCCTGGGCAGATGTCATACAGACCCTAAGAGAACATAAATCTCAGCCCAGACTACTATACCCAGCAAAACTTTCAATTACCATATATGAAGAAAACAAGACATTCCATGACAAAAGCAAATTTACACGGTATCTTTCCAGAAATCCAGCTCTACAAAGGATAATGGGGGGGAAAATACCAACACAAGGCAGGAAACCACATGTAGAAAAAGCAATAAAGTAATCTTTCAACAAACCCAGTGGAAGATAGCTACACAAACAGAATTTCACCTTTAACCAAGAAGATAACAGCAACAATCACTTTTCCTTAATACCTCTTAATATCAATGGTCTCGATTCCCCTATAAAAAGACATAGACTAAAAGACTGGATATGTAAACAAGACCCAACGTTTTGCTGCATGCAAGAAACCCACCTCAGTGACAAAGGCACTATTTCAGAGTCAAAGGTTGGAAAATAATTTTCCAAGCAAATGGTCCAAGAAACAAGCTGGAGTGGCCATTCTTATATCGGATAAAATTGACTTTCAACCAAAATTTGTCAATAAAGATAAGGAGGGACACTTCATACTGGTCAAAGGAAAAGTCTACCAAGATGAACTCTTAATTCTGAACATCTATGCTCCGAACCCAAGGGCACCTACATTCATAAAAGAAACTTTACTAAAGCTCAAAGCACACATTGCACCCCACACAATAATACTGGGAGACTTTAACACCCCACTCTCAACAATGGACAAATCATGGAAACAGAAACTACACAGAGTCACAGTGAAACTAACTGAAGTTATGGACCAAATGGACCTAACAGATATTTGTAGAACATTCCACCCTAAAGCAAAAGAATATTACTTTCTTCTCAGAACCTCATGGTACCTTCTCTAAAATTGACCATACAATTGGTCACAAAATGGGCCTCAACAGATACAGAAATACTGAAATTATTCCATGTACCTTATCAGATCACCACAGCCTAAGGCTGGTCTTAAGCTCAAACAAAAACAATGAAACACACACACATATATGTGGACTTAAACAATGCTCTTCTCAACGATAGCTTGGTTAAGGAAGAAATAAAAGAAATTAAAGACTTTTTAGAATTTAATGAAAATGAAGACACATCATACCAAAACTTATGAGACACAATGAAAGCAGTGCTAAGAGGAAAAATCATAGCTCTGAGTGTCTCCAAAAAGAAAATGGAGAGAGCTTACACTAACAGCTTGACAACACACCTGAAAGCTCTAGAACAAAAAGAAGCAAATACACCCAAGAGGAGTAGATGGCAGGAAATAATCAAACTCAGTGCCGAAATCAACCAAATAGAAACAAAAAGAACTATACAAAGAATCAACAAAACCAGGAGCTGGTTCTTTGAGAAAATCAACAAGATAGATAAATTCTTAGCCAGACTAACCAGAGGGCACAGAGGCACTACCCAAAGTAATAAAATCAGAAATGAAAAGGGAGATATAACAACAGAAACTGGAAATTCAAAAAATCATCAGATCCTACTACAAGAGTTTATACTCAACAAAGTTTGAAAATCTGGATGAAATGGACAACTTTCTAGATACATACCAGGTGCCAACGTTAAAACAGGTCAGATAAACCATCTAAATAGTCCTATAAGTCCAGAGGAAATAGAAGCAGTCATTAATAGTCTCCCATCCAAAAAAAAAAAATAGCCCAGGACTAGATGGGTTTAGCAGGGAATTCTCTCAGATCTTCAAAGGAGAGCTAATACTGATACTCTTCAAATTATTCCATGAAATAGAAACTCAAGGAACACTACCCAACTCATTCTATGAAGCCACAATAACACTTATTCCTAAACCAAACAAAGACCAAACAAGGAAGGAGAACTTCAGACCAATCTCCCTCATGAACATCGATGCAAAAATACTGAACAAAATTCTGACCAACCAAATCCAAGAATGCATTAAACTATAATTCACCACGATCAGGCAGGCTTCATCCCAGGGATGCAGGGATGGTTCAATGTATGGAAATCCATCGATGTAATCCACTACATAAACAAACTCAAGGTAAAAAAACCACATGGTCATTTCATTAGATGCTGAAAAGGCTTTTGACAAAATCCAGTATCCCTTCATGATAAAAGTCTTGGAGAGATTGGGAATCCAAGGCCCATTCCTAAACATAGTGAAAGCAATATACTGCAAACCGGTAGCCAACATCAAATTAAATGGAGAGAAACTTGAAGCATTCCCACTAAAATCAGGGACCAGACAAGGCTGCCCACTCTCTTCCTATCTATTCAATATAGTACTTGAAGTCCTAGCCAATCAGACAACAAAAGGAGGTTAAAGGTATACAAATTGGAAAGGAAGAAGTCAAAATATCACTATTTGCAGATGATATGATCATATACTTAAGCGACCCCAAAACTTCCACCAGAGAACTCCTAAAGCTGATAAACAACTTCAGCAAAGTGACTGGAAAAAAAATTAACTCAAGCAAAACAGTAGCCTTCCTCTACTCAAAGGATAAACAAACTGAGAAAGAAATTAGGGAAATGACACCCTTCACAATAGTCCCAAATAGTATTCCATACCTTGGTGTGAACCTAAGGAAGCAAGTGAAAGATCTGTATGACAAGAACTTCAAGCCTCTGAAGAAAGAAATCGAAGAAGATCTCAGAAGATGGAAGATCTCCCATGTTCATGGATTGGCAGGATCAATATAGTAAAAATGGCCATCTTGCCAAAAGCAATCTACAGATTCAATGCAATCCCCTTCAAAATCCCAAATCAATTCTTCATAGATCTAGAAAGAGCAATTCTCAAATTCATCTGGAATAACAAAAAACCCAGAATAGCAAAAACTATTCTCCACAACAAAAGATCCCCTGGGGGAATCACCATCCTTGACCTCAAGCTCTACTACAGAGCAATAGTGATAAAAACTGTTTGGTATTGGTTTGGAGACAGGCAGGAAGATCAATGAAATAGAATTGAAGACCCAGAAAAGAACCCACACATACGGTTACTTGATATTTGACAAAGGAACTAAAAACATCCAGTGGAAAATAGCATTTTTAACCAATGGTGCTGGATCAACTGGAGGTCAGCATGCAGAAAAATGCAAATTGACCCATTCTTATCTCCTTGTACAAAGCTCAAGTCCAAGTGGATCAAGGACCTACACATAAAACCAGACACACTGAAGCTTATAGAGGAGAAAGTGGGGAAGAATCTTGAACACATGGGCACAGGGGAAACGTTCCTGAACAGAACACCAATGGCTTAACCTCTAAGAACAAGAATTGACAAATGGGACCTCATAAAACTGCAAAGCTTCTGTAAGGCAAAGGACACGGTCAATAGGACAAAATAGCAAACAACAAATTAGGAAAAGATCTTTACCAATCCTACATCTGATAGAGGGCTAATATTCAATGTATACAAAGAACTAAAGAAGTCAGTCTCCAGAGAGTCAAATAACCCTATTAAAAAATGAGGTACAGAGGTAAACAGGGAATTCTCAACTGAGGAAACTCGAATGGCTCTAAAGCACCTAAAGAAATGTTCAGCATCCTTAGTTATCAGGGAAATGCAAATCAAAACAACACTAAGATTCCACCTCACACCAGTCAGAATGGCTAATATGAAAAATTCATGGGATAGCAGATGCTGGAGAGGATGTGGGGAAAGAGGAACACTTCTCCATTGTTGGTGGGATTGCAAGCTGGTAAAAGCACTCTGGAAATCAGTTTTTTGATTCCTCAGAAAATTAGACATAGGACCCAGCTATACCACTCCTGGGCATATCCCCAGAAGATCCTACATGTAATAAGGACACATGCTCCACTATGTTCATAGCTGCCTTATTTATAATAGTCAGAAGCTGGAAAGAACCCAGATGTCCTTCAACAGAGGAATGGATACAGAAACTGTGGTATATATACACAATGGAGTACTATTCAGCTATTAAAAACAATGAATTCATGAAATTCTTAGGCAAATGGATGGAACTAGAAAGTGTCATCCTGTGCAAGGTAATCCAATCACAAAAGAACGCACATGGTATGCACTCACTGATAAGTGGATGTTAGCCCAAAAGATCAAAATAAACAAGTTACAATTCACCCAGCACAGGAAGCTCATGAAGAAGGAGGACTTAAGTGAGGGTGCTTTGGTTCCTCTGAGAAAAGGAACAAAATATTCACAGGAGCAATAAAGGAGACAAAGCAGAGACTGAAGGCCACCCAAGACTGCCCTATATGGGGATTCATCCTATAAACTGTCACCAAACCCTGACAGTACTATCAACAACAAGAAGTGCCAAAGGAGCATGCCATGGTTGTCCCCAGAGGGGCCCTGCCAGATCCTTACACAAAGAGAGGCAGATGCTAGCAGCCAACCATTGTACTGGTCGTGAGGTCCCCAAGGGAGTAGTTGGAGGGTGTTCTGGAGGAGCGGAAGGGATTTATAGCCCCATGGGAAGAACAAAGATGTCGGCCACCCAGACGCCCAAGGACTCCCAGGGACTAAACCATCAACCAAGGGGTATGCATGGTTCCAACCAAAAATGTGGCAGAGAAATGCCTTGTTGGGCATCAGTGATAGGAATGGTCCTTGGTCAGGTGAAGGCTCAATAGATGCCCCATTGAAGAGAAATCAAGGGTGGGGGAGGTAGGAGTGGGGGGATAGAGGGGCATATACTTGGAGGCAGGGGGTGGGAGGAGGGGTTGGGGGCTTTTGGGGAGGGGGGAAACCAGGAAAGGTTTTACCATTTGAAATGTAAATGAATATTATTTTCAATAAAGAAAGAAAGAACAACCCACAAATAACTGCTGGCTATAGAAGCAGGTGGATCTGTCATTTCAGCAGTGGGGTTCCCCTATAGGTATTAGCATGCTATTGCATAACAAAATTAGATGACGGGTTAGGTATACTGATAACAAAATCTGCCTGTAAGATTACAGTGTTTTGACAAAGTATTTAATATACTTAATTACACCCTCAGCCATTTCACAAAGTTGGTGTTGAATTGGTCACGGCTTCTCAAAGTGATCATGATATCTTAAGTATTGACCCTCAGTTGCTGTCTTTGTTGTTGATGTTGTTGTAAGAATAAATACCATTTGTGTCTGCGAAAAAAAAAAGTACTCCAAACTTTTCTGTGAACTTTAAAAAACTGTCTTTTTGAAAAGGAATGTTCACTGTTTGAAGATATGGATCTATATCATGGGTATACATTATCAAAACATCATGTATCACTCCTCAAATGTTTTCTTATGTATGTTATTTTTTTAAATTTTTTTAAATTTATTTTTATTTTATGTGCATTGATGTTTTGCCTATATGTATGTGTGAGAACTTAGAATGTCAAGTTGTGACCTGCCATGTGTGTGCTGGGATTTGAACCTGGATCCTCTGTAAGAGCAGTCAGTGTTCTTTTTTTTTGTTTTGTTTTTTTGTTTTTCGAGACAGGGTTTCTCTGTGTAGCCCTGGCTGTCCTGGAACTCACTTTGTAGACCAGGCTGGCCTTGAACTCAGAAATCCTCCTGCCTCTGCCTCCCAAGTGCTGGGGTTAAAGGCGTGCACCACCACCGCCCAGCACAGTCAGTGTTCTTAATGGCAGAACCATCTCTCCAGTCCCAGTTAAATTTTGAGACATAGTCTTTCTATGCAGTCCAGCTGGCCTCGAAGTCACAGAGATCCGCCTACCTGGAAGTCTTTATCAGAAGTGAAATTACTAGATCTTAATTCAGTTTCTTATGTTTTCATAAAACTTAGGACACAGACATAGAGGGATGATGATGTAAGGCCTCAAGTGGAAGATTCTCTGCCAACACCTTGATTTTGTATTTTTAGTTTGAAGCACTTTGAGAATATAAACAACTATTGATAGCTTCCAAGCAGTGGTACCCTGATACAGCAGTGTAAGCCAACCAATATACGTATTGTTGCCAAACAAATTACCAGAGTATAGTTGCCTAGCAAAACATATTTATAACTATCCAGTTTCTGTGGTTCTAGACTCTGAGTCCAGCTCACATAGGTCCTCTGTTACCACTTTTCACAGTGAGCAATTAGGTACCAGTGCCTTATCTGAGAGCTTGGCTTCAAAAGAGTCACCTTAGAGCTTTAGTGGTATTGGCAAGGTTTACTTCATATGTGGGCTGATGGACCACCAATGTCAGTCCTGACTGTTGGCCATGGGTAGTTCTTTATGTTAAGTCTTGCCAATTGCTCTTCATCAGTTTATGTAAGCTGTGAAGTTGGTAGTTAGCAAGACTGAAGTTTCATTTGTAACCTAACAACAGTGTGACATCCCATTATCTTTGCTTTGTATTAGTTAGAAGTCAGTTACTAGCTGCCCATACTTGGGAGCGGGGATGTCATAACTTAGAGAGTGCTAAGAGGTGGGGCTCACTAGGCCTTCATCTGAGTCTGCCTACTAGCAAAGACCATCCCCCGCCAGCTGCTAGAGGCTGCCTCATGTGAGAGCTAGCACTGGCTCTGTGCATCCAATAGTGGCATTAGTAATGAGAGGGACATAGAATCTAAAGACTGTTTCCCAGTTTAACAGGGGTGGGCTTATACCACTATAGGAACAGTGTTGGTTTCTGTATACGTGACCATTTTGAGAAAATGGAGTGCCTTATGGACATGGAATAGGGCATTTGAGTCTTATGGGTAGCCTAAAACTTCATTGGGTTTCTCACTTCATGGATCACCTCCAGACAGCTTTTTCTGAAGCCAGCACGTTTTTGTTTGGTTGTTGTTTTGAGACAGGGTTTCTGTGTAGCTCTGGCTATCCCAGAACTCATTTTGTAGAACAGTCTGGTCTAGAACTCAGAGATCTGCCTGCCTCGGCCTCCTGACTGCTGAGATTAAAGGTGTGTGCCACCACTACTTGGCTTTTTTCCTTTCCCTTTTTCTTTTGAGACAAGTTCTGATATAGTCCATGCTGATTTGAATTCACTATGAAACCAAGGAAAATCTTCTACCTGCTGAGTATTACCACTCCTGGTTTATAAAGTGTAGAGATTGAACCAAGGGCTTCGTGCATGCTACTCAAAGCATTCTACAAGTGCTGTGATTAAAGGCATGCACCACCATGCCCGGCTGAAGCCAACACTTTTTGCTAGGCAGACTGAAGGAGCAGCCTGAGTGTATCCACACCATTTTTAGTTTCCTGCTTTAATTGCTCACCTTTGGGAGATGGAGGCTCTAGAGACAAGGAACTTAGCTCTGGTGGCAATGAGACCCCCCTTGTAGGTTCTGGCTGATGACCAGAGCAGTTCCCAGGGTCTCTGTCTTACTGTAGAGTGTCTGGCCAAAGTTGCTCGAACTATAACCTTTCTTTGTGCAGCAACTACTGCCTCCTGCCTGAAACCCTTTCTCAGCCTTCTCTACCGCAGACCCTTCTGGTGCCTTGGCGTCCGCGGATCATAAGGGTTCTTTGGTCCTGAATTCAGGTTACTCTGGTTCCCTTTCTCATTGCAGGGAGCTCCCCGCACGCTGCGCTCGGGACTGAAGCTCAGACCACCGCCTGGCTTGTGGAAGAGAGAGCCTCTTTGGCTTTCAGGTTCCCAGCTCCACAACCACCTTCCCGGTGACTCCAGGTGTAGGGTGGCTTTATGCAGGATAATTTCTTTGCTGTCTTTCCCCTTTCTAACCTTTTCTTCCTTCCGGGTCTCTCCAACTCCTCTGCCCACCTCCCCAACTCTTTTCTATCGCTGGTGCGGGGCAGCGACCCTAAACCCTACTTTTGGCTCAGCTCCGCCCCTCATCTAGCATCCCGCCCCGCCCACCTCATCCTCTTGCAGAGTTTTACTAAGAGGGGCCAGCTTTTGCTGAGAAGGGGAGAGGCCACGTCAGGCGGGGCGGAGAGTCTTAAACTAACAAGAGAGTAGGGACGCCCAAGTCTGTCCAGACTTTGGGAAAGACGACGAGGCATCCGCCTGTCAATTCTGCAGGTCTGGCGTGGCCTCGCCTCCGCCGGCATGACGTCACGGGACGGACTCGCCGCAAGGGTTGCCGGGACGGGACCAAGATGGCTGGACGCCTTGGTTCCGCTTCTGCCTGCCGCGCAGAGCCCCATTCATTGCCTTGCTGCTAAGTGCCGCCGCAAAGTGCGAGTAGGCTCCAAGCCTTCAGGGTCTGTCCCGTCGGGCAGGAGGTCGTCATGGCAACCCTGGAAAAGCTGATGAAGGCTTTCGAGTCTCTCAAGTCGTTCCAGCAGCAGCAGCAGCAACAGCAGCCGCCACCGCAGGCGCCGCCGCCACCGCCGCCGCCTCCTCCTCAACCCCCTCAGCCGCCGCCTCAGGGGCAGCCTCCGCCGCCACCGCCGCTACCAGGTCCGGCCGAGGAACCGCTGCATCGACCGTGAGTCCGGGTGCCGCAGCTCTCGCCAGGGGCCCGCGCCCCGCGCCCCGCGCCCTTGGCCTGCGTGCTGGACATGGCCAACGCGGATCCCCTGTCCAGAGGGTCGCCGTACCTCCCTGGGGCCAGGCCTTCTCGACCCGGGCTCTTGCCTTTCAGGGTCGTTGGCCTTCCTCAGAGGAGACAGAGCCTGGTCAGGCCAGCAAGGGACTAGCTGAGGGTCGTCTTGACTCCTGTGCCTTCGCCGTTCCCAGTTTGCGAAGTTAGGGAACTTGTTTCTCTCTTCGGGAGAAACTGGGGCGGTGGCGCACATGACTGTTGTGAAGAGAACTTGGAGAGGCAGAGATCTCTTGGGTTACCTCCTCATCAGGCCTGGGAGCTGGGAGTGCGGGACAGCGTGAGAGATGTGCGGATAGTGGATGACATAATGCTTTTAGGAGGTCTCAGCGGGAGTGCTGAGGGCGGGGGGGAGAATGAACGCATCCAATGGGATATTCTTTTTCCAAGTGACACTTGAAGCAGCCTGTGACTTGAGGCACTTCGTACTCTCATGGCTTTTCATTTAGTTCGTGTTGCAGTGTGTAGTTAACAAGGTTTTAAGCATCACCAGAGAGGTGTGCTTCTGTGTGTCTGCAGGCAGTTGGATGAGTTGTATTTGTCAAGTACATGGTGAGTTACTTAGATGTGATTATTAGTAGAAAATTATGTGTGCATATATATGAAAGAGTCGACTGAGATATTGCCTATCTATTTTCTGTTCTATATAAAACAGATACATTGGTGGTGTGCAGTTTACACCGGGGAATGAATTTTACTAATGTTGCAGTTAGGCTTGTTTTAGAACATGGGCCACTCAGACTCTGAAGATATTTCGTGTGCCAGTAAAAGTTCCTGTTTAGTTCTTTGCTGACGTCTTATAGAAGCTCGCTGCTTGTGACTGGAGAGAATATTGAAACAGAAGAGAGATCATGAGTCACTATGCGCTAAAAGAAAAGAGATGCTCAGAACATTTCCTGGAAGTCCATGCTGAATGTTCAGCCCTGTGCTCTCTTGTAGCTCAGGCCTTTCTCTCAACTCTGGGCATTTTATTCCTAATCCGGATTTGTATAATTAAATAAGGAGAACTTTCAGGAAACAACCTACTAAAGAATGTCATCATTAAAACGCATTTAGAAAATAAGTGTTCTGGTGATATCAGTGTGCTATATTCCCAGCTCATTTTTAGTAATTGTTCTTTTTTTCTGATAGCATCCTTTCCCTGTTCTGAGAGTTTATTTTTAAAAAATAAAGATTTGGGGAGAAATGTTGGCTTATTTGATAGAACAGAATATAGGAATAAATTTTTCTTCTATAAGGTGAAAAGCGTGAATAAAAAACTTATTTGTAGATAAGTAATTTTTTTTTTTTTTTTTTTTTTTGCTTTTGAGACAGTTTCACTATGTGATTCTTGATGACCTGGAACTCACAGAGATCCATCCTCTTGCCTCTGCCTCCTCTGTGCAGGATTAAAGGCATGTAGTACCATGCTTGACTGTTCAACTACTTTCTAGTTATTTATATTATTACCATGACTCTGCCTCTCTGGGTGGTAGGAATTGTGGAAGTTTACATATTCCCCATATCTTCTGTACACCTCTTTGTGTGTGTGTGTGTGGGGTGGTGGAGAGATTGTTCTGTGTCTGCTTCAAACACAGATTAGTTTGTTTTTGTATAAGTAATTCATTAACATGATACAGTCCCAAAGATAAAAGAGGTTAAATAATGAAAACATCTCTCTCCCCATTTTCCTAACTCTGTACCCAGGAGCAAGCTCTGTTACACTTCATTTGTCTTCTAGATAAAATTTGGGCATATGTTAGGATAGATTTTTAAATTATTTACAAACAAAAGTATTTTGTAACAAAAGCTTTTTTTAAATTAAAAAAAACTTGTTACTACACTGTACATCACTAACTGTACCATTTTCCAAAATCAGCTCCATTAGTGTCTATCTCATATTTCTATGTACTTTGCTGTTGAAATACCAAGTGTTCATTAATAATAAGTAACAAACTCACTGCTTAGAAGCTTTGATTTTGGTATTTTGTCCACTTGATTCAGTTAAAAGTCCTTTTTTTCGAAGTGAGACCAGCCAAAACAGTTTTAGAATGGATCTGTTCTATTTTTGTGACTCTCATTGTGTTCTGTAGAACCAGTGTCACAGCCATGCGTGGGCTTCTGATGAAGTAGCTGAGAACTTGTTCTTTGCTCAGCTGGCTGCGGCTGGTCCCATAGTCCTTAAGCAGTTGACATTCACCCTTGATAGTCCTCATTAGTCTTCCTCATCATAGTCATCCGTCAATATTTGCTGATCATCTCTTGTGTGCCTAGCATTATTCTAGTTGCAGGTTTTAGCAGGGAACAAAGTTATGCTTCATAAAGCTAAAATTCTTGAGAGGGACATAGACAGCAAGCAAAATAGTTTGTTCATAGTAAGTGATGAGGTACAGTAAAGTAGGGAAGGGGATTAGAAAATTCCAGGGCTTAACATGTTTTAGTAATATCTGCTTAGTTGAAGGCTTTTTTTTTTTTTTTGAATAAACATCTGAAGAGTCAGAAATCTACCAGAAGGGTGTATGGAAGAGGAGTATTCCTGCAAGGGAAAGTTGTCAAAGGCTTTCCTGTGTGGGGATTAGTGATGTCATTTTTTTGCTGGGTGAAATGAGTGAGGATAAGAGTTGTAGTAGGAGCCGGGCGGTGGTGGCGCACGCCTTTAATCCCAGCACTTGGGAGGCAGAGGCAGGCGGATTTCTGAGTTCGAGGCCAGCCTGGTCTACAAAGTGAGTTCCAGGACAGCCAGAGCTATACAGAGAAACCCTGTCTCGAAAAACCAAAAAAAAAAAAAAAGTTGTAGTAGGGGAGGAGCAAAAGGCAGAGGGAGGCTTCATTGTTGTTATCATGCATTAACTCCAAAGGTGTGAGGGTTTATTCTCAGACAAAATAAGTGTAGGAAGTTCAACAATTAGATCAAGAACAGAGACTCCATGACCAAGTCTTCATTCTTGCACATATTTTATTTTATTTTGTTACGTGTTCTGGATACCATTCCCTTATGAGATATAAGTTAAAGAGCCTTTCTGTGGATTGCCTTGCCTTTGTTGTTGTTTGTTTTGTTTTGTTTTCTTTTGTTGAGATGGGTTTCTCTGTGTAGCCCTGGCTGTCCTGGAACTCACTCTGTAGACCAGGCTGGCCTGGAACTCAGAGATCTGCCTGCCTCTGCCTCCCAAGTGCTGGGATTAAATGTATGTGCCACAACTGCTAGGCTTGGATTGTCCTGTCAATTTCTTTTTTTGTTTACTTTTGAGATAGAAGTTTGGTATATACTTCTGGCTGTCCTGGTATATTGTGTAGTCTAAGTTGGCTTCAAAACTTGCTTTTATCTTCACGGCACAGATTCCCAAGTCCTGGGACCATAGGTGTGACCCATCACAGTGAGGGTGTGGGCACAGCTCTACTCTTGAATGGTGTGGAGTGTATGTATGTGTGTAGGGGTATGTAGAGCCCAAAAGAGAATATTAAGTGTCTTCTTCTATTGCTCTCCCCTTCTCTGAACCTAAAGCTACCTATTTAGTAAGCTGGCTGACTAGCAAACACTGGGGGTCTGCCTGTCCCTATTCACCATAGTGAAGTTGCAGACATGAATAACCACACCCAGTTTTTACAATGAATGCTGAAGATTTAAACTCAGGATTTAGGCTTGACTCACTTTCTTAATTATGTTCTTCAAAGCATAGACATTTTATTTAAGTTTGGATGAAGTTCAATTTTGTCTTTAGCCAGTATATTAGATACTTAAGAAATCACTGTTTTATCCAAAATCACAAAGATTTATTTACTCCCTCTTTTTCTAAGAACTTTAGAGTTGTATGTAAGTCTGACTCATTTTAAGTTCGTGGTTAAAGCAGAGGTCTGACTCTTTTCTTTTGCATGTGGAATTTAGCACTTTGGTTAAAGAGAATGTTCTTTTCTCATTGAACTGTATTGACATCTTTGTTGAAAATTATTACTTATCCTTATGTAAATGTTTCTACTTCCATTTTTGTCATTGATCTGTGTGTCTGTTCTATGCCAGTACTGTACAGTCTTGATTACTAGTTTGTATCGTGATCTCAAATCATGAAGTACACCCCCAACCTTGTCTTTTTCAGTATTGCTTTAGTTATTCTGGGTCCCTTGCATTTCTGTATGAGTTGTAGAATCATCCTGTCAGTTTGTACAAAGAAGCCTTCTGAGACTGAGTCTATACGACACTCTTATTCTAGTCCATCAATATTGTGAACTTCCATGGCCACATAGTGAACGTTTAAGGTTCTGTGGCCATAATGCTATCACAGTTCTGCCACTGTAGCATGAAAGCAGCCATAGACAATATATAAGAGAATAAGTACATAAAATTGGAATTTCTTAAAATTTTCAAGTCATGAAACATTCTTTGGTTTTTTAAAAAAATGTTTTATTTATTCTTTGACAGTTTCATGCATGTATACAACGTATCTTGATCTTATTCAGGGTCCCGACTATCCCCTTCCCATATATACCCCAACATGTCCTTTTCCCACCTCCATGTCTTTTTTTACCCACTGAATCCAGTTAGTGCTGCCCGATGGAATGGAATGTTGATTGCTCTTGTGTAGGACTATTTTTCTCCCCCCTGAGGTAGGCTTTCTCTGTATAGCCCTGGCTCTCCTGGAACTACTAGCTCTGTAGACCAGTCTGGCCTCAAACACACAGATGAATGCTTCTGCCTCTCAGTGTAGGGATTAAAGGTGTATCCCCCATCCAGTTCTTGTGTGGTAACCATAACTGCAGTGAGTTCATGAATACAGCAGCCATGTCATGTCTGGAAGACAGAATTTCATAGAACTCTCTAAAACCTGACTCTTAAATTCTCTCTACCCCTTCCCTTCCCTGAACCTTGGGTGTAGGGGTCAATTTAGATGTCACATTTAGTCTGACAGTTCATCAGTCACTTATTCTCAGTATACTATGAGCCCTTGAATTGCTGCCAACTGCAGAAAGAGGTTTCTTTGGCCAAGGTTGACAGTAGCACTAGTCTGTAGGTATAAATGTCAATATTTACTCTTGTTTGTTTATTTGGTTGGTTGGTTTTTGAGCCTGGGTTTTTCTGTAGCCTGGCCGTCCTGGAACTTACTCTGTAGACCAGGCTGACCTTAAACTCAGGTTCACCTGCCTCTGCCTCCCAAGTGCTGGAATTAAAAGCATGCACCACATCCGGCTCCCAAACGTAAATATTTAGAAGGTAGTCTGACAGCATGTCTACTTAGCAAAACAACAGTAGTAGGGTCCCCTTTTAGGACCCGTAACCTCCTTCCTCTGAGTCATGGGCTTTTGACTAGGTTTATACCTTTTTGGTGTACACTTTAAGTTCAGTCAGAAAGCTGTGGGTTAACCTTGTATCCACTTGTTGCACCAGTGGTCACATTTTGCCTTCTTTGTCTGTGTTAGAGCATTCAGGATCCAGTGCTTAGTAAGACCATTTATGCCTTTTCTCCCACAGTGACCTGCAAAACACCTTCTGGTATTATAAAAACTAACCAGCCAAGAGGAAGTTTTCAGGTCAGTTCTATCTTGATTTCTCTATGTCTTATATGCAACCAAAGTGTGTTGTATCTTCATCAATAGGGTTTTACTATTATCTCGTTACATTGGGCAACCAAGAGCAATAGAAACAGCCTGTGTTGTTTGGATTGGAAGGTGCTTCTGGGACCTCCATGACTAATAACTTGTAAGGAGGTATCTCATGCTTAGCATTGAGAATGTTCATTTAATAACACATGTTTTCTGGGGGACACATTGTTCACTCATGCACATACGTATGTTGAAACTCCTTTTGTCAATTTTAATGTGTTTTTCTATATGCTTCTTCAATTTTTTCCAAAACATTTTCCATGTAAATTTTTAATTTTATCTTAAAAAAGTTTTTACTTCCTTTTTCTTTTTTCTTTTTTTTATTTTTTTAAATATTTTTTTTAAAGATTTATTTATTAAATGTAAGTAAGTACACTGTAGCTGTCTTCAGACACACCAGAAGAGGGCATCAGATCTCATTACAGATGGTCATGAGCCACCATGTGGGTGCTGGGATTTGAACTCATGACCTTTGGAAGAGCAGTCGATGCTCTTACCTGCTGAGCCATCTCTCCAGCCCTACTTCCTTTTTCAATAAAAAAGAAAGTAAAAAAAGAAACTCCTTAAAAAAATCAATTATACTTTTAAATTAGCTTTCAAAATAGTGAGTTTCTATAAGTTTTTTTTTTCTTTCACACATCATATGCATTGTCTAAATAATGCACAGTCACTACCCAAAACAATAGTTGCTCTCCTGAACATTAATTCTGGAGAAACTAAAATTTACAGTCACATAAAACCTGTATGCAAATGATCAACAGATCTAGGGGTAATAGCCTCAAACTGGAATCAGTTTAGAAGTCCTCAGTAGGTATTTAAGCTACCTAACAAGAAGGAATTCAGCTGCCCTAGAGCAGCTCAGGTAAACAGTGGAGATTATAGGCCATTGAGCAAGCTGATTCCTAATGCCTACACATTATATGATTTTACTTATGTAACATTTTTTCTGCAATGTTAGATCTTTGGTTATTTTGTTTTCCCCTTGTGGCAAAATAACATCACATAAAACATAACCATTTTGAGTATACAATTTATAATTGTAAAAACACAGTGTCAATTGTGACCACCAGCCACCTCTATAACTCTTTTTTAACATTGCTTTTAAAAGTGTATTACAATTTTCACTTGACACATTGTAATTGGACATGTTTATAAACAGGGTCATTTTTTAATTATACATTCTAGTATCTTCTGTGGAATTCAGTTAACTTAGATGAGGAAAGGCTCTGGTATAGTAGTCCTTTTCTATGATATAGAGGATATCCTGGGCAGATCCTAGGCCTTGGCTCTCTAGTCAACCAGCATTCGTATGTTTAAATAAAACTGTGGTGTGTGTGTTTGCTTGCACACTGGCTACAGCCATTCCTTTATTAGCCCTGGGTTTGGTTTTCTTCTTTGCTGACAGATCCTTTCTAAGCTGATCATTTCGTACTTAAGATGGGGATAATTGTGAGGACTGAGGAGGTGATGTGCGGTCCTGTCCCTTTCTCATTTGCTAACATGACTGATATGTTAGTTCTTGGCATGTGACTACTACACTGGAACGAGCTAGATGGGAATTATTTGATTTTTTAACCACTAAATCCAGACTATCAGGTTCATGGCAAGTTCTCAGGGAGTACTTGTTAAATGCATAGAGTTATAATCTGAACTTGATTAAACATATAGCACTTTTCATACTTACTACTTTTGTTTTTAGTTAAAATTTATTAAAAGTTAAATATTTTTTTCTACTTACCAGTTTCATGTTTCAAAAATCTGTTCTCTTTTAATTAAAAAAATAGCGTGGGTAGGCCGGGCATGGTGGCCCACATATTTAATTCCAGCACTCGGGATCTCTGTGAGTTTGAGGCCAGCCTAGTCTACATGGTGAGTTACAGAACAGCTAGGGCTACATAGTCAGACCCTGTAGTCAAAAAGCCAAAACCAAACCAAAACAAAACTTTGTGAGCTAGTAAGATAGTGAAAGTGCTTGCTAACATTCCAAGTTTGATCTCTGGGATCCACGTGGTAGAAAGAGAGGACCAGTTTCCACAAGTTGTCTTTTGAGCTCCATGTGAGTGCCACAGCACACACACAGTGTATTAAAATGTGCATGTATAACTGAAAAGTTTAGTTACCACTGACAGTCAGAAACTAACACTGGGGCCTCAGGATCCTCTTCTGTCAGTGCTGTGGGAGTGTACACTTTTAAACAATATTATTGGGGTTTCTTACTTTTGGAGTCAGGAATTATGACAGAGATTAAACTTGGCTTTGAGCAAATTTCACACACATTTAACCACTGACCTTCAGCACAGTGCCTATTCAGTTTTGAATATCACATGACTAGAATCGTACAGCTCCTCCTATTCATAGCTCACACTTGTGTCAAAGCTCCTTTTCTTCAGTGTTGGTAGAAACCCATTTAGTTAGTCTGTTTTAATGACTATGCCCTGTTTTTCTCATCTAATTAGTGCATGTTTGGGTTATTAAGCTTTGACAAATGCTGTTGTGAGCATACCTCCTATCTTGGCCTATCTTTTCCCTCACAAATTGTGCTTTTTAATGAGTAGTTCCTCATTTTGGTGATGTCCAGTTTGTCATACTTTCCCATTATGGTAAGTGCTTTTATTTCTTTTTTGATGAATTTTTCATCAACTTGAGATCATGAGACATTTCCTGATCCTGTTGCATAAATGGCGTATTGATTTGCCTTTTCCATTGAAGTTGGCTTGTTTTTGTGTGTGGTGTAAAATAGACTTCTTGTTTGTTCTTCTAATGTGGATACTTCTTTTCTCAAGCAGTTTTCTCCATGTTCTGTGTGTATCTCCTCCCTTTTATTGTTATTAAGTTTATATTATTAAATGAATTCACATTAAGTAGGTTCTTTTTAAAAAATTTTTATTGATTCTTTGTGAGTTTCATATCATGTACCCCTGTCCCGTTTCCCCCTCTGCCCTTGCATCCTCCTCCTTAAAAGAAAAGAAAAAAACACAAACAAAAAAAAAGTATAGAAAACATCTCGGTAGTGGCAGCAGTAGTGTGTCCCAGTGTGTCCCACAGTGTACCCTCTGACTGCACATTTCATGGGCAAATGATCATTGCAGTGAGTCACTGGTCTGCTTCAAGGGCTCTGGCTTCTGTCACACCATCAGTATTGGATCTTGTCCAGGACTCCTCCCGGTTTATTCAGTTGTTGCTCTGTGTCATCAAGTTCCTGCAGCTTTGGATCTTCAGGACTCCAACGGTTCACAGATGGTGTAGATTTTGGAGTGGGCCAACTTAAAGTCCTGGATCTGGGCCTGGGTGGTAATCGAACTGGTCAGCCTGCCTGCATCACCAGTGCTGTCCTCCAGCACTGCTCCGGCGAGGCCACCCGATGCTGTCATCGACAGGAAGCAGGGTCAGCTCTCCCTACTACTAGTGAGGAGGGAGAAGGACAAACCCTTCCCCCTTTAAAACACACACACACACACACCACCCCATGGTAGACGAGTGGCCAGTCCAGCTATCCCTCGATCTTACCCTCAAGGCTAGGTCACCTGTGCCCCTGCTACCAGGGCCAGCTCTACACTGCTGCCCAGATGAGTGAGATTCAGGGCCTACTCTTCTGAGTACTGTTGCTGGTGAGGGGTGTGTCAAAGCCAGTTCTGCACAGATACATGGTCCCAGGTGACTGCACAGACCAGGGACATCCCCATGGTTTCAGTCCCTGCCACTGCATGGCCATGGGCCTAGACATGGCCCTCTGTGGCAGCACAGACTGGCACTTCACCATGGCTTCAAGTGGCAGGACTGGCTACTCACCACAGGCTGTTCCTTTTCACCCTGACATCTCAGTTCCTCCTCTCTTCATAATGCTCAGACTGTTCTGCTTCTCTTCCATCTGTCCACCACACACTTGTACATTAGAGACTCCTGCCGCAGGCAGGCCGTGATGCTGGTGTGCCTCTGGGTGACCTCCTCTGCTTGTTGTTTATCATGGTGGCAAGCAGACCTCCACGTGTCTACAGCTACCCATGTGACATGGCAGCAGTGTCCTCCCCCACCCTCTCTACAGTGTGGCAGGCAGCTCTCTGGACATTTTTCCCTGCCAGTGCCTTGTGTCATTGCAGTGGGTGGGTCTCTTTTGTAGCCCTGGCTGTCCTGGAACTCCCTCTGTAGACCAGGCTGGTCTAGAACTCACAGAGATCTGCCTGCCTCTACCTCCCAAGTGCTGGGATTAAAGGTATATGCCACCACCTCAGGCATGGTAGGATCTTTTGGCATAATTATTTCTCATTTTGTTCTGGGGTTGTTTATCTATTTAAAGCAGAGCTTTGTGTTGTAGCCCATGCTGACCTTGAGCATGCTGTGATTCTCCTGTCTCTACACTCTGCATTCTAGGATTGAAGATGTTCACCGTGTTTGACTCCAGTTTTCTTAAAATAACGACCATCTCTTGCTAATAATACTTTTCATTGTACAGTACATTATGCCCCAGTCTGTCTTTGTATTTCAAGAACCTTTGTCCTTCATACTGATTCTTGTGTCTTTCCTAGATGGCTGCTTCTGTCTTGCACATAGACAATATTGTCACACCGTAGCCCTTTGCTATTGGAAGATTGAAGGTTTTTGTTGCTTAAAAGACCATGAATTTTGATAGTCTAAGTATCACTTCATGATTTTGTGTGAGTTTATGTGTGTGTTTAAGTGTAGTTTTTCAGTATTATTACTTCTTGAGAAGGTATATCCTGTAATTCCAAATCAGGTGGTGATTTAACCTTTAAAAAAAAAATCTTTCTGGTGCTGGAGAGAGAGTTCAGTGGTTAAGAGCACTGACTGCTTTTCCAGAGGTCCTGAGTTTTATTCCCAGGAACCACATAGAGGCTCACAGCCATCTGTAATGGGTTCTGATGCCCTCTTCTGATGTGTCTGAAGACAGCTACAGTGCACTCATATATGTTAAAAAAAATCTTTCTACTCAGGTGGTGGTGGCACATGTCTTTAATCCCAGCACTTGGGAGGCAGAAGCAGGTAGATCTCTGTGAGTTTGAGGCTAGCCTGGTCTGGACAGAGTTCCTGGACAGCCAGGACTACCTATCTGTCTTGAAACAAAATAAAAACACCAAACCTTTCCGAAAGTGGTCTAAGTGTGCAGCAACACTCTCATTTAAGGATAAGACTTGACAAAAATCAGAGAGCAACTGTTGGAGAATCAGCAATTATGCATTCCTGCTCCAGTCTGCTGTGCTTCCTATGGGCAGGACAGCTTCTAGACCTCAGTCTTGCCCCCAGCATGGAGTGTGCGTTTCATGTGTGTGGAAGAGAAGGAGGAAGAGGAGGAGGAGGAGGAGGAGGAGGAATGTTTTCAAATTCCTTGAGTGGCCCAGTCTACCCTCTTCTCTTAATGTGGAATCACATTGTTAAAAAAGAGTTTTATTTTTAATTAGGTGTATGTATGTATGTATGTATGTATCTCATACTAACTTTGGCAATCTATTCTAATCTTCTGGCTCCTTCTCATTCATTCTCTGTGGTTTGTTCTGTCTTTACCTGTGTCTAGCTTGTCATCTCTCTGTAACATGTCTCTCAATCATTGTCCAGGTAAAACTGACTCTTTCCTCTCTCTGCCCTCCCCCTCAAGTAGCTTCCCTTTCCTTTTTCTTCTGGTGAGAGTTGGGCAGATCCTATTCTAGCAAATCTCTGATTCATCACTTTGTCTGACATTCAATTAGACTTCTTCTACAAACTACTTTTACCCTCATTGATTGAGATTAAAGGTGTGTCCTAAGGGTGTGTTTGTATTCCAGCCAGGACTTAGGTGTATGCTAAGGGCTTAGCCACTCCACAGCTAGAAACAAGTTGTTTTTTTCTTTTTTCTTAAGTAAATAACACAATTTTGGGGTTCATGGTGTGATCATATATCCTGTAACATAAGGTCTTGGATGTTCTGGCCTAAATTTTAAAACTGGCATCATGAGAGATGAATTCTGTTAGAAGAGTTGTGCTGCTCTTAGCATGTAGGGCCAGAGTACAGATGCATAATGGATATAAGAAAAGAGGAACAATGTCACTATTGTAATAGCAAGTGGATGGCTTGCTTTTCACACAAAGCAGGCACTTAATAACTGTTGTTTGAATTTTAAGTCAAACTAGCAACTATTGGGAACTTTATATATTAGCAAATTGTATGACGTTAGAAAGGGTCCGGTATTCCCTGAAAAGAGTTTAGTTTGTTGGGAAATAGTTTGAGATAAGGTAAAAGAGAAAACTCGAGATTTGTCTTTTCTTTAGTTGACTGAGATAGTTTATTCTCCTGTTTTTGACAGTGACATCTTGGTGATGTGAATCTGTGAACAAGTGATCTTTGAATGTTATGTTTGCATGTGTGTGTGCTCGATTGAGTGCATATGTGAGTGTACCTGCTGTAGACCTGTGGAAGTTAGAGGACAACTTTGGAGAGTTGCTTTGTTTGTATTTGTCAGGGTTTTCTAAAGGAACAGAACTGAAAAGATGCATATGTATATGTATAAATGTCTTAGTTATTGTTCTTTTGTGGTGAAACACTATGACCAAGGCAACTTATAAACAGAAGAATTTAATTGGGGCTTGCTAAAAGTTTCAGAGGTTGGCAGGATTATAGAGTCAGGCAGCTATGGTGCTGAGAAGTAGCTGAGAACTCACATCTGATTAGCAGTTTGCAGGCAGGCAGGCAGGCAGGCAGAGAAAGAGAGAGAGAGAGAGAGAGAGAGAGAGAGAGAGAGAGAGAGAGAGAGAGAGAGAGAGAGACAGAGAGACAGAGAGAGAGAGAGACAGAGAGAGAGACAGAGAGACAGAGAGAGAGACAGAGAGAGAGAGAGACAGAGACAGACAGAGAGACACACATAGACAGACTAGGCCTGATGTGGACTTTTCAAACCTCAAAGCCTTCCCCCAGTGACAGACGAGGCCACACTTCCTATTTTTTTCCAAACAGGTCCATTAACTAGAACCAAACATTCAAGTATGTGAATCTATGGGTCCATTCTCGTTCAAACTACCACTATATATGTGTGTATATATATATTTATACACACACACATACATTACATACATACATACGTATGTATGTATATATATCCATATATATCCATATTATGTATCTATATATCCATATATATCTATATCTATATATATCATATATATATCCATAGATAGATAGATAGATAGATAGATAGATAGATAGATAGATAGATAGATAGATATGGAAGGAGAGGTAGAAAACAGGCAGAAAGGAAAAGACCAATGAGACAGCTAATCTTAACTGACATCATCTGGAATCAACTAAAACCCAAGCACTGGGCATCCCTGTGAGAGACTTTCTTGATTGGATTACTGGAGAGGTGTGTGTGTGTGTGTGTGTGTGTGTGTGTATAGTATACATATATATGGTATATAACATTTGTATATATGTATTATGTACATATATACACATATATACATTTTTAAAAGATTTTTTTTTTATATTGGTTTATAAGCTGTGGTCTGGGTAGTGCAACAATGAGTTTCCTCTGACAGAAA
Source organism: Tokudaia tokunoshimensis (assembly GCA_036184795.1). NCBI lineage: Eukaryota > Metazoa > Chordata > Mammalia > Rodentia > Muridae > Tokudaia > Tokudaia tokunoshimensis. The sequence continues at coordinate 71,548,675 of BTHU01000014.1, read as the reverse complement.
GGCCAAGAATCCAGCAGTTGTTCAGATTGAATGTCTCAGCAGTCCCAGTCTGGTGCTCAAGTCCTGGAAGATTCCTAGAGAGCTGTGGGGTCTTTAGTCTGTGTTGGAGTTCTGAAAAAGTAGGTTCTAACACCAGTGAAGGAATCCCTCAGCAACAGGATAAATCAGTTCTCAGCATGTGGGTCGTGACCCATTTGGGTATCCAATGGCCCTTTCACATAAGACCATTGGAAAACACAGATATTTACATTGTGATTCATAACAGTAGCAAAAATTGCAGTTATGAAGTACTGTACAATGAAAAAATTTTACGGTAGGGGTTCATTATGACTTTAGGAACTTTATTAAAGGGTCTCAGCATTGAGATGGTCCATAACCGCTGTGATAGGTGAATTAGCTATGGAGAGTGAGGGTATGAGGGCAAATGGCAAAATCTTCCTTCCATGTCCATTCATGTGAGCTGCCACCAGAAGGTGTGACTTAGGTCTTCCCACCTCCAGTAATCCAATCAAGAAAGTTCCTCACAGGGATGCCCAGTGCTTGGGTTTTAGTTGATTCCAGATGATGTCAGTTAAGATTAGTCGTCTCATTGGTCCTTTCCTTTCTGCCTGTTTTCTGCCTTTCCTTCCTTGCTTTGTCCCTCTCTATTCCCCCATCTATTCAAGCAATTTTCTTACCAGACCAAAGAATTTGAGTTCAAGATGTTTTAGATAAAGCTTTATTATTTCTACCTTTCTTGGATCTCTTGGTTTTAGACACACACGTGTAAAGTTAAGGATCATTGTTGTTTATCTTCCAAGCCTTTCAAGATTCACCCAAGAAACTAGTACTAATAATTAATAGATTCTCCCATATTGGGAATTTACTTCATTTGATGAGCTCTTGTAGAATGCTATACAGTGCTAATAATGTAGATAAGATGTGTCCCTTCACTCTCACTTCTGGGGATATGATATAAGGAACACTGTCTGGAGAAGTGCCAGCAGGCCTGGAGAAGGGCCATTGGTAAATAAGAGCTTCCCGCAAGGCGCCCAGTGTCTCAAACAGAATTATGAATTTTCATCTCATTGTTAAGATTGGTATTGTCTTTAAGTCATATTTTGATAAGCTTGACTAAGTCAGTCCAAGGTGGCAGACCATGAGAGGTGGTATCATACTGTTTGTTGCTACCTTTCTCCTTTGGGGTTATCTCATGAAGGAGGGAGAGTGAGAATGAACACCAGAGAAAACTTTTTCCAACTCATTTGTATTACTTCAAAGAAGTAAGATAAATGATGCTCCATAGGCCTAGCTAGTTCGTCAGACATGTAATTGGTGTGAAGCTGTTGTTTTTTTAAATCTTTTTTTAATGTGTGTATGTGTGTGGTATTTGTATGGAGACATACATGTGTGTACAGGTGTATTTTAGATTATGGGGGCCTAAGATTGATGTCAGGAATCTTCCTTATCTTTTTCTACTTTGTTCTTTGAGGCAGGGTCTCTTAGTCAAACTCAGGCTTTGTATTGATAGCCAGCTAGCCCAAGGACTCAAGTCCCATCTGCACCTTTCAATGCTAGGATCCCAAGTGGCTGATGCCGTTGTCACTTTGCATTTAAATGGGTTTTGGGAATCTGGATTTGGCCCCTTTATTTGTACAGCAAATGTTTTAACTACTAAGTCATCTTTTCAGGCCTGATTTTTTTGTCCTTAAACTCTTTTTTTAGTAACCACTTCCTCCATGATTCTAGTAGATGATAAACCCCATACAGTAATTTTTAACTACAGAAAAGTTGGCATGTTGACCTGCTGCTTCTGTCAACACATGCCTCATAAACTTGTCAAAGTCTGAGGGGACGTTGGGAATCACTTTATCACAATTCCCCACTCCCTCCCAATAGTCATGGTATTCTTTCCTCTTGAAAGTGGATGAGGCCTAGGCCTGCTTCCTTGAGCAGCCATATACCACTGATCATGGTGAACCTGTCAAAAGTACCTATTTACCATGCTGTCTGAGTGCGTCCCATCAGTTACAATTGGGGAAAGTTGGCCAGAGCAAAGGGACTTTCTCAGTTTGGATGTTTAGGGTTTGGATCTGAGGTCACTGAAAATCTCAGATAATGAATGTTTCCATAATAACTGGAATTAGGTCACTGAGTTCAGTGTTGTCAGCCTCCTTTTTTGTTTCCATTTATTTCTTTATTATTTAATGAATGTGTGAGTGCTTTGCTGCATGCACACAACATGCATGCCAGGAGAGGGCAACAGATGCCCTTTTTGATGGTCATGAGCCATCATGTAGTTGCTGGGAATTGAAGGGAATTGAACTCAGGACCTCTGGAAGAGCAGCTGGTGCGCTTAACTGCTGAACCATCTCACCAGCATCAGTCAGCCTTCTTTTTGTCACTACTTGCCACTGGTGTAACATGACCCCCTTAAGACATGTGTAAGTTCAGTTCATTTAAAATCTGGGACAGATTTTTCCTGTGTAAATCAAAGGGTCATGGGTTGGTGATTTAGTTTGCTTCCTAAAATGTTTAAGGTGCTTAGTGTTCTTTAAGCATCCTAATGACTATTTTAAAGTAGGTAAAAATCTAAGCTGTTGCAACAGAGTCTTATTACAAGTGATTTAGAGAAGAAAGCATTTTATTTTCATAGTATTTTCTTTACATTGTAAGGAAATGTTCTTTGTGTTATATAATTCTGAGATTTGACTAATGCAATCCCCATGACTACCATAGTCAGGATTTATAAATGTAATTTATTATTATTATAAGGCATGCATGCACATGTCAAGTATGTGAGTGTGTGTTTGCATGTCCCATGTGCAAAGGAACGCGTGTGGAGGTCAGAGGACAACATTAGAGTTAGTTTTTTCTATTGTGGACTTCAAGGATCACATTCAGGTCCTCAGGCTTGTATGCCAAGTAATTTTTACCATCTGAGTCGTCTTGCCTTTCCCATAATCAGAATTTAGATTGGTTCTGTCGCTACCCAAAGCTCCCTGTGTTTCTTTGCTGTCATCTTCTCACCCCTGACATTACTGGTCATATTTTAATTTTTACAGTTTTGCTTGTTCCATAATGTTCTAAAAATGGAACGGTCCTGTGTTGGTCATCGGAGTCTTACTAAGTTCTTTTCTCCAGTGTAGTGCATTGTGCTTTGTCCTTGTTTCCTGTTAGTAGTTACTTCCTTTTCTTAGATATGTTTCCGTAGTTTGGCCATTGCATTTTGTTAATCTTTCAGCAGGTGAATGAAGAGCATTTGCTAGATTTCAATTTGCTGCAGTGAGCTTCTTTTGAGGATGGGAGGTGTGGGGGGGCCCTGTGCTTCTGAAGATCATATAGGGACCAAGATGCTGCCATGCTGCTTTGCACTTTTCTTATTGCCTTTATTTATATAATTGACACTTGAGTGTTGGGCATGTTTGTTCTGATTGGAGGGAGATAGCTAGAACACGGAGATACAATAGGAATTCTGTATATCTCTTACATTCCCAATCCATCTATGGGAGCAAGTTATGTTCTTGTTGCTAGACAAATTTTGGTGGGTGATCAGCAGTCTGTGACTTGTCTGGAAAAGTTCCTTTTAGGAAAGAAATAAGCTGCTTTTTCACATCTCTGATTTTTCTGAGTGTCATGTGAGGAAGCTCTGGGTTGACTGCATCTGTCATTATCCCTTTCTCATGCTGCCTTCTTCCCAGCATGGAGTTTATGATTTGTTAGTAGTAGCCAAGGCATACTTAGGAATGAATGAAATATGGAAGCTAATGAAGTAGTCACCTCAGAGGATCCTCATTTCTTTTCCTTTTGTTTTTTTGTAGAAAGAAGGAACTTTCAGCCACCAAGAAGGACCGTGTGAATCATTGCCTAACAATATGTGAAAACATTGTGGCACAGTCTCTCAGGTAATATGTATGTATATGAATGCTCTACTTGCATGTATGCCTCCGTGACAGAAGAGGGCACCAGATCCCATTATAGACGGGTTGTTGTGTAGCCATCTCTCCAGATTCTTCTTCTTTTTGTTTTTGCTTATTTTTGTTGTTGTTGTCTCTCTTTGTTTAAAAGATCTCTCTGGTAATTACTGAGTAGGGTGGTGGTGGATATACTTGTAACCTGGCATTCAGGAGGCAGAGGCAGGCAGATCTTTGTAAGTTCAGAACTAGCCTGGACTACAGAGCTAGTTCCAGGACCTACACAAAGAAACCTTGTCTCATAAAAAAACAGAAAACAAAGAACAACAACAAAAGAAATAAAAATTGGTTGCTGGGTTGTGGTAGAGCATTCCCTTAATCCCAGCACTTGGGAGGCAGAAGCAGGTGACTCTCAAGGCCAGCCTGGTACACAGAGTGAGTTCCAGGATGACTAGAGCTTATACAGACAAACTCTGCCTTGAACCCCCCCACCCTCAAATCTAAACTATATCTATATTTATATCTGTATACTCTGTGTTTTCACTCTTAATGCATTAGCAATGTTCTTTGTACCCCTAGCTATCTCTTAAAAGTTCATTTAGGCTAAGTGTAGTATGGTACATGCTTGTAATCCCAGTATTTGGCAGGCTGAGACAGGAGGATCTTGTATTGGGGATTAGCCTGGGCCACACAGCAAAACCCTGCATCAAGAAAAATCCATTTAAAATAATGATGTTTTACCACATTTGTAGCTGTGTTATAAGGGTATCTGGGTTCTCTTATGGATAATATTTTCTTTTTGTCATCTTATATATGAGATTTTTAGTCATATGATAATTGAATGACTTGCTGGTAATTTGTATTCTTTTAAGATTTATTTATTTTTAAATAGATGAATGTTTTGTCCACATTTATATATTTGCTCCCTATATGTGCCTGGCACCCACAGAGGCCATAAAAAGGCACTAGAGTCCCTGGAACTGGAATTAAAGATGGTTGTAAGTTGCTGTGTGGGTGCTGGGAAACAAACCTAGGTCCTCTCTGCAAGACTAACAAGTGCTCTTATCTATTGATCCTCCTACTTTTTGTTTGCTTGCTTGCTTGTTTGTTTGTTTGTTTGAGACAAGGTTTCATTTAACCCAGGATGGCCTCAAACTCACTGTATAGCAAAAGATGACCTTGAATTCCTGTTCCTCTTGCTTCTACCTCCTGAATGCTTAGATTATAGATTAGAGTTTCTATTGCTGTGATGAAATATCCTGATTCAAAGCAACTTTCACTTACACATGCATGTAAAAGTCCATCACTGGTGGAAATCAGGGCAGGATCTCATACAGGTGCGAAGGGGAACTACTTGCTGGCTTGTTCTTCATGGCTTGATTGGCCTGCTTTCTTATAGAAGCCAGGACCACAAGCCCAGGGGTGTTCCCATCCACAATGAGCCTGGCCCTTCCCTACCAGTCATTATTTAAGAAAATACCCTATAGGCTCTTCTGCCTAAAGTTCCATTTTATGGATGTGTTTTCCCAATTGAAGTTTTCTCAAAGATGAGTTTAGCATGTTACCTTGGACAGAAAACTAGCCAGGACATTTGAATTTAAAATATAGCTTAAACGTCAAATTTCCCCATAATCAAAACAGAAAGTAAATTCAGCTTGGGGAAGATATTGGCAATTTATATAAATGAAAGGCTTAATAGTTTTTAGGGTGAATCATTAAAGAGCGGAATATTATCCTAATAAGAAAATACGTAACACACACACACACACACACACACATTTCAAGAAAGAAATTTGACTGGATTACTACTTAGGCAGAGGCAGGAGGTTCATGACTTAGAGACTAGCCCAGGCTTTATTTTAGTAGGTTAATTCAGTGTTTTCTTGGAATTAATGTCACATCCCACAAAGTTATATAGCTTTGTCTCATGGGCTGTTCTTCAGTCATAGGCTTGCAGGAGTCCACTGAGTGACTAATCTGAGATTTGTATGACCTTTCTCTTTAGGCTGAGGAGTTTGTGGTGTGCTAGGGTGGCTTGTGGAACTCAAGAAAATACTAACATTTTTCTGGCTTGCTACAAAGAGTATAGCTCAGGAACATCCAGATTGTAAAGATTCAGAGGATAAGGTGTGGGAAGGGCAGCATGGCACTCTGTGCTCTTTTCTTCCAGTCTTCCACTTGTGTGCCAGCATGGACTTCAATTTACCAGAACCATGAGATAGATATGTGTTGTGCTTTAAGCCATCCAGTCTGTGGGATTTTGCTATGGCAGCCATAGCAATGAAGAAATAAATAGAACATTGTCACCAATCATGTTGGCAATCAAAATCTTCAGAATTTTTGTCAGAGGAAAGACACTTGGGGCCACAATAGAGACAGAAATGCTGTCTTAAAAACAAAATCTGACAAGGCAGTGGTGGCGCATACCTTTAATCCCAGCACTTGGGAGGCAGAGGCAGGTGGATTTCTGAGTTCCAGGCCAGCCTGGTCTACAGAGTGAGTTCCAGGACAGCCGGGGCTACACAGAGAAACCCTGTCTTGAAAAAAAAAAAAAACCACCAAAAAACAAAATCTGACCATAATAAAAATCAATCAGAAATGCAACAAAGTGTAGGAAGTTACAATTTGTAATGAGAACGATTAATCAATATTGGCCCAGAAATTAAGCTAGGTTAGCATACAGAAACACCAAAAAAGCGTAAGAAACATTAAAACAATTTTTTATGTCTAAGAATCAAAAGGTTGAGGGTATAGGAAGAAGAAATAAGACAGGAAAAAGGCTGAGCTTGAACTAAAATAAGGAAACAGCCTACTTCTCATAGGAAATGCCTGCCAAAATCTAGGGAAGTGCCATCTGTAAGGCATTCTCTCCCCAGTAAAAGTCTCTTGTCAAATGAAAAGGTGAAATAAAGAGGTTTTCAGACATACTACTGAGGAGTACCTTCTGTCTGACAAGCAGTGAGTTTAAGACATTTTAAAGGAAGTGTTTCAGGCAGATAAAATGATACCAGATAGAATCTGGATCTATTCAAAGGATTGAAGAGCAGTGGAAATAGCATCTATGCTGGCAGATGGATAACCATAAGAGACCTGTCTCTCTCTCTCTCTCTCTCTCTCTCTCTCTCTCTCTCTCTCTCTCTCTCTCTCTCTCTCTCTCTCTCTCCCTCCCTCCCTCCCTCTCTCCCTTCCTGTCTCTGACTCATGACTAAACTTGAGAATGTCAAATCTACCCCCCATCCACCAAACAAGATTAGGTACTGATCCAGAACTAGTGATCCTCTTGCCTGTGCTGCTGGAGTGCTGGTGTTACAGATATATGTTTCATGCATGCAACAGCAACCTGTTGCATGATATTGTTTTTGGGGAGATATGAACAAATGTTTACTCAACCCATAGGGAAGCATTAACAGACCAAAGTATTGATGCGTTGATGTGTCTAAAATCCAACTTGGTTAATCAGTGAATGCATAAGGGGTACTTGGTATGGATGAGTGGCTACTTATAGGATCATGGATGACTTAAAAGGCACTGCATCACCAAAATCCCATCCTGGCATGGGAGACAGCTCATTAAAGCTAGAACCCTGGAACTCTCTGTACAACTTAGACTTTAACATTTCAGGAGTCTCCCTCCTCTCAACAGTCCTTACTACTTATATAACCCAGGTGTCTTAGGATTTCTGTTGTTGTGATAAAACACTGATTAAAAGCAACTTGAGGAGGAAGGGTTTATTTCAGCCTATACTTCTACATCACAGTTCATCACTGAAGGAAGTCAGGGAAGGAACTGATACAGAGATAATGGAGGAGTGCTGCTTACTTTCTTTCTCTCATGGTTTGCTCTGCCTGCTTCTTATAGGATCCAGGACCACAAGCCCAGGGTTGGCATCACCCACAACAAACTAGGTCCTCCCACATCAATCATTAATTAAAAAACAAAACAAAGCAAACAAACAAACAAACAAACCAAACCACTATAGGCCAAACTGGTAAGGGCATTTTTCTGTTGAAATTTCCTCTTCTAAAATGATTCTAGCTTGTGTCAAGCTGACATGAAACTAGCCAGCACACTTGGGGACAGAGCGTCATTATGAATCTAACAAATTTCAGGGTCTTCCTGAGACTTCTGAGTTGTTTATTTCCTCAGAAAGAGTTTGCTATACACAGCACAGTCTTTTCTTTTTTCTTTTCTTTTTTCTTTTTTTTCTTCTCTCTCTCTCTCTCTCTCTCTCTCTCCCTCTCTCTCTCTCTCTCTCTCTCTGTTTTACGTTGATTGGGTGATTTTGTGTGTGTTATGTCAACGGGTGTGCATTGACAGTACTTGTGTGTAAGTTAGAAGCCAACTTTCATGTATTGGTTCTCTCTTTTCATGATGTATATTCTGAATATTGAAATCAGGTCATCAGGCAGGCCTGCTGTTAAGTTATTTACTGACTACATGTAGAAATTATATTTTGGATAGGTTTGTTGAATAATTAACCTTACCTCTTTCTTTTTATATTGATGCTACTAGAAGGAATCTTGAGCTCATGCTTAGAGCTGCCATTAACCTTCTGTTTTGGCACTGCTAAGACTGATGTCTGAGGAAAAGTCTCTAGCATCAGACTTTCCTTCTTACGGATAGTTTATTACTGTATTCCTTACTTATAAGGTCTACGGCATTGCTGAATGCCGTGTTGTTTTGCTCTGTTATGTATTGAGCATTATTGATCCCTTTTCTTTCTTTTAGGTTTATGGATATCTTTTGACTCTTTTTGAGACAGAGGCTCATTATGTAGGTCTAGCTTACCTAGAACTCATAAAGATCCCCCTGCCTCTGCCTCCCTGGTGCTGGGATTAAAATCACGTGCTAGAACTTTTTTTTATTAGAGGTGAAAGAGAAGGTGACTGTATAGATCAGAGTCCTTTAGATTAAGATCCTAGTACAACAGTCTGCTTTTGATGTTTTAGAAATGGCATGCCCCGTTCTTATGCCAGCAGGATCATTTCCAGAATACACCTTGTGTTACAGGTATGAGATGCTTTAGAGTTCCACTCATATAGCTCACCAGCCTCTTCTTCTAATGGGTGGGCTTAGCTTGTTGGATCATGACATACCAAACAGGTGCTCTCAACTAAACTTTCTAAAATACTTCACAAATAGTACCTAGATTCCAGCTTTTGTGGTACTAGTATTCTGTTTCTTGCAACAGAAAAGCCTTGTGATCCTGTGGAATCTAGGGAAATGTAGTTGGACCTTGATGCACATTGAAAGTAAGATTAAAAAGAAATAAAGGAGATGTATTGGCTTGCTGGTTTTTCAAGGCTTCAAGGATACTATCTAAAAGTAACAGCAACCTTTTTACAAAGCATATAATTATCTGAGATTTGAGAATCCTAGACAGTATCTTCTAAAGGTGTTTAAATGAAATCTTAAAAAGAAAAGGGGATCAGTACCAATATGTTGCTCACCACGGTCCACCTTTATACAGATATCTTTAATTTTTATGAAATGTTCTTTCTTATTCTAAAATTCCATTTAGATCGCTCTTTGCATTTTGTCATCAGTTCTCCTATCTTCCGCATGACGATGGCAACCTTTCTCTCTCTTTCTTTTTCACTTAGAAATTCTCCAGAATTTCAGAAACTCTTGGGCATCGCTATGGAACTGTTTCTGCTGTGCAGTGACGATGCGGAGTCAGATGTCAGAATGGTGGCTGATGAGTGCCTCAACAAAGTCATCAAAGTGAGCGCCCATAATGATGATAATGGTGATGATGTGTTCCTGTAATTGTCATGCGCTAAGAGACAAAGCTTTTGATGAGCATTCTCTTGCTTAGAGTGAAGAATCCTCAGAATATCTACATATTTTCCATTTTGGGCATGTGGCTTGGAGGACCTGGGGTATTTTCCCATAAACAACTAAATGTGTTCTATCATCAGCACTCTTATAGTACATAGGTCCCTTTGAAGGGCATCTGTGTGGCCACTGGCTGCCTATTTCTTAAGAGGAATGTCTCTGTGGGCTGCCACTTTTGTTTGGGCATTGCTTGGAGAACCTCAGAGCTCTGGTGACGCAAAAGTGGGTGTGGGCAAATGAAGTCTTGCTTGCCTTCCTTCATTTCTTTTCCTGCCCCTCCTAATGGAAGTCAGGCAGTACTGCTTATTGGTAAAGGTATAGCTTCTCAGGTTAGGCTAATTGAAGGTAGCGTGACCTGAAGTGGGGGAAAGGAGAGTACAGACAGGGTAATGGAGCCAGGAAGCAATAGCCACTCAGTTGCAGTGCCAGAAGAGGTGAGAAGGCTGGGCACCTGTCTCACTATGTCATTTCTTCCTAGTACTGAGTGCAGACCACTGTAGCTCCAGTCTGTCTCTTTGTTCAGTTTTCTGCTATGGAAGAAGATTGAAGTCTCTTATGGAAGAAGATTGAAGTCTCTTTCCCTGCTCTCATTCTTTTCTGTCTTCCTTTTTTTTTTTTTTGAGACAGTGTCTCACTGTGTAGCCTTGACTGTCTAGGAACTCATGTAGATTGAGTTGGCCTTGAACTCAGAGGGATCTACCTGTTTCTGCCCTGAGTGCTAGGATTAAAAGTATGAGCCACCATGCCTAATTTCTGTTCTCATTCTTAATGTTTTACAAAGTCAGCTTTGTTTTTATCACTCTATCATGTACCTCTCAGGAGCATGGGCCTGTCCTGGTTGTCTTCTACATTGCTCTGTGTGAGTGGGGCTTTGGAACTAGTATCTCAGGTGTCACTTCTACCTCAAGTTGACTACTGTGGAGATAGACTCTGTGACACAATTCTCAACACTTCCTTCCTAAACTGTTTCTGAAAGATGGGTAAGGAGAATGCGTATCTCACGTTTCTGTTCATGGATCCTTTTTCTTTGGACCTTCATATTCCTTCTGCCCCTCCCCTTCTTGATTTGAGTCTCAGGCCTGAAATTTAGATCACTGTACGAGACACCATCTCTTCCCTCTCCTTGAAGACTGTTTTTCTCATAATCCTAGCTTCTGGATGAACCAGAAACTCTGGCCTAACAATGGTTATTTCCCTTTCTATTAGTGTTAAAGCAGAACAGCCCTTTCACTTCCTTTCTGGGTCCTTCTTTATAAAGCACCATGTTTTATAAACCGGCCATGCAGTTATCCTCTCTTTTCTGAATCCAGCCTTACTCAGGATGACTTGTCTGCTAGGGAACATGGTTTCAGAGGGCCTGCTGAAGTTTTCTCTGTGATTCTCCAGGTCCAGGCAGAGTGATTTCTTTCACCTAGTAACTGAACAACTTGGTAGGAATGTACTTAATTTTTGTGAATGTAAGTTTTCACAGTTATAAATGGAAGCTGTCTCTTTGGCTCATATGTGAGCATGTTGATGTGTTTGCATGGTGAGAGATTCTTGTTACCAATAGAATTCTTCCTCTTGCTCAGTTTCGTGGCAAAACGTGGCACGTCAGTTCACTGTCACTTTTCACTTTCTGTTAATGGATCCATGGAATCGCCTTGCCTAAGCAGTTCTTCCCACATGACCAGGTCATGGCCTGTTGGTTAGCTTGCTCTGCAGTCAGAAGCTGACTTCTCTGGTGCTCAGGTTTCCATCGATCTCTGTTGAGGCTGAGGAATGGTTAAGATGGGGCAGTCTTTAGGACATTGCTCCTGTCACTTCCTAATCACCTGCACATGATGCCTATGTTAGTTTGCTTTCTGTTGGTGTGATAAACACCATGACCAAAGGAAAGCCAGCACAGGAACTCAGGCAGAGGCCATGGAGGAACAGTGCGTACTGGCTTGCTCCTCCTGGCTTGCTCAGCCTGCTTTCTTTTCCAACCCAACACCACCTACCCAGGGGAAGCACTGCATTTTCCTTCATTTGAGGTTTTTCCTCCCAAAGAACTCTAACTATGTCAAGTAGAAAAAGCCCATCCAGTATAGGGTTGTATTTATGATGACCTAATGGCTGGATGGGTTTCACTTAATTTACACACTTGGTGCATTGGTGACCCTCACATGGCTCACTTATGTCCTATTTCAGTTTTTTATTCCCCAAGTCCAGACACTCTTGCTGTCATTATTCAGGATCTGGAGGTATTCTTTGACATTTCAATTCTTGATCTTTGGGTTTTTGGAGATTAAAAAATAAAACAAAAAACCCCAAAAGCAGAGCTATTACAAGTTGCCTTGATTGGCAGGTGGGTATTAGGAAGAGCAGAGAAAACAATGTAACTCTATATTATTGCCCATATCCTTGTTACTTCAAGTGCAAGCAGCATTTCCTTTCACACCTCTCTTGTGTGGTGGCTTATTTCTGAAGCTGCAGCTGATCAGCTTGGTGTGGTGCATGTTTGAGGCCATAGGCCACTGTTGTAGCTTGCAGCTTTATGTTCTGGGTGTTTGGCTGCCTATCTCTACTTTCTTCCTGTTTCTTTGTGGTTTCTAGTCGATGGCACAGATTCTGGCTTTTACAACTATCCCTGAGTCAGGCCAGTCTCATTCTTTCCCTTTTTCGTATAGCTACTTTCATGTTTCTGCCTTTTTAACTGCTGCAGTGTTCGGGGTAAGCCAGTAGGGTAGAGCAGGATTCAGCTAGGTGTATTCACTGTGATAGAAGAAAGGCCAGGCAAGGTAGGAGAATGGGATGGTTCAGGCCAAGTGCAGGGAATGGTTCACTCTGTAGTCTGGGACTTTTGTTTTCTTGAAAGAATTGGTGTATGTATTATAAAGACCAATTTCTAGCCCAGAAAATAGGCAGGTATTACTTGTCTTTTCTGTTCAAAATACATTGAGTTCTGATAGCCAGGATGTGTGTTCCTACCTTCAAGTGATTTATAGTCTAGGGTAGAAAAGTGAATGTGTCCAAAAATAACCCATGGTATAAAGCGCACAGCAGCAAGAAGGTGATATTTTTCCCAAGAAGATGGAAGTAGTATCCTGGAGACAGCAAAGACCTTCCCATTGTTACCTACTACCTGGAAGCTTGTCTCAGAGAGGAGAGTAGGCCCTTTTCAGGCTGTAGAAAATGGTGTGTGTTGAGGATCAGTTTAAGTAGTTTGTGTCTTGGTAGAAAATGAGGGCCTCCTGCAGATCTCTGGCTTTGTGTGGAAGTCAGTTCTGATAGGGATGGAAAGAAGGACCCTAGCTGAGGGTAAGGTGTGAGCTAGGATGGTGTCAGACAATGAGGCAGGTGGTTGGGCAGGTGGAGTTTGTTTGTCAGCCATGTGTGGAGGCAGGTTGGGAGTTGTGGGGAGAGGAAGCCATAGTAAGCGCTCTTGTCACTCCATGAAGGACTCCTAGAAGAGCCATGCTTTACCCTTAACAGGGTTGAACTCTTGTTTTCTCTGCTACAAAGTAAAGTAGGTTTGGGTTCATGAAATATTTATACAGCTCAAACAGGGTTGGATGGACTCTTCAATGTTATTTGAAAGTAGTCTTTTAATGTTTGTCAGCTTGATTTGCTTCTTTTGTTCAAACTACAGCAGCAGAATCAGGGTCTGAAATTTGCTGGTGGGGCCAGAGAATTGGTTAAGAAGAGAGGTTACTGCTTTTGCAGAAGACCTGATTTGAGTTCCATAGGTGGCTTATAACCACTTGTAACCCAAATTTCAGGGGGACCTCTGCATGTTCTTGTACATACATACTGTATACATACATATACACAGGCACACATAAAATGATTTTTTTTTTAAAGTTGGTAGAATGTTATACTCCTGAATCAATTTTCCAAAGTGTGCCTCTTTTTTAACTTTGAAACTCATGGCCCAGTGGGTGATCCCTGTGTCCTAGTTTCATCTCTGTTGCCGTGATAAAATATCCTGGCAAAAAATCGAAGGGAGAAAGAATTTGACTTAGAACTTCAGGTAACAGTCCATTATTCTAGTGAACTTAGAGCAACTAGAACCCAAAGCAGCTGGTCATAGCCACAGTCAAGGGCAGAGAGAAAAAAATTGTGTGTGTTTATTGCTCAGCTAAATTAATCTGTCTTGGGTCTAAAATTTAGGCAATGGTGTTACTCTTTTTTGGCCTTGGTCATCCCATGTCAATTAAGGCAATCAAAATAGTCCCTCACAAATATGCCCACAGGACAACCTGAACTAGACAGTATCTTATTCAGACTATTCTCAGTTAATCTAGGTTATGTCAGGTTGACAGAGCTAACCATCTCTCCTTGGTCCTAGATATCAGGTGCTGCATGTGAATGAAAAGGAAAGCTGGGTCACTTTCTTTCATATCTTAACTTGACATTTTAGAAGAGAAAGTTCTTAGGGGCAATAATAGGGTGCTTTTCTCTAATGTGGGCTTTATGCCATTAGCCTTGATTGTGGCTTGAAGTCAGATACATGGACCTTATGTTTTACTTAGGATTTTATTGCGAATAGGCAATAAAATAGGCACCATGATTACAGCAGCTCTTTTAAAGGAAAACACTTAGTTGGGGCTGGGTCACAGTTCAGAGGTTTAGTCCTTCATCATGGTAGGAAGCATGGCGGCATGCAGGCAGACATGGTGCTGGAGAAGGAGCTGAGAGTTCTGTATCTGCACTGGCAACAGTAAGAAAGACTGACATTGGCCCTGTCTTGAGCATCTGAAACCTCAAAACCCATCCCCAGTGATACACTTCCTCTAACAAGGCCACACCTCCTAATAGTGCCATTCCCTATGGGCCTGTGGCCTACAGGCTGTTTTCAGTCAAACCATCTTACCTTATTTCCGAGTTAGCCCCAAAGTGATCAGGGAAGGTCAAGGAATGAGCTCTGAGGACTGTAAGACTCCTAGCTGACACTGAGACCTGGGTGGGTCAGGGAGTAGGGGCTGTGAGTATTATCATTTTGGAAGTTTAGAACTTCCAAAAAGATAATTTTGTGTTACATGTTCCCTGTCAGAGAGAAGGACTCAGATCCTACAAGTGTAGCCCCATATCCTACTTGCTTAGAGGCTGTCACCTGAGCTGTCCAGGTGAGTTAGTGAAGACTGAATGTTTACTCTGAAAGCTTTAGGGCCAATTTTAATTTGATATTATATACTATTTGATTATTATAAATATTATCTTCTGTTTTTATCCTAGTAAAGACCTATATTTAGAATATTCTGTAATTTTTATATCTCTTTACTTTTTCTTAACATATGGCTTCTTATTTAGTTGCTGTTATGTTACTTTTCCTTAAAATTTGAAATTTTGGCTGTCATTCAACTTTATGGGTGGAATTTAGAGCTACCGGTAAGATGTATCTTTTATAATAAGTCTCTTCTATTTCTTTGCAGGCTTTGATGGATTCTAATCTTCCAAGGCTACAGTTAGAACTCTATAAGGAAATTAAAAAGGTGGGTCTTTGCTCTGCATTATTGAGAATATGATACTGTTTTACTGTTGAGTACCCTATGAGATTTTTATCTTGCAAGTTACTAAGTAACACAGTTAAAAGGAAGTGCCATTTGGTGAAGTGGGGTTCACAGTTTTCTTTAAAAAAATGTGCTCCTCATTTTCATTAATTGAAATAGAAATTTAAAGCACCAACTTAATTTTTAAAAAGATTTGTTTGTTTTATTATGTGGGTATGAGTTTTGCCTGCCCATAAATCTCTGCCCCATGTATGTGCAGTGCCTATTGAGGTCCTCTGCAAGAGCAGCAAGCGCTCTTAACCGCTGAGCTCTAGCTCCTGGCAACTAACTTCTTTCTTTCTTTCTAAAAAAAAACAACAAAACTATATTTTTATAATTAAAGCCCTCTGAACCTTAAATATCTTTGAAGCAGTTACCATCTATTTCACAGTTAATTTGGATTTTCTCTGATTAAATTAACAGAGAAAGAGAATGTTTAAATCTCCAAGAGAGGATGCAAGTAGCTCCAATACCATAGACCTAGCTGTAGAAAGTGCATGTCAGTCTTAAATGTAACACATCACTTGTTAACCCCATTTAGAATGGTGCTCCTCGAAGTCTGCGTGCAGCCCTATGGAGGTTTGCTGAGCTGGCTCACCTGGTTCGACCTCAGAAGTGCAGGTAAGTTGTACCTCTGTACTATTTTTAAGATTTGTTTGGTAAATAGCTAGTCCTGCCTGTCTTGTTTGTCCCAATGCAGATGTCTACCCTTGAGAGATCATTTTTGTCCATTCTAAGTTGCCTATCTGTGTCCCATCTGGTTGCTGTCAGCATTTCTTTTTTATATTTCTTTCCAAAGACCCATCTCTATTAGGAATATTCTCATATCCTCTATTAATGTGCTTCTTTCTTGTCCTATCATTCCCCAAGAGACTTGTGGGATGTGTTTTCAGAGTAACATGGTCTCACCATCCTATTCTTTGCTTCATTTCCAACACGATTACAATGAGCACTCAATGTGTCAGTTACAGAATACTTACAGGATGACTGACAGTTGTCCCTAATCCCATTAGCAGCTAGTATAGCAATTATTGAAAAATAAGCATTTGTGTACCACATGGTTTGGAGAAGTAAATGAACTGTGCATAAAATTTGAACTTGTTGATCGTCCTTGACTCCTACGGTTCTAGGTGTTGAATCCTGGGGCTCGGGCATACTAGGCAATTGCTTTACCACTGAATCTCATTGTCAGCCCACCCATCTGGCTTTGTGGCTTGAGTAACAAAACAGGACTGTAGTTATATCAGTTCTTTCCTTTTCTCCTCAGCTGGTAAAATGTACCACTTATATCCCAAAGACCCTTGACTCTTTTTTTTTTCTTTTCGAGACAGGGTTTCTCTGTGTAGCCCTGGCTGTCCTGGAACTCACTCTGTAGACCAGGCTGGCCTCGAACTCAGAAATCCACCTGCCTCTGCCTCCCAAGTGCTGGGATTAAAGGCGTGCGCCACCACCGCCCGGCGACCCTTGACTCTATAAGAAATATAGTAAGTAGAGTGCTCTAAATCTTCACATTTACAAGGAACAATGATGTGTTCAATTTAGGTTGAGTTTCAGTAAGAACTTTATGTGGCCACAGAGATGTAATCATTAAGGAAGTTTCTTTTTATAGAACCTTTCCTTTTGCCATGCTGATATATTTATTTTTGTGTTGGCTTTTTGTGCTAAGACTAGACATGCTTAAGTGTGCGTTTTACCACACTTCCACATTTCCAGCTCAAGTGGCCTTACTTTGAAAATTGTCCTATTATTGAGGTAATACATCCCAGGTTTACAACACCGCAGACAAAATAGCTGTTCAAAAGTGGGACTATCCTGTCAGGCCCTTCCATAAACCCTCTTAATTATCCCCTAGTGTCGTTTAGATAAAATCTAGACTTCTTACTTAAGACAAGAGACAATTTAGCCTCTGCTGACCCTCTCCTCTCTCATCACTTCAGAAATACTATATTGACTCATTGGTCCAATGTTAGTTCTTCAAACAAATAGGTTTTATTTCCTCAAGATGGCTTGATATCTCGGAAAAATAATCACCTCCTTATGTAGGTATTCTATCCTCCTTATCCTCTAAGTTGTAGCAGATGTCTGCTTAACAAAGATGACTATAGTATCTGTAGGCCTACTTGCCATATAAGAGGGCCTTGGCACCACTATAGCAGACATCCAAGTGTCAGCTGTCTCTTTTTCTCAGTCCTACTCTACACATGTTTTTCTCTCTAAGGTAAAGAATGGGTTGTTCTTTGAAGGCCCCATTTAATTTGTCTACTTTTTTACCCCTAGAGGTTGTGCAACTTTCCTGGGGAGCATAAAAGAAACTTGTGTTGATTTCTAATTAAAAGAAGCTGGCTTTCCAAAAAAAAGTCCCATCATGTCTGGCTTGCCAAATTAATGAGTTTATTTG
This sequence comes from Tokudaia tokunoshimensis, assembly GCA_036184795.1. Lineage (NCBI taxonomy): Eukaryota > Metazoa > Chordata > Mammalia > Rodentia > Muridae > Tokudaia > Tokudaia tokunoshimensis. The sequence goes on along the minus strand of BTHU01000014.1, from coordinate 71,531,033 downwards.
GCTTATATACAAAGGCATGGACAACTCAGAAGCAGCTATGCCTTGGAAGCTTCACCTCCAGTCAGTTTGCCTTTTACATACCTTAGTCCTTCTAAGGTTATGTATCCCTGTAGTACAAAGGCGTGATGGTTGGAATCTTGGGGTCTCATGACATTCTCTCCTTCTCCCCAAAAGGGAATGGTCCCAGACTATCCATCGCATAGACCTATGCACCTGCCTGTCGCTCCATGGTCTCCATATAAGGCACCATAGCCACTCTGCTTCGTGGTAGGGATGATCATGTCAGGTGTGGAGGAAACAACTAGCCCACAGCAGCTTTTAACACTACTTTTTCAGAAAAACAATGTCCACGCTTTATTTTGTTTTTTAAATGTTATTGTATAAGGGTGCGTGTCAGTACCTATATGTAGAGAGGTCAGAGGTGTCGTTCCTGGGCATAGTTCCTCAGGAGCTATCCAGCTTGTTTTTTTGAGATATAGTCTTTACTGTCCTGGGGTCTGCTGATGAGACTCGGCTGGCTGGCCCTTAACCTCAGAGATCCACTTGTTTCCGACTTGCTAGTGCTGGGATTACAAGTGAGCACTACTATGTCTGGGTTCTTATGTGGATGCAGATGGGACTCATATCCTGTGCTTGCTGCATAAACTATCTTCTTTGTTTCCTCCAGTTTTTGGTTTTAAAGTAGTATTTTTTTAATCTGTTGTTTTCTATTTAAATTATATTTTAATAATTGCTATAATATGTGGCAATTTTTTTTAATATTTGTCTTTAATCTTTTTTTACAGTCTAGTCCTCTGGCAGTTTCTCAACCCATTCCTCCTCTCCTGTCCCCAAGAGGATGCTCCCATCCACACCCCTACATCCCCACACTCTGCCAGGCCTTCCCACTCCCTGGGGCCTCAAGTCTCTTTAGGAATAGGTGTGACTTCTCTCACTGAGGCCAGACCAGGCAGTCCTCTTCTGTATATGTGTGTTGGGGGGCCTCAGACTAGCTCAAGTATGCTGCCTGGGCGGTGGCTCAGTGTCTGAGATATATCAGGGGTCCAGGTTAGTTGAGACTGCTGGTCTTCCTATGGGGTCACTCTCCTCAGCTTCTTCCAGCCTTTCCCTAATTCAACTGCAGGGGTCTCTGACTTCAGTCCAATTGTTGGGTGTAAATATCTGCATCTGTCTTAGCCAGCTGCTTGTTGGGCCTCTCAGAGGACCACCATGGTAGGCTCCTGTCTGTAAGTACACCATAGTATCAGTAAGTGTTAGGTCTGGGAGTCTCTCACCTCCCAGGTCTCTGGTACTTTCTAGAGGGTTCCCCCTCCCCAAGGTTGCATATTTCCATTCATTCTGCTGACCCTCAGGGCATCTCTCCTGTCTCCCCGCCACCTCCATATCTGATCATGTTCCCCTTTTCCCTTCTCCCTCCCCCCCCCTCAGGTCCCTCCCTCCTTCTGTCTCCTGTGATTTCTTTTCTTTTCCCTCCCAAGTGGGACTGAAGCATCTTCACTTGGGCCCTTCTGCTTGTTAACCTTCTTTAGTTCTGTGGTTGTATCCTAGGTATTCTGTACTTTTTTTGGCCAATATCTAGTTATTAGTGAGTATATACCATGCATGTCCTTTTGGGTCTGAGTTACCTCACTCAGGATGATATTTTCTAGTTCCATCCATTTGCCTGCAAAATTCGTGTTGTCCTTGTTCTTAATACCTGAATAGTATTTCATTGTATAAATTTTCTGTATCCATTCTTCTATTGTGGAACATCTGGGTTGTTTCTAGCTTCATTAGATCACAAATAAGGCTACTATGAACATAGTGAAACATGTGGTATGGTGGAGCATCTTTTGGGTATATGCCCAGGAGTGGTATAGCTAGGTCTTCAGGTAGATCTATTTCCTATTTTCTGAGGAACCTCCAGATTGATTTCCAGAGTGGTTGTACCAGTTTGCAATCCCACCAGCTATGTGGGACAACATGTGCTGTCACCTGAGGTTTTGATCTTAGATTGGACCAGAAAAAATCCTCTCATAACATAATAATCAAAACACTAAATTCACAGAACAAAGAAAGAATATTAAAAGCTGTAAGGGAGAAAGTCCAAGTAACATATAAAGGCAGAGAATTATACCAGACTTCTCAACAGAGGCCCTAAAAGCCAGAAGAGCCTGGATACAGTTCGAATAGATCCTAAGAAAACACAAATGTCAGCCTAGGCTACTAAACTCTGCAAAACTCTCAATCATCATAGATGGAGAAACCAAATTATTCTATGACAAAACAAAATTTAAACAACATCTATCTACCAATCCAGCCCTACAGAGGATTCTAGGAGGAAAACTCCAACGCAAGGAAGATACCTATACCAAAGAAAAAAGAAGAAATCGATCATCTCACAACAAAGCCAAAAGAAGAGAAGCCATGCACATAATGCCACCTACAACAACAAGTATAACAGGAATTAAAAATCATCTGTCTTTAATATCTCTCAATATCAACAAACTTAATTCCCCAATAAAAAGACATAAGCTGAGAAACTGGATATGCAAGCAGGATCCAGCATTTTGCTACATATAAGAAACACACCTCAATGACAAAGATAGACACTACCTCAGAGTAAAAAGCTGGAACATAGTCTTCCAAGAAAATGGTCCCAAGAAACAAGCTGGAGTTGCCATCCTAATATCCAATAAAACAGACTTTTAACTAAAAGTTATCAAGTGAGAAGAGAAAGGACACTTCATATTCATCAAAGGAAAAATCCATCAAGAGAAAGTGTCAATTCTGAAATCTATGCCCCAAATGCAAGGGCACCCACATTCATAAAAGAAATGTTACAAGCCGGGCGGTGGTGGCGCACGCCTTTAATCCCAGCACTTGGGAGGCAGAGGCAGGAGGATTTCTGAGTTCGAGGCCAGCCTGGTCTACACAGTGAGTTCCAGGACAGCCAGGGCTACACAGAGAAACCCTGTCTCGAAAAACCAAAAAAAAAAAAAAAAAAGAAAGAAATGTTACTAAAGCTCAAAGCACACATTGAAGCCCACACAACAGTAGTGGAAGACTTCAACACCCCATTCTCACCAATGGACAGGTCATTGAAACAGAAACTAAACAGAAACATAGTGAAACTAATAGAGGTTATGAACCAAATGGATTTAACAGATACATATATAGAACATTTCACTCTAACACAAAAGAATATACCTTCTCAGCACCTCATGGTACCTTCTCCAAAATTGACCATATAATCTGTCACAAAACAAGCCTCAGCAGATACAATAATACCATGCAGATTGAAATAATACCATGCATTCTATCAGATCATCACAGACTAAGGCTAGACTTTGATAACAACAGAAATAACACAAAACACACTTACCCATGGAAACTGAACAGCTCTCTACTCAATGATAACTTGGTTACGAGAGAAATAAAGAAGTAAAAGACTTCCTGGAATTCAATGAAAATGATGACACATCATACTCAAACTTATGGGACACAATGAAAGCAGTGCTAAGAGGAATATTTATAGCACCAAGTGCCCTCGTAAAGAAATTGGAGAGATTCTACATTAGCAACTTAACAGTACACCTGAAAGCCCTAGAACAGAAAGAAGCAAACACACCCAAAAGGAGTAGACAAAAACTCAGGGCCAAAATCAACCATAGAGAAACAAAGAGAATGATGAAAGAATCAACAAAACCAAAAGCTGGGTCTCCCCAAAAATCAAGATAAATAAACCCCTAGTCAAACTAACTAAAGGGCACAGAGACAGTATCCAAATTAACAAAATCAGAAAGGAAAAGGGAGACATAACAACAGAAATGCTGGGAGCCAGCCCAGCAGAAGTGTTCTTTTTTTTTGGTTCTTCTTGAGGTAGAGTGTCAGCAGGAGTAAGACTCTGTCTTACGAAATTCTGAGGGTAAGACTTTGTCTTACGGAAAATTTAGGGTTGCTGTATAATAAAAAGTTTACTTATCTAAGTCTAAGTTACTATGCTAATGTAGCTGACCTGTCTTCTATAATCCTCTGAGGCCAGAAACTGCAGTTTCTGGCATTTAGTACCTCTTCCTCAAACTGCTATGGATTAGGTAGATTGCCTTTGTACTGTCTCCACAGGAACTGCTGGGCTCTAACTTTCAGCCTGCTAGTCAGAAGTCTCAGGGAGAAAAATGGGATACTTAGAGAAGTGGTTAATGAGTTTATTACTAAGTTGTAAAAAGTTTCCTATGAAGGCTATCTAAGAGGGAAAAGCGGAAAGATCCTAAGTGGAGAAAGGGAAAAATTCTTCTAGTTGGGGAAAGGTAAAGAGAGAGAGAGAGAGAGAGAGAGAGAGAGGGAGGATTCTCTTTTTTGTCTTCAGTACTTATACATCTTTCAGTATACTTGATCACGTTACAAAGTTCATCACAAGTTCACACAAAAATCAAACCATAAATTGAAATAGAAGTTTACAACAGAGAATGTTTACATGCATATCCATTAGGAGTAATTATCTAGCTAAACATCTATCATTTGTCTTCTCTACAGTTTAACACCATAACTAAGTTATAAGTGAAGTTTTGTATAGATAATCCCAGTCAATATTTTATCTTCTGCCCTAGAAACTATAATAAATCATTAGTTCCCTTTTTATAACCTTTGATTAATTGTTTTACAACCTTTTGGAATGTGCTCTGATTAGGAGAAAGTCTGGTTGCCATCTAAGAGCAATTAACTGGTGACACTTGGGAGACTGGCAGAGTTCTCATTGCAGTTTTGACTATCAGAAAAGAACCAAATAGCAATCCCACTATAAAAGAGCTTAATAATCACGGATATAATTTTAGGACTTCTTATAGGATCATCATTAAAACTTAAATCATCTATTTGTCTATATAGCATCACTATAAGACAGTACATCTTCATGGATCTGCAGAGATCTGCTCCAAAGGGGTGTGCTATTACTTATTGATTATTATATATGCTTAATAATAACAGGAAAAGCATATTAATAGCAGGAATCTTTCCTAAAGTTAGTCCCTCACAGCCTTGCTGAACGAGGGCTCACCTGTTGCAGATTATATAATAATTTGAAGCAGGCCATTTCAGGATGATCACCTGCTAGTATATTAGCTTGTCCCATTATGGCTCCCGACACAGAAACTGAGGAAATCATCAGATCCTACTCCAAAAGCCTACACTCAACAAAACTTGCAAATCTAGATGAAATGGATGGTTTTTCTAGACATATGCCATGTACTAAAGTTAAATCAAGAGCATGTAAACTATCTAAACAGTCCCATATCCCCTTAGGAAATATAAGAAGTCATTAAAAACCTCCCAACCAAAAAAAGCCCAGGGCCAGATGGCTTTAGTGCAGAATTCTACCAGATCTTCAAAGAAGAGCTAGTACCAACACTTAGCAAATAATATTTTAACCCAACCTTTTAAATTACATTTTATTTGTCTGTGCGTCTTTATATGTGTGTGCCATGCCATATGGGTGAAGACAATTTATAGTTAATTCTCTCCTTCCTCCATGTGGGTCCCAGAGATCAATCAAACTTGGGTCTTCAGGCTCATCAGCAGGTAAAGAAGTTTACCCACAAAGCCATCTTGCTTCTTAATATTCTTTGTAACTCATGGGAGAGATGAAAGACAGTTGAATTTCATCAGCATTTATGTCTGCTGTACTTGTAGTCAAGCATTGTGGTCTCCATTGAGGACCAATTCACCTATAAAACTGGGTTTTCCCTGACAGGGAACCATGAGCTTATGTTCTTAACAGAGGAGACCTGAAGAATGATGAGTGTTCCTCTTGCACATACAGGCCTTACCTGGTGAATCTTCTTCCATGCCTGACCCGAACAAGCAAAAGACCGGAGGAATCAGTTCAAGAGACCTTGGCTGCAGCTGTTCCTAAAATTATGGCTTCTTTTGGCAATTTTGCAAATGACAATGAAATTAAGGTATGCTTGTTGCCTCTTAGCATGAGTCTAGTGGGGCTTAGAACCTCTGGGGAGAAAGCCATTTGAGATTGCTTCTGGAGTCTTGTGGGCTTCACTTAGAGGCATCTCAAGAGCTTCTTTTCACATCTGCTTTCCTTTCATGGGGTAAATTGTCAAGGGAGATAGTTTATAGATGCAAATTCAAAGGCATTTCCCCAGAGTGGATGGGTTTAGGTATACTTGATTGGCCACTTGGGCCAACTTAGGAAAGAGACTTCATAGGAAAGAGTTAAGAAGAGCTGATGGGCCTTGTGGGTATGGGCACTATAAAGCCACCAGGACTCCCCTTTGGTTTATAGTGCCCAGAAAGAAGACTTAGTACATAATTTGTGGGTTGCAAGATTCGTGGCTTTGTTTTTACCTTTTTGAAAAAGTGTTTATTTTTAATGTATTTATTTTATATGTATGGGTGTTTTGTCAGTGTACCGTGTACATGCCTAGTGTTCTCAGAAGCCAGAAAAGTGTTGGATATCCTGGAACTAAAGTTATAGATGATTGTGAGCCACCACACAGGTGCTGCAAATTGAATTTGGGTCTTCTGGAAGAGCAGCCAATTCTCTTAACCTCTGAGCCAACTCTCAAGCTTGTACCTTTTCTCATTGTTTATTTAAGCGTATGTGTATGTGTCTGTGCATGAGCCTATGTGTGCATGGAGGCTAGAAGGTGCTACGTGTCTTTCTTTATCACTCTCTGCCTGTTCTTTTTGAGGTTGAGTTTCCCTGAACCTGAGGCTTACTTTTTTTTTTAAATTGGACATTTTATTTGTTTACATTTCAAATGTTATCTCCTTTCCTGGTTTCCCCTCTGCAAACCCCCTATCCCATCCCCCCTTACCTTGCTTCTGTGAGGGTGCTCCCCCACCCACCCACCCACTCCTGCCTCACCGCCCTAGCATTCTGCATGTGAGATGGATCTCCAGGTGGGGCAATCTCTGGATGCCCTTTCCTTCAGTTTCTGTTCCTATATTTCCTTAAGACAGAAAGAATTCTGGGTTAATATTTTGGAGATGGGTGGTTGGCCCCATCCCTTAACCAAGGAGTGGGGGGCAGGGAGGGGAAGGGCATCCCTAACCTCTGGATATGGTCTTGACAGGTTCTTCCTCCCCTTTGTGGGGCATTTCAGCTAATGTCATCACTGTGGGGTCCTGGGAGACTCTTGCTTTCCTGGCATCTGGAACTTTCTGGTTGCTGCCTCCAGTTCCCCGTCTCCTATCTCCTCCATCTCTTCCCATACCTGATTCTCTCCCTCTCCCCCCATCCCTTCCTCCCAAGTCCCTTCCACCCTCTAGTTCCCTTGATTATATTGTTCCCCCTTCTAAGAAGGACTGATGCATCCACTCTTTGGTCTTCCTTCCTCTTGACCTTCATGCGGTCTGTGAGTTGTATTGTGGGTATACCACACTCTTTGCCTAATATCCACTTATCAGTGAGCACATACTATGTGTGTTCTTTTGTGACTGAGTTACCTCACTTAGGATATTTTCTAGATTCATCCATTTGCCTGCAAATTTCATGAAGTAGCATAGATGTTCAGAATTGAGAGTTCATCTTGGTGGATTTTTCCTTTGATGAGTATGAAGTGTCCTTCCTTATTTTTTTGATAACTTGTGGTTGAAAGCTGATTTTATTCGATTTTAGAATGGCTACTCCAGCTTGTTTCTTGGGACCATTTGCTTGGAAAATTGTTTTCCAGTCTTTTACTCTGAAGTTGTGTCTGCCTTTGCCACTGAGGTGTGTCTCCTGTATACAGCAAAATGCTGGGCCCTGTTTTTCAGTCAGCTAGTCCATGTCTTTTTATTGGGGAATTGAGTCCATTGATGTTAAGATATATTTATATAAGGAACAGTGAATGTTGCTTCTTGTTATTTTTGTTGTTAGAGGTGGAATTATGTTTGTGTGGCTATCTTCTTTTGGGTTTGTTGAAAGAAGATAACTTTCTTGCTTTTTCTAGGTTTTTCTGTAGTTTCCCTCCTTGTGTTGGAGTTTTTAATCTATTATCCTTTGTAGGGTGTATTTGTGGAAAGATATTGTGTAAATTTGGTTTTGTCATGGAATATCTTGGTTTCTCCATTTATGGTAATTGAGAGTTTTGCTGGGTATAATAGTCTGGGCTGGCATTTGTGTGCTCTGAGGGTCTGTATGAGATTTGTCCAGAATCTTCTAGCTTTCATAGTTTCTGTTGAGAAGTCTGGTGTAATTCTGACAGGTCTGACTTTATATGTTGCTTGACCTTTTTCCCTTACTGCTTTTAATATTCTTTGCTTTGTGCGTTTGGTGTTTTGACAATTATGTGATGGAACGACTTTCTTTTCTGGTCTAATCTATTTGGCGTTCTGTAGGCTTCTTGTATGTTCATGGGCATCTCTTTCTGTAGCTTAGGGAAGTTTTCTTCTATAATTTTGTTGAAGATATTTACTGGCCCTTTAAGTTGGAAATCTTCACTCTCTTCTATACCTATTATCCTTAGGTTTGGTCTTCTCATTGTGTCCTGGATTTCCTGGATATTTTGGGTTAGGAGCCTTTTGCATTTTGCATTTTCTTTGACTTGTGTCAGTGTTTCCTATGGTATCTTCTGCACCTGAGATTCTCTCTTTTATGTCTTGTATTCTGTTGGTGAGGCGTTCATCTATGATTCCTGATCTCCTTCATAAGTTTTCCTTTTTTTTTCTTCCTTTTTTTTTATTTTTTAATGAAAAAGGAAGTAAAAACATTTTATGATAAAGTTAAAGATTTACATGGAAAATGTTTCTGACAAAATTGAAGAAGCATATAGAAAAATACATTAAGATTGACAATTTTCATAGAACATTAATGAGTAAAATGGTAGACACAAAAACATTACTAAATTAATTAAAAAAGGAAGTAGAAACATTTTATGATAGAACTGAAGATTTACATGGGAAATATTTCTAATAAAATTATAGAAAAATATGAAATAATATTAAAATTGAAGATTATTATGGAAAATTACAGATAAAATGGTAGGCATAAAAATATTCCTAAGTTTTTTGAAAGTGGAATTATAAACATTTTCTGATAAAATTGAAGATCTACAAGGAAAATATTTCTGATAAAATTCAAGAAATATATAGAAAAACATGTTAAAACTGACTATTTCATGGAAAATTATAAATTGGGAGGAATAAAAATATTCCTAAATTGATTAAAAGTAGAATTTTTTTCCTATGTTTTTTTATTTACATTCCAAATCATTTCCCCTTTCCCGTTTCCTCCCTCCCCGAAAGTCCCATAAGCCCCCTTCCCTCCCTCTTCCTCATTCAATCCCTTCTCGCTTCTCTGTCCTGGCATTCCCCTACATCCAGACTTTCCAAGACCAGGGGTCTCTCCTTCCATCTTCTTGGAAATCTATTGATATGCGAATTGTGTCTAGGTTATTCCGAGATTCTGGATTAATATCCCCTTATCAGTGACTGCATACCATGTGTGTTCTTTTGTGATTGGGTTACCTCACTAAGGATGATATTTTCAAGTTCTGACCATTTGCCTAGGAATTTCGTGAATTCATTGTTTTTAATTGCAGAGTAGTATTCCATTGTGTAAATATACCACATCTTCTGAATCCATTCCTCCGTTGAGGGACATCTGGGTTCTTTCCAGCTTCTGGCTATTATAAATAAGGTTGCTATGAACATAGTGGAACATGTGTCCTTATTGCATGTAGGGAAAGCCTCTGGTTATATGCCCAGGAGTGGTATAGCAGGATCCTCCAGGAGTGTCATGCCCAGTTTTCTGAGGAACCGCCAGACTGCTTTCCAGAGTGGTTGTACCAGCTTGCAATTCCACCAGCAGTGGAGGAGTGTTCCTCTTTCTCCACATCCTCGACAACAACTGCTGTCTCCTTTGTTTTTGATCTTAGCCATTCTGACTGGTGTGAGATGGAATATCACGGTTGTTTTGATTTGCATTTCCCTAATGACTAAGGATGATGACCATCTCTTTAGGTGCTTCTCAACCATTAGATATTCTTCAGGTGAGAACTCTTTGTTTAGCTCTGTACCCCATTTTTTAATAGGGTACTTGACTCTCTGGAGTCTAACTTCTTGAGTTCTTTGTATATATTGGATATTAGCCCTCTGTCGGATGTAGGGTTGATAAAGATCATTTCCCAGTTAGTTGGTTGCCGCTTTGTCCTTTTGACAGTGTCTTTTGCCTTACAGAAACTTTTGTAATTTTATGAGGTCCCATTTGTCAATTCTTGATCTTAGAGCATAAGCTATTGGAGTTCTGTTCAGGAAATTCTCCCCTGTGCCCATATGTTCAAGGTTCTTCCCTAGTTTCCTTTCTATTAGTTTCAGTGTTTCTGGTTTTATGTAAAAGTGGAATTATAAACATTTTCTGATAAAATTGAAGATTTACTTGGAAAATATTTCTGATAAAATTGAAAAAATATATAGAAAAACATTAAAATTGAAGATTATCATGGAAAAGTATACAGATAAAATGGTAGGCATAAAAATATTTCTAAGTTGATTGAAAGTAGAATTATAAATATTTTCTGATAAAATTGAAGATTTACATAGAAAATATCTCTGATAAAATTGAAGAAATATATAGAAAACACGTTAAGATTAAAGGGGAAATCATTAGGAATGTAAATAAAAAAATATAGAAAATAAAAAAATAAAATAAAAAGGAGAACACAAAAAAAATATCGAATATTTCATGGAAAAATTATACAGATAATATGGTAGGCACAAAAATATTCCTAGGTTTTTTGAAAGTGGAATTATAAACATTTCCTGATAAAATTGAAGATCTACAAGGAAAATATTTCTGATAAAATTCAAGAAATATATAGAAAAACATTTTAAAACTGACTATGTTATGGAAAAGTATACAGATAAAATGGTTGGCATAAAAATTTTCCTAAGTTGATTTAAAGTAAAATTATAGACATTGTCTGATAAAACTGAAGATTTACCTGGAAAATATTTCTGATAAAATTGAAGAAAAATATAGAAAAACATTAAAATTGAAGATTATCATGGAAAATTATACCAATAAAATGGTAGGCATAAAAATATTCCTAAATTGATTGAAAGTGAAGTTATAAACATTTTCTGACCAAATTGAAGATTTGCATGGTAAATATTTCTGATAAAATTGAAGAAATATATAGAAAAAATGTTAAAATTAAAGATTATCATGGAAAATAATACTGATAAAATGGTAGACATAAAAACCATTACTAAATTGAAAGAGGAATCACAAACATTTTCTGATAAAATTGAAGATTTACATGAAAAATATTTCTGTTAGACTATGTTTTTTGTTGGGGAATTGAGTCCATTGATGTTATAAGATATTAAGGAATAGTGATTGTTGCTTCCTGTTATTTTTGATGTTCTTTTTATGTTTGTGTGGTTACTTTCTTTTGGGTTTGTTGGAAAAAGATTACTTTCTTGCTTTTTCTAGGGTGTAGTTTCCCTTCTCATGTTGGAGTTTTCCATCTATTATCCTTTGTAGGGCTGGATTTGTGGAAAGATATTATGTAAATTTGGTTTTATCATGGAATATCTTGGTTTCTCCATCTATAGTAATTGAGAGTTTTGCTGGGTATAGTAGTTTGGGCTGGCATTTGTGTTCTCTTAGGGTCTGTATGAAATCTGTCCAGGATCTTCTAGCTTTCATCTTCTCAGGTGAGAAGTCTGGTGTAATTCTGATAGGCCTGCCTTTATAGGTTACTTGACCTTTTTCTCTTACTGCTTTTAATATTCTTTCTTTGTTTAGTGCATTTGGTGTTTTGATTATTATGTGCCGGGAGGACTTTCTGGTCTGGTCCAGTATGTTTGCAGTTCTGTAGGCTTCTTGTATGTTCATGGACATCTCTTTCTTTAGGTTAGGGAAGTTTTCTTCTATAATTTTGTTGAAGATATTTACTGGCCCTTTAAGTTGTAAATCTTCACTCTCTTCTATACCTATAATCCTTAGGTTTGGTCTTCTCATTGTGTCCTGGATTTCCTGGATGTTTTGGCTCAGGAGTTTTTTGCATTTTGCATTTTCTTTGACTGTTGAGTCAGTGTTTTCTATGGTATCTTCAGCACCTGAGATTCTCTCTTCTATCTCTTGTATTCTGTTGTTGATGCTTGCATCTATGACTCCTGAATTCTTTTCAAGATTTTCTATCTCCAGAGATGTCTCACTTTGTGTTTTGTTTATTGTTTCTGCTTCCATTTTTAGATTCTGGATGGTTTTGTTCAGTTCCTTCACTTGTTTTTTGTGTTTTCCTGTAATTCTTTCAGGGATTTTTGTGTTTCCTCTTTAAGGGCTTTTACCATTTGACCCATGTTCTCCTGTATTTCTTTAAGGGAGTTATTTATGTCCTTCTTGATGTCCTCTAACAGCATCATGAGATGAGATTTTAAATCTAACTCTTGCTTTTCCAGCAAGCAAGCAGGCTGCCACAGGGCTAGGGATGGGTTAGAGGGTAAACAGGAAGGAGTCAAGCTGAGTCTCCCTTTTCTCTTATGTGAGTGTTTATTGCTATTAGCATATCTATTGGTTTGGATATCACTTCTGGTTGTATTTGTGGTGTGTGTGTGTGTGTGAGAGAGAGAGAGAGAGAGAGAGAGAGAGCGCTATATCATCATCAGTACACCATATAAGATATAGAGATATACTTATATTCAATTGCAGTCACCAATGAATGTATCACCAGTGGCCATGAAACTGACAATGGCAGTTCTACTATAGAATGTGCTATGAAGTTAACAGTTATTTAGGCTAAGTGTGGAAATAGTAAGTGAATGAGATAAAGGAGGGATATAGACAAATGAAAGAAACAAGAGAAACAAGGTTAAATAAATGAAAGGAGAAGGTGGAGCGGTCAAGAAGAACATTATGGGCTTTTTCTGGAGGTTACTCGCAATATCTTATATGTGATTTCTTAGAAGGTGGTTCGTGATATACTGTCATGCCTATAAGTTGCAGCCTTCCACTCACAGAGGCACCAGTAAAGAGAGGATATTTTAGTATAGCAGCAGCACTTCTGCAGGAAATTTTTGGGGTCAGATTATCGCTTTTTTTTCTAGTGCTTTTTCCTTGTTATTGTCAATTTTTTTGAACTTTATATAGTATTATTACTACCTCTGTTCTTGAATACCATGAGTAGCCTATAGACACTGAGACTGTCACTCACAGTGAGCAAGTTCCTGATGCGTGTGTGTGTGTGTGTGTGTGTGTATGCATTTCTTTTTCGTGTGGGTTCTGGGGATTGAACTTAGGCCATCAACCTTGACTACAAATTCCATTTGACCTATCACATAGCCTTCTCAATGCAATTAATAAGGAAGTAAATATACTGCTAATAAATACTTGCTGAGTATCGAAAATTTGGGTGTTTTTTTTTTTTGTTGTTTCATCTATGAAAAAAATGTGTCAGCTTGTCACAGTTTATGACCTACAGGATTTGGCATTCTGTGAAATGTATCCTACGCTCCACAGGAGCTTCCGTTTTCATCTTCTTGGTTTTGTTTGTTCTCAGGTTCTGCTGAAAGCTTTCATAGCAAATCTGAAGTCAAGCTCTCCCACTGTGCGGCGGACAGCAGCTGGCTCAGCAGTAAGCATCTGCCAGCATTCCAGGAGGACACAGTACTTCTACAACTGGCTTCTGAATGTGCTCCTAGGTAAGGCTGGTCCAGCCTTAGCATTTGCTCAAACTTTTAAACTACACTAATCCTTGGCATCAGGAGTATGTCATTTGCAGCTGCTAAATGCTAAATGTGAGTTCTGTAGGGGATGCTGCAAGCCCATAAGTGGTCTCGGAGATGTTTCAACTGCAGCTGTGTCCCTAGGACACCCAGCTGGTACATAACCTCATCCATCTTCTTGTCCTTCTCTGTTAGAGGCCTGAGGCCATGCTTCAGGACCCTGTGGGTACTCTAGGGAAAGTGGCATATTCTCTCTCTCTCTCTCTCTCTCTCTCTCTCTCTCTCTCTCTCTCTCGTCAAAATATCAACATGAGCAAATCTTGCTGGAGTGAGCATGTGGACATTTGATACAGGTATCTGAATTCCAAATACAGTTCCACGCCCTATAAAGTCCTGGCAAGCTAAGGATATGTTTTATGCTGCAAGATTGCTCCCGATCTGGGTATACACAGCCTGTATTTCACAGTCTCGCTTATGTCACCCTTCCCTTTTACTGCTAGGCTTACAACAGGGCACTCTTGTAGGCCTTCCTTTTTCACCAGCATGTACTGTGGGTCCCTGAGTAGTGGATTGGCTGTTGAACTCCTTTGGTTGCCTTTGCAGGTCTGCTGGTTCCCGTGGAAGAAGAACACCCCACTCTCCTGATCCTCGGTGTGTTGCTCACATTGAGGTGTCTAGTGCCCTTGCTCCAGCAGCAGGTCAAGGACACAAGTCTAAAAGGCAGCTTTGGGGTGACACGGAAAGAAATGGAAGTCTCTCCTTCTGCAGAGCAGCTTGTCCAGGTAAGGATAAATAGTGATAAGTGTGGAACATGTGCTCCTTGGAAGCAGCATGTTTCCAGAAGTGTTGGGGCAGAAAGAAGTGAACTGGGTGATGGTCTGCTCTCCTTGCCCCTGAGGACTCAGGAGATGTGTCTCCACAGACCAGTTAGGAGTTGTTTGCCTAAAGTAGGGACCACACATGTTTTTCACAAAGGGCCAGAGAGTATGTGTGTTAAGCTTTGCACGTCCAGCTATCTTCACTGAACTCCCCAAGTGTTGTAGCCACAAATAGCCCATAAATGCGGCCATATTCCAGTGGGACTTCATCCACAGAAGCAGGCACAGAATCAAGGTATAGCATTGTATGCCTGCAACCCCAGTACTTGGGGTGTCAAGAGAAAAGTACAAGTTCAGCAAATGCCTGGCCTATGTAGGAACTCCAAGCTGTCCATAGCTACACGATGAGACTAGATCTCAAAAAAGCTAAAATGGGGAGTAGAAAGCAAGTATAAGGCCAGATGTGGCTGTGGCTAGCAGTTCCCATCAGGATTTCGGGGTACGCATGTGCACATAGGCTGCATGGGAAGAGCTAACACTAAGCCTTAGGGAATCTTATTGGGAGGCTCTTCATGTTTTTATTCTATACCAGCCTTCAAAGATAGAAAACGTATGATTTTGTTTTTTTTTTTTTTAATTGTGCATTGGTGTTTGGCCTGCACGTATTTCTCTTTGAGGGAGTTAGATCTACTGGAACTTGATTTATAGACAGTTGTAAACTGCCATGTGGTGCTGGGAACTGATCTTGTGTCCTTTGCAAAAGCAGCCAGTGCTCTTAACTGCTGTACCATCTCTCTAGGCCTGCATTTTTTTTTTTGCTTTCATCTTACAAACTAATGCTAGGATTAGCAAACTTTGCAAAGTAAAAATATAGAGTGCTTGTGAACTATTAATTTCATATAGTGATTTTATAAGTATGGTTGAAATTGTTCAGGATATATCTATATTGTAGATTATATGTTATCTGAAATCATGATTTAAACTTGTGGGCTTTTCCCCCCTGGTAACTTTAAAGGAAAAACTAACTCATTGTTTCTATAGTATGGTATAGTATTAAAAACACCAAAAATTTTTGACTATTAACATTTGTGGCTATTTTCTTTCTGGCGTTCAGAGCCTTGTTTCTGATGGGTGGATGTCCCCACTTGCCTCCACAGCAGTTTCCTTTAGGATTATTTTCATTTCTATTCATCAGTTTTGGGAAATGAAGATCCTGAGTTTGCTTACTGGTATTCTTGAGGAAGTGCTCTATGTATTTCCAAGAAGTTAATATAAATGAAAAAAGAAAAAAAATGGGAATTCAGAAAATAGCACAGACAATAATGTCTCTACCTGTAGAAGTAACAGGTCTTTACAGGGAAAAATTAAGGCCCAATTTTGCTGACAAAGGCCAGTGAAAACAAAGGTGTAATCTGGCATGCTTATATATTTATTAATTTTGTTTTTGTTTTGAAGCTTTTTAAGATTTATTTATTTTATGTGTGTGCTCTATTGGCATGTACACCTGCGTGCCAGAAGAGGGTATCAGATCCCATTGTAGATGGTTGTGAGCAATGTGGTTGCTGGGAATTGAACTCAGAACCTCTGGAAGAGCAGCCAGTGCTCTTTAACCACTGACCCATCTCTCCAGTCCTGAGATGCATTTTAGACATGACTGAAGACTTCTGTTTCTATTCCTAGGTTTACGAACTGACTTTGCATCACACGCAGCACCAAGACCACAATGTGGTGACAGGGGCACTGGAGCTCCTGCAGCAGCTCTTTCGTACCCCTCCACCTGAGCTGCTGCAAGCACTGACCACACCAGGAGGTCTTGTGCAGCTCACTCTGGTTCAAGAGGAAGCCCGGGGCCGAGGCCGCAGTGGGAGCATTGTGGAACTTTTAGGTGCGTTCTCAGCAAGGTCTTCTAACCATTGTGCATTAAGGCATGCTTCCTTCTGTTGCTTTATGGGCCTGTGCTGCGCTGAGCTATCCATGCCTAAATTCCTTGCCCAAACTTACAATGTAGGCATCTTTCTGCTTTTGCAAATAAATCTACAGTTTAGAAAGCTAGATAACAGAATGAGGCCACACCTTTAAAGCCTGGTCTGCTGACTTTCTGACTTGTCACTTTCATTTTGGATGCAGTGAAATAGAAATATTAGGCAATTTTCAGGACTCTCATGTTTGATTGTCAGGGATGAATAGGTTTTTATGCCTTTTTTGGGAATTTAGTGTTCTTTTTCTACTTGGATCCTGACTTTACAGAACCTTTTCCATTCTTGATCCTCGAAGATACCTCCTTAACCTGGTCACTGTTCTTCTTCATCCTCAAAGAGTTTGAGCCATAGATTAGGCAGTGGCAGCCTGCCCTGTCTGATATGAGCTAGTCTTGGATAGTGGGACAGATAGGAATCTAGGCATGCCAGCCTTTAGAAGTGACGTGGCGTTTAGCAGACTTAGACAAATTCTGCTGGCCCTGGCTTATTGTGGCTTGCCAAGTGTATACACTGAGCAGCCAGACTTATTGTAGCTACAGTGCCTGGGAAATGTTCTTGTGGCCTTGCGATATGAGACGTGCCTGAACTATGAGCAGAAAATGTTTTTGCTGTCCTTGTCATTAAAGAATTTTTATTTTTGTGGTAAGCATGCCATACACCCTAGGAACGATCTCCACTGAAAGCTTATATCTGGCCTCTGCTTGTCCACATAGTGTGAGATCTTAGAGTTTTAATTTGGCTTTTAAAGGGCAATTTATATGAGCTTTTTTGACATTTTAGTCATATTTTTAAACTGTGTATTTGAATATGAGTGTAATTTTCACCTTTAAAGTGTGACACTGTAGATGTTTAAACCTGTCCTGTGGAAGTATGTCTACATTCCCCCTTTCTTAGGATTTGAGTCAAACTTTTTGAGGATTTTTTTAATTTCTTGCAGATTTTAGCAGCTTGTTACCTTACTTTCTTCTGTTACTTTCTGTGATTTACAGCTGGAGGGGGTTCCTCATGCAGCCCTGTTCTCTCAAGAAAGCAAAAAGGTGATTATCTCAAAATCTGAGTCTTGTGTTGAGTCGATCTGCTATTTCTGTGTTTGTGTAATGCATTAATTAGATTCTGCTTATATTTCCTCTCAAGAGAGTAAGTGTGTGAATACTGCTGGAACCCAATGTTTCTGCTGTTTAAAAATTGTTTATATCACAGTTGATCATAATTTCTTTCTTTTTTTTTTTAAAGATTTATTTATTTATTACATATAAGTACACTGTAGCTGTCTTCAGGCACTCCAGAAGAGGGTGTCAGATCTTGTTACAGATGGTTGTGAGCCTCCATGTGGTTGCTGGGATTTGAACTCAGGACCTTCGGAAGAGCAGTCGGTGCTCTTAACCACTGAGCCATCTCTCCAGCCCTGATCATAATTTCTAATGTTTGAGGTCAAAGGTCAGCAAACTTTCTATAAGGGACCAGAGAACAAATATTTTAAATGTGCAGGCTATAGACTCTGGCAGCTGTTTCTCTGCCTTGTGACTGCTGAAGAACAATGATATATAAACTGGTGGGTCTTGCTATTTCCCACTGAAATCTTAAAGACGCAGTTGGGCCCAGCACCACTTTAGAGAGTACACTACTATACTTTAGAGCAGTAACGTCTGCTCTTAGTCTCTCACTCTCAGCTTCTCTCTTGCCCTCTTGGGCTCCTTCTCGCTCCTCCTCCCCTCCCCCATTTCTCCACATGGTCATGGCCGGCCTCTGCTTCTCTACTCTCTCCCTCTCTCTGCCTTTCTCTGCCTCTACTACCCCCCTAACTCCCTTCCCCATGCCCTGAATAAACTCTATTCTATGCTTTAAAAAAAAAAAGGAAAAGAAAAGAAAAGTAACTCTTATTCTTTATTTTAAACATTTATTTATTTGTTTTATTTATATGAGTACACTGTAGCTGTCTTCAGACACCAGAAGAGGGCATCAGATCCCATTACAGATGGTTGTGAGCCACCGTGTGGTTGCTGAGAATTGAACTCAGGACCTCTGGAAGAGCAGCCAGTGCTCTCTCCAACCCTAACGTCCCTTCCTAATGAATTTTATTATTAGGAATATTAAATAGTTTATTTTGTTTGGTTCTTCATTTTGTTCATGCCTAGTTATTAATTTTCAGCCATATTTAACTTATTGCATATGTGTTTTCTGACCTATTTTTATTCCAGAGTTTCTGATATGACCTGATAGCTTTATACACTTGGTCACTTTGCAGCAGTTGCAATTTATTTTACGTTTTGAATTTTCATGGAAAAAAATTGCTGTTATCTTTATTTTTAAAATCTTAAAATATGAATTTGTTTTTTGTGTCATAACTTGAGCATTCAGACTTAAAGCACAGTATTATTTGCCAGATTAAATGAGGGTTTGTGTGGTTTTCCTTTTTTTTAAGTTTTGAGTCATGGCCTCACTGGGTTGTGTGAGCTGGCCTTGAACTGAATCTCTCTGCCTGTATTTCCCACTTTCTGGAATGATAGTATACCTCACTTTTGAATAAGTTCTCCCCAGGAACAATATTCTAGTCTTCATTGAATTATGAGAACATTTACTTGAAGAATTTGGGAGCTAGATGTTCTCTGGAGGCTGAGATGGAAGTCTTTTGGGCAACTAGCACGACCTTGCCTCTCAAACAGAAAGCCGAACGCTTGATCCATTGTAGTAAGAAATGTTGATTTTAGAAAGCACTGCAAATGTTTAAAGGCGAGAAGAATTCTAAGAAATATTATTCACTATTCTTGATCTGGGAGAGATCAGTGGGCATGGTAAAATCACTCTGATAATTTATTCCACAGTCACTTTGTACAGAAATAGGGACAAAAGTGATAGATATTATTGAGATGCGTTCTCATCTCTACTATTTCCTGAATTTCCTGATGATTTTTTATTTAGACTGGTGATTTTAAAACTTTTTTTGTCATAGCAAAGATTCTTTTTTTCTAGTGTTGTGCTGGCTAGCTTATGTCAACTTGATAAAAGGTCGAGTAATTTTGGAAGTAGGAACCTTAGTTGAAAAAATGTCCTCATTAGATAGGTCTGTGGACAGACCTGTGATGCTTTTTCTGGGCACTGCCACCCCAGGGCTAGTGGTTCTGGGTGCTATAAGAAAGCTAACTGAGCAAGCCAGTAAGCAGATTCCTCCAAGTCCTCTGCTTTAGTTTACACCACCAGGTCCCTTCCCCAATTCCCCTCAGTTTTTCCCCACATTACTTTTGGTCATGGAGTTTTATCACAGCCATGGAAGCCCTAACTGAGACAAGTAAAATCTGCCAGATATAAATAGATAAAAACAGAGTTGTGGAGCACATAGGCCTCAGCAAAAGTCAGAGGGGGCCAGAGTCTCTTCTCTATTGGCAGCCCAGCTTTTTTATCTTCATGGAATCTTTCCTGGGAGAACTTTTTCCAGAACTTAATTGGCCACTGACTTGGAGGGTAGAAACTACTTCATTAAGATTCAAATTCAGAATGCTTTGCCAACAGGGCTCTCTCCCCAAATAGCACCTGGAGAGACCTAGCCTCCTAGGAGTGTATACAAACCTATGAGCACAGATAGAACCAATACTTCTGCTCAGAAGAACCCACCTGGAACCTTCAGGACACAGGAACCAAGGAGCAGCCTGGGATAGGAGCCTCCAGATTCCATCTTGCCCGGAGCTGATCCTCTGCCACAGGGCTCTATACCCAAATAGCACCATGAGAGAGCTAGCCTACCAGGAGGACCAACAAGCCTGTGAGTGCAGGTAAAACCACCACTGCTGCTCAGAGGGACCCTCCTGGAACCCTTAGAACACAGGAACCAAGGAACAGCTGGGAACAGGATCCTTCTGGTTTCTATCTACACCCCAGAGCTGACCATATACCACAGCTCTTCATACCCAGATTCCTCCTGGAGAGAACTGGTCTCCCAGGAGTGCTAACACACAGGCTTACAGGAGGGTCACAGACAGCAAGACCAACGAGCACCAGAGATAACCAGATGGCTAGAGGAAAGTGCAAGAACATAAGCAACAGAAACCAAGGCTACTTGGCATCATCAGAAACCAGTTCTCCCACCATACCAAGCCCTGGATACCCCAACACACCAGAAAAGCAAGACTCTGATTTAAAATCACATCTCATGCTGATGATAGAGGACATTAAGAAGGACATAAATAACTCCCTTAAAAAAATACAAGAGAACACAGATAAACAGGTAGAAGCCCTTAAAGAGGAAACACAAAAATTCCTTAAAGAATTACAGGAAAACACAACCAAACAGGTGAAGGAATTGAACAAAACCATCCAGGATCTAAAAATGGAAACAGAAACAATAAAGAAATTACAAAGGGAGACAACCTTCGACCTAGAAAACCTATGAAGGAGATCAGGAATCATAGATGAAAGCCTCACCAACAGAATACAAGACATAAAAGAGAGAATCTCAGGTGCAGAAGATACCATAGGAAACATTGACACAAGTCAAAGAAAATGCAAAATGCAAAAAGCTCCTAACCCAAAATATCCAGGAAATCCAGGACACAATGAGAAGACCAAACCTAAGGATAATAGGTATAGAAGAGAGTGAAGATTTCCAACTTAAAGGGCCAGTAAATATCTTCAACAAAATTATAGAAGAAAACTTCCCTAAGTTACAGAAAGAGATGCCCATGAACATACAAGAAGCCTACAGAATGCCAAATAGATTAGACCAGAAAAGAAAGTCGTCCCATCACATAATTGTCAAAACACCAAACGCACAAAGCAAAGAATATTAAAAGCAGTAAAGGATAAAGGCAGACCTATCAGAATTATACCAGAACATAGTATATAGAATTATATCTAAACATAGTAAAAGCAATATACAGTAAGCCAGTAGCCAACATCAAACTAAATGGAGAGAAACTTGAAGCAATCCTAGTAAAATCAGGGACTAGACAAGGTTGCCCTCTCTCTCCATGTTTATTCAATATAGTTCTTGAGTACTCTCATTTAAAATCACATCTCATGTTGATGATAGAGGATGTTAAGGATATAAATAACTCCTTTAAAGAAATACAAGAGAACACAGGTAAACAGGTAGAAGCCCTTAAAGAGGAAACACAAAAATCCCTTAAAGATAGCTAGAGCAATTAGACAACAAAAGGAGGTCAAAGGGATCCAAATTGGAAAGGAAGAAGTCAAAATATCAGTATTTGCAGATGATATGATAGTTTACTTAAGAGACCCCAAATCTCTACCAGAGAACTACAGCTGATAAACAACTTCAGCAAAGTGGCTAGATATAAAATTAACTCAAACAAATCAGTAGCCTTCCTATACTTAAAGGATAAACAAGCTGAGAAAGAAATTAGGGAAACAACACCCTTCACAATAGTCACAAACAATATAAAGTATCTTGGTGTGACTGTAACCAAATAAGTGAAAGATTTGTATGACAAAAACTTCAAGACTCTGAAGAAAGGAATCGAAGAAGGCCTCAGAAGATGGAAAGATCTTCATGCTCATGGATTGGCAGGATTAATATAGTAAAAATGACCATCTTGCCGAAAGCAATTTACAGATTTAATGCAATCCCCATCAAAATTTCAACTCAATTCTTCATAGAGTTAGAGCAATTCTCAATTTCATTTGGAATAACAAAAAACTCAGGATAGTGACAACTATTCTCAACAATAAAGAACTTCTGGGGGAATCACCATCCCTGACCTCAAGCTGTACTACAGAGCAATAGTGATAAAAACTGTATGTAATTGGTACACTGACAGGCAGGTAGATCAATGGAATAGAATGTAAGCCCCAGAAATGAACCCAGACAACCTATGGTCACTTCATCTTTGACAAAGGAGCTAAAACCATCCAGTGGAAAAAACGACAGCATTTTCAGCAAATGGTGCTGGTTCAACTGATGGACAACATGTAGAAAAATGCAAATTGATCCATTCTTTTCTCCCTGTACAAAGCTCAAGTCCAAGTGGATCAAGGACTTCTACATAAAACCAGACACATTGAATATAATAGAAGAGAAAGTGGGGGAAAAGTCAAAGACATGGGCATAGGGGAAAAGTTCCTAGACAGAACACCAGTGGCTTATGCTCTAAGATCAAGAATTGACAAATGGGACCTCATAAAATTGCAAAGCTTCTGTAAGGCAAAGGACACTGTCATTAGGACAAAATGGCAACCAACCGACTTGGAAAAGATCTTTACTAGTCTCACATGTGATAGAGGGCTAATATCCAATATATACAAAGAACTCAGGAAGTTAGACTCCAGAGGACCAAATAACCCTATTAAAACCTGGGGAACATTGCTAAACAGAGAATTCTCAACTGAGGAAATTCTAATGGCTGACAAGCACCTAAAGAAATGTTCAACATCCTTAATCATCAGGGAAATGCAAATCAAAATAACTCAGATTCTTCTTCACACCAGTCAGAATGGCTAAGATCAAAAACTCAGGTGACAGCAGATGCTGGCAAGGATGTGGAGAAAGAGGAACCCTCCTCCATCATTGCTGGGATTGTAAGCTGGTACAGCCACTCTGGAAATCAGTCTAGCGGTTCCTTAGAAAATTGGACAAAGTATTACCTAAGGACCCAGCTTTATCACTGCTGGGCATATACCCAAAAGATTTTCCACCATATAACAAAGACACATGCTCCATTATGTTCATAGCAGCCTCATTTATAATAGCCAGAATCTGGAAAGAGCCCAGATGTCCTTCAACATAGGAATGGATACAGACAATGTGTTACATTTACCCTATGGAGTACTACTCAGCTATTAAAAATGATGAAATCATGAAGTTCTTAGGCAAATGGATGAGCCTATAAAATATTATCCTGAGTGAGGTAACCCAATCACAAAAGAACACACATGGTATGCACTCACTGATAAGTGGATATTAGTCCAAAAGCTCAGAATACCCAAGACACAATTCACAGACCAAAGTGTGGGTGCTTCGGTCCTTCTTAGAAAGGGGAACAAAATACTCATGGGAGCAAATATGGAGACAAAGTACAGAGCAGAGACTGAAGGAAAGACCATCCAGAGACTGTCCCAAGTGGGAATTCATCCCATATAATATTCCCATATCCCAACACTATTGTGGATGCTAAGAAAGGCTTGTCAAAAGGAGACTTATTTAGCTGTCTCCTGAGAGGCCCTGCCAGAGCCTTACAAATACAGAGTTGGATGCTCTCTGTCAACCATTGGACTGAGTACAGCGTCCCCAATGGAGGAGCTAGAGAAAGGACTGAAGGAGCTGAAGGGGTTTGCAACCCCATAGGAAGAACAACAACATCAACCAACCAGACCCCCAGAGTTCCCAGGGACTAAGCCACCAACCAAGGAGTACACAGGCTCCTGCTGCATATGTAGCAGCGGATGGCCTTGTCAAGCATTAATGGGAGGAGAGGCCCTTGGTCCTATGAAGGTTAGAAAAATGCCCCAGTGTAGGGGAATCGAGGGCGGGCAGGTAGAAGTGGGTGGGTGGGTGAAGGAACACCCTCATAGAAGCAGGGGGGAGGGGAAAGGATGGGAGGTTTCCAGGAGTGGAAGGAAATCGGGTAAGGGGATAACACTTGAAATGCAAATAAATTAAAAATAAATAAGTAAAAAATTTTTGAAAAGGTTCAGATTCCCTGTTCTTGAGTTTTATTTGATTTTTTTTAAATCACATTTTTTTTAATAAAAGGCTCTATTTGTATTCATGTGTAGTTGCTGTGTTGATTTTGCATAGATTTGTGTTCTCTTTGCTAATTAACTTATTCCTTTAATGTTACATCATGTAATTTCATGGAAAGTATCACAATTCTTATTATTTGAAGAACAGTAACTTTAGAAGCTAATAGCTAAATAGTATCTATTTTAGTTTTCCTCTGTATGAGGACATACCTGAAATGAAGAACTTCAAGGGAAAGATTTATTTTGACCACTGTTTCTGAGGTCTTGGTTATCACAGCAGGGAAGGTTTGTTAGAACAGCAACCAGAAGGCAGGTTGTTTTGGTAGGCTTCTTCTTAATTTTTTTATTTCAACATACGAATGGTGCTATCCGCACCAGCACCCATCTTCCCTCTTAGTTAATCCTCTCTGAAAATTCTGTAAGTATATCTTCTTTCAATCAAGATGACGAGATCAAAGTATAATTTGATGTTATTTAATGATATTTATATGTAATGTAATGGTAAAGATATTAAATCTGATTTTTCATCCTTATATAACTTTATATATAAACTATAAAGGTATATTTTAAAAATTCTACTAGAAAAGATTTTGTCTTTTCAGATTCTTAGCTATAGTGTAGACTATAAAAAGATAATAAAATGAAAGTGACTTATTTACATGTAGGAGTTTGATAAACAACTTTGTATTTTCCTTGGATATTCCAAAAGAACATGAATATCCCAAGGCCTGCCTGATAGAATTGGACCTTTTCAGCTATAAGCTACTCATTCATTTATTAAGTGATAGTAAATTATTTAACTGCAGCAGTAATCTAAATCAATAAAAAGTTATTTTGTGGTATATAGTTCAATAGTAATTACTTATGCCTCTTATTGGTTTTACAATATTCTAAAAGTTACTCTTTTTTTACATTCTTGAACATTGTAGTACTATTTAATACATGATAGATATATCATATTACCGTAAATTAAATATGCCTGTGATTTTCAATTCAGAATGTATGCTTATTTGACTTTTGTTTTTTGAGATAGAGTCACTATGTAGCTTTGGTTTGCACTAAAACTCGCTGTGTAGATGTGGCTGACCTCAAACTCATAGAGATTGGTATGCTTTCTATCTCCTGAGTGCTGGGAATAAAAGTGTGCACCATCATGCCTATTTATTCATTCTAAAAAAACATTATTTTTAGCAAAATTAAAAAGGAATATTGCTGTATTATTTACTAGGCAAAGTGCTCTTAGGCGAGGAAGAAGCCTTGGAAGATGACTCGGAGTCCAGGTCAGACGTCAGCAGCTCAGCCTTTGCAGGTACTTGGAGGCAGTGGCAGCAGTGGCAGCAGCAGCGTCCATGAGCTGCCATTGTTGGCCTCTAGTTATTATCTGCCCTCTCATGCCCCTTTCAGCACCTCAGCCTGCACACAGCGTTGTGGGCGGGGCAAGAGTGGCTTGCTCACAAAATGGCTTTCATAATTCAGCTGCTTTTATAATGTTCACTCTAAATGTATTTGGCTATGTGCTTTTCTTGTTTTAGGTTATTCAGAAGTTGATTTATTATCCTTGAGCATATCTTTGGTAGCAGATGGTAGATGGAGTTGTCTCATGAATTAAATGGTCTATGATCAGGACAGTGGGTTGAAGAACTGTCTGCGTAATTTAACTTGAAAGAATATGTTTTTGCTTGCCTGTGGTTACATAAGATTATTTGTGTTCTCTATAAAATAGTGGTATTATTTTAAGACACTAATAAATAGATAAAATGCCAACAACTTTGGTTATATTTACTGTTAGGTAAATAAAAATAAGACAAAGATCCTTGGGAATGAAAACCTGAATAATATCAATGGACTTTCCCCCTGTTTACAAGATAAACAAATCAACAGAACAGAAATTCTGGGCTGCCTAGTCTAGTGGAAAACTCAAGTGCCTGTGATCCAGTTACTTTCATCAGGAGCCACTGCTCATACCTTGTTCATGGTTTTGAAGTGATTTTGTTTTTATATGTAATGTTTTGTTTTATAAAACAAACCACCCTGTCAGCATTCTGAAAGCTCGCTTTTATTAGTACAGTCTAACTGTTCCCAACCATCAGAACCTTTCATTTCCTCCAATTTAAAGCAACTTTTTTTTTTTTACAAGTTCTTCCAAACGTTTAAGGATGAATAAATGTGTCACATATTGGATTTTACTATTACAGAATGGCACTGAAGTGATTTTGATCTCACATAGTGTTTGTAAGAGGAAATTTCAAAATTAAACTAGGAAAAGATGGAGTGTGTTTATCCTAGAGGAGGCTAGGATTGGAGTGGAGATGAACAGGACTTGGAAGAAAGCAAGCCCATCCTAAATGCCGTGTTTACTAGTGTTCTGTTGTTGCTTATTTAGAGTTCCTGAGCATCTCCTTGTGTCCCTGCTCCAGCTGCTTCTGAGTTACACACATTCTAGGTGTGGCTTTAGTGATGCATTAAGAGCTTCAACTTTGGTTTTGTGTTGGAACACATTTGAAAATATTCACAGCCATGAAGAATTTGCTTGTTCAACCAGCTGCACGGTGCTGCTTGACTGTCTCTTCGTTTTGCTCCAAGCTGTTTAATAGTTACAACATTCAGTGCAGTGAACTTTTTGTCATGTTGCACAATTTGATTCTTTAGCTACTGTTTCCTCTGGCCATTTGACAACTGAGTTTCTCTGTGTCTCTAGCTTCTGTGAAGAGTGAGATTGGTGGAGAGCTTGCTGCTTCTTCAGGTGTTTCCACTCCTGGTTCTGTTGGTCACGACATCATCACTGAGCAGCCTAGGTCCCAGCACACACTTCAAGCAGACTCTGTGGATTTGTCTGGCTGTGACCTGACCAGTGCTGCTACTGATGGGGATGAGGAGGACATCTTGAGCCACAGCTCCAGTCAGTTCAGTGCTGTCCCATCTGACCCTGCCATGGACTTGAATGATGGGACCCAGGCCTCCTCACCCATCAGTGACAGTTCTCAGACCACCACTGAAGGACCTGATTCAGCTGTGACTCCTTCTGACAGCTCTGAAATTGTGAGTGGGCAGAGAGCGCCCTGGTTCTTTTGTCTTCTGAGCTTATACTTAGATGCTCTCACACTTTGACCCTCCTGCTCATTTTTCTGTATTACTACACATAATAGTCAGAGGCCCCCAGCTCAGATGGTTAACAAAGAACTTGGCCTTGTTGGATGCCTTCACTGAAGAAATGTCTAGTATCTTTTGTATTGAGCCATGGGGATTAATGTGAGGTTACTTATATGCACCTTGTACATATGACATATTTTAAAAACCTGATTAGGCCTGTTTGAATAACTACTTTCAATTTTTCAAGGAGCTTGCTATTGAAAGTGTATGTGGTCTTAATGTGGGTGGTGATATTAGTTCTCTGTATTATTTTTAGCACTTTTTGACCTCTCAGTGTATTTATACCACATTCCATTTTAAAGTAGCACTTATTTCTGTCCCTGTGATGTCTGAGTTCATAGACAGGAATCACCTCAAAGACTGTATAATCAGAAAGTTTGGTGCAAGTGTGTGCTGAATTGTAGAGTATTTTTTTGTTTGTTTTGTTTTGTTTTTTTTAAACTTGCTTGTCACTTTGTTTTTGTTTTACATTTCTGAAACAGGATCCTAGCCCAGGCTGACCTCTAATTTGAGATCTGCCTTCTTTATCTTTGGACTGTTGGGAATGTGGGCATGAACCACACTTGGCTTGCTTTCTGAATACCCATTTTCTTCTCCTCTTCCTCTTTCTCTTCTTAGTGTTGCAAAATAACAAAATTATCTCATAGAGCATACCTATAGTTCAGTGGTATTTTTATCACCACCATTGTGTCTTCATCTTCTGAAACCTTGACCTCTGTTAAGGCTTGTGCCCTCCTCTGGAAACCAGTGGTCTATTTTCTGAAGTATAAGTTTGATGACGTAGGTCCTTCGTGCAGTATGTTTATCGTGAACAATTTATCCTTCTGTGACTGACTTATTTAACATAATGCTTCCATGTAGCACGTGTTAAGACTTTTCCTTTTTTTTAAGGGCTGAATAATATTCCATTGTATGGATAGACTACATTTTTCTTATGCTCCCATCTGTTAGTAAACATGTGGGTTACCCTCACATTTTAACAATTATGAATAATGTCACTGTAAACATTGGCCTACAAAATATCTCTAGGACTCTGCTTTCAGTTCTTTTGGCTATACACCTAAAAGTAGAATAGTTTTTATATCCAACTTTAAGTGTATATAATTAAATGTTTAGCTACTGTAGAATATGCATATATTGATATATATGTGTACTATAGAATATAATGTTCTATATAGAATATATTACATAATACATAAAATATATATTCTGTATAGAATATATATTACATAATACATTATATACGCATATATGTGTGTATATATATATTTATTTATTCTATATAGAACCTATATATATATATAGGTTTGAGACAGGGTTTCTTTGTATAATTGCCCTGGTGTTCTCAACCTGCTTTGTAGATCAGGCTGGTTGAACTCAATGAGATCCACCTGCATCTCCCTCCCATGTGCTGGGATTAAAGGTATAAGCTATTGTGCCCAGCCTAGAATATATTTTATTAAGAATATGATAGGATATTTTGGCTTGCTTCTAAATTTTATATTGTACCCAGCATTTCTGAAATATAAATGAGATACTGGAATAGATGCAAAACACTGAATTCAAGTCAGAAATGAATATATATTGTGTCCACAGGAGCTGGGGAGATGGCTCCAGTAAGTTGCTTCCACACAAGCATGAATTTGAATCCGCAATACCATGTCAAAAGCTGGTCTTTGTGGTCATACACTTTTGTAATCCCAGCTCTGGGATTGCTGGCTAACTAGTCTATCCCAAATGGGTGAGCTCCAGGTTCACTGGGAGACCTTGACTCAAAAATAATGTAGAGAACAACTGAGGAAAACACCTGACATTAATTTCTTGCCTCCACACCCATGCTTATAAATATGCATACACCCACTGTTTGCTTGTGTTACCCCACCCGCACCCCTCCACAAAGAGACACCATGACCAAGGCAACTCTTAAGAAGGAAGCATATAATTGGGGCTGGCTTACAGTTTCAGAGGTTCAGTCCATTATCATCTTGGTGAGAAGCATGGCAGCATCCAGGCACACATGATGCTGGAGGAGCTGAGAGTTCTACATCTTGATTTATAGGCATCAGAAAGAGAAACTTCCACCTGGGACAAAGCTTAAATATAGGAGACCTCAAAGCATTTTCCCAGAGTGACACACTCCTCCAACATTACCACACCTCCTAATATTGCCACTCCCCATGAACCAATACTTCAAACACATGGGGTCCATGGGGGCCATACCTACTCAAACTACCACACATATATTCTCTCCCTCCTTCCTTCCCTCTCTCCCTCCTTCTGTCTCTTGTCTTTCTCCTCGCCTCTCTCTGCCTTACTCTCACACATTTACACACAAAATATGACTGCAAATCTCTAACCTGATTCTACCTCTCCAAACCCTCAGTTCACTTGCTCAGCATTAGTCTGTGTTTGGAGAGACTGGGTAAACCCACAGAAGGAAAGACAGTATAGGAAATTTATTTTTAGTTGCTTTTGCTTGTATAGATCATTTGTCTTTTATTGGAAATTTTGAAATATGTTTTTCATGATGCAGAACAATTATTTGTGTATGTATGTTGTGTGAATGTAATGTATGCAATGCAGTGTGCATCTGATCCTTGTGTAGAGAGACAGAACAGCAATTTGGGTATCTTCCTCTATCACTGTGTCCCTTATTGCCTTGAGGCAGGTTCTCTCAGTGAACTAAAAGCTCACAGCTTTTTGTTATGCTGGCTGGCCAATGAGGTTACAGGACCTACCTGTCTGCTCACCTCTTACCCCAGTGCTGAGGTTCATTGTGCAGTTATGCCTAGACTTTTATATGACCATGAGTTTTTTTTTTTCAACTGTAAAAGAATTTATTAAAATCCATTTTTTCCTTCCCACCCTTTGTTCTTGAAATGGTGATTCTAAGATGAATTGTTCATCATTAAATGAGTGTCCACAAGCTCTGGCTCATTCCCTGATTAGGTTGCAACTTATTTAAACTATTTAAACTATTCTATGTCTACCATTTGTTACTTACTGCTCTTCAGTCCCAGCCCATTTCTTTCTTTTGTGTCTCCTCAGCATTTCCCTCAGCTTCTCTCTCGAATCTCTCTCAGTATCTCTCCTTCCTCTCTCCAGAGTTCAGCTACCTTCTCCTTTACTACCATCTCCCCCAACTTCTTCCATCTTCCTTTTAGACTGTCACTATTTCCGACCATGAGTTTTAGACCATGAGTTTTGTGTTCAGTTCCTCATGCTTGCAGAACAAGCGCTTTTACCCACCAGACTTTCTCCCCAGACCCAGAGTACCTTATTTTTTGAGACAGCATCTCATACTGAACTTAAAGGTTACCTTTTTGGCTAGGATGACCGGTCAACAAACTTCATCTACTTCCTCTCAACCCCTAGCGCTGGGATGACAGATGTACAGTGTTCTGCCTGGCATGCTTGCACAGAGAGCATTTTATCCACTGAGCCATATCCTTAACTGCTATTGCTCAGTTTTTCAGGTAAATTACACAAGAGATTTCAGATGGATACAAAAAATTTTTCAATATGGAATCGATACAGAAATGCAGCTTTCACCTGAAAGGCGATAAGAGTTAAGTTTATTCTGAAGCCAAATATTAGTGACTGTGCTCCAAGATCATAGGTTTAGGTTACTCTAGTTTATGTGTTCCAGTGTGCTGCCAACATGGTGATGTTTTTATAACCAAAAAAAAAAAAAAAGGAAGAAGAAAAAGAAAAGAAAGAAATGCATAAAGCAAGATGCTTTTCAAATACATTGGTGGGTATCTCAGATAGGTGGGGAAGACAAGCAGAATAGAGTGGAAAGATCTCCACTAGAGAGCTCAACTAATGGAAACTAGGGTTCTGTTTATACATTATACAGGATTTCTTAAGGGTTAAACGATCTTGGTCAGTCGGGCATGGCGGTGCACACCTTTACTCTGAGCACTCAGGCAGAGTAAGTTGTCTCTTTGAGTTCCCGGCTACCCTGGTTTAAAAATGGAGCTCCAGGACAGATAAACCCTGTCCCAAACCAGCCAACCAACCAACCAGACAGACAAAAGAGATTGTTAGATACATGCAGAAGAAGATAATAAATGGCTATCTTAGATGTCCTAAGAAGTTTTGGCTATAGGCTGCAGTTCTATCCTTGAGTTCTCACTGGTTTCACCTTGCTGTTCTTTCCATCAACTTTTTACCACAGAATCTATCTGGATATATGAAATATTTATAAATTTAGTACAGATAACCTATTGTTAGATTCTTATCTGGAAACCTTGTCTTTGTTTCTAACTTACTGTACAATTTGTTCATGAAGACAAGATTGTTTTAAAAATATTAACTCATTGAGAATTGCATACATGCATTTTAAGGTTTACCCCTCATCTTTCTGCCTAACTACTCCCAGATCTACTTTTCTACCTCTCTTTCCAACCTTATGTCTTTTTTTTTTTTTTGAGTTTTTTTTTTAATATCAAAAATGTTTACAGACAGAAATTTGTTTAGGTTTTCTAGAGCTATAAAAGCTTGGTATGACCTTTTCCTGGGGGAGACAAACAAAAGTCTGATTACCACAAATAGGATATTAGTGACAGACCAAAGTAATAATTCCACCTAAGTCTAGTTTGTCAAACCAATTAGTTTATTTGGCACTACCTAAAGGAGCACAAGCTACGTGCTATCTACGTGCAATCTATACCATTGAAGGGTATGTTTATCCCAGTGGTCGTTAACCACTTATAAATCCTTAGGAAGGAGCAGGTTCCACAAGCCTGTCCCCAGAATGTTACTTGCCTATCTTGTGCAGGCCTAGTGTAGATAACTTCCCTGCCCAGGTAACATTCCACAGCAAAGCTTTTCTTAGTACAGCAGTGACAAGCTCTTGCTTGTTGCTTTTACACATGCATTTACCTATGGCCATCAAATAAGCAATTGCCCTTTGCATTCTGTATGTGTCACTGATGCCACATGGTCTTTGCATTCTCTGTGCTCAGCTCTGTTTGTGGCTTTTCCTTCATGTTGAAGGGCTTTTGCCTGACAGTCCTCCTTTATCTGTACAGGTGTTAGATGCTGCTGACAGCCAGTATTTAGGCATGCAGATAGGACAGTCCCAGGAGGAAGACGAGGAGGAAGCGGCAGGTGTTCTTTCTGGTGAAGTTTCAGATGTTTTCAGAAATTCTTCTCTGGGTAAGTTCACTTTATATGATGGAAATGTTTTCAGCCTTAGACATCTTTATCTTTTCTTGTTTGTTTGTTTTTGTTTCTCCAGACAGTTTCTCTGTGTAGCTTTAGCTATCCTGGAACTTACTCTGTAGATCAAGTTGGCCCCGAATTTGGGAGATCCGTATGCCTCTGCCATCCAGATTTTGGGATTAAAGGCATGAACCACCATTACCCAGCAAGACTTTTTTTTTAATCTTTATTTCAAGAAGAAACCTTTTGGTATCATTTTTTTTAATTGAAAATGACATTAATTTTCATTTCAATTCAAATTGAAAATGGCAATTTAAGTATCATCAGACTTGATTTAAATTGGTACTTGTATATTATCTCTGTGTAAATATATACATATTTTGATTGGACTTGTCAATTATGATTTCTATTTTTAAAGCCCTTCAACAGGCACACTTGTTGGAAAGAATGGGCCATAGCAGGCAGCCCTCTGACAGCAGTATAGATAAGTTTGTATCAAGAGATGAGGTTGCTGAAGCCAGTGACCCAGAAAGCAAGGTGAGCTTCCATGGGAAGAAACAGCTTGTGTGTGAGGGGTTGGAATTTCCTTGGCTTTTGCAATTTCATTTGTTCCTAGCCCAGCTCTGGACTTATTTCTTTCCCCTAGAAACACTGGACACCCCCAGACCTTGGTCCTTTTTTGCCTCTCCAGGGATACCCAAATTCTTAACAGAAACATTATTTCTGCCTTCAGAGACTCCTCCCTACAGATTTGCCCCGTGCTGAGCTCTGCCCTGCCTGATATCCTGTATTATTTGAGGCTTGTGCAGAGCTTTACTGCAGTTCTTAGTTTTGCTCACTCAACTGATTAAAACAGTTCTCTCTTTCTCTGTTTGCTTTACATGCTCATTACATGTAAATTTACAGTTAACTTAAATTCCTTAAGGTCAGGAATACATTGTGTCATTTAATTGTATCATCAAAATGACTTCCTTTGAGAGTGCTCTTTTTTATCCTTCCGACCTTTGAACTTCTCTGACTTATTCCTTTGCCTAGTATCTTTTGGTTTGTGTGAATGTTTTGGAGTATCTTTTCAGACAGAGTCTCATTATTTAGACTTGACTGGCCTAGAACTCATAGTTTTAGTGTCATAGTCGTAGACACTTGTGACTTGCCAATGTGAACAGTGTTTCCTGAGTGCTGTGCTTTGGTGCCTTCCCGTCCATGAACCATGTTAAGCATGTCTCTTGTTACACCCTTTGGCCCTGTGTTTCAGGGTTCCAGTTGTGTTCTGTTCTGTTTAACATCAGCTATGGAGGCGGCCAAGTATATTTTTGTTACTGAACTAGTGAATCAAATGTTTACTTCTCTGTTCTAGCCGTGTCGAATCAAAGGTGAAATTGGACAGCCTAATGATGATGATTCTGCTCCTCTGGTACATTGTGTCCGTCTTTTATCTGCTTCCTTTTTGTTAACTGGTGAAAAGAAAGGTAAGCACAGCAGAGTGGATGCGGAGTTGAGGGGATATTTGTGGGTTCAGAAGTCAGTTTGTTGGTCTGTTGGTATCTGGTTATTGGGGTCAAGTTTACTTTCCATTTCTGCTGACAGAGGGAGGGAATGAAAGGGGTGAGTTTTGTTTCTTGGAAAAGGCTAAAGGGGCCTGGGTGGTTCCTTTGCAGCACTGGTTCCAGACAGAGATGTGAGAGTCAGTGTGAAGGCCCTGGCTCTCAGCTGTATTGGTGCAGCTGTGGCCCTTCATCCAGAATCGTTCTTCAGCAAACTGTACAAAGTACCTCTTAATACCATGGAAAGTACTGGTATGTTGACAATTCACCAGTTAATTTGTGCTTAAATTATCTCACAGTCTTGCCTTCTTTTGTCTTAGAGTAGTGAGTGTTTCTAGTTAGCTTATATGTTTCAGCTGTGTTAGAGCTCTCCAGATGTGCATATGGTCATGTTGAGAGTCCCATGACTCCCCTTATGTGTAGTTTACATATACACGACCACATAAGTCGTAAAGCAGAAATCTGGAAATGTAAAAGTTATTTATACACATACTTTATTTCTTCTTAAATCATAACCTGCATTGTTAAATTGCTCTGGGCCACATCCATATTCAGGCTAAGCCTGGTCAGGACAGCACCACACCCTGTCTGCTGTTGGACACAGTTGTTCTGGAGTAGAAAGTATCTGCCACCTTCTTTCATTCTTTGAGTGACAAGGTAAACCTGCATTATTGAGTTTAAAGTTAACAAATATATACTAGATTGACCTTTTCTAATCTTTATTTTCAAAAGAAATCTCAGAAGTTTGATTTTAATATGACAACCTGGAATTACAATTTAGAAATTCTGACATATTGAGATAATTTCAATGTGAGGACTCTAGAAACTTTAAACCCCAAACATCTTTTACTACTTAGGAAATTATAGTCAGGTCCTTTGCACATGTAAAATGTTCCTTCTCCTCCTCTTCTGAGAATGAAGCTTCATTTGTAGTATAAAATTAATTGTGGAGGAGGTACAGGCTGGGCCATTTATCATTTATGTCCACAGAGGAGCAGTATGTCTCTGACATCTTGAATTACATCGATCATGGAGACCCACAGGTCCGAGGAGCTACTGCCATTCTCTGTGGGACCCTTGTCTACTCCATCCTCAGCAGGTCCCGTCTCCGTGTTGGTGACTGGCTGGGCAACATCAGAACCCTGACAGGTAACAGGACAGTTTGTTCTGGTGTCTTTTCTGGACACTGTTCCCATGTTCATTTTTCTATAGAGATATTTCTTGTTCATTTTTCTGGCTAGGAAATACATTTTCTCTGGTGGACTGCATCCCTTTACTGCAGAAAACTTTGAAGGATGAATCTTCTGTTACTTGCAAGTTGGCTTGTACAGCTGTGAGGGTGAGTACAGTGTTTCACATAAACTATTCCTTGCTTTAGTGAGCTTACCATTGATACCATTAAATTTGGAGCTTAATAGGTCACATTTCCATAAGCTGTAAACAGTTCTTTTCAGGGATTTACCACTCAGCTTCATTCAATAGCAGAAAACTTAACAAAATCAAAACAAAAACAGTGATTAAGTCTCAGGAAGAGACTGTCATCCTTTTTAAAAATGTAATGACCTCAAAGTGATGTTTTTCTAGTTCTAATTTTTTTTTACAGATTTTATATTTTTTAATGGTGTGTGTGTGTGTGTGTGTGTGTGTGTGTGTGTGTGTGTGTGTGAGAGAGAGAGAGAGAGAGAGAGAGAGAGAGAGAGTTAGTTTATGTCTGTGAGGCTAATAGCAACAGATTCCAGAAGATGGCACTGGATCCCCTATAACTGGAATTCTAGGTGGCCATGAGCCACCTGATGTGGATGCTGGGAACCTACCTCAGGTCCTTCAAAAGAGCAGTAAGTAGGCACTTTTAACCAGTGAGCCATCTTTTCAGCCCCCAGCACCATTTTTTTTTTAAAGTTAAGTTTCAGTCAGTTGTATCTTTTGGTCAAAAGAGGCATGCTGATAGCACAGGTGCTGTGTTGGTAGGTATATGTGTGTCATCCATGTATAGGATAACTACAGGATAATTAATGACTTCAAGTTCTGAGGCTGTAGGTGCTATAGCAATATAAGATCCACTTTGGTTCATTCCTTGTCCATCAAAAAAGTCTAGTCACGTCTAAGATACTCTTTGATATGGGTCTCTTCTCCTTATGCTGGGCCTAAGACTTCTTTTCACATGTGTGGTAGGACTATGTGGTGTCATCTTCCCCTAAATCAATTGTTAGTGTTCCTGAGATTGAGGCTCAAGGGTCAAGAGAAGTAATCAGAGGGAGAAAGAAACAAAGTTCTGTGTTATGGTCACATTTACTTTTAAACTCAAGCACAGTAAGATGAAGATGTATCTTGAATACTTCTGGGAACCTGTATTGCTTCTTGTTGCTGCTTAAAGATAGACTAGCACAAAACAGGTGCATGCATAAGAGTGCTATTTTAGGTGAGGTGTCTGACCTGATGCCTTCTACTGTGGTCTGGGGTTTCAGCACTGTGTCCTGAGTCTTTGCAGCAGCAGCTACAGTGACTTGGGATTACAACTGCTTATTGATATGCTGCCTCTGAAGAACAGCTCCTACTGGCTGGTGAGGACTGAACTGCTGGAAACTCTTGCAGAGGTTGACTTCAGGTAAGGGAGCCAAGTTCCGATTCAGAAGTTCAAATTAAAAATTAAAAGACCTGAGGTCTCTGCAGTTGGCATGGTTATTGTGTGTACTATCTGTTTGGATCATCTTGGTTTAGTTAGAGAACATATGATAGTCCCAGTATTTTTTATTGAACTCTGAACTTGGAGATTTTGATGTTTTAAATAAGATAAATTTTTCTGGTTGTCCTGTTTTTCTAGATGGTAGGAGTAAAAAGAATTAGTTTTATTATTTTTTAATTATGTCTAAATATGCCTGTATTGGGCATGTGGGTTTGTGCACATGAATGCAAGTGCCTGAGAAGGCCAGAGGCATCGTGTCCCCTGGAGCGGAGTTCGATGGTCTGAGCCTCCTATCATGGCTGCTGAGGACTACACCCCAGTTCTCCGGAAGACCGGAAGGTGTTCTTACACGCTGAGCTCGCTCTCTAGCTCCACTGAGTTGTCCTTTGCTTGTCTGCTTGTTTTGAGAAACCTTGTTTCAAGCTTTTTAAACAGGCTATCAACTCTGCTTGTGTTTTGAGAAACCTTGTTTCAAGCTTTTTAAACAGGCTATCAACTCTGCTTGTGTTTTGTTTTTGTCTTTGTTTTTGTCGTTTTTAATGTACTTACCTTTATTCTGATTTAAGGGAGATAGCTGAATGGTATTTTGTTACGGTTTAAAAAAGTAACTTGAGGACTGGGGAGATGGGTGATGACCACACAAACAAAACTTGAGTTTGATAGCAGCACCCATGTGAAAGCAGCACCATGGTAACCGTAGTGCTGGAG
This sequence comes from Tokudaia tokunoshimensis, assembly GCA_036184795.1. Classification (NCBI taxonomy): domain Eukaryota; kingdom Metazoa; phylum Chordata; class Mammalia; order Rodentia; family Muridae; genus Tokudaia; species Tokudaia tokunoshimensis. The sequence continues at coordinate 71,493,646 of BTHU01000014.1, read as the reverse complement.
AAGTGGAGGCAGCTGGGTCCAAGGGCCTTGCTGGTCCGCCACTTTGCCTAGCTCAGTAGGGAGAGTCCCTGTCTCAAAGACAAAGTGGCTTTTTGCTAGGATGGTGCTGAAAGTGAAGTAGAGAACTCTTGCCCCTCCCAAAACTGAAGCCAAAGTGAAGACAGTGAAAGTCCAGGAAGCAGTATGGAAGGTGTCCTAATATCACCCACCTTCCCCTTGGGCAGGCCACATACCCTTACCAGAACACTCCTAAGAGAGATAAAGCTTAACAGTGCCACCATAATCTCGTCTGTCCCCTACCGAGTCAGTCATGAAGGAGCTAGAAGACAACTGTGTTCCTTGTGCTCGCCAAGACCAGCAAGCACAGGATCAAGCAGGCTGTAAACAACTGTGACACTGATGTGGCCAAAGTCAGTACCCCGATCAGGCCTGGTGGAGAGGACCTGGCACGTTTGACTACTTCCTGATTATGCTGCTTTGGATGCTGCAAATAAAATTGAGATTATCTAAACTGAATCCATTTGGATAATTCTAAATACACAGTTTTTTAACCATTAAATACTCCCCACCCCACCCCACCCCCAAAAGTTCAAAACCTAACATATTATATCTTTCGTTTCCTCAGACTAGGTTTTAGTTAGCAGTTTCTTTCAACACTTTCTTTTAGAAAGGAAATGTTCCTTTATTATTCATATTTGCGTATGTGTGGTTACTGTTCTTTGCTTGTTTGTTTGTTTTTTGTTTTTGTTTTTTCCTGCATGTATGTATCATATGCATGTAGTGCCCACGGAATCCAGAAAAGGGAGTTGCAACCCTTGGAACTTGAGTTATGGATAGTTGCAAGCAGTCTGTAGCTTCTGGGAATCGAACCCTGCTCCTCTGGAAGAGCAGCCAGTGCTCTTAACCATGGAGCCATCTCTCCAGCCTGTTTGATTTTTAAAGCCACTGTAGACCCTGTGGGTTATTGTGTCTCATCTTCAGACTATCTCTGAAAGAAGGATTATTCTGTCCTTGCAATTAGGACTGTGGAATGGGGTACACAGTGGGTCATTTGGGTGGGAGTTTCAGCGTGTTTGTCCTCTCTGTGTTTAAGCTCATTCATGGAACACTTACTCTTGAAGTAGTAGGTTTGTATTTTGATGAAAAACGGTTTATCCAGTGCTTACTTGTTTAGTCAAGAATTTATAGAAGACATTTGAGCTGCCTCTGAGAGACTGCTTTCATGTTGAGCTGTTTGAGGGCTACAAACCAGCACTGTGTCTGCTAAATGAATGACATTTCTGTTGAATGTTTTCTTTTGTTAGGCTGGTGAGTTTTTTGGAGGCAAAAGCAGAAAGTTTACACCGAGGGGCTCATCATTATACAGGGGTAAGCAGTTCATGTTGTGAGACTGTGGGTCCTATCTTCTGGACACTGTCTTAGCAGGGTCTCCCTAGTGGTGTAAAGTCCTGCTGAATGCCTGTTGTGCTACATATTTAACAGTTTATGTCATGAAATTTGTCAGTATATGGCATGGATTTAAAATAAGTCATCCTGACTAGCTTTCCAAAGTGCCTTCCTTAACTAGCTAGATATAGTGGCCCACGCCTTTAATTCCAGCACTTGGCAGGCAGATCTTGGTGAGTTCAATACTAGCCAACCTTATCTAAATAGTGAGTTTCAGACTAGCCAAAACCACTTAATGAAACTGTATTTCAAAAAATCCAAACTCCCTCAGATAAAACAACAACAAAAACAACATTATAGAAATTAAATTTATTTTTATTTTCTGTCTCTAAAGTTTCTAAAACTACAAGAACGAGTCCTCAATAATGTGATCATTTATTTGCTTGGAGATGAAGACCCCAGGGTTCGACATGTTGCTGCAACATCATTAACAAGGTGTTTTACCAGTATTTATCTCTTTCCTCTTTGGTTGAAATATATAGTAAGAGAATGGGAAAGGCAAAAGGAATCCCATTTAACTATTTAAAAAGCTTACTAAAGTGTTAATTTGAAAAAACAAATCACTAACCTTTTATTGTAAAACTAATGTGCTTTCATTGTCAAATGTGTCGTTGAGAGATCAGCACTAAGAATGAAAGAGGCTCTGCTTCTTTCTACCTCCTGGATGTAATTGCTGTGCATAGCTCTGATGGCTGTCATGGGCATAGGCTGGATTATCTATCTGGGGAAAGGTGTGAATTTCACGTACCTTCTGAGTAGATCAGTTTTTCTTTCACGGCAGGCTTGTCCCAAAGCTTTTTTATAAGTGTGACCAAGGACAGGCCGATCCAGTCGTGGCTGTAGCAAGAGATCAAAGCAGTGTTTACCTGAAGCTTCTCATGCATGAGACCCAGCCGCCATCGCACTTCTCCGTCAGCACCATAACCAGGTACACTGCCCACAGCACCTTGCTTTGTCAGCAAAGTGTGCCTCCCACGGTGCCGGCTTTCCTGCTCTCTTTTCCTAAAACCACATGGAGCCCCTAAGTGGAGGCCTTTGTTCATTAACAGGATATTTATCTGGCATCATATTTGCCACAGCCCGCTGTGCTTAAATCCCTTCTCTGTCACAGAACAGTAATGTTCTCAGTCTGGCAACGGGTTCTTTAAGTTCTTCATCTGATAATTGTATTTTTGTTTTTGAATGTCAGATGCCATCTGAAAACCTGTCCATGGAAAAGTTTCACTCCTTTAGTCAATTTAGTTAATGAGTGGGTGGGCTGATGCCAAGGTGAGATGCTGTGAGTACTCTTGATTCTCAGGCCTATATTGCTAGCACATGTGCAGGGTCCTACCTGGCAAGTAGATTGGCAGAGCAAGAAGGTTCCAGTGAATGTACAGGTTTCATTGGAAGATTGCAGGAAGAGTAGTAAAACATGCCCTTAGGACACCTGTCTTTTAAATTCTTAAGACTGGATTTACAGGACATTTTTCTTTTTTGATGATTTGAAACAACAAACACAACTCAACCAAATGACTTCCAAACTCACGTGGTAAGTTGATATTTTTTTCCCTGAATTGGGAACTCAACTCATCAAATTTTAAAGTCATTACTCCTAAAAGACTCTCATCTTTTACTTAAGGAAATAAAGAATGTGTGGGGGCATCTAGTGAAGGAGAAGTCAGGCCTCTTTTTTTTCTTTTTTTTTTTTAAATGATGAACAAACTTATTCCAGTCCTTTTGAGAAGGCCTTTTGCATGCTAAGCAAGTACTCTACTGCTAAGCCAGATCCCGGTCTCATTCTCAGCCTCTATTTTACTCCGAAGTTAATGCTGCTTTCCTTTCTTCTGGATCTTAATCATAAACTTTTAAATGTCATTTGAGCATAAAAAATATATGCTATTAGAGCATCTGTATTTTTCTTACTAGAATCTATAGAGGCTATAGCTTACTGCCAAGTATAACAGATGTCACCATGGAAAACAACCTCTCAAGAGTTGTTGCCGCAGTTTCTCATGAACTCATTACATCAACGACACGGGCACTCACAGTGAGTTTCCTCGCTTGGGCTTAAGATAATTGCCTTGCATGTCTTTTACAATGGGAAGGACCTGTTTGAGGCTTCTCTCTCTTGAGGTGCTTGATAAGGAAGTGTACTTCTTTCAACAGACTCCAAAGTAACATGCTCATTGTAAATAATTGATCCAACCTAGAAAGTCATCAAATAAAAGTTCTAAATTGGGCTGGGTGATGCTGCTGCATGCCTTTAATCTTAGCACTTGGGAGGCAGAGACAGGTAGATCTGAGTTTGAGGCCTGCTTGGTCTGCATAGTGATTTCCAGGACAGCCAGGGCTACACAGAGAAACCCTGTCTCAAAAACAAAACAAAAATGATCTAAAACAGGCTATCCAGATGGGGCAGCAGGTAAAGATATTTGGTTTTTAGTCTAATGGCCTAAATTGGATCCCTAGGACCCATACATTTGAAGGGAGAGAACAGAGCCCACAGTTCTCTGAACTCTACATGTGCGTGTGGCATAAATATAATTTAACTATAAATTTAAAACCTCATAATCTGAATTGATAATGTACCAAAAATTTAGAATGCCTCTAGAATAATTGACTCTGACTTTGTAATGTATACTAAAGGAGTAGACCAGAAATGCCAACTACATTTTTTTTAATCACATTGAAATTGGAAAAGAACTAATATAAGAATCGAAAAATGATTATATTCCAATTACAATAAAATACTAAATAACATATAGTAATATGTTAGACACATGTTGATGTGTTGTTTTGGAGAATTTTAATGATATGGAAACATGTAAACCTAAGATTTAATGTTGAATGACAGAGATAGAATAAAAACATCTGGGAAATGTAGTTTGATTCTAAGTTAGAAAAGTAATATTCATATGTGTACAGTCTTTACAAACTCAGGAAAAGGACAAGTAGAATAGAATGAGTTTTAGGATTGCTACTTTCATTTTCTTACTTAAAATTTTCAAGTATTCATAAATTTTCTAAAATAATCACATGTAACTTTTAAAATCAGAAAGAGAAATATTATGCAGAATTATTATGTAGTGGTTCCTCGAAAGACTTTTATTTGTGCAGTGGAAGAAATACTTGGACATTGTAGAGAGTCACACAACTGAGATTTTATCTGTCTTGGTAACTAAGTGGCTTTCAAATTTAAATTTGTTCAAGATATGAGATTCATTTTAATTGTGATCTGCACGTGTGAAAGCATGGGTCTGATCTGGAGGTTTATTTTAGTAATTTTGAGCTGATATCTTGAGGGAGGAAGAGAGAAACTTCTAGGAAGACTTTGAATCTCCCTGGATAATTAAAGTTCCTAGCAGGAGCTGCTGGCTGCCTTTCTGTGGGCTCTAACAACGTTTTACTGACAGGTGTATCCAGCTCTGGTGTTTAAAGCATGCAGTGTCTAGTGGTAGGATGACTACCCTGTAGTTACTTACAGGTCTCAGTTTTCGTTTGTTTTTTGTGCATATAGGTTTAATTCAGTAAGCCTTTGGTGGTGTTTGGGTGTGATTTTTCCATTCCTTTCTTCTGCAGTTTGGATGCTGTGAAGCCTTGTGTCTTCTCTCAGCGGCATTTCCAGTTTGCACTTGGAGTTTAGGATGGCACTGTGGGTATGTACGTGGCTCAGTGTGCGAGTCAGCCACCCACGCAGAACAAGCACAGCCGCAGGGCCTCTCTCTTTTCTCCTACTCCAACCCCTTTCCCCTTTCTCCCCTTCTCCCCCTTCCTATCCCCTCCTTTTCCTTTTATGTTAGATCTCTTTGCCTTTTTTTGAAAAATAATATGCTGGAACCTTTGTCTCTGCCATGTGAGATGTGTGAAATTGATGAAGGAACTGTTGGGGATGCTGAGGCAGTTGTGACTCTTATGAATGTCAGGTGCTTGTAAGCATCTTTAGGGGTCTGAGGGTATCATCTGTGGGCTCATTAAGGAATTTTCATATGCAGGTAAAAACTTTCTCATTAGTTTGATTCTATCTAAAATTACTAGGTAATGAAAGTCCATTCGCATCCAGAATTGTGATGAGCTCTGAGTGTGCTTCTATTATGTTCCCTTACAAAATAATTTCCCCAATAGATGGGCTACTGCCATCTGGGTATAATTTAGTTTTCTCAGCACTAATAAGCAAGTCTTCACTTGTGCTGATGACTGAGAAACTTTGGGAGTTCCCATCACATCTGGAAGGAAATGTGAAAAAAAGATTTCTTCTGAGTATAAATATATGACCAACTAATAGTCACATGCTTTGTCATCTGGATTGATTGTTCTGTTCTTCCCGTGTATCCTGACTGAACAGTTACAGGCTCCAGTCATAGGTCCTGCACTTTTGAGCAACTTTGACATTGGAGTACAGTCTGCTAAGTCAGAAAGGGAAAGAAGTTCGAACTTGATTCAGAATAATCATTCTAGTTCTCTCAACAAACTCTACTGTGTGATTTCATTTCCCAAGTGACTTTTGTGAAGTCATGATTTACAGGAAGAATGTTAGTTGGTTAGTAGTTTTAAAATGATAGTGGCTCACACCTGTAACCTCAGTACTTGGTAAGCAGAGGTAGGAGGTTTGACACATTTTGCAATACAGCACAGGCTACATAGTGTGTTCCAGGCCATGGGGACTACATAAATGAGAGTGAGACTTAAGTAACCCAAACCACATCAACAAACAAAGTAAAAAGGTAAAATGGGTGGCTCACGGGGACATTAAAGAGCAAGACTGTATGCTTGGAACTTCATGTTTGAGTTTGGAAATGTCTGCTTTCAGAGTGCCCCCACTGAGTGCCTCTGATGAGTCCAGGAAGAGCTGCACTGTTGGGATGGCCTCCATGATTCTCACCTTGCTTTCATCAGCTTGGTTTCCACTGGATCTCTCAGCCCATCAGGATGCCTTGATTTTGGCTGGAAACTTACTAGCAGGTACTGGCAGAGATAGGCTCTGAGACTGAGTTTTGCTTTGGTGGTGAGGGGTATTCAGGTTATAAGGACACGATTGTTATTTTGGGAAACAACTGGTTTCCTTAATCCAGATTTGAGATATTGTCTCTTTATGTGAATGTGTATGAAGGGAGTAGTTATGTGCTGAGTATTTTAGTTGTGTGTGTGTGTGTGTGTGTGTGTGTGTGTGTGTGTGTGTAGGTTACAAGAGGTTTAATTCAGTGAACCTTTGGTGGTGTTTATATGTGATTTTTTTTTCTTCCATTTTACTGTGGATAAACTCGTTTGAGTTTTGTTTTCTGGGTGCTGTGTGCCAGGCAGAGGCTTGGTCTAGGCTTGGTCTCTAACAGGTAGAGTTGTATTCTTCAAGGGGTTATAGGAGATACATACAGACAAACACAGGAGCAGCAGAGCAACTGCATACATTCTCATTTAGCCAGATTTATAGGTTAATAAAAAAGGCTACACCAGGTGGGGTATTGCTTATGTAAGGATTTGGAGAACTGAAAAATTATTTAATATTGAATATAAGTTACTGTGGATATCACCTAAGGACAAGAGTAAGAATAGAGAATACGGCCAGCCAGGTCAGGAACCATTGAATCTTCTTGGGGATAGGATACCAGGTCTCATTGAGGAATATTGACTTGTTCTGTTTGTCATTGATATGTTTTATGGAGATCTTGCAGCCTGACTTGAGTTTGAGCTGTAATTTGTAGGGAGGCTCAGGTGTTTATGGGAAAAGAGAGTGCACTTTTAGGAATAGAGAAAGGGGGTAGAAAGCATAATGGAGGCAACATCTCCAGACCTGACTTCCAGCTGCTCCTCGCTTGTGAGGATCACACCCATTGCTGGAGGACAGTGGTGACTTTGTGGAAGATTGGGACTTGGGGGCCAAATAGCACTTTTATGCAAGTTTTGAGACATCTGTTCAGATGTAGAGGTGCATCCTTATGTTAGCACAGATTAGTGAAAAACTTGGGCCACGATAGCTTCCCACCTCACACATTGGAGAGAGTAATGCGTGTGCCTATGTCTCAGCGAGTGCCCCCAAGTCTCTGAGAAGTTCATGGACCTCTGAAGAAGAAGCCAACTCAGCAGCCACCAGACAGGAGGAAATTTGGCCTGCTCTGGGGGATCGGACTCTGGTGCCTATGGTGGAGCAGCTTTTCTCCCACCTGCTGAAGGTGATCAATATCTGTGCTCATGTCTTGGATGATGTGACTCCTGGACCAGCAATCAAGGTAACTTGTTCCTTAGGGGCAGCCATTATCATCTGCCTAATGACTGGACTTCCTGAACAGCCATGTTAGAAGTCTGTTCCTTCTCTATTTCTTGCTATAAGTAAAGAAACTAGCTTATTCAGACACTGTATTTAACATAAAGATGCAGTTATTTTGTATTCTTTTTTGGTGTCAGCCATGAAGCTCAGAAGTGATAATTTCCCTTTAATCTCCCAGGTTCCTTCACTTGCTTTCTCTAAAACCTACTCACAAAGCCCCTCCATCTGCTCAGGCACAGACTTGTGCGTTGAGGTCTTTGGCCCTTTCTGGCAGGACCCTGTTTCCCTTCTTGAGCCATCCATTCCTCAAATCCAGTCTGTCTGGTTTCTGATGCCACCTTTCAGAGTACTTCCTACTGTAGCAGCCATTTCAGTTTTATGGGTACTTTGACAGCCTTCCTCTCTTCTGGGCTACGTTTTACCCCGAGTGATATGACTTCCTGTGTTTCTTCCAACATCTTGCACTGTCTGGTTCAGTTTTTCTTGCCACTGTTAAAGGTGCCGTTCTGTGGATTATCTACTTTCTTTCTGTTCTCTGGGACTTTCTGCCGTAGTGGGAATTTTCCATGTCTATACCAGCCACGACAGTAGTCACTGACCACATGAGGCACTTAGGTTTTTGAAATGTGGTTGTGTGACTTAACTGAACTGACTAAATGGACTATTGAACAGGCAGCTAGGGAATCAGGCTGCTGATGTGCCCATGTCTCTTGGGGGCTTCCACTCGGTGGAGCCTTAGTTCTGTGTGCCTGCTATCCTGGTGATGCTCTGTGAGGCTGACTCAAATGCCTCAGCCAAAGCCTGGCCTTCTTATCTCCTTCCCTCCTTTGTACCTGCTTCTCTTCTCACACTTTGTACTTTGTCCTGATAGAAATGGGAGATACCATAGTTTCATTTCAGCTCACTATTCTTTATTTATCCTATTAAATACTTTGTTTAAAAATTTACATAAGATGGGATGGTAGTGGTACATGCCTTTAATTCCAGCACTTGGGAGGTAGAAGCAAGTTGATCTCTGAGTTTGAGGCCAGTCTGGTCTACAGAGTGAGTTCCAGGATAGCCAGGGCTACACAGAGAAACCCTGTCTCAGGAAAAAAAAAATCAGCATAAGTATACCTTCATATACATGTGCACAAACATCTCTTTGGTGTTAGTGTACATTTTCATTAATGCATACCTTCTCTTTTCTGGATTCTGGTATAAACTGGTGTATCTGCACTGGCCTATATTTGGAAATCATATTATTGAGGTAATTCACATTCCATAAAATTCAAGTGTACAATTTAATTTTGAGTCTGGACCAACTGGCCTGAAACTTACTATGTATCCCAGACTGTCCTCTGACTCCTGGTGATTCTCTTAGTTCAACCTCCCAAATACTGGAATTATGGTGTGAGTCACCACATGGTTTTTGTTTTTGTTCTTTGTTTTGTTTTTTTTTTTTTTTAAATTATGCCACAGAGTTGTGTTGACATGGCTGCAGTCAACCCTGTAACTGTGACTCCAAAATCTTTCCATGCCCCTGTCTCTAGATAGCCATTACTCTGCTTTTTGTCTCTGGGTGTGCTTCTCCTGGACAGTTCTGCTGATGGCCTCATACTCTTGGTGAATTTGTAACAGGCTCTTGATACCAAAAGTTTCTTCAGTTTGACAGTTTCTCACCTGCCCCCCTGCAACCTTCCTGTCTCCTTCCATGCCCAGCCATCCATACGGATACACTGCTTGACTTTATAGATGAGGATCAGAGGTGTGTAGTGACTCACGCAGTTTGGGTTACCATCATTACAGAACCTCAGTGACTACTTATTCTCACAGTTCTAATATCTGTGAATTCTGAGATCAAGACACTGTCAGATTTGACCCCTGGTTATGTTTGGTCTTCTTTCTTACGGAGGATGGGGAAAGGGAACCCCTAGAGTCTCTTTTCATAGGAGCCCTCCACCATGACCTCATTCTGAAGGGAGTGATCTGCATAGCAAAGACCTGATGTGCCTGCCCCTTACCATGTAGTGCCTGTTCTCCTGTGTCACCTTTCTTCTTTGTGTGTAGGAGCCTAATTGTCCCATGTGTCCTTGGGGGTCACATCTGGGCTGTTGACTTGTTGGGTTTTAGCTATGACTTTGAGCAAGTGGATTAATTCAAAACACTGTTTTCTCACTTAAAAATGAAAATTTAAATGTTTCACTGTGCTTACTCATGTGATGGTTCATATAAAATGTCCTGATTGCCTTCTCTTAGAGGGGATATGGTTGGGGGTGCCAGTGACTTTAGGTCCGTTTAACTCCCTGGAGGCCCTCCCTTCTCCAACCCATTCTCAGTGCTGGTGTAAGGAAGTTCAGAGCCATACCTGCCACATACAGTTATGTGGGTGAAATTATTATCTCGGAAGTATCTAAGCTCTGTAATAGGAGCTCACAAGCCATGAGTTGCCTGGGCTAGTACTTTGCAGTACATAGTGGAACTTTATATTAGTAGTTTTAGATTTTGGTTCCTGTATTAGCTTTATCCCATTATATTTTTGTTTTTTATTTTAGGCAGCTTTGCCTTCTCTAACAAACCCCCCTTCTCTAAGTCCTATTCGACGGAAAGGGAAGGAGAAAGAACCAGGAGAACAAGCATCTACTCCGATGAGTCCCAAGAAAGGTGGTGAGGCCAGTGCAGGTAGGAAGCAGTTTCTGGAGGGCAGAGCGCTGCCTGTGGTGCAGAAGTGTAAACACCGTAAGTCGGGAAGCTGGTCCTCTGCAGTACAATCAGGGAAGAGTTCTCTGGGTGCTTCATAAGTGTCTGTGTGATAAACTATCACTTTACAGAGTAAAGCTATAGCAAGGAGCCTGGTTTTCTGTGCTTACTTCCTTCTCCTCTTCTTACAGGGAAGAAATCTGAATTTTTATTAAAGGGACAAAGATGGCTAGGAATAGATGTGGGTGGTGGTAGTCAAAAGCAAGCACAACAAACGATGATGATACGCAAAAGTTCTGATAAGGCAAATGAGGAATCTGTTTGGGAGAGGTAACAAGACAGTGGAAGTCAGGGATGATGTGTCTTTAATCTAACCACTCAGGAGGCGGAGTGGATTGAGAGTTTGAGGCCAGTTTGGTTTATGAAGTGAGAACTTATTTAAAACAAAGAGTACAGAGACAGAAAGACACAGTGGAGATAGTCATTGGATTTGGAGGAGTCTAGAAATCACACAGATGTTTGGAGGGGCTTGTACTTGGGGAGATGCCAGGTCAAAAGGGCCAGAGTTTTGTCATGGTCAAAGTAGCAGAGTTCCGTCTATGCCCTTTGGGATGGGAAGCAGAGTGATCCTTGTGTCCTGTGGCTACCTTTTTTCTGTGCGTGTTCACTCACAGAAGGCTTTGCAGATGCATGCTGTAAAGTACTTGTTTGTAAGCCTCATGGATGCCTTAGTTTAGGACTTGACATTTTTTTTTTTTTTTGGTGAGAAAGCTTTAAATCTTCCCTGGTGATTTTCATATATTTGGTATGTTATTAACCTTGTAGCAGGAATATACAATAGGTCTCTTAAGGGTACTCTGTGAATGCTCTGTATTCTTGGACTAAGTATGAAATCTTAAAAGATGCTCTAAGGATTGACTAAAGTAGTGCAGGAGGGTTTTCCTGTTTAAAAGCTACAGACTTGAAAATGTAACTGATGACCTCTCAAACCAAGCCCTCCCAAGTGAGAAATCCTTAGAAATGTAGATAAAGATGAAGAGCAGGAGTCTGCTCTGCTTGGTACTTGGCACTTTAGTCTCAGTGTAGTAATGTATACACCATTTACAGTTTTCAAAACATGTCCACAGCACCTAATGAAAAGGCCCAGAATTTGTCTGTCTCAGGGGCAGCCCATGTACCCCAGGAGACTTACTTAGACCAAGAGAGCCTGAGGTTGACTTCAGACATTTGGTCAGCAGAGGACATCTGAGACCACAGTTGATGCCCTTCTGCCCACCACTTCTTTCCATTCTTTTACTTTCAGGCTCTTAGGATTTTACTCAATTCCTTACTACCTCCCAGAGCACATACTTCAAAAGTCAGGGGAAAGGCTTGAATGTTTGTTAGACCATTCTGAAAAGTCATCATTGCAGTAATTGCTGTTAAACTTAGGAAGTTTTTTCCTTAGATTTAAAAGCTTAATTTTTGGGTTTTGGTGTTTTGTTTGTTTATTTTTCTAAGCCTCTCGACCATCAGACACCTCAGGACCTGTCACAGCAAGTAAATCATCTTCACTGGGGAGTTTCTACCATCTCCCTTCCTACCTCAAACTACATGATGTCCTGAAAGCCACTCACGCCAACTATAAGGTACTGCTCCCTGCTTATTTCTGAACATGAATTTCCATGTACCTGTGTTCATGCTTACATAGATAGAAGCCCTGTAACATAGGATTTAAATTTTGCTTCTCACTTGTCTTCTAGCTTGGTTTATGGTAGCTTTACAAATGTTTATCTCTGGGTGTTGTTTGTTTATTGACTCCCCAAGAATACCTTAGATTTAGAAAGACACGCTTCAAGGATTCCTGGGGCTCAGTACATAGTTCTGTTCATAGATAAGGTTCGTTGCCATGTCCTGAAGACACACAGCCGAGCCAAGCAGGTCTCATGTGCCTTCTCCCTCTGTCAGCCTAATAAGATAATACAACTTCCCAACACAGACCCAAACTGTAGCTTTAGGGGAGAAAAGCAGATGTTCACTGTAGACCTAGAACCTTGGTGCCCTTGTCAGCTAGGACTTTCTATCAGTGTAGGGACTCTTTTGCCAGATGGCCCTAATTCAGCTTTGTATTGGCCTTTGAATGATGGTGTCTGGGTTTATATTCCTTTTTTCCTATAATTATCCCAGCATTAAAGAATGATTTGTAGATTTACCCTTATTGCTTTGAAATTCTATCTTTATCAAAAGTTAAGATCTCATGATTGTATAGTTTCATTTATGTTTTTGTTATATCATTTGTTCACTCATTTAATAGGACATTTTAATTCTTTTATTTAACTAATGAATTAATTATTTTTTGAGACTGAAGCCCTAGCTTGACTAGAACTGGCCTCAAACCTCAGTGCCTCAAACTCACAGTGATCCACCTACCTCTGCGTCCCAAGTGCTGGGACTAAAGGCATGAGCCACCATGCCTTTTAGAAGCACATTTTAAAATTATTGTGGTTTCCTGATATATTTCCCATTATTCTTTAGAATTTTCTGGATATTATCTATTTTTACATGTTAAAATTTGAATTCCCTGTATAATTCTAAAAGCCATGGAGATAATTTCCCTTTAGGATCATGTCCACTGTGTGTCATCCCACAGGCAGATCTAATCTAAGTGAATGTTAGACTGAGATGGCCTTTTTGATCACAGGACCTTTCTGTTTGTTAAAGTTCCTTTCCTTACCTCAGAAATCTATGAGAGTTAAAAGAATTTTTAAAGGAACCTAATAGATTATTCTCATAGCCCTGGTATTTCTTAATGTTTCCCAGGTGTGTAGCTTTTTTACTAAGAACTAGTGAGAATGTTCAGCGCTTCTGCTTATGTGCTCTATCAGACCAGGTAGTGGAGGGCACACGTAGCCTGTTTGTGCTTTCGTCATCTGTCCTTAGGGACCCTTTGCCATGCTTCCAGCACATGTTCCCCTCTTGGCCCTTTTTTTGTCCTGAAACCTCAAGTATTTGCTTTTAATTTTGGCCTCTCCAATATCTCAGCTTTCTGCTCCTTTGCTCTCTGGTTCCACTTCTGTAACTCTTAAGTTTGTGTGTTTTGAGTAGCTGTTCTGTCCTACTGTGTCTTTTCACCTGGTCTTTCTTTCACTCTCAACTCTGAGTCCCTTTCACTACCCACTCCTCTCCTGCTTCCTCTTCTTCTATTTCTCCTCTTCCCCTTCTATTTCTTTTTCCCTGTTGTCTGGGTGTCTTAGGGTTTTACTGCAGGCACCATGACCAAGGCAACTCTTATAAAGGACAACATTTAATTGGGGGTGGCTTACAGGTTCAGAGGCTCAGTCCATATCATCAAGGTGTAGGCTTGACAGCATCCAGGCAGATGTGGGGCTGGAGGAGCTTAGAGTTCTACATCTTCATCCAAAGGCAGACAGGAGAAGACTGTCTTCCAGTCAGCTAGGACAAGGGTCTCAAAGCCCACCCCTGCAGTGATCCACTCAATAAGGCCACACCTCCTAATAGTGCCCCCCTGGGCCAAGCATATTCAAACCACCACACTGGGGAAAGAAGTGTGATTGGAGTGTAGCCATTCCTCACTAGACCTTTGATCCCACATATAACATCAGTGCATTGTTCTGGGCTGTAGGATCTAAGGTCTCACTCCTGGTGTCCCTTCCTGAGGTTAATCCCAGTGCACCCCAGGCTTAGACCTGTTAGATTATATAAAAGCAGCTGTAGAGAGACAGAAGGTGGAAAGAAATAGAGGCTCAGTCTGACCATAGGCAGAACCGTGTTTATTCATGGAAGGGGAGTATTTTGTCACCTACATATGGATACCTAAAATGTCTTTAGAAGATAGGATGCTCCCCCTTATGGGCCAGAAATAACTTTCATAGTCTGCAAGGGAATCTGGGAAGTGTAGTCTTTAAGTGGCAAACCGTCATTCTTAACTCTTAAGAGGATATAAAAATTTCAGAGCGGGGGAGTTATGGCTGTTTTCTGCTGAGGAGGGTCTTTGTTAGAGGCAGTACTTTTTGGTCCAGTGGAGAGGAATTCTCCGGTCATATAGCGGGGAGTATCTTAACTTGACTAGCTGACATGGATCAGGCAGTTGTGGTCCTATATTGCTTTGTATCCAAGTATGTGTCCATTTAGAGAAAGGGCTTGAGAAGAAGGTACATTCTTTTGTGTTTGGATGAAATGTTCTATAAGTATCTGCTAGGTCCATTTGATTCCTTATACCTTAAGCTCCAACATTTCTGTTTCCTTTTTGTCTGGATGTCCTGTCCATTTGTGAGGGTGGGGTATTGAAGCTTTCCCCTATCAGTGTGTGAGGGTAGTTTCAATGTGTGATTTAAGTTTCAGTAATGTTTCTTTTATAAAATTGAGTGCTCTTGTGTTTGGGGCATAGGTGAGACATAGTCCTGAGTTCAATTACCAGCAATCACATGGTGGCTCACAACCATCTGTAATGAGATGCCCTCTTCTGGTGTGTCTGAAGACAGCTACAGTATACTCACATACATAAAATAAATAATTCTTAAAAAAAATAAAGTACTGAAATGTCATCTTGGTGAATATTTTCTTTGATGGTAGTGTCCTTCCCCATCTCTTTTGATTATTTTTGGTTTGAAGTCTATTTTGTTAGATATTAAAATGGCTACACCAGCTTGTTTCATAGGTTCATTTGTTTGGAAATTTGTTTCCATTATTGGGGAATTGAGACCATTGAGAGATATCAATAACCATTGATTATTGATTCATGTTATTTCTTGTTATTATTGTGGTGGTGGTCGTGGTGTATGTGCATCTGTTTTGATTTTGCTGGTGTGACATTATTTATTTCATGTGTTTTCATGGGTGTAGTTAATCTCCTTGAGTTGAGGTTTTTCTTCTAGCATCTTCTGTAGTGCTGGATTTGTAGATACATACTCCTTAAATTTGGTTTTATCACAGAACATCTTCTCCACCTGTGGTAACTGGAAGTTTTGCTGGGTACAGTCTGCACACTGTTGTTCAGGCTCTTCTGGTTTTTAGGGTCTTCACTGGGAAGTCAAGTGTAATTCTGATAGGTCTGCCTTTGTGGGTTACTTGGCCTTTTCCCCTTGAAACTTTTAATATTCTTTCTTTGTTCTGTATGTCTAGTGTTTTGATTTTTATGTGGCCAGAGGACTTTCTTTTCTTTCTTTTCAGGGCCAATCTTTTGGTGGTCTGTATGCTTCTTGTACCTGTATAGGCATCTCTTTCTTCAGGTTAGAATTTTTTTCTTCTATGATTTTGTTGAAAATATTTTCTGATCCTTGGAGCTGGGTTTCTTCTCCTTCCTCTATTCTTATTATCCTTAGATTTGGTCTTTTCATAGCATCCCAGATTTCCTGGATGTCTTGTATCAGGAAATTTTTAGATTTAACATTTTCTTTGACTGCTGTATCCATTTCTTCTGTCATATCTTCCATGTCTGAGCTTCTCTCTTCCATTTCTCATATTCTGTTGGTGAAGCTTGTCCTGTAGTTCCTGTTTGAATTACTAAATTTTTCATTTCTAGAATTCCCTCAGTTTTTGTTTTCTTTATCACTTCCTGAACAGTTTTACTCATTTCCTTCAACTGCTTTGTTATTGTTGTTGTTTTCTTTTTTCTTGGCTTTCTTGGATTTTTTTTTTCATTTCCTCTTGTTTGTGTTTTTCTTGTTTTCTTTAAGGGACTTACTTGTTTTCTCTTTAAGGATCTCTATCAACTTCATATTGTTGGTTTTAAGGTCTTTTTCTTGAGCTTCAGCCGTGTAGGAATATTCAGGGCCTATGGTGGTAGGATAGGTGAGCTCTACTGGGGATTTATTATTCTGGCTGTTATTGATTGTGTTTTTAACACTGGCGTCTAGGCGTCTGGGTTTAGTGTGATTATAGCTCCAGGTGCTGATTTCTGTGTTTGTCTTTGTTGGTTGTGTGGTTTGTTCCTTGATTTCCGTTTCCTTTCTGGGTTTTCAGAGAGTATGAATGCTGTGGGTTGCTTTTTTCGCTGGTGTGTTCCCAGAGGATGCCTGATGTTGTTGGAGGCTGGGATGTAGTGAGGAGTAGCAGGAGATCAGGAGGGGCTGGCCCATGGGATCCATGAGAGATGGTGGCAGTGGGGGAAGGAGACCAAGGTCTGTGGGCAACCCACTTGGTTTTTTGGCAAGCATGACCTGGATGAGCAGGAGTGTTGCCCAAGTTAGGGGCTTGGATTCAGCAATGAATTGAGGAAGGGAAGCCAGGAGAAGATGGTCTGTAGGATCCATAGGAGCCATGGATAGGGGCAAGAAAGACTGCAGGTGGTATTGTGTTGCAGTGCTTCAAAGGAGACTGAAGGATTGGCTCTAGGTGAACAGAAACTTCTAAGGAATTTCTTGAACCTGGGTGTGTCCTGACAGTGCATTGTAAATTTAACCCATTTTACTTAAGCATTCAGTTTTCATTATTAATTTTATATACTTGATTTTGAATATTATTCTGCATTAATTTAAACACTTTAAGTTTACTTTAAGCTTGCTTTGAGTAACCTTTTTAAGACTTAGTTGACAACATATACAGAATATTATGTGATAGGTGAGAGAAGTAACTCAAGCTGGGTGGTGATGGCACACATCTTTAATCCCAGCACTTAGGAGGCAGAAGTAGGCAGATCTGAGTTCATACAGTCCGGTCGACAGTGTGAGTTCCAGAATAGCTAGGGCTTCATAGAGAAACCCTGTCTACAAAAAACAAAATGTAACAAAACAAAAGTTGGTTTCTCCCTCCAACTCTATATCTCTGTATATGAATTAATTTGTACTTACATGACTGCAATCATAGTTCTGGGCACATTAAGTAATTTGATCATTTATAAGATGTCTGACCATTAACTTGTATATCTTAGTTATCTTAAATAGTTTACAATAAGCCAATAACTCTATAAGATTAGGGCTTTATAATTTTACCCCTGATATGTTTAAACTTAAAAATAATTATAATTTTTTTGTAGTATCAAGTAAACTTTAAACCATAAATACAGTCCACAGAGACTAGCCTCTTATAGTGTACTTTTATAATAGGTCAGCTTTTTATATGACTTTTTTATATGACTTATCCAAATAGCTGAAGCTTAACAAAGATAGCAAAAATATCACAGGTTTTTAGATTACCTAGTTTTAAAACAAACCATCTTGGAAACCTGGAGTTGCCTCCTTAGTCCAAAAAAATAGGATACAGTAGTAAGCAGAGGGATACCACGTGATCATCTTAGCTAAAGTCACATGGCATACTTTCACCCTGATGAAGTCACCAACCAAGATAGTGGTAAGGTGAACCCTTCCATACATGCCCTTTTTCTAAGCAAGAGTTGAATCCAAATTACATACATGGTATGCTATAGCACATTAAGATTATCTGTACATAGATTTTTAATTATTAACCCTTTTTGTTACAAATTTTAAGCTAACTTTTCTCTTGTTTGGAATTTTACAGCCTTTTAAAACCATACTTATTGAACTTAGAAATCCTGAGATGCAAAAGTTTACACAGTGCTCTTATAAAGCCTGAGATAAAAGATCTATACTTTAGTAAAGATTTAGAGCTCAGATTTTGCATTGGCACCATGTTAGTTTGTTAAAGGCAATTCTAGAGAGATGGAAGGAAGGAAGAAAGGGAGGGAGGAAGGGAAGGAGGCTTGGTTTAACCTTAGGTGACCATGGCAAGGGGAACATTTTTGTCACCCATATGTGGGGATGGCCAAAATGCCTAGAGAAGAAGATGGGATACCGCCCCGTATTAGGGCATAAATGACTTCCATAGTCCTCAAGGGTAGCTAGAAAGCATAGTGGTTCATCAGGAAACTATCAAGACCCATTCTCATTTTCTGTTCAGTGTCTTTTCCCTGCATTTGTCCAGTGTTCTCTTCATCATAAGTGGTTAGGTTCAAGTTCAGGGCCAGAGTCTCTTCTGTTGTAATGTGGTTTGGACTGGTTCTTTGCACTGTCAGTCCCCTCATCTGAATCATTACGGGAGAATCGTTATGGTTAAGCCGAGGCCTTCAGAATTTTAGTCATCCTAAAACTAATCTGACTACATCTAAAATTGACAGTGACCACCCCCCGCCCCCCGGATGGTGTGAGTCTAGGTCAGCACTGCAGAAGCATCTCCCTGCAGCAGACGGCATTTGTGTCTTTGTTGTAGATAACCAGACTTCGGTGGTGCCAGTAACTGTGTGCTCTCTCCTTCCACCTTGCCAAGGTCACCTTAGATCTTCAGAACAGCACTGAAAAGTTTGGGGGGTTCCTGCGCTCTGCCTTGGACGTCCTTTCTCAGATTCTAGAGCTGGCGACACTGCAGGACATTGGAAAGGTTTGTGTGTGGTCTCCTTTCCTTGAACCTGGGTCAGAGTACCTCAGAGGATTCCTAGTCACATGATGCAGGCAGGACAGACTGCATCCCATTTATGTCCTAGTACTGCAGGGTGCCAGGGCACTTCTGTTAGGTCTGTTACCAGTATGTCAGGTCTTATTACCACAGTTTTTCATTCAGTCTAGAACATTTTGAAAAATGTGCTTTGTTTCTCCCTTGAGTTTATTAAATGGAAAGAAACAAAACTAGATTAACGAGGGTGACTGACCAGCGCCCTCCATAGCTCAGAAAGCAGATCTAAGCTCATTCATGTTCCTAGTTCTGAGTAGAATAAATCTTCCTCCCAGCCCATATGCTCACACTTAATCCCGCCGTTGCTAAAGATTTTGCTTGCTCTCCACTAGTACATCTTGTTTCTAATATACTCCACAGTGAGTATATTCAACTTGTATCTTTAAGTGAAATACAGTCCTAGGATCTGCCAACCACTGATGTCAAAATCCATTCATGCTAACGTTCCTTGTATGAAATGGTATCAAATTTTGAAAGCCTACCCACATCCGCTTATAAGACTCAGTTATCTTGAAATAACTTACAACATCATGCTTTTGTTACAGTTCCTTGTAGTTGTTATTCTGTATTGTTTAGGGAATAATGGTAAGGAAAGAAGCCTGCACAAATCCAATACAGACTGAATCCTGCTTTTCTTCCTTGTTTGTTTGTTTGACCCATACTGTCAGGCAACATACTAGTTTACATTTTTGTCCCTTCATTGCATGCAGCAGTACCTGAACTATTAACATTCAGCAAACAGTTGTTCAATAAACATACGTTCTTTTCAAGAATCAGTTTGAAAGTTGGGTATAGTGTTCATACCTGGTAAGCTAGGTATAATGGTGCATACCCCTCAGAGGCTGAAACTGGGGAGGCTGTGGTAGGAGCTAAAAGACAGCCCCTATCAAAAACAAATGAACAGGGAGAATTGATGTGAGTGTCTCATAGACCTTATAGCCTTGCTCCAAGTATGGTTAGTCTGTGTCACCACATAACATTGACAAAATGCCTTCATTTTCCCACTGTCTGGTAGATCTTGTTATTCCATACTAATTTTTATACATAATTGAATGTATTATGTGTAAGTTTTGCTTAGATTATGTCTAATACACATTTCCCCACACATCTCTTTACTGTTCTTACTGTACTGTGTTTTCCTCTGACTTCTCCCAAGACTTCATACTATTTTTGAGTGATTTTACTATGATTTAGCTTGATGTGGTTTTCCTTTCAGTTGTGTTTCTTGTACTCAGGTTTATTGAGTTTCTTGGTTCTGGGCCTTTATAGTTTCCCACAGTTTAGAAAGGTTGGGGCTATTTCCTTAGATCTTTCCAACCTTTTCCCTCACTCTATCTTTTAATTACCTTCTAAAAACCCATACTTGGTTGCTTAAAGTTGCTCTTAGTTTACTGTTGCTCTTTTAAGGATTTGGGTTTGATTTTTCTAGATTAATTTTTTACCATTTTTAATTGTGTGTGTGCGTGTGTGTATGCGAGCGTGTGTAGGAGTGTGTGTATGTGTGTGTTTGTGTGTGTGTACATGTGAGTGCAGGTGTTGGCAGAATTCAGAAGAGGTGCACTAGAGCTTCTGAAGCTCTTATAGGTAGTTGTGAGTCAATTAATGTAGGTGCTAGGAACCCAACTCAGGTTCTGAGCAAGACAGCATCTGCTTTTAACTGTCTTTCCAGCCCCTCGTTTTAGGTCTGTTTGTTTTTAATCACTATGTACTTTTCCTTTTGTACTTTTGGTTATAGTCCTTAGGTTCTCTAAGCTTTTCTTTCCCCACATCTGCTATAGTATAAAATCCCATCCATTATCTCTTTTTTCATTAACATTATAGTCTTTATCACTAGAATTTTGATTTATTTCTCTTTAAATCTCCTATCTTTATTTAACCTAAGTTATTTATTTTTTGTTTATTATTTATTCGTGTGTGTGTGTGTGTGTGTGTGTTTGGGACATGGGCACCTTTCCACATGGAGGCCAGAAGAGTGTGGAGTCCTCCTCTATTACTCTCCACCTATTTCTTTAAGGCAGATTCTTTCTCTAAATTAGACCCCCCCCTTTTTTTTTTCTGCTGTTCTGGAAGCCAGCAGGTCCAGCCTTGTGCGAGTGCCCACTACTCCTTCAGTTCTTCTGATGATGGCTTCTCAGGCCTTGGCTTTGTTAGCTCCCTTAGAATTATCTTTGAAGTACTCAAGGAATACCCTCCTCCAGTCTCCAGGGGTCTCTGAATGACTCATTTTCTTGGTGCCGTATCATGTGAGCTGCCATTTTCTTTGGGTCTTTGGGCTCATGGTGCCCTCACAGCTTGGCTTCTGTCTCCTTGTGCCACAGCCTGGGAATGCTCTTAAGATCCTTATCTAGGACCATCCTAGGGCCTTGTTTATATTTCACTTTTCAGGATCACTGATTCTATGGCCTGATGTTCAGTATCTGAGAACTATGATATAAAAGCTGGAATCTTTAAAATACATTTTTGATCTTTTCAGGCAAGAGAGGGTAAATGCAGACATGGAAATCTCAATATGACATTGTATCGTGATGCCTGGGGTAGTGACCTGGTTCCCTGTGACCCTGGCACTCCTGGAAGGACAGGAATGACATTCTTTCTGTAGTTGCAGCACCTAGCATCATTTCTACAGCGCACTCAGCATTCTCTACCGACTGCGGTGCGGCTCATTGGCAGTGGCTCTCAGCGCCTTGAGCATTCTGTTCAGCTGATCACATTTAGGGCTCCACAAATGCACACTCCATAATCCTTGCCCTGAAAACAGTCATAGATATACTTGATTATTTACTGAATGATTGGGGGACAGATTGGTTGTGTAAATGTACAAGAAAGCAGTTTTTACACAATTGTAGATACAGGAGTTCTTGTGATTATTAGTATGATTAATTGGAAACATTAGTCTGAATTTCTCTGACATTTATACAGTTTATATGGACACTGTCTGTTTCTGAGTGGCAGCAATAATGGGTCACCTCTAAGTCACTGATGTTGTACTCTTCCTTTCACAGTGTGTTGAAGAGGTCCTTGGATACCTGAAATCCTGCTTTAGTCGAGAACCAATGATGGCAACTGTCTGTGTTCAGCAGGTGTGTGTCACTTCCTGTTTTTTGGGATTTGAGCTAACTCCTCTGGACCAAGTGACAAAACCTAGTTCCTTTTTAGACTCTGGTGCTGTAGTGTGATATTAGGAAGAGTTTGGTGCCCCTCGCTATCACTCCTGCCTGCTCTGGGATGGGGACTGTGAGGGGGCAGAGGGCATCAAAAGGCAGCTCTGGTCCTCACTGCTTCGCCTTTGCCACCCCGTCCCAGTGGGCTTGTGTCTAAAGGGCTGGTTCCACTTAGAACCACAGAGAGTCCCGGGCACAGTGGCACACCGCACCATATGGTGGGATGTTCTGGGGTCCTAACTCCTAGGGATTCACAACAAAGCCTTCCATCATATGTCCTGCTGGGTATGCTACTGGGAAAGGATAGTCCTGGGGGATGTCTACTTTTGCTTTTGTTTTTTCCCTTTTTCTTTCATTACTGGTACTGAGGGTTGAGCCTGGCTTATACATTCCACTGAGACTTTTTAAATTTTGAAATATGATCTCTGTAGCAGTTCCCAATCAATGCTACTCAATCAATCTTGGTGGCTGTGGTGCTGCTCCTCGCTGCCCGCCACTGTTCTGGGTTCTTAAATGAAATTCACATGCATGCAGCCTTTATATTTTTATGTTTTAAACAGCTCAAGGACTGGACCACTTCCTAACCTCCATGTGGCTAATCCACCCTCTGATAACCCCAAGTTATTACTTACTAAAATCTATGTTCTATCTTTGCTGCCCTGGACCCAGCTGTGTAGTCAGTCCTCTTGGACCACAGCCCCCTGACTACTACATGGTGGCTGTGTCCTCTATGCTGCACTTCTCAGGCATGGCATCTTGGTTCTCCTTCTCCCAGAATGGTGGATCTCTCTCTCCCTCCACTCCCTGTCTCCAGCTCTGGAATCCTAAAAGTCCCACTTCTGTATGCCCTTCCCAGCCATTGGCTGTCAGCATCTTTATTGACCAATCAGAACCAACTGTGGGCAGGGTCTCTTAGCGTCTTATGTATGGGGACACTGCAAACAGGTTTTTGAGGAACATGATTAGCATAATACCAGCAGCATTAGACCAAACCCACAACATTTCCCCCTTTTTCCATTAAAAAGGTCTTTTCTCTCAGATACATATTGAACATAATTGTAGCAGTTATGTAAACTATAAGGTATGATATATATTAATGTACAGGCATTCAATTTTTGTCAATTTAAATAAATTATTCTATTATCTATGGTAACCTGAGTTGCCCAGGCTCTCCTGGAACTTGCAGATTGCCTACTTCCATCCTGCCCATCCTAACCCCTGTCCACCAACCGGCGTTGCAGACAGGCCTGTGCTGCTCATCTACGTTCAATCTATATTATGTGAAGTATTGACGTTTCGATTCTTTCATTCTAGCTACTGAAGACTCTCTTTGGGACAAACTTAGCCTCACAGTTTGATGGCTTATCTTCCAACCCCAGCAAGTCTCAGTGCCGAGCACAGCGCCTTGGCTCTTCCAGTGTGAGACCCGGCTTATATCACTACTGCTTCATGGCACCATACACGCACTTCACACAGGCTTTGGCTGATGCTAGCCTGAGGAACATGGTGCAGGCGGAGCAGGAGCATGATGCCTCAGGGTAATATTTATGGTGCAAATTTGTCATTGATGATGCAGAGATGAGTTATGTGTAGCCCTTCCTTGAAAGACACTGGCTGAACTATGGTATAGTCTGCTATCCAGAGGTGACAGGCTAGAGAGGAGGAACCCAGGCTGCCTGTGAAGCATAGGTTCTAAGTTCCAAATCTTGCCCTAGACTAAAAGTGGCGCCCTCAGTGTCCTTACCTGTTGGAACTGCTTGGTACTTGCTATTAGTGGCAGTGTGTATAGTGAGGTGGCATGTGTTTATGAGTGGCAGTGTGTATAGTGAGGTGGCGTGTTTATGAGTGGCAGTGTGTATAGTGAGGTGGCGTGTTTATGAGTGGCAGTGTGTATAGTGAGGTGGCGTGTTTATGAGTGGCAGTGTGTATAGTGAGGTGGCGTGTTTATGAGTGGCAGTGTGTATAGTGAGGTGGCGTGTGTCAGTGGTGCTTCTTTGTCCTGCGACCCAGGAGACCAGCCTTCAAAATGGCACACAGTGGTGCTAGTGTTTAGAAGTACTGAAGGGCATAAAATCGTCTAGGGTGTATTATTTTTTATTTCTATATGAATTTATGTTAATCTTTTTGATACCTGGAATGTGGAAGTTCCTCCCTCCCTTTCTCCTTCCTTTCAGGGCTTTATACGGTAGGCATGTACTTTACCATAATTATCAAATATTTGAGATGCTACTCAGTGTAGTAATGTTAGCAGCATTCTTACTTTCTTTTTCTGGATGATCAGACAATATTGGAATCAAGGAAAATACTCCTTTTCTTGGATTTATCTTGGTAGTGTACTTTTATGTATGTGCCATAATACCTGCTTTGCTGTCTTTTCAAAAATTTTGTTGTTTCTGCTTTGGGCCATTTGGCAGGTGGTTTGATGTACTCCAGAAAGTGTCTGCCCAATTGAAGACAAACCTTACAAGCGTCACAAAGAACCGAGCAGATAAGGTGAATGGCACCTCAGCTAGAGATGACATGTGGATAATGTCACAAGGGTGGAAATGGAGCTCAGAGTTTCTAGATTAGTTGCCAGAAGCTTCTAATTGCAACTGTGGTTTCTTTCACTTTTTCCTATAGAATGCTATTCATAATCACATTAGGCTATTTGAGCCTCTTGTTATAAAAGCGTTGAAGCAGTACACCACGACAACATCTGTACAATTGCAGAAGCAGGTTTTGGATTTGCTGGCACAGCTGGTTCAGCTACGGGTCAATTACTGTCTACTGGATTCAGACCAGGTTTGTCTTCATCCTTGTAGTCACTATACCTGTTCCTAACTGAATACAAATTACCCCGAAAAGACAATGCCCAATACTATACCATGCTCCAGTGGGGTTAGGCTTTAGAAACTTCCACAAGTTTTCTACATCTGTATACCTGCTCGTAACTTTAAAATAAGCTGTTTTTAACTTGTAAGATATAATTTAAGATTTATTCTGGTGGGCCAGGTCATTTATACAAAATTCAGACTTCTTCAAAACAGGTGATCATCAGCTAAGCAGTGGTGGTGCACACCTTTATTCCCAGCACTCTGGAGGCAGAGGCAGGCAGATCTCTGAGTTCAAGCCTAGCCTGGTCTACAGAATGAGTTCCAGGATACCCAGGGCTACACAGAGAAATCCTTTCTCAATAAACAGAAAATAAATAAAATAAACAAGTGATCACTTTGATCAGAGAAGCTTCTTTTCCCAGTGGACAGTGGTCAAATAAGTAGTTGTTGAGTGCTCAGCCCTAAATGGGCCATCAGGCCTCCTCTCCCCTCAGGGAGCACTGCAGAAGAGGGAGTGGAAAAAGCTGAGAGCGGGAGGGTAGTGGGGAGCACTGTGAAGTGGGAAATACTGTCTTCTGGGCATGACAGAGCTGTCACAGTCACAAACTCACAGCAGTCTGGTCCTCTGCACAAGATCAAAGCAGTCAGCATCCCAGCATGGAACCCAGCTCAGGAGACCCACCTCTAGCTGAGGGCTGCCTGGGGAGGGGTTGTTGTTTCTCTCTGCAGGGGAGTAGTAGCACATAGGCAGCACTAATTGGACTCAATGGGTTATAAGAAAAATAGCAATAGAACATCAAGATATCATTTATAGACTATACTTTCAAGCACTGATGTAATCAGCAGGCCCAATCACTTTTATACCATTCTGGGGGCTGTGTAACTTGGTTCAGAACCCCTCTCCTCAAACTCACCTTGCCTTCCTCTTGCAGTTCCTGTGGTCATAAAGGTCCACTAGACATGCTTGTAATACAAATTGTATTCCTGGGGAAATCTTATATCCATGCCTTCTCTGAGAAGAAATTGTCTTTAGGTTGTTTAAAATTGACCATCATTTTTGTGCTCTGATCTTGGGCTACTCTTTCTGTGTGAGTTACAAGGATCAGCCAGTTAGGGAGACTCCTTGGCCCTCTTAGGCTCATGGTCATATCATAATACAAAATGTATTTAGTTCAACTTTAAAAGCATGTATAGTCTTACAGTCTGAAAATACAAAGTCCCATTTGAGATTTCTCAGTTGTAATGTCCTTGGATTTGTAAAATCAAAAAGCAAATTACATTCTTCTAATATACCATGATGTAGAATATACATTCCCATTTCAAAAGGGAGGGATGGGGATATAGTGAGGACATACTGGACCAAAGTAAGATTGAAACCTAGCAGGGCAAACTCTAAGACCTGAAGTTAACCTGTAAGCCCCACCTACCCAAGGACTAGATAGCTTCCTGGAATCCTGGGAGTACAAATAACAAAGCCACATTGGGGGACGTGGGGAATAGATGGCCTTTGGGTTTGTCCTTAAATAGCCCCTATAAAACGTGTCTCATGTCTCATCACCACTCAGCTGGGAATGCCTGACCAAAATCCATTTTGGTCAGTATTTAAAGCTTGCTTCAAATTTGGCTCAAATTTGTGGAACTGCTTTTTCAGTGGCAAATCTCAGAGTTAGCACAAATTTCACAACCTGAAGTTCCGTGTCCTCCTTTAGTTTTTAAGCACTTAGATGGCTCAGCCCCTTGCTTTGCTGCTACAGCATTCATCATCTGAGTCTGCTTTCACTCCCTGTATGTAGCTCTGACCCAGATAGCTCAGGCTCTGACATCTGCAACACTTGGTGTCTCCATCACAACCCAGGCTTTAGCTTTCTGCTATGGCCTCTGGGGCCCTTCTTGCAAAGACTTCTCTGCCACTTGTTGCCTGGCCTTTGCAGCTTTCTGAAACCACAGAAAACTCTATGACCCTCTCGCTATTGCATTTTTATGCTTCTAAAGCCAGTTCCACATGAAAATCTCAAGTGTTGGCCAATGAACAGCTCAGCTGGTATGGATCTTCGCCCCTTTGACACACTAGCAACTGCCTTCTTAGGTTGAAGCAGATGCTTTCTTAGACCAAGCATCCCCTTAGGCGTTTTAGCTTCACAAATTGGAAACTTAGCTGGGTGGAGTGTTTCCCTTAGGGCACCCTTCCTCTTTACAGTGCAGATCTGGAAGCCTCTGGTTAACAGCACTTGTCTCTGTCAACTCCCCTTCTCTCTTAGCTCGTGCCTGAATGTTAAACTTCCTAGTACTCCTTTTCTCTCCAAACTCTACAATTTTTTTTATCTCTTTCTACCCTAATTGTTCTTTTTCACTGTAGACCTGCATAAGTTATCAGTAATAACCAATCCACAGACTCAATGTTATGCTGTCTGAAATTTCCTTCACCAAAGAAATTCATCTATTATTTTTAATTATAGCCTCGGGCAAGGTCTCAGGACTTGGGCAAAAGGCAACCAGATTCTTTGCTAAAATATCGCAGGAATGGTCTCTAGCCCATTTGGTAATAGAGATCTTGTTTCTTTCTGAAGCCTCGGGAGCCAGGCATTCTCAGCACCGTCTCCTAGGCTTCTAGAATTGCCTGTTAAGCTCTGCTTAAAGCATGCATATAAAACTTTTATAAAATTCTGAAGTTTCTCACTTTCCTCCAAAAAAAGAATATAGTAAGGTTCTTTACAACACCTCGGTCCTTGTAGCAAGTTGTGAATTACTTTTTATCGCCTTCATATAAGATGCAACAGAAACATATGGAAGAAAACTTTATTTTGCCTTATGGTTCTAGAGAAATTAGAGTTCTTCATGGGGACCAGTGACATGATTCAGCAGCTAAGAGCACTTGCTGCTTTTCTAGACCCAGATTTGATTTCTGGGGAATCTGACGCCTTATGGCTTCGGCTGGTACCACAGGCATCTATTACTTAGGCATACTTGCAGGTAAGACATTAACATATAAAATCCAAAATAAAAAGTCCATTGTGGCAAGGAGGCATGGCTGCAGAGCTGGAGCAGGAAGTGGAAAGCTCTCATTTCCATCCACAGACAAGAAGCAAAGAGAATGAGCTGGAAGTAGGGTGAGGCTATATAAACTTTCCAGTCCTGTACCCAGTGACATACTGTCTTCAGCCAGGCTTTACCTCCTAAAAGTTACATAACCTTCCAAATAGCATTGTCAGCTGGCAACCATGTATTTAAGTACCAGAGCCTATGAAGGAAATTTCTTATTCAAACCACCACAGTGTGCTTCCTTCAGTTCCATACCCTGACAACCTGGTCTCCAGTTGTGGGCCGTGGACTGTAGAGGAAACGGGTTGGGGCTATACCAAGAGGATAGGATTAAGGCCTCCAGAACACTGATGGATGCATCTTAGGACACCTAAAGACCTACCTCTCTTCTTACTTTCCTACTTCCTACTCTCCGACTTAGAAATTATAGTTTCTATTTAGGCCATCTATCATAGACATAAAAAAGCAAACAAAAAACTTGCCAGTACATATGTTAGGTAGACTAGACTTGGCTATCTTACCAGATAGCTTCTCTAGTCATTCCATTCTATCTAGAGTGTTTCCTTTAAAACAGAAAGCTAATCTTTTTTTCTTCATAAGATTTATTTTTACCTGTTACTTAACATTGAAGACTCACAGCTTCAAGTTTCTTGTGTGCTGAGCCCATGTCTACATGTGTGTCCTTCACTTGGGCCTCTGAACCTCATACCAGCCAAGCTTTCTGACCCGACCACTGGTGGGTAGTCTGTTTTTCTTACGTGAGCACTCTAGCCTCCTGCTTGATTCAGTGACTTTCATTAGTGATGCCCTAGAGGTATAAATGCAGAAAATGGGTATTAACTCAGTTTAGATACTATTTTACTAAGCACCTGCTGAATGTCTGCATGCTCCAGATCCCCAAAGCAGCATAGCTCCTATGTGGGAGCTTCTGTCAGGGTGATGAAATTCACAGCAAGTGAGAGTGAAGTAGACATGCTTATCACTCCAGGTACTGTCATTGTTCCTAGAGTTGTCCTTTCCTCCTGACTCCTCTGCATGTCACGACAGTATGCACACTGCGCACTGCCGGACTCCTGCTGTTGGCTCACCACTGACAAGTCTTCCAGACGGGATGACAAATAAGAGCTGATGGTTCCTGGAGTCATTACTTATTTTCCCAGAGAAGACTCGTCTCTGTATTAGCCACCTTGTTTTGTGACACAGAGTCCTAATGTAGCCCAGGCTGGCCTCAAACTTCGATCTGCCTGCCTTAGTTTTTATTGTGCTGGGATTTCAGGCCTATGTCTACCTATCTGCCTTGACTAGTGTGTTCCTAAAGGCATGCCTGAAGGACTTCTGCACTTACCTGATTTCAAAGTAGCTTTGAAAACATGATTATAAACAAGCTAATCTTCTGTGTAGTTTCTTATGAATAGTTTGGAGATCAGTTTAAGAAATGATACCTGGCTTTTACATTGTAAGTCTGTGACTGATGGCAGCTTTTCTTTCCCTGCATTAGGTGTTCATCGGGTTTGTGCTGAAGCAGTTTGAGTACATTGAGGTGGGCCAGTTCAGGTACTGATGTTTAGTTACTTGAGTTGTTGTCCTTGTTATGTACACACGTGCGATCCTAGGTCCTTACGGTGACAGTGCCTCACGTGCTGCTGGTGTCCAGTGGTGTCTTATTTACAGGCTTCCACTTGTACTCCTCTGACCACTTGCAGAAACAGTTATACATCTAACCATTAGTATGTTTTCATTTCACATTCAGAGTGTGTGATGATGGTAACACATCACTAAGTGCCATCTTACCCTAACTTTAGAGGCGGCAATTTTAGGTCATGGTTTAGTAAAGGGAGTGACTGTGATTTTTAGTTGCATTATCTGTAGTTTTTCTTGTTAGACGTTAAAGCTTTAATAATC
This sequence comes from Tokudaia tokunoshimensis, assembly GCA_036184795.1. NCBI lineage: Eukaryota > Metazoa > Chordata > Mammalia > Rodentia > Muridae > Tokudaia > Tokudaia tokunoshimensis. The sequence goes on along the minus strand of BTHU01000014.1, from coordinate 71,463,959 downwards.
TTGTAGTATATATAACAGATTTGCAATTTTTGAAAATTACATTTCTTAACAAGTAGTTTGTAAAGCGCAGCAATGGAGAGTTTTGTGAGCGTCCCTGGACTCTAGAGACACAACTCCTGTTCTGATTATGTGGCACTTTGACTCCGTAGTTTTGACCAGGGAACATTTTCTCCTCAGTGTCTGAATTTTTTCAAGAGAGGAAAGGAAAATGAAGAGCTAGAAAGATCTTACCTGCTGGCATCCCATGCTTAAGGTGCAGCCTTAGCATCCTGACCATCAGGCTCCCCATGTGCAGAGGCAGGAAGACCAAGGGTGTGGGTGGGATTAAACGAGGTTGCAGAGTCTACTTTAGCTTAGTAGTTTCTCCTGAGGTTGACTCTTGACTCGTTTTATGCTGTGTATGCAGATTACATGGCTTAGTTTAAAAAAAAATGTCTAAATGGTGTGTCTTTGTTTCTAGGGAATCAGAGGCAATTATTCCAAATATATTTTTTTTCCTGGTATTACTGTCTTATGAACGCTACCATTCAAAGCAGATCATTGGAATTCCTAAAATCATCCAGCTGTGTGATGGCATCATGGCCAGCGGAAGGAAGGCTGTTACACATGGTAATGGCTGCATCTGTGCATGTCCTCCGTCCTACCTTCATCCACTTTTTTGCAAGTGCTGAGTGTGTGTGGGGCTCATGTATGCATGCACATAGGTTAGAGGTGTTTAAGAAGAAAAAAACAGCACATTGCTTACTCATAAAATTTGTAAACTACTTCTAGAAACCATAAAAAATAGTGACATCATTAAGGTATATATGGATTCTGAAAACTGCCTCTATTTATGAAGAAAAATTTTATTTTTCCCTTTTTATTTGCTTTGGTCTTTTTTTTTTTTTAGAGAGGGCATAGGCTCAGATCTGGGCCCTCATATGTGCCAAGCGCTTTACCTCCGAACACACCCCTAGACTCAACATTTTAAATCTAGCTTGTCACAACAAATTTTGACTTTTGTGTTGTGTTTTGGTTTTTGTTTGTTGTTTTTCAAGGCAGACTTTCAAGTGTATCTCTGACTGTCCTGGAACTAGCTCTATAGACCAGGCTATCCTGGAACTCACAGAGATCCTCCTGCCTCTGCCTCCTGAATTCTGAGATTAAAGATGTGCTCTACCTGTGCCTAGCTTTTTTTCCCTTTGAGACAATTTCTAATATAGCCCAGGCTGACTTGAATTCACTGTGAAACCAGGGATAACCTAGAGCTCCTGATGCTCCTTCTACCTGCTGAGTGCTGGGATTACAGGCATGATTACCACTCCTGGTTTATAAAGTGCAGGGGCTGAACCCAGGGCTTTGTGCATGCAACTCAAAGCATTCTGCAAGTGACCTGAATTTCCTGCCCAAATTATGATTTCATTCCATTTTGTTTTGTTTTGTTTTTGTTTCTTTGAGACAGGGTTTTTCTGTGAAACAACCTTGACTGTCCTGGCCTGGAAATCACTTTGTAGACCAGGCTGGCCTCAAACTCACAGAGGTCCATCTGCCTCTGCATCTGAATCCTGGGATTAAAGCTGTATGCCATAAAACCCAGCTATAAACTCTGACTTCTTTTCCAATAGTTTTGGCATTTATAGTTGAGCATTTTCTTTGGGATTTTGTTTAGCCACATTATATTTTAGAAGAGAAGCTATTCGATGTTCAATAAACTACATTTTGAATTCTGTATCTATTTGTATTTTGTAAGCTTACAACATGTAAGTAAAAAAAAACTAATGAATTAGAACTATAGGGAAAGTAAAGTTCTCTTTACACATTGGCTCTTCATTTGTTTTGGTTTTGGTTTTTTGAGACAGGTTTCTCTCTAGTTCTAGCTGTCCTGGAACTTGATCTGTAGACCAGTCGGCCTTGAACTCACAGAGATCTGCCTGCCTCTGCCTCCTGAGTGCGCATTGGTTCTTTACCCCAGCACTTCCTCAGGTTCATGCCATGGCTGCCTGATTATTTTAGCAAAACTTAAATAAGACCCTAACAAATGGTTAGTCACTCAGCTATCCCCCTTTAGCCTGTAAAAGGAGGTGCAGTGTGTATTTTAGGAATGTTCGGTAGCTGAACATGATATTGTTTGCCTCTGTTAATGGCATTCATGATGTGGACACATGAGGACCATGAGTTGTAGCCAGCTTGGGCTGTTGAGCCAGATCCTGGCTTGTACAGAAGCAGCAATGACCAAAAAGAAAGAATATGTAGTGATTTTTTTTTCTTTATATTTTTAACACTGGCTTTCTAGCCTTTCCCTGTTGGATTCTCCCGCTTCTTTCCCAAGAGTCTAGAGCAGTGTTTCTCAATCATCCTAGTGTTACTGTGGCCATTTAATGTAGTTTTTCATGTTGTGATGACCACCCCGCAACCACAAAATTATTTTTGTTGTTACTTCATAACTGTAATTTTGCTGTTATGAATTATAATATAAATATCTGATGTACAGAGTATCTGATATGGGACTCCTTTGAAAGGGCCGTTCGAGAACTACCCCAAGGGAGGTCTTGACCCACCAGTTGAGAACCACTGTTGTAGAGGCTGTGACCTTTGGTAGGGATGCATGCTGGGAGCTTTGCAGACCCTACAAGTGAGAACAGCAGAGACGCCCCTCCTGCTACACACATCCTCAGGGGGACATCGACTGAGCAGAGGCGCTCCATCTTTATAAGAGAGCATGGGCTGCCTCTCAATCTTTATAAGTTAACCTATCGCTCTACTTCTGTTCACGCTTTATCAGAGCACAGATTGTGAAATGCTTAGCAATTGGTGGATGATTTAGTTAAAAATGCAAATGTCAGATGCACTGACCTAACGCAGGAGTGATGGCTCACTGGTTAAGAGCACTGGCTGTTCTTCCAGAGGACCTGGGTTTAGTTTCAAGCACACACAGGTGGCTTACAACTGTCCAGTTCTAGAGGATCAGATCCCTTCTGACTTCTGAGGATACTGCATACATGTAGTGCACAGACATGCATGCAGGCAAAACACCCATACACATATAAATAATAAAGTAAAAATTAGAGATTGGTGCTGGAGAGATAGCTCAGTGGTCAAGATTACTGACTGCTCTTCCAGAGGTCCTGAGTTCAATTTCCAGCAACCACATGGTGGCTCACAACCATCTGTAATGGGATCAGATGCCCTCTTCTAGTGTGTCTGAAGACAGATACTCTGTACTCATATACATAAAATAAATATTTTTTTAAAAATAGGGGCCAGAGAGATGGCTCAGCAGTTAAGAACACGGGCTATTCTTGGGTTCATTTCCAAACACCCAGGTAGTGACTCATAGCCAACTATAACTTCAGTTCCAGGATATCAGACACCTTTTTCTGGCTTCTGAGGGCACTGCATACATGTAATACACAGACATAACATCAGGTAAAGCACCATGCCCATAAAATAAAAATAAATTGTGTGTGTGTGTGTGTGTGTGTGTGTGTGTGTGTGTGTGTGTGTGGCATAGACCTAAGTTTCCTGAGAGTGGCAGTCAGCCAGTTTATTTCATATTGGGATACTTGATCATCTGAAAGAAGTTCAGCAAGCAAGTAAATACAAGTATATTTTGTAGCACAAGGGTCAGAATAATGTGTTCTTACCACAGAGCACCAGTGTGTGTGTGTGTATACACAGATGAGAGTCAAGAGTTTGTGGGGTAAAGTATCATTGAATGTGTGTTTGCACATATGTATGTATTCATATCTCTTAGTATTTGTGAATATGTCACTGAGGATTAGGGTGTTTGTTTGTGCTATAAAAAGTCAGAATATATGTATGTACATCAGCAGGGATTGCTGTGCTTCATGCCAACTAAAGCCTTTGCTTTTATAGTTCTTTCCTATACCATACTGTTAAACCGATTAATTTAGTTTGATTCCTATTTTGGGCCAGTATGAGTAAAACCTGAAGAAAAATCTTGATCTAATGAGTCAATTTTTAACTTAAAATAGTTTAATAATCTAAGACTCTGACTTAAATGTATTTAGTAGCCATGATATTTATCGTCTTTTAAAGTAGATCAAGTAGATTATGCTTGAACTTGGGAGGTTGCTATTTTGATTATTTGGAATGTTTTCTTATTTTCAAATTGACTTTGATTTCATTCACTTTTTGTCAGTAATGACGCTGCATTAGAAGTAGAAACCATGTTTTTTTGTTGCTGTTCTTGTTGCCTATACAAGCTGTCAGTGTGGAGATGAAAGACTATGGCCTCCTACAGTGGCATGATCGAAGTTTCAAATACACTTTAACAATCCCGGTCAGCCCTTTCTGTAAGCCAAGTATAGCGGAGGTTTCCTTCATTTTTTTAAAAATTCTTTGGAGCTCTGATAGCTGCCTCTCATGAGTCATTTTCACATGTGGTCTCACTTACTCACTCTATGCCTACAGCTATACCTGCTCTGCAGCCCATTGTCCACGACCTCTTCGTGTTAAGAGGAACAAATAAAGCTGACGCAGGGAAAGAGCTGGAAACCCAGAAGGAAGTGGTGGTCTCCATGCTGTTACGACTCATCCAGTACCACCAGGTAAGAGGAGAGTATCGTGATGATTACATCGCCGACATGGAGAGACATGCCACAGCCATGGGGCCCTGGGTGGGGAACAGTCCCAGGAGCACGGGATTCTCTGGGACTGCAGAAACAACAGTGAGAGAAGAACATGCACTAGGGTGGGAGCTGGACATCCCCAGAAGGCTAGCAGACATGTGGCTGACTGTTATAATTTCAGTCAAGATACTAAATGTGACAGAACCTATTGATTCTCAAACATGGCTCAAGGATCAAGTAATTGACAGTATTAATCTAAGCCAGTAACATTTTAAAAATACTAAAAACGTCAAATCTGAAATAAGTAAATAGATTATTTACCTCTCTCTTGACATAGTCTTGTTCTTTGTTTTGGTTTGTATTGTTGTTGTTTTGAGACAGGATTTCTCTGTATAACAGAGTTCTAGCTGTCCTAGGCTTGCCTTGTAGACCAGGCTACCCTCTAACTCACAGAGATTTGCCTGCCTTTGCCTCCAGAGTGCTGAGATGGAAGGCGCACACCAACACACCTGGCCAGTCATGTTCTTTTTATTTTTGCTCATTTAGTTTTGTGTCCCTTAAGCAGGAGCATGAATTTTAAATGCTTTGATTCAGCCCATGTGTGGAAACAGAGTTTTCAACATTTCTGTCCTTTTACAACTCGTACTTTTCTTTATTCCTCCCTTATTTTGTTGGTTCCTTTCAGTTGCCTGTTTCTGAAACTTCATAAAACCACAGGCTTTTTCAAAGAAATAGTGCTTCCTTTGTTTCATTTATGTTTTGATCAATCTTTGTAATAGTTAATTAAATATTTAATGCTTAGTTAAGCCGAGGCATAAAGTAGTTTGAGAGTAAGCACATGACTTTGCTAAGTATAGTGGGGCTGGTAGTGCCTTGGGAATCACCTACAACTTGTGCATGCTCAGCAGGGTCTCAGTATGCCCTGTGGAGATCCTCGAGTGCCCAGGAAATAAAGGGAGACACAGGTCTTGTGTGGCATAGGCACTGTACATGGGACTTGAAGCACGGCAGCTCTGGGGATGGAGTTGTTGGGTTAGGCTTTTATATATATATATATATATATATATATATATATATATATATATATTGTCCTGAGCTGTGTGCATCTTTTTGTTTTGGTTTGTTTTGGGTTTGGTTTTTTGAGATGGAAACAACAGTTTGGTTTTTTGTGTGCTTCCTGGTCTAGTGTAGCACAAAAGTGGATACAAGCTATGGTATGGCTGTGCTCCATTAAAATGTTGTCTACAAAATGGGCAATGGGTTCGCCAGAACCAAAATGACACCAGTAAACTCACACTCAGCTTTGTATGACTGTCGCAAGTGAGGGCCACTCAAAACAAAATGCCTTTGCAAAGAGCACTGAGATGGATTTAAAGTACGTAGGACTATTAGATTGTCCCACAAAGTATTTAGTCAAGGGTGTCTTTGAGTTCTCCTACAGATGAATGTAAGTTTGATTTTCACTTGATCCCGTCTTTATGAAATGCTAAAATACCATAGAAATAATACTCATCACTAGTCTTCCTGAGCCCAGCACAGCTCATTCATCCCCTTGGAGGTTTCTGCGTGCGTCTCTTTACGTGGCTTGTTGTTCGCTTCACATTCACATGTCACAGGGTAAAGACTGTGTGCTTTCCCCAGTCTTCCCTGGGATTAGCTCTCTTTGAACCTTAGAGTTACCATCCAAGCTGGGGCTGGTGTGGTATGTGGGAAAGAGAGGGGCCGCGGGCCAGGAAGCGTTCTATTCCTACCCAAACGTTCTTGCAGGTGCTGGAGATGTTCATCCTTGTCCTGCAGCAGTGCCACAAGGAGAATGAGGACAAGTGGAAGCGGCTGTCTCGGCAGGTTGCAGACATCATCCTGCCCATGTTAGCCAAGCAGCAGGTTTGTCCTCATGGCCCTAGTTTGCCATCATGTAGTGTGATTTATTTCAGAATGGACTGAGATGTCTATGAAGGCTGGTCATGATCATTATATCCTGACAGGTTCTTGCTTTGAAAGTTGGTCTTGGTGCTGGTTGTGGGGAAATTGGCTTCTTTTATTCCCATTACCCTTTGAGGTTGAAATTGCCTTCTCGCTTTACAAGTGAGGGAACAAAGGATCAGAGAGGTATTGAGTTTTTCCATCCTCACAGAGCTTGAGGGTGATGGGTCTGTAGTTGGTTGGCCCAGTTCTGACTTGAAAACTAAGTCCTTTATTTTATTATTCTGACTCCCGCATTCTGGTAAGTCAGGTATTTTATTTGATCCTTAGCTTTCTTTATGTTTGTTTTTCTTATCATTTACAAAGTAACATTGCAAGTAATAATCACTTAGTCAGAATTTCTATAATAAGATGACCTTACTAGGGCTGGAGAGATGGCTCAGCGGGTAAGAGCACTGATTGCTCTTCCAAAGGTCATGAGTTCAAATCCCGGCACCCACATGGTGGCTTACAACCATCCGTAAGGAGATCTGACGCCCTCTTCTGGTGTCTGAAGACAGCTATAGTGTACTTACATATAATAAATAAATAAATCTTTAAAAAAAAAAGATGACCTTACTAGTTAAATTAAGAAAATGCAGCAGTCTGGCTGTGCCATATCTTGTGGAAACAAATAGCCCTGGCTCCTGGACCATGTGGCCCTCAGAACACAGGAACCTATGTGGCTCTCACCAAAGCACCATTACAACAGAAGATGGAATACAAACAGAGCCTGGCTGCAGACAGTCCTACCAGAAAGCCTGAGCAGCTGCCAGATGCATCTCTGGCCATGCCTTGAATGAAACTCCTAACAAACGACAAGGCAGTGCTTTGAAATAGGTTTTGTAGAAAGCACAAGGGAGCCATGTTTCTTGGCATTTCATACACACTTGTAGGCGTACCCTGTCGGTAGTTACTATCTTCATATGCTAGGTAGTTTTGCGGGGAATGATAGGAAATATTTCACTGAACAAAATGTATTGAAAAGCAATGTTCTCCCACCTTAGAATGAAGCTTTCATTGAGGCAGACAGTGGAGAATAAAGCAGATAACAAAGAAGCAAATACATTATTAAAGTGAATACAATATCAGAGGGTAGTAGTTTTGATGGCAGAGGAAGAGGGTAGTATAGGGTAGAGAATGCATTTGTTGTTTTAACAGTGACAAAATGAGAAAGCCTTTTGTAGGAGGTGACATTAAGGAATGGGGTGATTCTAGCAGACCTGCAAGAGAGTGCTTCAGGCAGAGCAGAGAGAGGAGCAAATCCCTGAGATTGTGGCATAATTGGATACCAGTAGTTAGTCACAGGAAAAGGAAGGATGGGAAGGCAGGCATGCTGATGTTACTGCTGAGAGTAATGCAGCAGATTAGAAATAGGTCACTGCTGAAAGTAAAATGCTTTTAACTTTTAACTGAGAGGATATGATCGGGATGATGGTAATTGTGTGCCCCCGAGGTGCAGTAATGTGATGCTGCCGTTCCCATCGGATTGCACAGACATGTCCGTGATGCTTAATTCCACAGATGCATATTGACTCTCATGAAGCCCTTGGAGTGTTGAATACCTTGTTTGAGATTTTGGCTCCTTCCTCCCTACGTCCTGTGGACATGCTTTTGCGGAGTATGTTCATCACTCCAAGCACAATGGTGAGTCTCACCATACACTTCAGATGCACTGGAGGATAGGTCCCAGCCCAGATCTGCCACAGCTGGTGAGATAGAACTTAAGAATTTGCATTTTACTAAATCTCCAACTGAGTCTGATCCTGCTTCTCTGGGACCATACTTGGAACCAGTGCTGTAGGGACTTTCTGGTGAAGACGTAAATTGGGGTGATTTTCTTCCATAGAATCGACAACTAGGGAAAATTTAATCATCTTTCCTTAGCTTTAGCATATGCAATATTTCTTTCTTTCTTTCTTTTTTTTCTTAGGCATCTGTAAGCACTGTGCAGCTGTGGATATCTGGAATCCTAGCCATTCTGAGGGTTCTCATTTCCCAGTCAACCGAAGATATAGTTCTTTCTCGTATTCAGGAGCTCTCCTTCTCTCCATATTTAATCTCCTGTCCAGTAATTAACAGGCTAAGGGATGGAGGCAGTAATTTAACACTAGGAGAACACAGTGAAGGGAAACAAATAAAGAATTTGCCAGAAGATACGTTCTCAAGGTATGTTTTCTATCTGAACCTGTAAACTGATCATGTCTTTCAGCTGGTCCCATGGTGTTGCAGCAGCAGTAGCCAACAATAATTGTTGGTCTTTTGTGGATCTGAGCTCACTCAACTAGCTTTTTTTTTTTTTAATTTTATTTTATTTTATTTTTTTAATTTACATTCCAAATCACTTCCCCTTTCCCGTTTCCTCCCTCCCCGAAAGTCCCATAAGCCCCCTTCCCTCCCTCTTTTCTCCGTTCAACCCCCTCTCATTACTCTGTCCTGGCGTTCCCCTACATCCAGTCTTTCCAGGACCAGGGGTCTCTCCTTCCATCTTTTTAGAAATCTATTGATATGCTGATTGTGTCTAGGGTATTCTGAGATTCTGGGTCAATATCCCCTTATCAGTGACTTCATACCATGTGTGATCTTTTGTGATTGGGTTACCTCACTAAGGATGATATTTTCAAGTTCTGACCATTTGCCTAGGAATTTCGTGAATTCATTGTTTTTAATTGCAGAGTAGTATTCCATTGTGTAAATATACCACATCTTCTGAATCCATTCCTCCGTTGAGGGACATCTGGGTTCTTTCCAGCTTCTGGCTATTATAAATAAGGCTGCTATGAATATAGTGGAGCATGTGTCCTTATTGCATGCAGGTAAAGTCTCTGGGTATATGCCCAGGAGTGGTATAGCCGGATCCTCCAGTTTTCTGAGGAGCCGCCAGACTGCTTTCCAGAGTGGTTGTACCAGCCTGCAATTCCACCAGCAGTGGAGGAGTGTTCCTCTTTCTCCACATCCTCGCCAACAACTGCTGTCTCCTGTGTTTTTGATCTTAGCCATCCTGACTGGTGTGAGATGGAATCTCAGGGTTGTTTTGATTTGCATTTCCCTAATGACTAAGGATGATGAACATCTCTTTAGGTGCTTCTCAGCCATTAGATATTCTTCAGGTGAGAACTCTTTGTGTAGCTCTGTACCCCATTTTTTAATAGGGTTACTTGCCTCTCTGGAGTTTAACTTCTTGAGTTCTTTGTATATCTTGGATATTAGCCCTCTGTCGGATGTAAGGTTGGTAAAGATCATTTCCCAGTTAGTTGGTTGCCGCTTTGTCTTTTTGACGGTGTCTTTTGCCTTGCAAAAACTTTGTAATTTAATGAGGTCCCATTTGTCTATTCTTGATCTTAGAGTATAAGCTATTGGAGTTCTGTTCAGGAAATTCTCCCCTGTGCCCATATGTTCAAGGTTCTTCTCTACTTTCCCTTCTATTAGTTTCAGTGTGTCTGGTTTTATGTGGAGATCTTTGATCCACTTAGAATTGAGCTTTTTTTTAGGATTTATTTATTTTTATTAATTGTGTATGAGTGTTTTGCCTATGTGTAAGTAAGTATACTGAGGGTGTGTCTCACACCCATGGAGGCCTGAAGAAGGCATTGAATCTCTGGAATTGCAGTTTCAGACAGTTGAAGCAGTCATGTGGGTTCTGGGAACTGAACCCAGGTTTTCTACCAGAGCAGCAAGTTCTTTTGAACCCTGATTTTTATTCCTATCTACCTCACCGATGGCTTTCCTAAGGTCTGTCTCATTCTACCTCTGTCCTTGTGACAGACTTGACAAGAGTAGCTCACCATGATCAAGGAGGGGTGGCCTGCCCAGCATGAAGTGTAGTAAGGGGTGAATTACCTGTAGAGTGGTTAAAAGCCTAGGGTAAGCCACTGAAAAGCAGTCCTGTACTTATTTTCACCATGTGCTGCTTGAAGAACCTTTCGTTGCCAAGGTGAATAGCACCGACCAGATACCTGCAGGGTGCTCCCTTCCACATGGTGTGGTAGTGCCTAAGGACAGTGACGGGGGTGACTGCTTAGACACTTGTTAATGCTTTGCATGGGGAAGTATCTTACTCCTAGAGTTTTCACTAAGTAGAGCTGTTCTGCAGACGTTCTCCTTAGGGCCTCACATATTTTCAGGGGTAACACCTG